>OZ009932.1:13266591-13879545 GCA_963932035.1 Caenorhabditis wallacei
TGATAGGTTTTGGAAGAATTTTTGGGGTTTTGGGACCATGCACGAAAATAAAACAGATTTTCTACCGTCACTCGCTCAAATTTGGCCTAAACTCAAAAATTTTAGCATTTTTGAAATCAGCGCGTCATTCCGGTTCAGAAAAGTATAAACAAGGCTAGGTTTGAAAAAATTCGAAAAATTGTCCTCGAGGACTACAAAAACCACTAATTTCGAAAATTGTCCAAACCTAGTCATGATTATATGATTCTGAACCGGAATGAGCCCCTGATTACAAAAAAGTAGGTGAGACAGTGTGAAAATTAGAATTCGCCAAGTTACGGTAAAAAATGCACATTTTTAATAGGTAAAACTACCGTAACTCGACTAATTTTTGTCTAGGACCAAAAATTTCGGCTTTTTTGGAATCAGGAGGTTGAGGCGGTTCAGAAAAGTATAATCAAGCCCAGATTCCTTAGGAACTTTATTTTTGGCTGTGTAGTCCTCGAGGACAACATCTAAAAACTAACCTAACTAGGTCAATTTTGGTCCAAACTCAAAAATTTTAATATTTTCGGAATCAGGAGGTTAAGCCGGTTCAAATGATAATCATCTTGATATAGTTTGAAAATTTTAGATTTTTCGGATTTTTTCAAAAACTTCAATTTCAGATTTTTTGAATTTTTCTGTAAAATCCAGCTAAATTTCTGTGAACAGATGCCAACTTCTTCCATAATATAGCCCACTAATTTCCCCACATTTTGGTCCAAAAACGGTCCAAAAAGCTTGAAAACTAAGGAAGTTATGGATTTTCGAAACATTTCGAATATTGAATTTTTCATTTTCTAGCATAACTCGACCTACAGTAATCCGATCGTCCTGAAAATGATATTTTTGGATTCAGGAGGTCATTCCGGTTTAGAAAAGTATAAACAAGCCTAGGTTCCAAAAAACTTAATTTTTGGTTGTGTAGTCCTCGAGGACAATATCTAAAAACTACCGTAACTCGGTCAATTTTGGTCCAAACTCAAAAATAATGGTAGATTTGGAATCAGCAAGCTATGCCGGTTCAGAAAACTATAATCATGACATATTTTGAAAAATTTGGAATTTTGGGTCCCACCACGAAAATACATTTTCTACCGTATCTCGGTCAATTTTGGTCCAAACTCAAAAACTTTGATGTATTTGGAATCAGGAGGTTAAGCCGGTTCAGAAAAGTATAATCATGACATATTTTGCAAATTTTGAGTTTTTAGCGTAATTTCGGAGTCTCGTACTCACATCTGATCAAAAGTCTTCACTCCATTCTTAGTCCCCGAAATCTCGAAATAAGTATTCCCGGAGACACCAGCAAATCCAATCTTCACTTTAAACTTAGCCTCCGACATCCCAATTGGCGCCAGGATATCTCCACCAGCATGTTGTTTATTGCTCAGTTGTCCGTAGTAGGTCGACTGGATGAATCCTTTTCTTGGAATCTCTTTGGTGGTCCCAAATGATTTATGGTTACGGGTGATGTTAACATTAGCATGACCATAAGACAAAACATAAGTCTTCAATGGTCCAAGGAATTGTTGAGGGAGGTAGGTGGAGCTGGTGGCGGCGCTGAATATGGACAAAGTGTCGTAGTTGTGAAATTGTGACATTTTGAGAAAGAGGGCATTTTTATGACATTTGGAAATGTCCATTTTTTAAAAATGTCACAAAAATCGACAAAATGTCGCAGTTGCGAAATTGTGACATTTTGAGAGAATAGACATTTTTATGAAATTTTGAAATGTATATTTTTGGAAATGTCACAAAATAAGACAAAATTTCGCAGTTGTGAAATTGTGAAATTTTGAGAAAAATGGCATTTTTATGACATTTTAAAATGCCCACTTTCTGAAAATGTCACAGAAATCGAGAAAATGTCGCAGTTGTTAAATTGTGACATTTTGAGAAAATGGACATTTTTGTGACATTTGGAAATGTCTATTTTCTCGAAATGTCACAAAAATCGACAAAATGTCGCAGTTGTTAAAGTGTGACATTTTTCAGAAAATAGATATTTTCATGACATTTTGAAATGTCTATTTTTTGAAAATGTTACAAAAAAAGACAAAATGTCGTGGTTGTGAGATTGCGACATTTTGAGAATATAGACATTTTTATGAAATTTTGAAATGTCTATTTTTTTTATGTCACAATAATGGACAAAATGTCGCAGTTGTTAAATTGTGACATTTTTTAGAAAATAGACAATTTTGTGACATTCTGAAATGTCTATTTTTTGAAAATGTCACAAAAAAAGACAAAATGTCGTGGTTGTGAGATTGTGACATTTTGAGAATATAGACATTTTTCGAAATTTTGAAATGTATATTTTTGAATATGTCACAGAAATCGAGAAAATGTCGCAGTTGTGGAAATTGTGACATTTTGAGACAATTTTGAAATGTCACAGTTACATTTTTGTGACATTTCAAAATTGTAGACCCTTTTCCAAGTACTCACTTATAAATCGCTATCGAATTCTTCTTATCCTTCGTAACTCCTCCCATATACACATCCAATGTCCCCGCACCCTCCACACTCATCAAAATGTCATCCAAAGGCTTATAATCATAAGCAACCGATTGTATAGCCACAGCTCCTTTCGAAGCATCCATCGAAAAGACTCCACAATTATGATTAGCCATACAAGAAGCTCCCAGGAACTCTTTGATGTCTTTTGTGTTCTCATAATCCTGCCATATCAATGTTGGAAGAAAATAATCCGATCCGTTATTCAGAATCTGTACTTTCATTGTATTCCCTGATGAAACGTATTGAGTATTGCTCATTAAAAGTGTATAGGCGGTGCCAAGGAACTCCGAACCATCAAAGATTAGCACCCCGCGCAGGTTCATGAAAGCTGAAGATGTGACAACTGTCATGGACACTCTGGTGTCCGCTGTGACGATTACGGTAGCCGCGTGTCTAATGGGTTGCATATAAGGGATAGTGTCGCTTTGATTGACACGTACGAACATCGGCGGGGAGTTTGAGTCTGTAATAAGGGGTACGGTAGCTATTAAAAAGTTACTGTAGCTAGACTTACATTGTTTCCATTCAACTTGAAATCCGAAGAAGACCTTGCCTTGTTTCGTGTTTAGTAGAATCCTTCCGTTGTTGGTAAAATAGAAATCGGTGTAGGAAGCCGTGGAGACACTGGAATACTGTAGTTTGTGTAAAATGTAAAATGTTAAATATAAAATGTAAAATGTAAAATGTAAAATGTAAAATGTAAAATGTAAAATGTAAAAATTGAAATGTAAAATGTAAAATGTAAAATGTAAAATGTAAAAATTGAAATATAAAATGTAAAATGTAAAATGTAAAATGTAAAATGTAAAAAAAACTCACTTCTCACTATTCTGACTGATTACTGTAACCGGAACCATAGCTACAGTACTATTCAGTGTCATCCGAACTTGCGCAAACCACCCGTCATTAACATTTATCTAAAAAAAAATTCTATACATGATCCCAACCCCCATCTACCGTATACCTGATATTCACACTGAAAATTGTCGGGAAAAAGTTCAGGAAGAAAATACTTCGGATTCGGATAGCTAGCAATAAACGGTTGGGTAAACGGTTTGTTAAACGGCACGGTGCCGGTGCAAGGGGCTACCGAAGCATGAGCAAGGTATAGAGAGACTAGAACACAGAAAAATGAAATCATTTCTGAAAAAAATATCATTTTTCGGTTATTTATGTAGGTAGGTCACTGATAAGAGCTCGATAGATCATTACGTAAGAATTAAGAGAATGACGAAGCGAAACTAGACTTTATTTCCAGTAAAAAATGTAAAAAATTGTTTTTTAAATCAAATCGGGTATTCAAACGAATCATAACTATTATTCCTCTTCCTAAGCTTCTCCAAATCCCCTTCCACATATCTATACCGTAATCTCATCGTTTGTTGATCGTATCTCGAGTACAGTATCACTGGAGTCGGATTTAATTTCGATGTCCACGTGGAATTCCATTGTGGTTGGTGTTCCTTACAACATATTCTAAATTTGTAGTTTGTAGTTTGTAGTTTGTAGTCTACATAAACCCACAATGGATTCATAATCCTTGGATCGCCGCGGCTCTTTACCTCATACCCATTATAAATACAACGATGGGCCCAACATTCATAACCAGAGATTTCTAGCACTTGCACTTGAATTGTTTTGTTTCTTGGCGCCTGAAAATGGGTTACGGTACCTACAGTAACCTACAGTAACCCTACCGTACCTCAATAAAAATAGTAAACCGCTTGAACTCCAACTCCACTAATCCCTTGAACCCAAAACTGATTTCATAGTTTTGCCAAGTGGTCCCGGCCATTTTTGTCGTCGAAAATGTCTCCGGTGCCGTGTCACAAGTCAAGCCACCGTATCCTTCTGGACAAAAACACTGGGAACAGTTTGCCGGATTAGGGACCCCTCCATGAAGACATTTTATAGTTGGTCCTGGACAACTGCACTCATAGTTGGCGTGCAAAGCGATCATGTCATAGAAAGTGACTAGTCGATTGCCCATGGTCCATAGATAATCCTTATCTTTTGGTTGGACATAGTCTTTAGCCGAGTAGGTCATGACGCTACCGTATTCGAAGGGGATGGCGTTCCAGGTACGGTAGTTGGTGTACTTTTTGTAGTTGACTCGATCGCCGCCCTGGGATTACTGTAGTTAGTTTGTAAATGTAAAATGTAAAATGTAAAATGTAAAATGTAAAATGTAAAATGTAAAATGTAAAATGTAAAATGTAAAATGTAAAATGTAAAATGTAAAATGTAAAATGTAAAATGTAAAATGTAAAATGTAAAATGTAAAATGTAAAATGTAAAATGTAAAATGTAAAATGTAAAATTTAAAATTTAAAATGTAAAATGTAAAATGTAAAATGTAAAATGTAAAATGTAAAATGTAAAATTTAAAATTTAAAATGTAAAATTTAAAATTTAAAATGTAAAATGTGAAATGTAAAATGTAAAATGTAAAATGTAAAATGTAAAATTTAAAATTTAAAATGTAAAATGTAAAATGTAAAATGTAAAATGTAAAATGTAAAGTGTAAAATGTAAAATGTAAAATGTAAAATGTAAAATGTAAAATGTAAAATGTAAAATGTAAAATGTAAAGTGTAAAATTTAAAATGTAAAATGTAAAATGTAAAATGTAAAATGTAAAATGTAAAATGTAAAATGTAAAATGTAAAATGTAAAGTGTAAAATTTAAAATGTAAAATGTAAAATGTAAAATGTAAAATGTAAAATGTAAAATGTAAAATGTAAAATGTAAAATGTAAAATGTAAAATGTAAAATGTAAAATGTAAAATGTAAAATGTAAAATGTAAAATGTAAAATGTAAAATGTAAAATGTAAAATGTAAAATGTAAAATGTAAAATGTAAAATGTAAAATGTAAAATGTAAAATTTAAAATGTAAAATGTAAAATGTAAAATGTAAAATGTAAAATGTAAAATGTAAAATGTAAATTGTATTTGTAGTTTATAGTTTATAGTTTATAGTTTATAGTTTGTACCCTACCGAAAACTGCGTCGTATCCACATCCAAATACTCATCCCTATCGTACCTACTCATTGAATGAGTAATCCCCAAGGCATGCAACAACTCATGAAGTGCATTTCCCATCTACAAATGGGTTACTGTAGCTAGGAACGGATTACTGTACCCACCAAAGCACAATTACTCCCAA
The DNA here is from genome assembly GCA_963932035.1 of Caenorhabditis wallacei. Classification (NCBI taxonomy): domain Eukaryota; kingdom Metazoa; phylum Nematoda; class Chromadorea; order Rhabditida; family Rhabditidae; genus Caenorhabditis; species Caenorhabditis wallacei. Next base: position 13,272,309 of record OZ009932.1, read on the forward strand.
TAAACACTTCCTGAACTCCACCAAGTTTCCCAACATGCGATGAGCAATAAGTGTCACTGTAACCTTCTGGATTACTGTAGACTGTACCCGACTTACTACACAAAAAGAATACGGTCTCTAGCCTCGGGATCCTCCTTGAATTGGATACAGGTTCTAGCTGAGATATAAGCCATGGCCTGTTTGAATAAGTACCTAATATGGGGAGTTGTACTTGGATCGTATTCATATGGGATTGGGTTTTCCGGCCAATGACTGTCGAACATGATTTGGCGTTTTGGGCGGTATTGGTTCCTAGAAACTACAAACTACAAAGACTAAAAACTACAAAACCCACTCTGACAACCTTATATCGCCTTGAAACAACCCTAAATCCTCATTCAAACTCCACTCGCTCCCAACTTCCATATTGCTATTTTCAGTTGAAAAAACCAGAAGAAAATTTAGAAATAGTAAGAAAATCATCTAGATTTGATGATAAAATTGATTTAGAGGGATGTGGAATGACAGTGGAGATTAGCATATATCATTATGTTAATCATTTTTTTTGGGGGGCTGTAACTCGCTGGTGGTGGGAGATAGCAAGAAATGGTTAACTGATGAAATGTAGGGTTTATCAAGGGCAATATTTCATTAGTTGACAATTTTTTGATAGCTCTAATGGGAACGAAGTTATAAAAATTTGAAAAAAAAATTTTAAATTTTTTTTCAATTTTTTCAAACTACTATATCTCAGCTCTCATGAAAGTTATCAAAAAGTTGTCAACTAACAAAATGTAGCTCTTATTGTGAGCAATATTTCATTAGTTAACAATTTTTCGATAACTCCAACCGGAAGCGAGTTATGAGCGTTTGAAGTGTTTGCGTTTCTCAAGGAGGGCGAAGAGACGCAGACGCTCTATTTGTCTGCGTCTATCTTTGCTTGTCTTCAGGTGCACCAACAATATTCAATGTTATACCTTACACAGAATAAAAACTTTAGGCCACGCCCCTTTTTCCTAAGCCACACCCCCTTTTTATAGGCCTTCAGCTATAATACATATAAACAATCTTTATTTGTCTAGCTTGGAATAATCATTTTTTGATTTCTCTTCATGTATTTTCTATTTGCTTAGCTTATGGCTAACAGGCTATATTTAAAAGTCTCCAAAAAATTTTCTCTCGAAAAATAAGATTTTTAACATTTTTAGCTGTATTTTTCGTGTTTCCCAATGGATTTCCTATGGTAAGAATGATTTTTTTCGACTTTTTTTGAATTTTTAGTTTTTAGGAACCATCTCTAGACGAACTGTTCACCGAGGGTCGATCCTATGAGCCACCGATCCCAAACAAGGTCCTGGATGCGATAGTTAAAGGGACATTATTTATTTCCAATAATTAATTATGATTAATATACAAATTATGATAAAATTGATTCGATTTTCTGAATTTTGCATTTGAAATGTTATAAAAAAGCCATGACTAGGAAATTGATTAGTTTTATATTGGACGGTTAAGGTGTCTCCGTAGAACGAAGCAGCTTTGTTGGAGATATTTGGTTTGAAGCTGAAATTTCGATTGTATCTTTGTTAGGAGTAGAGATATCAAAAAATGGTCAACTAGCGAATTGTTAAGCATAAAATTCTGCACATTTCATTAGTTGAAAGGTTTTTGATACCTCTAACCGCAAGCGAGTTATTGGCGTTTGAATATTGAAGTCATCAGACACGCAGACAAGGAGACGCAGATAAGCAGTCACTCTAACTGTCTGCGTCTCTTTTTATGGACTTTAAAGCTGGGAAGCCTTTAACTGGAGTTTTATTAAACTGCAGCTTCCAAAAAAAAAAATTAGAGACGCATACAGTTAGAGTGTCTGTCTGTCTGCGTCTCTCTTTCTCTCATAGCGCTAAACTTTAAAGTTCAAACTTCAAACGCTTATATCTCACTTCTCGTGAGCGCTATCAAAAAGTGTTCAACTGATGAAATGTAGCTCTTATCAAGAGCAACATTTTATTAGTTGACACTTTTTTGATAGCTCTTCTCTGAACCGAGCTATAGACATTTGAAAGTACACTCACTTCTCCTCAAAAACCAAACGCATCCCATTGAAGCCGCTGATCGTTAGATTCGCATCATTACTCAAATCCACGTTCTTCATATCAAAACTAATGTCCATGGACTTTTCCGCAGTCATTACGGTCACTTCCGAGTCCTGATTCTTACTGTAGATACCGTAATCCATTGAGGAAATAAATCCGCGTCTAGTATGATTTATCGATTTGGTGAAGTCATCGGGGTTCCGGGATACTGTAAGAGTGATTTTCCCATTGATTAGTACATAAGTCTTGAATTTTCCATTAAATTGTTGCGGGAAGCTTAGTTCGTCCTGGGGGAATCTGGAAAACCAAAAAAGTTATAATCGAATATAACTCAGTTCCTAGAAAAGCTATCAAAAAACTGTCAACTAATAAAATATTGCTCATAATTAGGGCTACATTTTATCAGTTGACAGTTTTTTGATAGCTCTTATGGGAACTGAAATATAGAAGTTTTGAAAATGCATTAAAATTAGCATTTCAAAAAAATTTTTTTTTTCATTTTTGAAATTGCTATATCTCAGTTCCTAGAGGAGCTATCAAAAAATGTTCAACTAATGAAATATTGCTCATGATAAGGGCTACATTTTGTTAGTTGACAACTTTTTGATAGATCTAACCGCAAGCGAGTTATAAGCTTTTAAAGTGACCACACACTTTTCCCAGTGAGGGAGAGAGAGACACACAGACAATTAGGCTCCCCTTTTCTCTGCGTCTCTCCCCTTTTTTTGACGTTATTCGATATCTTTTAAAAAAATTTCCAAAAACTAAACCTTCAAATACACATAGAGAAAGGAGAGACGCAGACATTTAGAGTGTCTGCTTGTTCGCGTCTCTCTCTCTCTCTCTCCCAAAGACGAAGCTAAACTTCAAACGCTTATATCTCGCTTCCGGTTAGAGATATCAAAAAGTGGTCAGCTAACAAAATGTACAGAATTTTATGCTGAGTAATTCACCAGTTGACCATTTTTTGATATCTTTCACCCCAATCGAGTTACCCCTTGAAATACTCACTCATAAGTAGCAATCTGATTCGTTTGATTCTGTCCAAATCGTCCATTATACACAATAAGAGCTCCTTCTCCTTTTACTTTTGTTATCACGTCAATTCCATTTTCAGCATCTGTATAAGTGATCAAAGCCACCGATTCATTAGCAGCTTTTAGCTTTATAGTTCCCTGGAATTCCTGGTGTATCCCTTGGTAGGAGGCTATCTGGTCATTTGTCGCTTGGACGAGGACACGGACATTCTCGTAGCCTGTATAGTTTCCCTTGAATTTTATTGTTAAAGAACTTCCACTTGACACGATATTTGATTGGTCCCAACCATTCCCGATAAATGGGGAGTGGTCATCCGGGCCATCATAGAATTGCAGGCCACGGAGATAGTTACCCTGGTAATCATCGGGAGGGAGTGGGATTACTGTAGCTTGGACCGTTGTGGAAGACAAAATATGGTTGAAACTTCCACATTGGAAGATTTGAGGCTGCTCATCATTTGGTGATACCGCGATGACATTTGAGGGTGGTTTGTGAGCTGAAATTGGTTATAACTTGCTTGTCATTAGAGATAGCAAAAAACTGCCAACTGGTGAATTGCTCAGCATAAAATTCTGCATATTTTGTTAGTTGAAAGTTTTTTGATATCTCTAACCGTAAGCGAGTTATGGGCGATTGAAGTTTAGCCTTTAGAGTTTGGGGATCTATGAGAGACGCAGATAAGCAGACACTCTAACTGTCTGCGTCTCTCCTCTTTTTGCGGATTTGGAAACGCTAATTTTGAAGCTATTTACATCAATGCCTCTCTCTCTCTCTCTCTCTCATTAACTTCAAACGCTCGTAACTCGCTTATGGTTAGAGGTATCAGAAAACTTTCAACTAATAAAATGTCCAAAATTTTATGCTGAGCAATTTGTTAGTTAACCATTTTTTAGTAGCTCTCACAGAAATCGAGATATTTTCAAAAAACTAACCTATATCACCAGTACTACCCTGGAAAACTAGGAAAAAGAGGATACAAATGAAAAGGGTCATTGAATGAGAAAATCGATAGTTTCGGAGTACATCATGGGTTTGGTGATAAGAAAAGGAAAAACTGACTGATAAGGGGGCGCTTTTGGAATGTTTTATCAGGAAAATATCGCATAATGTCTATTTTTTTTGAAAATGTCTATATTTCTGCAAATGTCATAAAATGTCTATTTTTTTGGAAAATGTCATAAAATGTCATTTTTCTGAAAATGTTACAAAAATGTCACAAAAATGTATATTTTTCGAAATGTTGTCCATTTTTCTGAAAATGACACAAAAAATGTCGCAAAAATGTCCCAAAACGTTATTATTCATTAAAATGTCACAAAAAATGTCACAAAGCGAGAAAAAAAACCAAATTACACCTTCCATTTAGCGATGATATCCTTTGGGTTTTTCTCATTTTGTACATCGTTTCGTCCATTCCTAGTGATTTCAGTGCCATCCGGCTTGACAATCACGAGAGCAGGAATTCCATTAACTCCGTATTTCCTGGCCCATTGGCTGAAATTATTTAGTAAAACCTATAACAGTGAAAATCAGAAAAAAAATGTCAAAAAAAGTCATTTTTCTGGAAATGTCACAAAAAAGTATATTTTCATGAAAATGTCACAAAAATTTCTTTTTTAGAAAAATGTGACAAAAAACCATTTTTCAGGAAATGTCACAAAAATGTCTATTTTACTGAAAATGTCACAGGAAATGTCTTTTTTCTGGAAATGTCACAGGAAATGTCTTTTTTCTGGAAATGTCACAAAAATGTCCATCAAATTACTTGTTAATGTCCTCAGATTCAAATGGAAGATGAATTCCTGGAATATATTTTATTGGTTTTGGACTACAGTACCTTTTATAGAAAAAAAAAAGTATTTTGATTTTCGGCAATTTCGACCATTTTCAAGGGTCTGAAACTCGAATCTCGTGGTTCCGATCACTCTGAAAATTTTTGGGGGTATAAAACAAACCTAAATAAGCCACTTTGCATTCACAGAATTTTTTGAAAATTTCTAGTTTTCCTGCTATTTCGTGTTTTTTGAAATACACCTTTTTTGGCCATTTTCGCACTGAAAACGTGAAAAAAACAGGTGTTTTTCAGAAAAAAAGCTGAAAAACGATTTCAAAACATTTTCGAAAAATTCTGTAAATGCGAAGTGGCTAATTTAGGTTTGTTTTATACCCCCAATAATTTTCAGAGCGATCGGAAACATGAGATTCGAGCTCCAGACCCTTGAAAATGGTCAAAATGGCCGAAAATCAACTGAAAAACACTTTTTTAAAAAATAAACTTTTGAAGGGTACTGTAATTTAAAAAAGTTACCTCAAGAATCGGAGTAAAAGTACGACACGGTAAGCACCAACAAGATGAAAAGTAGAATCCAACAAGTTTTCCGTTGATAGCCTCACTGGCATCGACCTTAGTCTTATCGAGTTTTTCGAGTTGGACACCGGCAAGAAATGTCATTTTCTTTTCTAAGATGAGAAATAATTATTAGTTTGTGGAAAAAATAGAATGAAGAATGATTTCAAATGGATTTTATAACAAAAATAATCTGAGGAAGTTGAGATGAGAGATAGATTTCTCAATGAGTTTCTTAGGAACATGAGTTTCTATTTGTTTACAAACTCATGTTGGCAAATAGACTATTGCTCATCATTGTGGTCATACATTTATCTTCGAAAAAATGTCCTTTTTTTGTAAATGTCACGAAAATGTCCATCAAAAATGTCACAAAAATGTATTTTTTCGAAATGTCACAAAATGTCCATTCTCCGTAATTTTTCATTTTTCATGAAACAGTCTATATTCCCTCCAAAATGTCTGTTTTTAGCAAATTGTCCATTTTTTATGACAATGTCTATCTTTTTCCAAAAATGTCTATGTTTTCAAAATGTCACAAAAATGTCACGAAATGTCCATTTACCTCAAAATGTCGCAAATGTCACAAAAGTGTCACAACGTCCAAAATGAACATGATTCTGTCTATTTACCTTAAAATGCCAATCTTTCCCAGAATGTCACAGAAGTGTCACAACTTAAGAAAAGGATACAAAGATGTCTATTTTTTTGAAATGTCACCGAAATGTCTATTTTTCTGAATGTCACAAAAATGACACGAAATGTCCACTTTCTAAAAACGTCCATTTTTTCATGTATTTTTTTTCTCTAAAAATGTATATTTTTCTGAATGTCACAAAATGTAACGAAAATGTCGCAAAAAATGGACAAATTTACCAAATGTCTACTTATCATCAATTTGTCCATTTTTCATGACACTGTCTATATTCCCTCCAAAATGTCTATTTTTAATTGAAATGTCGCAAAATGTGTCAAATCGTCCAAAAAAGGTCCATGTGTCCTCAGAATGTCACAAAATGTTCACAGTTCAAGAAAAGGAAACAAAAATGTCTGTTTTTTTCAAAAGTTCACAAAAATGTCGCTAAAATGTCACAAAAATATCCACAAATCCATTTATTCCATTAGAACTTTTCATAAAAATGCTTCATCATCATTTTCATCGATTCGCCCTTACATTTCTCCAAATCAATTTTCCTCAACGAATCCATAAATTCATCAAATGTCTCTAATCCTTTTAATAAATGACATAAATAATGTCTTAATCCCAATTTCATCGCAAATTCCAAAAAGAAAACTGTCCATTTGTCGCATTGATAATTGTGAATTCTCATTTCAGCTTGGACATATGGATCGGATAAAATTGATTGTTGATCCGAGTCCAATTGTTGTTCAATGATTTCTCGTTGACAATATTCAGTGACAGTGTGCAATTTGTAGATTGCGGCGACGTTAAGAGTGTCCAGAGCCCATATCACTGAAAAATAGACAAAATGTCACAGAAAACATAGACAAAATGTCACAAAAAATATAGACAAAATGTCACAAAAATATATAGACAAAATGTCACTAAAAATAGACAATGTCACAAAAACGTAGACAAAAGACATACTATTGAGCATTCTTAACCGTACTCCATGTATCAAATGTAGAGAGAAATTGCTTCTAAGGTAATTTCTTACTTCTTCAAATCTATCAATGTCATCATCATCGAATAGCGGGGAATGGAATTGAAGCATCTAAAATTAAGGGTAATTGAGGGTAATTAGGGGTAATTAAGGGTAATTAAGGGTAATTAAGGGTGATTGAGGGTAATTAAGGCTATTTAAGGCTAATTAAGTGTTACCTGGTATCCCGGATGAATGCTTTGATTCGGAAATATCAACGAACGACTTGTGGGTAATGGCTTGATAAAATTGAATACAAAATAAGAATTGTATGCAAAACCCCAATGTCGAATTGTGTAATCAATCGATAATCGTCCATAATTTAACCACCCGTTTTCTTCTTGACACAAAATAAAAATTGGGATTTCGGGACCATGACTTGTATCGCCGCTAATCAATAATTGATTCTCTGTCTTCTTATATATCTCCCGATCAGTGTCATCATTATTTTTGATGTTTAAAGAGATCTCAACAAGATGTTTTGGAGCATTGGATCCAAGGAAAATTGATGGGTAGACACAGGTTCCGTCGGAGGATTTACGAAGACATATGTACCTGGAAATAGGCATTTTTAGTCTATTTTTATAGCGAAAAAGTCGCCAAAATGTCACAAAAATGTCGCGAAAATGTCACAAAAAATGTCACAAAAATGTCGAAAAAATGTCGCAAAAATGTCGCAAAAATGTCGCAAAGTGAAACAAAAATTTGCGAAGATGCCTACTACTTGTGACATTTTTCTATATTTTTTGTGACATTTTTCTATACTTTTTGTGACATTTTGTCTATATTTTTTGTGACAGTTGTCTATATTTTTGTGACATTTTTCTATACTTTTTGTGACATTTTGTCTATATCTTTTGTGACATTTTGTCTATATTTTTTGTGACATTTTTCTATACTTTTTGTGACATTTTGTCTATATCTTTTGTGACATTTGTCCATATTTTTGGTGACATTTGTCTATATTTTTTGTGACATTTTGTCTATATTTTTTGTGACATTTGTCTATATTTTTGGTGACATTTGTCTATATTTTTTGTGACATTTTGTCTAAATTTTTTGTGACATTTTTTCTATATTTTTTGTGACATTTTGTCTATATTTTTTGTGACATTTTTTCTATATTTTTTGTGACATTTTGTCTATATTTTTTGTGACATTTTGTCTACAATTTTGTGACATTTTACTTGAGCGGACATACCATATTGTATTATCTGGCCTACCCAAGTTTATCTCTTCGGGAAAATGGTTGCCTTCTAGAAATTCTGGAACATTGTAGAAATGAGCGACACCTTGCAATGAATCTGGAAAATGTCGCAAAATTTAATGTCACAAAAAATGTCTACTTTTCATGAAATGTGACAAAAATGTCTATTTTTCATGAAATGTCACAAAAATGTCTATTTTTCATGAAATGTCACAAAAAAAGTCTATTTTTCACAAAAAAAAAAGCCTAAAAATACTCACATCCAGAACCGTATGCAGTTCTCACCATTGTAAAAAAAATTTGCTATTATCTGCTAAAAATATATTCAAAATAGATTCTTGTGAAGAGAAAAGGTGACCACTTTTATTTTCAAAAAATCTAGACTACACGCCGAAAAAATTCTAATTTCCTGGAAATGTCTTTTTTTTAGAAAATGTCACAAAAATGTCTATATTTGTGGAAATGTCGCGGAATATCTGTTCCGATAAAAATGTCGAAAAAAATGTCATTTTTCATGAAATTTACACAAAAGTTTCATTTTTCTGGAAATGTCACAAAAATGTCTATTTTTCTGGGAATGTCTATTTTTCATGTAATGACACAAAAATTTCAAAAAAATGCCTATTTTTTCGAAATGTCATAAAATGTAGCAAATATGTCTATTTTTTCAAAACGTCACAATGATGTCTATTTTATTAAAAATGTCTATTTTTCATGAAATGCCACAAAAATTTCAAAAAATGTCCATTTTCAGAAAATTTCACAAAAATGCCCATTTTTTTGAAATGTCGCAAAATGTGTCAAATCGTCCAAAAAAAAAAGGTCCATGTTTCCCCAGAATGTCACAAAATGTTCACAGTTCTAGAAAAGGACACAAAAATGTCACAAAAATGTCTATTTATCCTGGAATGTCACAAAAATACCCACAAATCCATTTATTCCATTAGAATTTTTCATAAAAATGCTTCATCATCATTTTCATCGATTCGCCCTTACACTTCTCCAAATCAATTTTCCTCAACGAATCCATAAATTCATCAAATGTCTCTAATCCTTTTAATAAATGACATAAATAATGTCTCAATCCCAATTTCATCGCAAATTCCAAAAAGAAAACTGTCCATTTGTCGCGTTGATAATTGTGAACTCTCATTGTAAAATGGAAGTTCGGATTGGATAAAATTGATGGTTGATCCGAGTCCAAGTGTTGTTCAATGATTTCTCGTTGACAATATTCAATGACAGTGTGCATTTTGAAGATTGCGGCGACGCTAAGAGTATCCAGAGCTTCTATCACTGAAAAATAGACAAAATGTCACAAAAATATAGACAAAATGTCACAAGAAAAGTAGACAAAAGACATACTGGACATTTTAATCCGTGCTCCATGTATCACTTGTAGACAATATTGCGCATTTTTTCGTCGTATTCTAGGGTCCTTGTTGATTTTTTTATCAAAATAATTGGAATGGAAGTTTATCATCTGGAATTAGGGGTAATTAAGGGTAATTAAGAGTACCTAATTAAGGGTAATTTACCTGATATCCCGAAGAAAGATCATGATCTCGAAACATAAAACAAAGACCTTCCGTGCACAGCTTATCATAAAAATTGAATTCATAAAAATTGAATTTATTGAGAAAAGCCAAATGTCGAATTTTGTAACCAATCGATAATTGTCCTTGATTTAACCATCCGTTTAAAAGAAAAATTGGAATTTCGGGACCATTACACCCATCACCTTCTATCAATTCTTGTTTTATTGTCTTTTGATATACTGCTTGATTTGAAGTGTCTCTGATGGTTAACGAGATTTCGACTAGATCTTTTTGGGAGATGGAATCACAGGATAATGATGGGTAGATATGGGTTCCGTCGGCGGATTTGTAGAGACATGCGTACCTGGGAAATGGACAGTTTTTGGCTATTTTTTTGGAAATGTCACAAAAGTGTCTATTTTGCTGAAACTGTAACAAAAACGTCTATTTTTTGAAAATGACGATTATTTTTAAAATGTCACAAAAATGTCATTTTTCTTAAAATGTCACGAAAGTGTCTATTTTTCTGGAAACTGGCACAAAAATGTCGCAAAATTTGAAATGTCACAAAAATGTCGATTTTCCTGGGGACTGTGACAAAAATGTCATAAAAATGTCTATTTTTTCTGAGAAATGTCACAAAAGTATCTATTCTTCATAAAATGTCACAGAAAAGTCACTTTTCCTAAAATGTCGCAGAAATGTCATTTTTTGTTAAAATGTCGCAAAAATGACTACTTTCTGAAAATGTCACAGTAAAGTCATTTTTCCTAAAATGTCACGAAAATGTCACAAAAATGTCCATTTTCTAAAAATGTATCAAAGCTGTCTATTTTTTGAAAATGTCACAAAAATGTAACTTTTTGTAAAATGTCACAAAAATGTCACAAAAAAGTAATGTTCCGTAAAATATCCAAAACTGTCTGTTTTTTGGAAAATGTCACGAAATTGTCAATTTTTCTGAAATGCCACAAAAAGTCCATTTTTTCTAGTAATTTATAATAATCATGTATTTATTGCTCGCAATATATGAATTTTAAGAAAATACAGTGAAATGAGATGCGCTTTGAAAAGAAAAAAAAATCGAGACAATAAAAATTAAATGACCGTTATGACCGATAAGAGTCAGGTTGGTCAAGTTGGGGGAAGAAGAGATTCGAGGGGAATAGCGCCTAGGCGCGCAGCGAACACCGGTGGAGTAAGGTTAATCGGTACTATCTTTGATACTCTGTTCCATAGACTAAGATGATTGTGGAGAAAAGAATTGACGTTGGTCCAATAGAATTAAAGGAATTGGGGAACCGGGATAGCTGAGATCTTTTGAGATACAGGGTTTTTAGAGGGAAATGGTAAAACGAGGTTAGAATTTTGTGATAAGTAGTAAGGATAAGTAGGATACGGCGATGGAGACAAGATTTCATATTAAATTGGTTAAGTCTATCAGAATAGGAGGTAAAAGTCATGTTACATCTTTGATATACTTTACGAGTGAAGAAGCGGAGGGGAGATTCTAGTTTATTAGAAAGAGAAACTGAATTTAGAGGGATGACCTCGCAACCATACTCGAGAATTGGGCGAACATAAGTATTGTACATTTGAAAATAAAATTCAGGGTTTTTTGAATGGAAAGCTTTTAAGAGCTGTCGGCATTTTAGTTTAGCAGTGTTAGTAATAATATTTACATGATTTGTGAAAGTTAGTTTTTCGTCAATTCTTATTCCGAGATCTCTAATATATTTCTGTTTCTCAATTAGTTGACCATTTATATAATAGTTAGTTTGCGGGTTTTGGGAGCCGAAGTGAATAACTGCCGTTTTGTTAGTGGCGAGGCTAAGACGCCAGATGTCACACCATTCTGAAACCGTGTTGACGCATTTCTGGAGAGTAGCAGCGTCGGTGCCTTGCAACTTCAAATCGTCAGCGAATGCAGTGGTGTGGACATCTGGCGGGAATAAATCAAGTAAGTCGTTAATATAGACAAGAAACAAAAATGGCCCGGTGACTGATCCCTGTGGGACTCCAGATAAGACGTTAAAAGAGTTAGTTGAGATAAAATCACCTATTTTAATTTTACAGGAACGGTTACTGATTTAACGAAAATGTCACAAAAATTTCATGTTTTGTTAAAATGTCGCAAAACTTTCTATTTTTGTGACATTGTCCATTTCTTCAGAAAACCTACCAAGTTGTAAATTTTGCCTCTCCCAAATATTTTTCTTCGGGAAACTGATAGCCATCGAGAAATGCTGGAATATTGTTGAAATGACAAACACCGTACAATGAGTCTGGAAAATGTCGCGGAATTAAAATGTCACAAAAAACTATTTTTCTGTCTACAATAAAAGTAGACAAACTGTAAATTTCTCAATTGTCGACAAACCCTAATATGTCCATAAAATTGAAAATTCCGAAAAAAAAAATATTTTTGATGATTTATAGAGGTTATTGACATTTTTATGGACATTTTGCGTTTTGTGGACATTTCTATTTTGTAAACATTTTTTGTAGACATTTCTGAAATCGAAATCTCAGAATGTCTATGAAAATGTCACAACTGTTTACATTTAAAATGTCATAAAAGTGTCTACCTTTTTTGGAAATGTCACAAAAAATGTCTATTTTTTCCTGAACCTTAAAAACTTACAGCCTGTTGTAGAAATTCTTTCTCTTCTCTCCATTTTGAAAATAAATAAATGTTTTTCAAAATCTCAAATCAAAAAATATATATTGAAACGTGGATATGAGACCGGGTGACCTTTTGAGTTCCAGAAATCTAGAAAAATCAATAAATTAGTAGGAACGTGATTCGTGGAAAAAATGAAAAAAGACATTTTTTTGACAATTTAGGAAAAATAGACATTTTGTGACGTTTTCTAGAAAATAGACAATTTTGTGACATTTTACAGAAAAGTAACATTTTTGCGAAATTTTGTGACATTTTCCAAAAAAAAGACATTTTGTGACGTTTTCATGAAAATAGACAATTTCGTGATATTTTACAGAAAAGTAGACATTTTGTGACATTTTCCAAAAAAAGACATTTTTGTGACATTTTCCAAAAATAGACATTTTGTGACGTTTTCTAGAAAATAGACAATTTTGTGACATTTCTGTGACATTCTGTGAAAATAGACATTTTTGTGAAAAATTCATGAAAATAGACATTTTTGTGACATTTTTGAAAAAATAGACATTTTTGTGACATTTTTGAAAAAATAGACATTTTTGTGACATTTTCCAAAAATAGACATTTTTGTGAAATTTTCCGAAAAATAGACATTTTTGTGACATTTTCCAAAAAAATACATTTTTGTGACATTTTCCAAAAATAGACATTTTGTGACGTTTTCATGAAAATAGACAATTTCGTGATATTTTACAGAAAAGTAGACATTTTGTGACATTTCTATGAAAAATTCATGAAAATAGACATTTTTGTGACATTTACAGAAAAAACGATATTTTTGTGACATTTTTGAAAAATAGACAGTTGTGACTTTTTCGAGAGGAGTGGCATTTTATGACATTTTGTGACATTTTAAGTAAAATGAGATTTATTGTGACATTTTCAAAAAATAACATTTTATAAGTTTTTTCCATAAAATAGACATTTTTTCCATAAAATAGACGTCTTTTGTTACATTTTTTGTCTATTTTTTGTGACTTTTTTTTGTGACATTTTTTGTGACATTTTTTGTGACATTTTGTCTATATCTATTTTCCATAAAATGTCTATTTTATTAAAAATGTCACAAAAATTAAGAAGACGCCGGTTTTCCACAGACGATTCCTCTCCACCGATCACTCCACGTCACACCACATAACTGCGTAAAATACTCTCCCTGGCGACGTTGTTCCAGAATTTTTCCTCCCGGGGACCATAACCACATCAATACACAGTTACTCGCTTCTTGTCTATAAAAAAATAGTCTTTTTTGAATTGGGACCATTCGAAAAAAGGTTCTTACGCGTTTCTTCTGTTGCTCGGTTCACCACCACTCCATCTAATCGAATTGATGTTGTTTGCGTTTCCGTCGGTTGAGTAGAATGGCTGAAAATGTCACAAAATGTAACAAAATGTCACAGAATGTTGCAGGATGTCACAAAAATGCCACAAAAAGTGAAAATGTCAAAAAATGACGATTTTGTCGAAAATGGACAAATCCGACATTTTTGTGTCATTTCACAAAAATAGACATTTTTGTACAAAAATGACACGAAAATTGTCGATAGATAGTTTTGTGACATTTTTGCGACATTTTGCATGAATGACAAAAAAATGGACATTTTTGACAAAAATGGCTAAAATAGACATTTTTGTGACACTTGAGAGGCCCGCGACAATTTTTGATATTTTGCGATATTTCTTAAAAATAACAAAAAGTAGACCAAACGGACATTTTTAACGAAAATGGACAAATCCGACAAAATTGTGACATTTCTATTTATTCGGGTTTCTTTTTGCCGCATTTCTTATTTCTGTGACATTTTTGTGACATTTTTCAAAAATGACACAAAAATTGCCATTAGACATTTTTGTGACATTTTTGAATTCCGAGACATTCTTAATTTTTGTGACACTTTTGCGACATTTCTCAAAAATTACAAAATGGACACTTTTGACAAAAATGGATAGAATAGACATTTCTATGTTAATTAAGGGAAGAGCGGCATTTTTTTTCATTTTTGCGACATATCTCAAAATGACACAAAATGACATTTCTGACAAAAACCAAAAGAAAAGCGACATTTCTAATTTTTGTGACATTTTTGCGACATTTTTTTTTAATTTTGTGACATTTTTCAAACTCACACTACTAAGGGTATTCCTTCTAATCCCCAATCTCAATGTTCCATCCTTCCATTGAGACGTAGTTGTCATCAACTGCAATCCCAGCTCAGCAATCTTATTGCTTTCAGCTACCGATTCAACCGCCGACAATCTTGCTCCATTTTGTGCACAAACCGTTTCAGAATTGGCTTGATTCGTTAAACTCGCAATAATTTTAATACACCATCCACCAGAAGCTCTTTGTACTCTCGTCCATCCGGTCTCACATGGGGGACGGACTGGGGGACGAGGTCTTCCCGGTGGACGAGGTCTTCCACGGCCACCATTTCCTCTTCCATGATTTCCTCTTCCACCTCCTCCTCCATAACTTCTATCCTCATCACTTGAAGATGAATCATCCGATATAATGATAGCACTTACTGTAGAATACATTCATTTAGCTACAGTAACCCTTATATCAAAACTAACCAATTCCAATCAAAAATATCCAGAAAAAAGAGCGCATTTTTCAAAAGTTAGAATTGGAATTGAAAAGGGGGTTGCAGAGGGGTTTTTATAGGTTTCGGAACTTTTGAAAAAAAAAGACAAACTTATGGAAAAGAACACATGATCAATGGTTTTGAAGGAAACCATAAAACATGTGGAAAAGCGGTACTTTAATGTAACACCGGAAGTTTTTGGTCGAGATGTTGGAAAAGGTTGCAGGAATTGAAAAATGGACATTTAAAAAAAAAATAGACATTTTGAGAAAAAAGACAATTCTGTGACATTCTGAAAAATAAACATTTTTGTGACATTCTCATGAACAATGACATTTTTGTGACATTTTTATGAAAAGTAGACATTTTGGAGAAATATAGACAACACCATAAAAACAGACATTTTTGTGACATTTTGAAAAAGTAGACATTTTTGTGTCCTTTTCTTGAACTGTGAACATTTTGTGACATTCTGGGGCTTTTTGTGACATTTGAGACTTTTTGTGACATTTTAATTAAAAATAGACACTTTGGAGGATATATGGACAGTGTTCTAAAAAATGGAAAAATTGATGATAAGTAGTCATTTGGTAAATTTGTCTATTTTTTGCGACATTTTCGTGACATTTTTGTGACATTCAGAAAAAAATACATTTTTAGAGAAAAAAAATACATGAAAAAGTGGACGTTTTTAGAAAGTGGACATTTCGCGACATTTCTGTGACAATTCGAAAAAAAATAGACATTTTCGTATCCTTTTCTTAAGTTGTGACACTTTAGTGACATTCTGGGAAAGATGGACATTTTAAGGAAAATAGACAGAATCATGTTCATTTTGGACGTTGTGACACTTTTGTGACATTTGCGACATTTTGCGACATTTTTTGCGACATTTTGGAAAAATATAGACAATGTCATAAGAAAATGGACGATTTGCTAAAAATAGACAATTTGGAGAAATATAGACAAATTCATGAAAAATGAAAAATTTCAGAGAATGGGCATTTTTTAAAATGTTTGTGACAATTAGAAAAAATAGACATTTTTGTGACGTTTCGAAAATATAGACATTTTCGTGACATTTCCCAAAAATCGACAAATAAAACCCTTCCTCCTTGATCTTCCGGTTTCTGCAAAAATCGTATATACTCTGAACCTCTTCTCCACTAAAAACCAAAAAAAAATCGTTTCCGAAACCTATAAAAACCCCTCTGCAACCCCCTTTTCAATTCCAATTCTAACTTTTGAAAAATGCGCTCTTTTTTCTGGATATTTTTGATTGGACTTGGAATTGGTTAGTTTAGATATAAGGGTTACTGTAGCTAAATGAATGTATTCTACAGTAAGTGCTATCATTATATCGGATGATTCATCTTCAAGTGATGAGGATAGAAGTTATGGAGGAGGAGGTGGAAGAGGAAATCATGGAAGAGGAAATCATGGAAGAGGAAATGGTGGCCGTGGAAGACCTCGTCCACCGGGAAGACCTCGTCCCCCAGTCCATCCCCCATGTGAGCCGGGATGGACGAGAGTACAAAGAGCTTCTGGTGGATGGTGTATTAAAATTATTGCGAGTTTAACGAATCAAGCCAATTCTGAAACGGTTTGTGCACAAAATGGAGCAAGATTGTCGGCGGTTGAATCGGTAGCTGAAAGCAATAAGATTGCTGAGCTGGGATTGCAAATGGCCCTTTCTACTTCTCCGTATAAAGAGGGAACGCTAAGATTGGGAATTCGAAGGAACACCATTCATAGTGTAAGTGTTCATTTTTTTTGAAAATGTCGCAAAAATTGAGACATTCAGTTGAAAAAATGCCACAAAAACGTCAAAAACCTGTTTTATTGACAATTTCGTGTCATTTTTGAAAAATGTCGCAAAATGCCAGAAAAATGTTTTAAATGTCACATAAATGGTTATTTCAGCCATTTTTTTCAGAAACGTTTTTTCGCCATTTTCAAAAAATGACGCGAAAATGTCGCAAATTTATTGATTTTGTCCATTTTCGTTTAAAATTTCCATTTGGTACATTTTAGGTCATTTTCGGAAAATGTCGCAAAAATGTCACAAAATTAAAAATGTCGCAAAAATGTCACAAAAAATAGAAATGTCTCAAAAGTGTCGCGGAGTGCAAAAATGACAAAAAAAAATGTAAAAATTTCGATGGAATGTCACAAAAAAAGTGTATTTTGTCCATTTTCGACAAAATTGTCGTTTTTTGAAACTTTCACATTTTGTGACATTTTTGTGACATTTTTGTGACATTTTCAGCCATTCTACGCCACTGACGGTAACGCCAACAACATCAATTCGATCAAATGGAGTGGTGGTGAACCGAGCATTGGAAGTGTACCGTAAGACCCATTTTCGTTAAGTTGTCCACAATATTTTTTTTATAGACACGGAGGCAGTAACTGTGTCATGATGTGGTTATGGTCCCCGGGAGGTAAATTTCTGGAACAACGTCGTCATGGATACTATTTCTCTCAATTGTGTGACAGAACATGGGACACGACGTTTAGAGGAATTGTTTGTGGAAAACCGGCTGTTTGATTGATGAAATAAAATTGTGGACATTTTTGTGACATTTTCATGCAAAATAGACATTTTGGAAAAAATAGACATTTTAGCGACATTTCCTAGAAAAACGATATTTTTGTGACGTTTCCAGAAAAAATGACATTTTGTGACATTTCCAAAAAATAGACATTTTAGAAACATATGGATAAAAGCCATTTTTATGACATTCCAAGAAAATGAGACATTTCCAGAAAAAATGACATTTTTGTGAGGTTTCGAAATCGTAGACGATTTTTGTGACATTCTAAGAAAATCGACATTTTTGTGACATTTCCTAGAAAAACGACGTTTTTGTCACATTTTAAGAAAAAAGTCTTTTTCGTGACATTTTCCAGAAAAAAAAAGACATTTCTGTAAGATTTTTGCGACGTTTTGGAAAAAATAGACATTTTTCTAACGTTTTGTGACATTTTGAAAAACTAGACACTTTGAAAAAATAGACATTTTGGAAACATAGACATTTTGAAAGAATAGACATTTTGAAAAAATAGACATTTTAGAAACATTTGGACAAAAGACATTTTTATGACATTTTAAGAAAAATAGACATTTTTGAAAAAAAAAGACATTTTTGTGACAATTTCGTGACATTCTAAAAAAACGACATTTTTGTGACATTTTTTGTGACAGACATTTCTGCGACATTTAAAGACAAAAGCCATTTATTACAAAAAACTAAAAAATTTTCGGCTTATCATTTTCATCGACATTTCTGGCATTGTCCCAATGTCCATTTCAGAAACTATGGATTTTAGGGTTTTCCTTGAATTGACTTGATCCAGGAGATGCTTCTGAAAATATAGACTACAAAGACTACAAAGACTAGAAGGACTACAAAGACTACAAAAACTACAAACCAGTAATCGATTCATTCCGAATTTAGCCGCTGTTTCATACAAATTCGACTCATTGCCTTTCCAGATCAATTGTCGCTCACAAAATTTAACGACATTTTGAAGACAAAGCCATTTTGCCAATGGAATAATCTTCTCGATTTCAGTTACAGTAAGATTAAGGTATCTGACACCATTAGCAATTTGTAGACACTTTTCCAAAGTGTCGATGGAAATGTCAGTGGGGATTTTTATTTTGTTGTGGATTAGTGGGTAGTGGAAGGTGAGGAGCTGCAAAATGTCTATTTTTTGGAAATGTCACAAAATGTCTATTTTCTTGAAATGAAAAAAAATGTCGCAATATTTGAAATGTGACAAAGTGCATTTTTTGGAAAATGTCACGAAAACTCCTATTTTGTAGAAATGTCACAAAAATGTCTATTTTGTAGAAATGTCACAAAAATATCTATTTTTTTGAAATGTCACAAAATGCATTTTTTGGAAAATGTCGCTAAAATGACTGATTTTCTTAAAATGTCTTTTAAAAAAATGTCGCATAATTTAAAATGTCACAAAATGACATTCTACTGGAAAATGTCACAAAAATATATTTTTTTTCAAGATGTGACAGAAATGTCTATTTTTTGAAATGTCGCAGAAAATGTCACAAAAATGTCTATTTTTCTCAGAATTTTACAAATTTCCACTTTTTTCGAAAATGACACAGAAAAATGACATTTTTTGACATTTTAAGAAAATTAGAGATTTTTGTGGCATTTTCCAAAACAAAATACACTTTTGTCACATTTTTAAAATGGGCATTTTTGTGACGTTTTAAAAAAATGGACATTCTTGTGACATTTCCAAAAACAAGACATTTCTGTGACATTTTAAAAAATGTCACAAAACTTTTTTTTCGAAATGTCACAAAATTACCTGTTTCTGAACATAAAAGACATTTAGACCATCCCAAATAAACACAATCCGTTCATTTCCATCCTCCATCAAATCATCCAAAAAGTTAAAATTCCACACGTCATCATCACCTACAGTACCCTCGATTCGGATACCGTACTCAATTGACAAGGTACCATTAACCTCACCCATACTCACAAACTGTCCAAAGATATTAAAACTATTTTTTTTTGTTGTCCTTGTCTTTTTTTCATATGTCAATTGTCTATTTTCATCGGTGACATTCAAATAATAACTGACTAAAAGTGTCGATTTGTCGAAATTTAAAAGAAATACGACAAACGCGCCATTCGCGATGGTTCGAAGTGTACACTTCCTGAAATTGCGACATTTTTGTGACATTTTCAATATCATGGACTTTTTCGGGACATTTTCATGAAAAATGATATTTTTGTGACATTCTAGTGACAATAATTTTTTGTGACATTTCCAAAAACTAGACATTTCTGTGACATTTTAAAGAAAATACGGATTTTGTGACATTTTCAAAAAAGTAAACACTTCAATGAAATTTTTGAAAAAATAGACATTTTCGTGACATTTTACAAAAAAGTGTCATTTTTTTGAAATGTTAATGAAAAAAAAATTTTGTGACATTTTCAAAAAAGTAGACACTTTCATAAAAATAAACAGTTTTTTGAAATTTTTTGAAAAATAGTCATTTTTATGACATTTTACAAAAAAGTGTCATTTTTTTGAAATTTAAAAAAAAATAGACATTTCTGCGACATTTTTCAAAAAAGAGACATTTTTGTGACATTTTACAAAAAGTTTCATTTTGTGACATTTTAATGAAAAAGATCATTTCTGCGACATTTTAGAAAAAATAATGTTTTTTGACATTTTTTGTGACATTTCCAAAAATAGACATTTTTTGTGACATTTCCAAAACTATACATTTTTTGTGACATTTCCAAAAATATACATTTTTTGTGACATTTTTCAGTTTTGGACAATACCACGAAAAGCGGACATTTTGTGATATTTCGGTTTCGAAATGGACATTTAATGTTAATTTTTGAAATGTAGACATTTCAAGAAAAATAGACATTCTGTGAGATTTCCAAGAAAATAGAAAAAAAAATGTCACAAAAAATGGACAATTGGAGAATTTAGTAAAAATGACATTAAAAAAAAGACATTTCTGTGATATTTTCAAAAAATATTTTCTTGTGACGGTTTTCAAAAAAACTACATTCCAAGGACACTAAGGACAATAATCGCGACATTTTTGCGACATTTCCAAAAAATATAGACACCTACCAACGCTCAATTCCTCCAATTGTCCCAATTCGAAATCGCATAGATCTCTCATTTCTAATTCGTTGCTCAAAATTCTCAATTTTTATTGTACCGGTTTTAGTGTCTGAAAACAGGTAATTTTAGAGAAAAAATCTGAAAATTTTGTGAAAAAAAACTTACATTTCAATAGATTACTCATTTTTTTAAAAAGAAATTGCTAAAAATAGTAAAAAATAATTTTTATTTTTTTGGAAATTTTGGAAATCCACGTTAAAAATAGCATACTGTAACTAAATAGCAAAAAAAATCCATTTTTTTTAATTATTAAAAATTTATTATTACTTAACCAAAATTAATTAAAAAAACAAGAAAAAAAAATTATTACAGTACTCTTGGCATCTTCAAAAAAACATTTCTAATCTCCGTATTCGCTTCCTCTGTTCCAACTGAGCATATCATCGAGATAACCTTGATCCTCACATCATCTACCGTAATCCCACCATCCTCAAGTACCTCATTCCAATCCCAACACTGTCTCGCCACGATTCCATGATCCTGATTGAGGATTCCTTCGAGAAAATGGATCACAAATGGTCCGCAATCATAGGAATTCATCTGAGTAGGTAGATTCTCTGGCTTAACCATTAGCAATTTATCACAATGGTATACTGTAGTCGATGGTAGCTTGTTAGCTGTTTTAAGGGCTTCCATATGAGTTGCTAAGAGATAATCAATAATCAACTTCATTCTCTGATCTCTCATCTCAATATCCTCTACAGTATTCTCCAAAGAGTCCAGGAAATAAAGTTCAGCAACTTCTTCACCATCACTAATTGCTCTAGCCGGGTGCGCAATCGCTACCAACATCCAATGGTTCTCCGAGCATATTGGCATGACAACCAACTCCTTTTCAAAGATATTTGTCTTCCTTAACATCCTCATTGTCCCTTTTACATTCTTTTCAATGTCATCGAAAATTTGTTGATCGAATTTTTGGGGGTACTTGAAGACATTGTTAGCTTCCAGGCGGCTAAACAGAAATGAATTGAGCACACAGACTCTATCGATGATAGTCGGGTTTTTTTGAAGAATTTCGTTGAGACAGAATGAAATCGTGTTATCTGATAGCCAATTCGGAGCTTTTAGTCCCTGAATGTCCATTGTCTTGAGCTCGATCTTATCCGTAATTCTTTTTCCAGTCGAATCAATGATTGCTTCCGATTTAGCCATTGTTGGGTTAGTTGGGACCATTGTTGGGTTAGTTGGGACCATGGTGACGTTATCCGCGACCAATTCAGTTAGCTTAACTGGAAGAGCAATTGGCACAGGTAAATCCTCTGGTTTAAGCCATACAGAACAACCATCTTCAGCTTTCATCCCTAAAATAATTTTTTTTCCAATTAAATATCGATGTTTTTTTCTAAGACTTACAATTAATAACAGCCTCGACTCCTAGAAGTTGACTTTCACTCAATTTCACTCGCTTTGCCTCAAAAGATTGGTCATCGGTTGCTGGTCGCTTGATAGTCATTTTAAAGGAGTTTATAGAGAGTTTTGGAAGATCTGAAATGAAAAATAGTTGATGAAAAGAGGAAAAATGGTTGAAAGGAGGCTAAAAATGACGAAAAATCAAGCGAAATTGATAAAAAAAAAGTCAATGAAAAGTCAAAATGGCTTAAAATGGCTGAAAAATCGACAAAAAAATTTGCAAAAATGTCTATTTTTGAAAATCTAGCAAAAAAGTATATTTTCGAAAATGTCGCAAAATGTTTATTTTTCATTGAAAATGTCGCAAAATCTCTATTTTTCATGAAATGTCACAAAATGTCTATTTTTCATGAAACGTCACAATAAAGTCATTTTTAATGAAAATGTCACAAAATGTCATTTTTCCAGAAAATGTCACAAAATGACATTTTTCCAGAAAATGTCACAAAATGTCTAATTTTTCAGAAAATGTCACAAATTGTCTATTTTTCATGAAATGTCATAAAATGTCTATTTTTCGAAATGTCACGAATGTTGGGAAGACAAAGAAGGTGGAGAGATCGGGATTTGAGATTAGGAGATGGGTTATGGGACCTTTTGGGAAATTTAATTTGAATTAATGGGGGAAATAGAGGAATTTCTAAAAATGAGAAAAGGTAAGGATTACTGTAGTTGTATGAAATGTAGATTATGAAAAAACATGGAGTTTGGTCTATTTTAAATGAAATTTCGAAAAAAAAAAACAATTTTTTAAAATTCCAAAAAAAACTAGAATTTGAAAAATTGAAAAAAATGGATTTTAGGTTTGAAAATTAGACTAATTTTTAAATTTTTTGAGATGAAAGTGAATTTAGAAGGATAAAAACAGCAAAATTGAAAAATTCAAGATCTCTAAACTATACTCTATCGAAAAAAAAAATCTATATAGAAGAAAATTGGATTTTTATAAAAAGTTAGGGTAGATACAGTAATCCCTTCAATTGAAAAAAGACAATTTCATCTGAAATTAGATAATTTTAAGTCTTGAAAAACACAATTATCATCAAAAATGGTACCTTGGTTAATGGGACAAAACTGTAGCTCAAATGTCGATAAAATAGAAAAAACTAACATAAAACTACTAATTTCAAGGCAAAACCACTAAAAAAGGATCCAAAAAAGGAACACGACCACCAAAGAAACGGAAATAACTATCGAATGACTAAAAATAGAGTACCTCCTCTTCCAGATGTAAGTGAGCGGAGTCTAGATGAGATAAGGGATGTGGAGAGAGAGAGAGAAAGACAATGTTCCAGAAATGGATTATTTACAGTTGGGAAGACACAGAAAGGTGGAGAGATCGGGATTAGAGATCAGGAGATGGGTTACGGTAAATTTTGGGAAACTTGATTTGAATTTAAGGGGAGGATTACTGTAGTTGTATGGAATAGGAATTTTGTAAAAAAAAAAAAAAGGAATTTGGTCTATTTTAAATGAATTTTCATTTCAAAAAACCGAAAGTTTCCAAAATTCCAAAAAAATTAGACTCTGAAAAATTGAATAAAAAAGTGAATTCTAAAATCAACAATTCCATAAGTTATAATTTTTTTAAATGTAAAAAAGTGAATTTAGAAAAACAAAATTGGAAAAATTGAAAGATTCCTAAGATATTTTCTATTCAAAAAGATTTATTCAACAAGGTTACGGTAGATAGTAATCCACATTTTTCAAACAATAAAAAGAGACATTAAAAAACGTCAATTTCATCTAAAACTGGTTGCTTTTCAAATTTTGAAGACACAATTTTCATCAAAAAATGGTACCTTGGTTAATGGGACAAAACTGTAGCTCAAATGTCCATAAAACTAGAAAAAAACAAAAAAAAAACTACTAATTTCAAGACAAAACCATTAAAAAAGGACCCAAAAATGGTAAGTCACCATCCAGTAAGACGGAAATGTCTGTCGAATGACTATGAATAGAATACCTCCCCTTCCAGATGTGAGTGGGCGGAGCCTAGATGAGGTAAGGGATGTGGAGAGAGAGACAATGTTCCAGAAATGGAGTATTTACAATTGGGAAGACAAAGAAGGTGGAGAGATTGGGATTTGAGATTAGGAGGGGTGTGGGACCTTTTGGGAATCTTAATTTGAATTTTAGGAAGGATTACTGTAGTTGTATAAATTAGTCAGTAATCTTTTCAATTGAAAAAAATGCCATTTTTATCTATATCTAGATATTTTTCAAATTTGAAAAACACAACTATCATCAAAAAAGGTCTTATGATAAGTCGGACAAAACTGTAGCTCAAATGTAGATAAAAATGGAAAAAGCTAAAAAAAAACTACTAATTTCAAGACAAACTCCCCAAAAAGGACCCAAAAAAGGAACACGACCACCAAAGAAACGGAAATAACTATCGAATGACTAGAAATAAAGTACCTCCTCTTCCAGATGTGAGTGGGCGGAGCCTAGATGAGATAAGGGATGTGGAGAGAGAGAGAGAGAGAGAGAGACAATGTTCCAGAAATGGATTATTTACAGTTGGGAAGACAAAGGAGGTGGAGAGATCGGGATTTGAGATCAGGAGATGGGTTATGGGAAGATGAATAGAATAGGTTAAGGGGCCCTAATAGGCCCCATTTAAAAAAAAATGTTGAATTGTGTAACAATGTGGTTTCAATTTTTATTTTCAAAAAAATTCAAAAATTAAAAAAAAGTATAATCCCAAAATTGAATACCATTTCGCAAAATTAATTTTATTACAAAACCATGAAAAATATCAAAGAAATAAAAATCAGTTTGTAGCGATAACTATTGCCACTATTTAATTCGACTCTCTCGCCTAAAAATTGTCTTTTTTTTCAAAATTTCCAAAAAAAAAATCAATAATTGCTTACCACAATCCCCTCCTTTATAATTAAGCCTCCTTTGAAAAAGAACTTTCTCAACTAGAAATTCCCCAAAAATGTCGCAGGTGCCATTGGAGGAATTGAAGATGTCGGGATGATTGTCTTGGATTATAGCGTCACGGGAATAGCGGGTGTAGATGTTCTGAAATATAGACATTTTTGTGACATTTCCAAAAAAATAGACATTTTTGCGAAATTTCCAAAAAATAGACAATTTTGTGACATTTTAAGAAAAATGGACATTTTTGTGGTATTTTCTAAAAAAAAAATCGACATTTTTGCGACATTTCCAAAAAATAGACATTTTTGTGACATTTCCAAAAAAATCGACATATCTGTGACATTTTCTAAAAACGGACGTTTTTGTGACATTTTCAAGAAATAGACATTTTTGTGACATTTCCAAAAAAATCGACATATCTGTGACATTTTCTAAAAACGGACGTTTTTGTGACATTTTCAAGAAATAGACATTTTTGTGACATTTAGGGACAAAATAACGTTCTGTGACATTATTGTGATATTTTGTGACATTTCCAAAAAATAGACATTTTTGTGACATTTCCAAAAATATACATTTTCGTGACATTTTCATGAAAAATAGACATTTTTTGAAGTTTTCATGAAAATAGACATTTTTGTGACATTTTACAAAAAAGTGTCTTTTTCTTTTGAAATTTTAATGAAAAAAATAAATTTTGTGACATTTTGGAAACAATAACGTCTTGTGACATTTTCTGCGACATTTCAAAAAAGTAGACACTTTTTTAAAATGTTAATGAAAAAAAGACATTTCTGTGACATTTTACAAAAAATTGACATTTTTGTGACATTTCCAAAAATAGGCTTTTTTGTAAAATTTTTGAAAAAATAGACATTTCTGTGGAAATATGAGAAAAACGGACAAAATTTTATAACTTTTTTGTGACATTTTTTGCGACTTTTCAAAAAAGGCATTTTTGTGACATTTTGAAAAAATAGGCATTTTTGCGACATTTCAAAAAAAAAAAGACATTTTTGCGACATTTTTTGAAAAAATAGACATTTTTGTGACATTTTTCATTTTTCGACAATACCACGAAAGTTGGACATTTTGTGATATTTCGGTTTCAAAATGGACATTTAATGTTAATTTTTAAAATGTAGACATTTCAAAAAAAGTGGACATTCTGTGAGATTTCCAAGAAAATAGAAAAAATGTCACAAAAAAATAGACAGTTCGAAAAATTTAGTAAAAGTGACATTATCACCAAAATAGGTATTTTTCTAAAATTTTTGTGACATTTCTAGAAAAACAGGTTTTTTTGTGACGGTTTTCAAAAAAATACATTCTAAGGACATTTTTGCGACATTTTCGCAACATTTCCAAAAATATAGACACCTACCTAAGAGACAGACATCCTAAGAGACATTTTTTGTGACATTTCCAAAAAAGAGACATTTTTGTGACATTTCCAAAAAATAGACATTTTTGTCACATCTCCAAAAAATAGACATTTTTTGTGACATTTCCAAAAAATAGACATTTTTGTCACATCTCCAAAAAATAGACATTTTTGTGCTATTTCCAAAAAATCGACACCTTGCTACATTTCCAAAGTAAAATAGACATTCTTGCGACAATTCCAAAAAATTAAAATTTTTGGGACACTTTCTAAAAATAGACATTTTTGTGACATTCCTAGAAAAAGGACATTTTTGTGACATTTCCAAAAATAGACATTTTTGTGCTATTTCCAAAAAATAGACATTTTTGTGCTATTTCCAAAAATAGACATTTTTGTGCTATTTCCAAAAATAGACATTTTTGTGACATACCGTAACTATCCCAAAAACTGGATAAGTTAACTCTTTATTTCCAACAATTTGAATGACCGGTCTATCTAAAAAAAACATTTTTATGCTTTGAGCAACTCCCCACAACCCACCACTCAACAAAACAATAGTCATAACATTATACAAAAAACTCAAATCCTTCAAATTCGTATTTCTCACTTCCAACGATCCATATAACGTAAATAGGTCTCTTAGCTTATCGACATGTTCCTCATCCCCATTACTAATCTTTAAATCTCCAATAATCGTGAAGCAATTATTAGGTAACTCTTTCATCGTCTTAAAATGACATAAACCTTCTTCCTCCATAGTATCACATAATTTTGCGTGGAGATTCAAAAAACTAATGTCTGCATCCAAAAATAATCCAAATTCTGCTACCGTAATACAAAAGTCTGGGTGAAGATTTTCTATGTTAACATAAGCAATTCCATTGGATTTGACATTTTTAATTTCCTGGAAATAGTGTAGTTTGTAGTCTTTGTAGTCTTTGTAGCCTCACCTTTAAC
The DNA here is from genome assembly GCA_963932035.1 of Caenorhabditis wallacei. NCBI lineage: Eukaryota > Metazoa > Nematoda > Chromadorea > Rhabditida > Rhabditidae > Caenorhabditis > Caenorhabditis wallacei. The sequence continues at coordinate 13,299,801 of OZ009932.1, forward strand.
CCTGGAAACCCCAAATTCGTCATTTCCGGATTATCCCGGATATCCAAAACCGTAGAATTTCCAGAATTACACTTCAAAATTTTCAAATTTTCAAAAATCGATAAATTTTGAAAATCCGTATTTTCTATGATTAGATAATCACGGATACTAATGATATGGGATAGGGTTACTGTAGAATTGGAAATAGTGAGACCTCCATAGATATCGGAGCAGATGGGGGATTGGCAGCCTGTAGTTTGTAGTTTTTGTAGTTTGTAGTTTGTAGTCTTAGTACTCACCACAATCCTTCAAATTCCCTTCCACCTTCATTGTCATAAAATTAGAAGTCTCCCCTTCTGAACATAATCCATCTGTATCCAAATTTGTATTATTCTCTATTATAAGGGCACATTCTTCAGAATTATCTGCTACTACATATTTGATATTTTGAAGAACACTAACGTTTTTAAGGAATTTGTTGTTTTGGATGTAGAAACCGTCTGCAAAAAATTATAAGGGATTTTAAAACGATTATATCTTGGTTAGGAAGGGAGATGGTGGAAAATGGTTAACTAGTGAAATATTGCTAATGGTAAGGGCTACATTTTGTTAGTTGACAATTTTTTGATAGCTCTAATGGTAACCGAGATATACCGGATTAAAAAAAAATATAAAAAAAATTGTTAACTTTTTTTAAAACTCTTATCTCTCGGTTGTCATAACAGCTATCAAAAAAGTGTCAACTATTGAATTATTGCTTATGATAAGGGCTACATTTTCTTAGTTGAAAGTTTTTTGATAGGAGTAACGGCCGCCGAGGTATGAGCCGTTGAAGTTGAGGCTCTTCTCTCGAGAAGCAGCGAGAGACGCAGAGAAAAGGGGGGCTGCGCGTCTTTCTGGGGGCGCCTAACTTTAAAAGCTCATAACTCGGCGGCCGTTACTCCTATCAAAAAACTTTCAACTAACAAAATATAGCCCTTACTCTAAGCAATATTTCATTAGTTAACCATTTCCCCCTATCTCCCCTTCCAACCGAGATAAACTTACAATTCCGACAATAAAAGGTAAAATAAGGTTTCGCCAAAAACGAGAGACTTGTGAATTGAGTATTTTCGATTCGGATTCCGCCAACAAGATAATACATCGAGGTAAATGCTTTTTGAATTTGTGATTCAGTTAAATTCGATTTCTCATTAATCACAATAATACCGTATACCATATCGGATTTGGGGAAGAATTTGATTGTTTTGGAGGTGAGTTCAGTGAAATTAAAGTTGGATGATGGATCTGAAAATAGGGTACAAAGACTACAAACTACAAACTACAAACCTTCAGAATTCCATACTTTCTTTAAATCGTCAATCGTCACTGTTTCAGAATTTTTAATCGTAAAAAAGATAAAATTTAGGTAGAAGACCAGAAATCTCATAATTCTCTGAAAAATTGACATATAAGAAATTTCGAAAAATAATAATGATGTGGTTATTGCTAAGTATAGGTTAAGAATGTCGCATGACAAATCTTGTGATCAATGGAGCTCCTGGTTAGTTGGAAATAACAAAATAGATTTTTCATACTGTAGTTTACTGTAGTTTTTAGGAAAAAAAATTTTGTAGTCCTCGTGGACAAAATTTTTTTTGTTGAAAAACAAATTTTTTTTCATTCAAACCCCTAAATTGAAAAAAAGCAATTATATGGAAAAGGTGTCAACAATATCTATTTTTAATCAAAAACCAATTTTCTCAAAAACTTTTTTTCAGATTTTTCTTATGCTCCCTCTTTTTCTTATATTATCATTGCTCATTATACCTACAGTACCCAGGGACCATTTTGATAATTGTGGTAATAATTAGCGATTAAAAATACTAAATTCAAAAAAAAAATCCAATTTTAAGACCCATCATGCCACTTCTCTGCCCCCTTATTCACCCAGGAAACCATAAAAAACTGGCCGATGGCTTGTGAAAAAGTGTGCGGGGATTTAAATTTTAATTCTTCTTCTAATTTAACGGAGAAGCAATTAACTACAGTATTCGGCAACCTACAGTACCTGATTGGGAATTTAAGAATCGAAAATACCAGTTTTAAATCGTTAAACTTCTTGTCTTCTCTTATGAAGATTAGTTCTAGTTCAAGTGAGTTTATCTCAGTTGGAAGAGGAGCTATCAAAAAATGGTTAACTAATGAAATATTGCTCTTGATAAGGGCTACATTTTGTCAGTTGAAAGTTTTTTGATAGCTCTCATGGGAACCGAGATAGACCGATTTGAAAAATGTCATTAAAAATCATTTTTTCAAAAAAAAAATTTGTGCATTTTGAAATCTTTATATCTCAGTTCTTTTAACAGCTATCAAAAAATTGTTAACTAATGAAATATTGCTCTTGATAAGGGCTACATTTCATTAGTTGAGCATTTTTTGATAACGCTAACGAGAAGCGAGTTATGAGTCTTTAAAGTGTGGCACCCGGGAGACGCAGAGAGTCAGCCTTTTTTCTCTGCGTCTCTCGCCTCTTCTCGTGAGAAGTGTCTCAACTTCAAAGCGTCATAACTCGGCGCCCGTAACTCCTATCAAAAAACCTTTAACGAACAAAATGTAGCCCTTAACATGAGCAATATTTCACTACTCGGGTCTTCTCGCCAAGTCTTGGACAAACCTCCCACAAGTCTTAGTCCCTCTCTGGCCAAGACTTGTGGGTAAACGTGGCCAAGACTTGTGGCAGGCTTGGCCAAGACTTGTAGGTCGCGCATTTCGTTTTTCCTCCCCCCACTTTTGTTTTATTGGTGAAATCGAATTATCATTTTAATTTATTAAAAAAAAAACAAACAAAATTACAATAGAATGTAAAAAAATAGAAACATTTTACATAAAAAATTAAATCGAATAATTAAATGAGAATTGACTGACTGACTGCTGTTCATTGGTGATTTTGAGAGGATTTTTTTGAAGTTTTGTGATTCTGAAAAATAAAAATTATTAAGCTGTTCAGTTTTCACAAAAAGATTACCTGAACTTTTCTTTTTCCTGCGGCTCCATTTCAAAATGTTGTAGTCGGCTGATTCGAATTCGATCATTCATTCCGTAATACCATCGAGCCATTGTGAAGAAGTCAGTGTTGAAAATTCGTTGTCAGTTATCACAGTATTTCTAAAAAAAATTGTTTTAATTGAAAAGTGATTTCCAGTTCTTACCTCAACATTAAAAACGAATTTCTCGGAGTCTTTCTTTAACAACTTGCCATTAAACAGTTTTTATCTGAAAAATATCAATTCTGCTGATTATATTTTCGAAAGCTTCGAACAAAAAATCAAATAATATCGCCAAATTAGAACAAAAAAAGGAGAAATAAGTGAAAAATGAAAGAATTATGACAGAAAACTGTTCCTGTTATTTGAATTAAAAATCAATAATGAAGTTTGGCAAAGACTTGTGAAGCGGTCAAAGTTTGGCCAAGACTTGTGGCAGCTTTGTACAAGACTTGTCGACTTCCCAAAGTTTGGTGAAGACTTGTGGCAGCCTTGTACAAGACTTGGAAAAAGGCGAAATATTGCGCGCGACGCATGAATGCTGCCAAAGTTTGGCCAAGTCCTGTGGAAGACTAGTCCTAGACTTGTGGACCCCCCAACCTTTGTCCCAGACTTGTCAGAGACTTGGCCAAGACTTGTAAAACGCCCAAAGTTTGTCCAAGACTTGGCGAGAAGACCCGAGTAGTTAACCATTTTTGGATAGGTCCACTCCCAATCGAGTTATACCCATTTCAAAAAATCACTTCCAGGTGGCGTATTTATTTCCTTCAATTCTCAATTAAAAAACTTCGATGTACTGAGCAATGTAGCTTCTTGGAATCCTTCAATTTGGCATATCCATGATAATCCAAAGTTGGATTTTAGCCCATTTTGTCGGATTGGACTGGAAAATTTATTTATCGAATTGGACGTTTATGGGAATTTAAGGGATTGTGGTAAGTTGTAGTTTGTATTCTTTGTAGTTTGTAGTTTTCAGGTTGTCAAGCGGTTTTCATAAGCCCCGCCTCCCTACCGTACTACTCGAACTGTACCACTATCATTGGAGGTGGTAATAAAGGACTGAAAATCAGTGGAGTCAATCAATCAATGGACTTGTCGCCAATTCGAAATTTAAAAAATTTAACGAGTTTAGTAGAAGTTTATGGGACCAGTTTGGAGAATTTGTCATTTTTGGAAAATATTGAGACAATTGGATTGGAGGCTAGTAATGCTTATAGTATTATTTATATTAGAAATAATCCGAAATTAAAGAGACTTGGATTTGAGTCGTTGAAGGTAAGATTTTCTTAAAATGTCGCAAAAAGCGAAAAAGACAAAAAAAGATAAAAAACGACATTTTTGAAAATGGACACTTTTTGCGACATTTTACAAAAATGACACAAAAATTGTCGATTTGTCATTTTTGCGACATTTATTTTTTTTTGTGTCATTTCTAATTTTTGTGACACTTTTGGGACATTTTTTTGATTTTTCTCAAAATTGACAAAAAATGAATGTCACGAAATGTCACAGAATGTCACAAAATGTCATAGAATGTCACAAAAAGCGAAAATGTAAAAAAAAAAGACAAAAAAATGATTTAAAAAACGACATTTTTGAAAATGGACACTTTTTGTGACATTTTACAAAAATGACACAAAAATTGTCAATTTGTCATTTTTGCGACATTTTTCATTTTTTGTGACATTTTTGACACATTCACGACATTTTACGAAAATGACACAAAATGTCATAGAATGTCACAAAAAGCGAAAATGTCAAAAAAGGACAATTTTGTGAAAATGAAGATGACCGAAATTTTTGTGAGATTTTTGCGACATTTTTTTGCGACATTCTTTGTGACATTTTTTGCGACATTTCCGCGACATTTTCTAAAAATGACTTATCATTTTCGCATTCCGCGACATTTTTGCGACATTTCTAATTTTTATGACATTTTACAGAATGTCACAGAATGTCTATAATTTCAGAAAATGACTCCAAAAAACGGAGATTTCATTATGAATATATCTAACAATCATCCAGACCTGTGTCTATCTACTAATGAGCTACAAGTCCTTGCTCAGTATATGGTCGATCTTAGATATGATTTTCTGTCGATTTGCTCAGATTTAAGTAGAAAAAACGGTGAAAAAGTCTGTATTTTTGATGATTTGAATACCATGGATGCTGGATGTCTACATATAATTGGCGACATTTTTGTGACATCAGAAAATGAAAAAAGTGTTTGGAAACTTGAAAATGTCACAAATGTCTATGGAAGTGTCACAGTGGAGGACACAGAGGAAATAGAGGATTTGAAGTTTCTGGCACGGCTACGGCAAGTTGCCGATGTTAAGTTTGGTTGGTTTGTGACATTTTCCAAAAAATGTCGCAATTTTGTAGACATCGACAAACCAATGATCCGGATCAATTACAACAGAAAGCTTCAATCGGTGTCATTCCCCAGTATGACGGTAATTTTTTTTTTTTTTTTTTGAAAAAACTTTTTTCCACCGGAAAATCTGAAATTTTCAGATCGGCTTATACCCTCACGACGCTGATCAATTCATCGAAATATATGGAAATTCTATGGACATTTTTAAAAGTCAGAGGGATTGTCTATTATTGCAGAAATTGTCGCAGACATCTGTAAAGTATAATAAGAAGAGTTGTGGTGAGTGTCGCAAAAAATGTCGCGATTTCAGAAATGTCACAAAAAATGTTCATTTTTTCCAAAATTTTACAAACATGTCTTTTTTTTCTCAGAATTTCACAAAAATGTCTACATTTTTGAAAATGTCACAAAACTGTCAATTTTTTTACAAAATGTCGCAAAAATGTATATTTACTGGAAAATGTCATGTTTACTGAAAATGTCACAAAAATGTCGCAAATTCAGAAACGTCATAAAAAATGTCTACTTGTTTGAAAATGTCACAGAATGTATTTTTTCTGGCGATTTCATAGAAATGTCTATTTTCTGGAAAATGTCACAAAAATGTCTATTTTTTTGAAAATGTCTATTATTTGAAAACTTCATAAAAATGTCTATTTTCTGGAAAATGTCTATTTTTATGGAAATGTAGCAAAAATGTCAATTTTCTGGAAAATGTCACGAAATGTATTTTTTTTCTCGCGATTTCATAAAAATGTCATTTTCTCGAAATTACACAAAAATGTCTATTTTTTTGGAAATGTCACAAAAATGTCTATTTTTTGGAAATGTCGAAAATGTCATTTTTTCTGAAAATTTCAAAAAACATGCATTTTTTCGAAAATGTCACAAAAATGTCCATTTTCTGGAAAATGTCACAAAAATGTCGTTTTCTCAAAATGTCACAAATATGTCATTTTTTTGGAAAATTTCACAAAAATGTCACAAAATTTGGAAATATCATGAAAAAGTTATTTTTTGAAAAAAAGTGTCATAAAAATGTCATTTTTCCCTCAAAACGTCACAAAAACATCCCCCAACTTCCAGACAAGCTACCTACCGTAACCCAAGCCCCCTCTACCTCCTCAAACTACACGGATGACTTCATCTACGACACAGATACTCTTAACAAAGGACATCTAGACAATCGTGACTTTCTCTTCTCCGCGATTCTCATCGACACCTACAAATCTATCATTACTCATCTTAAAACCATCTACAACATTTCCGCCGTCATAAGTCTCCTCGTAAATCTACCCCACTTACTAATCCTATCCCAAAAACCACTTCGAGCTAATTTGGTCTATATCGTGATGATCGGGATATGTCTATCGGATTTAGTTCATTCAATTGGAAAAATTGCTCAGATTTTAAATACCTGGGATTTTGTGGATGTCTGTCCGGGGACTTATCCTTATTATTATATTATAATAGATATCCTATCAAAATGTAGTCAGATAATGAGTCGACGAACTTCCGGCTTCCTAGCTCTGTTCATAGCTTGGTTTAGAGCTTTTTCTGTCATTTTTCCGATGAGCAATATTGCTCAGATGTCCTCTTATTCTGGTTTTTTAATAGTTTTCATTATAATGTCGATTTGCACGTTATGGAGTTCCCTATACTATTTTACAACTATAATTTCCAAAGCCATACTGTAAGTCTGCTAACAACCTTTTTAAAAAAAATCGGTTTGTCCAGATGTCCATCATTGCTCACTGCAAAAACACCTAGTTGGGTAATGTGGAAGCATGACACTTTTGGGAGAGCTGAAGGGATTTTAAGGGTTATTGATGGTTATATGGCTTTGGTGGTTAGCTTACTGTATGTATTGGTAGCTGCCATGTTGGTGGGAGGGATAGCGAGAGCGAGGAAGAGGAGGAGGAGTTTGAAAGAGGAAAAGTGGGTTTTAAATGTCGCAAAAATGTCACAAAATTTCAAAAAATGTATTTTTCAAGAAGTTATTAAAAATGTATCTTTGTTCAAAATGACACAAAAATGACTATTTTTAAATTGTCACAAAAATGTCCATTTTTATGAAAAATGTCTTCAAAAATGTCTAATTTTTATTAAAATGTCACAGAAATGTCTATTTTTATGAAAATGTCATAAAAATTTCAAAAATGTCTATTTTTTGGAAATGTCACAAAAATTTCAAAATTTGCTCAAAATGTCGCAAAAATGGCATTTTTCTCAAAGTGTTCACAAAAAATGTCACAAAAGTTTGAAAATGTCTATTTTTTGGAAATGTCTACAAAAATGTCTAATTTTAATTACAATGTCACAGAAATGTCTATTTTCATGAAACTTTTCACAAAAATGTCATAAAATTTTCAAAAATGTCTACTTTTTTCAAAATGTCGCAAAAATGTCTTTTTTTTGGAAATATCACCAAAATATCACACGAGCGACATTTTCTGAAAGGATTTTAAAAATGACACAAAAATGCGACATTTCAAAACTGTGACATTTTTAAATCGCGACATTTTCTAAAAAATTTAAAAACTGTGACATGTCGCAAAATTAATACAAAAATGCCAAAAACTGCCAAAAAACTGCCTGTCGCGATTACAAGACGTTCTTGAAATGTCACAAAAATGCGACATGTCACAAAAACATCCCATTATTCCAGATCTTCCAACACTTCCACTCTCGTCATAATGATGGCTATCTTTATGCTCCTCTCAGAATCCACCTACGGCTCCCTATTCCTCCTAAGCTCATTTCTCTTCGTTGATTTCGAGGAACGGTATGACACTATTCCTTCTAATCTTGGGACCACTTTCTTGAATTCAGAACCTATTTCGAAGAACTCGAAGTGTTCGCCATGACACTTTCCATGATTAATTCTATTGCTCATTGCTTTATATGCTTTCTAATGTCATCCCAATATCGGGATGTCATTAAAGACCTATTTTCCTTTAAGAAAATCGAAAAACTGGAACAAAATGTGAGTTTTTTTTTAAATTTCCAAGCTCATTAATTATTGGTTTTTCCAGAAATCCAATGTGGAATCTTCAATTCATCCTACTTCTCTTAAACTTACTAACACTATTACTGTATAGACTTTCAGGTTTCAGGGATTACTGTACCTAGCTAATACAATATCCGCTCCCAGCCAAGATAAACTCATTTGAACTCGAACTAATTTTAATAAGAAAAGACAAAAAAGTTTAACGATTTAAAACTGGTATTTTCAATTCTTAAATTCTCAATAAGGTACTGTAAGTTGCCGAATACTGTCGTTAGCTGCTTCTCCGTTAAATTAGATGAAGAATTGAAATTTAAGTCCCCGCACACTTTTTCACAAGCCATCGGCCAGTTATTTATGGTTTCCTGGGTGAATAAGGGGGCAGAGAAGTGGCATGATGGGTCTTAAAATTGGATTTTTTTTTGTTTAGCTAAGAAAAATTGCTTACCACAATTATCAAAATCATCCCTGGGTATTGTAGGTATAATGAGCAATGATAATATAAGGAAAATAGAGAGCGTAAGAAAAATCTGAAAAAAAATTTTTCGAGAAAATTGGTTTTCGATTAAAAATAGATATTGTTGACACCTTTTCCATATAATTGCTTTTTTTCAATTTAGGGGTTCTTGAATGAAAAAAAAAATTTTTTTCCAAAAAACTACAGTAATCCCACTCAAATCTTAACTTTAAAAAATCTATTTTGTTATTTCCAACTAACCAAGTGCTCCATTAATCACAAGATTTGTCATGCGACATTTTTAACCTATACTTAGCAATAACCACATCATTATTATTCAAAAGTTCTTTTATTTTTATGTCAATTTTTCAGAGAATTATGAGATTTCTGGTCTTCTATCTAAATTTTCTCTTTTTTTCAATAAAAAATTTTGAAACAGTGACGATTGACGATTTAAAGAAAGTATGGAATTCTGAAGGTTTGTAGTTTTTGTAGTCTTTGTAGTTTTTGTACCCTATTTTCAGATCCATCATCCAACTTTAATTTCACTGAACTCACCTCCAAAACAATCAAATTCTTCCCCAAATCCGATATGGTATACGGTATTATTGTGATTAATGAGAAATCGAATTTAACCGAAGCACAAATTCAAAAAGCATTTACCTCGATGTATTATCTTGTTGGCGGAATCCGAATCGAAAATACCCAATTCACAAGTCTCTCGTTTTTACCTTATTTTTTGTTTTATTATTGTCGGAATTGTGAGTTTATCTCGGTTTGGAGGGGAGATAGGGGGAAATGGTTAACTAATGAAATATTGCTTAGGGTAAGGGCTACATTTTGTTAGTTGATAGTTTTTTGATAGGAGTTACGGGCGCCGAGTTATAAGCCTTTAAAGTTAGGCACCCCCAGAAAGACGCGCAGCCCCCCTTTTCTCTGCGTCTCTCGCTGCTTCTCGAGAGAAGAGCCTCAAATTTAAATGCTCATAACTCTGCACCTGTAACTCCTATCAAAAAACCATCAACTAACAAAATGTAGCCCTTATCAAGAGCAATATTTCATTAGTTAACCATTTTTACCCATCTCCCTTCCCAACCAAGATATAATCGTTTTAAAATCGCATCTGTTTTTTCCAGACGGTTTCTACATCCAAAACAACAAATTCCTTAAAAATGTTAGTATTCTTCAAAATATCAATTATGTAGTAGCAGATAATTCTGAAGAATGTGCCCTTATAATAGAGAACAACACTAGTTTAGACACTGGTAGCCTGTGCTCCGAAGGCTCTACATCTGACTTAATGACAATGAGAGTGGAAGGGAATTTGAAGGATTGTGGTGAGTTATAAGACTACAAACTACAAAAACTACAAACTACAGGCTGCCAATCCCCCATCTGCTCCGATATCTATGGAGGTCTCACTATTTCCAATTCTACAGTAACCCTATCCCATATCATTAGTATCCGTGATTATCTAATTATCGAGAATACCGATTTTCAAAATTTATCGATTTTTAAGAAATTGAAACATTTGAAATGTAATTCTCAAAATGCGACATTGTTAGATTTAAGGGATAATCCAGAGATGACAAGGTTGGGTTTCCCTCTGTTAAAGGTAAGACTACAAACTACAAAAACTACAAAATAAAATAATTCCAGAACATCGACAATATGAAAAACAATGGATACACCTATATTAATATTGAGAACCTTCACCCAGACTTTTGTATTACGGTAGAAGAATTTGGATTATTTGTGCTTGCAAACATCAATTTTTTGAATCTCCACGCAAAATTATGTGATACTATTGAAAAAGAAGGATTATGTCATTTTAAAACGATGAAAGAGCTACCTAATAATTGCTTCACGATTATTGGAGATTTAAAGATTAGTAATGGGGATGAGGAACATGTGGATAAGCTAAGGAACCTATTTACGTTATATGGATCGTTGGAAGTGAGAAATACGAATTTGAAGGATTTGAGTTTTTTGTATAATGTCATGACTATTGTTTTGTTGAGTGGTAGGTTAGCCTTGGAGCAGAACTGCTTAGCTACATGAATAAATTTTTTTTTAGATAGACCGGTTATTCAAATTGTTGGAAATAAGGAGTTAACTTATCCAGTTTTTGGGCTAGTTACGGTATGTCGCAGAAATGTCTATTTTTTTGGAAATGCCACAAAAATGTCAATTTTTATAAAATGTCACAAAAAAGTCGATTTTTCTTAAAATGTCGCAAAATCTTTTTTTTTCTGGAAATGTCGCAGAAATGTCTATTATTTGAAAACGTCTCAAGAATGTCGATTTTTCTTAAAATGTCACAGAAAAGGATTTTTTTCTGAAATGTCACAAAAATGTCTATTTTTTTGAAAATATCGCTAAAATGCTGTATTTTTGGAAATTTCTCAAGAATGTCTATTTTCTTAAAATGTCACAAAAATTTCTCTTTCTCCAAAATGTCACAAAAATGTCTATTTTTCTTAAAATGTCACAAAAATGTCTATATTCCAGAACATCTACACCCGCTATTCCCGTGACGCTATAATACAAGACAATCATCCCGACATCTTCAATTCCTCTAATGGCACCTGCGACATTTTTGGGGAATTTCCGCTTGAGAATTTTCATTTACAAAGGCAGCTTGATTATATTGGCGGGAATTGTGGTAAGCAATTATTGATTTTTTTTTTTGAAAATTTTGAAAAAAAAAAACATTTTTAGGTCAAAGAGTCGAATTAAAAGCGAATACTTCTGTTGATTTGAAGAAAGTATGGAATTCTGAAGGTTTGTACTCTTTGTAGTTTGTAGTTTGTAGTTTGTAGTCTTTGTACCCTATTTTCAGATCCATCAGCAAACTTTAATTTCACTGAACTCACCACCAAAACAATCAAATTCTTCCCCAAATCCGATATGGTATACGGTATTATTGTGATTAATGAGAAATCGAATTTAACTGAAGCACAAATTCAAAAAGCATTTACCTCAATGTATTATCTTGTTGGAGGAATCCGAATCGAAAATACTCAATTCACAAGTCTCTCTTTCTTGGAGCCCTCGTTTTCCCGATTTTATTGCAAGTTTTGTGAGTTGACAATCTTTGAACGGGTATAACTCAGTTGGGAGTGGAGATAGGGGGAAATGGTTAACTAATGAAATATTGCTCATGTTAAGTGCTATATTTTGTTAGTTGAAAGTTTTTTGATAGGAGTTACAGGTGCCGAGTTATGCGCCTTTAAAGTTGGAGGCTAGCCGAGAGAGGAGGCGAGAGACGCAGCGAAAAAAGGATGACGCGTCTTTTCTGGGGGCGCCTTACTTTAAGAGCCTATAACTCGGCTCTGGTGCTAGTTATCAAAAAACAGTCAACTAACAAAATGTAGTCCTTAACATGAGCAATATTTCATTAGTTAACCATTTTCCTCTATCTCCCCTTCCAACCGAGTTACCCCCGTTTCAAAAATCTATATTTATTTTATCTATGTTTTTTCTTCCAGCTGGCATCTCCATCCTTAACAACCCACTTTTAACCGATGTCAGTGTTCTTCAAAAAATAAAATACACTCCTGCAGATGGTTCCAATGAATGTGCCCTTATAATAGAGAATAATACAAATTTGGATACAAATGGATTATGTTCAGAAGGGGAAACCTCTAATTTAATGACAATGAGAGTGGAAGGGAATTTAAAGGATTGTGGTAAGTATTAAGACTACAAACTACAAACTACAAAAACTACAAACTACAGGCTGCCAATCCACCATCTGCTCTAATATCTATGGAGGTCTCACTATTTCCAATTCTACTGTAACCCTATCCCATATCATTAGTATCCGTGATTATCTAATCATAGAAAATACGGATTTTCAAAATTTATCGATTTTTGAAAATTTGAAAATTTTGAAGTGTAATTCTGAAAATTCTACGGTTTTGGATATCCGGGATAATCCGGAAATGACGAATTTGGTGTTTCCAGTGTTAAAGGTAAGGCTACAAAGACTACAAACTACAAACTACAAACTACAAAGACTGCAAAGACTACAAAGACTACAAACTACAAACTACAAAGGCTACAAAGACTACAAAGACTACAAACTACAAACTACAAACTACAAAGACTACAAAGACTACAAAGACTACAAACTACAAACTACAAAGACTACAAAGACTACAAACTACAAACTATAAACTACAAAGACTACAAACTACAAAGACTACAAACTACAAAATATTCCAGGAAATAAAAAATGTCAAATCCAATGGAACTGCTTATGTTAACATAGAAAATCTTCATCCGGATTTTTGTCTAACCTTTTTCGAATTCCACCTATTTTTAAATAGTGAAGTCAGTTTTATTCACCTTGACGCAAAATTATGTGAAATGGAGGAATTTTTATATGGACCATGTCATTTTAAGACGATGAAAGAGCTACCTGAGAATTGTATTACAGTAATTGGGGATTTAAGGATTGGTAATGGTGATGAGATTTATATAGATAAGTTAAGGAACTTATTCGAGTTATATGGATCGTTGGAAGTGAAAAATACGAATTTGATGGATTTGAGTTTTTTGTATACGCTTTGTGTTATTGTTCATTTGAATGGTGGGTTAGGGCAATAAGGCTAATTTTAAAAAATTGTTTTTTTTAGATGGACCAGTGATCCAAGTAACCGGAAATAGGAATTTGAAAGATGTGGAATTTGGAATAATGATGGTAAGTCTGAAAATGTCACAAAAATGTCGCAAAATTGTCTATTTTCTGGAAATGTCACAGAAAGTCCGAAAATGTCACAAAAATGTCTATTTTCATGAAAAATGTCACAAAACGTCTATTTTTCGAAAAAATGTCACAAAGCGTCTATTTTCTGGTAAGCTCACAAAAATGCCGCGAAAATGTCGCAAAACTGAAGATGTCACAAAAATGTCTTTTACCTCAAAATTTCACAAAAATGTCTTTTACCTCAAAATGTCACAAAAATGTATATTTTCATGAAATGTCACAAAAATGCCTTTTTCTGAAAAATGTCACAAAAATGTCTATTTTCTGGAAATGTCACAAAAATGTCGCAAAATGTCTATTTTCATGAAATGTCACAAAAATGTCTATTTACTGGAAATGTCACAAAATTGTCTATTTCATGAAAAATGTCACAAAAATGTCTATTTTCTGAAAAATGTCACAAAAATGTCGCAAAATGTCTATTTTCATGAAATGTCACAAAAATGTCTATTTACTGGAAATGTCACAAAATTGTCTATTTCATGAAAAATGTCACAAAAATGTCTATTTTCTGAAAAATGTCACAAAAATGTCGAAGAAATGTCTATTTTTATGAAATGCCGCAAACCGTTTAAAATTGTCTATTTTTCAAAAAAAAATTGTCTCAAAATGTCTAGTTTCTGGTAAGCTCACAAAAATGTCGCAAAACTAAAAGTGTCGCAAAAATGTATTTTTTTTGAAAAATGTCACGAAAATGTCTATTTTTCAGTTTGTCCATACCCGCTACTCCCGTGACGCCATAATCCAAGACAATCATCCCGACATCTTCAATTCGACTAATGGCACTTGTAATCTATTTCCGACTAGTCCAAATCCAAGAATTATGTATCAAAGACGGCTTAATTTTATTGGAGGCGATTGTGGTGAGCAATTATTGATTTTTCCCCTAATTTTGAAAAAAAAATAATTTTAATTTTTTTAGGTCAACGAATCGAATTAAAAAGCGGCAATAGCCATCGCTACACATTGATTTTAATTTCTTTGATATTTTTCAAGGTTTTGTAATAAAATTGATTTTGCGACATTTTGGGATATCTTGTGGCATTTTTCGAATTTTCGAAAATTTGAATTTTAAAGAATTCGGGTTTCTCTGTTCGTTGACCTCCAACCCTGAAAACTAATAAAATATTTTTGAATTCGGCTTATATTCAGCGTGGCCAAATCGTCCAGAAAAGTGAAAAACGCAGAATTTTCACATTTTTCACGTGACCGTTTTCCTACCTTCATAGTCAGAGCATTAACCTCCACGTGGTACCATACTACATATTCCCGTTAGAAAAATTAAAAATCAAGAAATCCAAAATTCAGTATCAATTTTTTGGACTCTCTGCTCTTCCGCCAAGAAAATATCAAAAATTGTATTCTTCTGGTGTGAAATTCAAGAATGAGTAAGTCATCCAAAATGTACCTATAATATAAAAAATGAAAATTTTCAGATCAAGAACAAGTGATGAACAAAAATGATAATCGTCTATTTGATGATCAAAACAGTTAGTCTAACCCTAGAATTGAGTAAAAAAAAAAACGAGTTTTTTGTAGAACAATTCGTCCAAAACTGCTCAATGCTGTGTGCAAATGTTGATCGCTTTTCACGCCAAACTAATGGTGAGGATATCTTAGTTTAGAAGAGGGAAAAAGGGTAAATAGTTAACTACTGAAGCATTGCTCATATTAACGACTATATTTTGTTAGTCAACAGTTTTTTGGTAGCTAGCAACAGAGCCGAGTTAGTCAGCTATTTTAGGCGCCTATATCTCGTTTCCCAGCAGAGTTATCGAAAAACTATCAACTAGTGAAATATTGCTCATAGTAAGAACTATATTTTGTTAGTTGACAATATTATGATAGCTGTTACCTGAACCGAGTTATAAGTGCCTTCAGGGACCCTTCAGAGAAACATCCGCTTTCGCATTCTCTGCGAGCTATCACAAAACTGGCAACAAGTGAAATACTGACTATTTTTTGATAACTTTAACCACAAGCCGGGTATAAAGTTACTAGTGGCAACTATTTTATTGAAAATAGCTATATCTTTTCCAGATGACTCTCTTCCTACCGTAATCCACCGTATGAAACTCATCGCCGGCACCACCAACGCCATCCACCTCCAAAACGGACTCATCGACAACACCCTCTCCCCATTCGACATCGCCTCTGAACTTCTCCGCTTCGGACCCGTTAAACCTACTGATCTAGTGGCTGGTGACTTTGGTAAAGTGTTGGAAGAAGTCAAAAAGCTACCAGAGAAATTAACAATGGATCCAGAGACACAGAATGCTGCCAAGGCTTATGGCGTGTTTATGGAGATGAAGGGGTTGGTAGATGGGGTGAAGGATGTGACGAAATGGGAAGGGAAGGCGACGTTTGAAAGTGATTTGAAGAATATGAAGCTTGATTTTCCGGTGGTGTTGCAATTGAAGGATAATATAGGCAACTTCAAATCGCAATCAAGCAGAATTCGACAATTTTTTAATGATAAAAATGAAGAAGAATCATTAGTATATCTTAAGGACATCATTGCCACCACAGACAAATGCACTTCCCAAACGGACGAACTGTCCCAAAAAATCGATAGCATGGTCCAACTACCCAGCGGTCAAAACGTCACCTCCCTCTATTCGGAAATGAAGAACCTCTACGAAGCAGTCAAGTTATTCAGCGACCACAAAACCGAAATTTTTGTCAACAATGATTGGAAACCTAAAATCCAGTTGGTTATCGATACAATGACCTCTATAAGAGTAGCAGATGTCGTTGGTCGTCTAGAAGTCGTTAACTTGATGTTGGCTAATCGGAAGTCCGAGATTAAAGATCTTAAACTGACTCCTGGCTTTCCAAACGGGTTAGAAGAGATGCTACGATTCCAATTCCCGGATCCATGGCTCAAGGAGTTTCTCGACATTACTACATTGGCCCCACTTCAATTCTTTGTCAATAAAATCAAGGAGAAGTCAGATGAGTTGAGAAATGTCGAGAACCTAAATGAACTCCAAAACTTCCTTAACGCCCTTGTCTTTACTGGCAATCCGGCTGACTTGTTCAAGTGCTTCAATGCCCAGTTACATAGCTTAACAATCGATGTGAAGTCGATGGAACCGATTCAAGAGAACATATTGAAGTTGGATGAGGAGATGGGGAAATTGAGAGGTGTCGTGGAGTTTTTGCGGGACGATCGTGCTAAGAACATTTTTGAGAAGGCTAAGAACATTGCGTCAAAGGCCACGTCATCGGATAAGACATTGCTCACGGCTGTGGTAAAGGAGTATGTGGAGTTCGCGGAGGAATTGAACCTTGACACTTTTTTTGCGAATTTCGAAGCAGCTGATAAAGCGGTGAACACTGACAACATTTTGGGTGCTGTGAAAACCGTTTCCGATCAATTCCCAACTTTGAACACTTTTCAAGGGACCTTAACAAAATTCAATGGAATGTTCACCTGTCTTAAAAACATTAGCACAGTGGATGCCACAGCGACCCAGACGATAATCACTTCTTCCCAGAATTTCAAGGTACCGGACAAGATCCAAAGTGAGATGACTAAGGCGACAACTCTTTTTACAAGCCTTCAATCAATGCAGAATTTCTCGATAGTCATTCAGGAGATGAAGAAACTGGAGACGCCCGAGTCCAAGGAGCTGACTCTTCTCGGAAACTCATCTACTCATTCTACAGTGCTCAGTCAGGCTACCAATGGTATTGTGAATTTGAAGGAGGTGTTGGATGAGGGGAAGGTTCTTGAAGAGATCATTGAGCTGTCTAAGAATTTAGCTGGTTTCGATGGTGTTAAAACGATGGCGGATGAGTTGAAGGCTTGGAAGTCTGGAGTTAAAGTACCGAAGGATCTTCCTGGATATTCTAAGGTGTTCCTGAATGCTGCGAAAGTTCATGGAGTCGCCGATCTAAAGAAAATCAAGGAATCGCTGGCTAAGAACGAGACGAAGCTAATTAAGGCGCTCGAGGAGCTTGACGCAGTTGGTGTCGATTTTTCGTCCTATAAAAATTTTTTAGAAAATTCCAAAAACACACTGGATGCTTTGGACACCTTTTTTTCGAGACACGAAACCCAAAAAACGCAAAAGCCGACAAGAATTCCGACTATTGCCTACATCATCAGGGGCTCTTTGGTCGCAGTCATAATTGTCATCGGAGGAACGGTGACTTTTCTGATGTGCTGCTTTAAAAAAGGGTATTTCGCGAAGAAAGGGGAAGCACTTGAAGATTCGGTTGTCGTGGATAAGACTGTGGATAAGACTGTGGAAAAACCTATGGACAAAGAAAATGCCGAGACAAAGGCACCGGAGAAGCCGAAGCTACCAGTGGAGGGAAGTGGCCATTGCGATTTCAAGAAAAGTGTCAAACAGGAGATTGCTAAGAATGCTGAGGAAGCGAGTAAAAAGATGGATGCGCTTATCTTGCAATTCAGTGGTATGGGACTGAGATAATTTCAAAAAAAAAAAACTTTTTTTTAGAAAAAACATTGCTACGTATGTTCATTCGGTACATTGAAGGACAATTTAAACATATGTGCATGATTCAATCCACCGAAGCCGGCAATTGTGAACACCTACAGCCTGAGCGGACGAGAAAATTGATGGGCGGCTATTTTCAGACTCTTGAAAGTCAGTTTCCATCCACCAAAAAAAACCACCAGAACATGTGAGGAAGTTGCAAAGGTTCGTGTTTGTAGACGAACATTTTTGTGACATTTTCAGAAAATAGACATTTCTGTGATATTTTGAAAAATAGACACAAAATGTCGCAGAAAATATTTTAAAAAAAAATAATAAATGTCGCAAAAAATCCATAAAGATGTCACAAAAATGTCGCAAAAATGTCGCAAAAATGTCGCAAAAATGTCGCAAGAAATGTCACAAAAAATGTCACAAAAATGTCCACAAAGCTCTACGATTCTAGATTACCGAACTACTATCTCCAACCGGCATCCGCAGTTCTCCTCAACGTGAATTTCTACCAACGCTGTCGTCACCGTAACAATTATATCCAAGCTAGTTGGCACGTCCTTCCAAACAACGCGGTCTATATAATGGCGCAGACACCAATCATTGGAAAGACCGACGACAAGTTTTGGTATATGATTGCTCAGACTGGCGCCTCGGTGATTATCGGAATTTATGGCGATGACGAGTTCAATGCGCTCGGGGGTTGCGGTTGGTTTCATTATCTTTTTTCCTTTCTCAAATCGCATTTTTTTTAAAGAAAAAGATTACGGTCTTTATGTTCCGAAGACAGTTGGCGCATCTCTTGAGCATCGTGGAAATGGACACCCGTTGACAGTTACTTGCACTGCGATGGAAAGCGATGGGCAATTTGTACATCGAACTATTAAACTGAAATAGTAGGTGTCACTAGAAATGCGTCAAGGGACAATCTATTTTTTTTTTTTGAAACGCTTTTATCGATCCTTGACGCTTGTTCTTGATCCATTCTAACTGTTTTTCAGCTCGAACCCGAATGGACCAATTGAAAGAGACGCTGGTGTCGATATAGAGATTGATAAGAAAAAAGAGCTACTAAGAGACAATTTCAATCCGAACGAGTTTGAACTGATTGTCGACCACTATGAAATTAATGGATGGTCCTATCACGTACCGCCCAAGGATACGAGTGCAGTGTTGAAAGCGTTGAATGTGTTGAAAGGGAAAGAGAAGGTGGTGATCCACTGTGCCGATGGAACAATAAGAACTATCATGCTTACTTGTGAGTTTTTTTTTGTGGACCAAAAATTGTGGGCATTTTGAAAGTGTCGTGAAAAATGTCACAAAAAATGTCACAAAATTCAGGTCTCGAAATGTGCCGCCTTGACTTCACGAAAAGATTCAAGTCCAACGAGGAGAACGCGCTGACCGCATTCGAAGAAGTCCTCAAAAATGTGGTTCAAAGTCGACGTTTGCGTCGACCCGACCCAACCCAAGAATACCAAGATACGTTGTTGAAGTTCGAGGAGTATGGCTGTCATTTGATGTTTGTGCTTGTCTCAATCGCCGACTACTTGAAACAGGTGCGTCAAGACTTTAGACCCGCTCAGTTGGTTTCAGTTAGTCGGGAGCTTGAGAAGCCAGAGTGTCTGCGTCTCTAACCTCAAAAACTGAAAGTGATGATACTTTTCTGAACCGGAATGACATTCTAATTACGAATCTATCATCAGGATTCAGAAAATTTGAAAATTGAGAGTTTTGGGAATTAAAAAAAATTTTTTTTTTTGTTTTCTCTGCGCTCTTACCGCTAAACTGAAATCTGATGACGGATTCGGATTCAGCAGGCTTTTGCGGCCCGGAAAAGTATAAACAAGTCATATCCAGCTTTATGTTGAATTTTGGGGTTAGAGACGCAGAGAAGCCAGAATGTCTGCGTCACTAACCTTCAAAATTTAAAATAGAGCTAGATATGGCTTGTTTATACTTTTCTGAACCGCAAAAACCTCCTGAATCCGAATCTGTGATTTATTTGAAGTTTGAACTAAAAAAATTTTTCTTTCAGGGTGTAAATGTGAAAGATGATAAGAAATACGGTAAAGGGGTATTGAACCATTACAAGGAGTTTCACAACTGTTACAAAGCGTATCGTCAGCTGCAGAAGAAGATTTTTCTTGGAACAGAGGAGGGGAAACCTGTGTTGGAACTACCAGCAGCACTACGGCCGAAAAGGGTGGCGACTCCAGGCTCATCGACGCCAGCTAAACCTGGGCCAGTGGTTCCTGCTAAAGTGGTTCCAGCGGCTCTAGCGGCTCGAGCTTCGGCAGAGACTGCACCAGAAACGGCACGTGACTTCCAAGAGCCTTTGGGACCATCACAGGCCCCAACACAAGCCCCAACACAAGAAGCACCACAAGGAGGTCACGTGGCAATTAATATGGAACAACCACCGGCAGATAACTAGACTTTTTTTGATATCCCTTTTTGTGAATGAATTACTATTGTCGCCACTTTTTTCTATAATTTTTTTTTTCAAAAATGTGATCTTTGAAGAACATTTTTGTTTATTTGACCCTAAAATCAAAAATATGCTCCACTGATCCATCACTTCCTTTTTGTTTTCTCATGCGGAACTTTTTTTGTTCGATCTCTTTTTTTTATAACTACACTTTTTCGTGACTACCTATTATTAAGGAGCTCTTTTCTTTATCATAGAGTATAATGAATGTATTCTGTTGATTCTTAGTTTTTTTTTTGGTTGACGACATTTCGAAAAAAACAAGAAAAGGTTAGGAGACGTTGTAGATCAAGATCTAATGAGCTAGGTACGAAAATGTGACATTTTATGAGTTTTTTGCCACATTTTGTGAAAAATGGATATTTTTGTGCATTTTTAGGAAAATTAAACTTTTGTGAAATTTTAAAGAAAAATAGACATTTCTGCAATGTTTTCAAATAATAGACATTTTTAAAAACTTTTTGGAAAAAAAGACATTTTTTAATTTTTGGGGCATTTTAAGAAAAATGACATTTTATGAGTTTTTTGTGACATTTTTTTATTAAAAATGAAATTTTTGTGACATTTTAAGAAAATAGACATTTCACAACAAATCCAATCCCTCCTTAACAATCTCCTCCACTCCAATATCCCATCCATGTAACTGGATCAACACATAATATCGATTAACATCCTCATAATGCTTAGCAATGACACTAGAGATTCCCAATAGCTCAATGAATCTAGTGGGTCCAAATTTCTGATAATTGAGCATACAATACTCAAAAAGAGCCGAAGTGTATTGGTTACGGTAGGCGGTGCAGAGGAGTAGGGTAGTTGATGATAGGTTTGGGATTGCTGGAAAAAGGACATTTTGAAATTGTGGACATTTTTGTGACATTGTCTATGAAAAAATATAGATAAAAATGTCACAAAAAAATAGACAAAATGTCACAGACAGTTTAGTGACATTTTCAGAAAAATAGACATTAAAAATAAAGAAACTTTGAGACATTTTAAAATAGACATTTCTGTGACATTTTTTGTGACATTTTCAGAATTTTTTTCCATAAAAAATAGACAAAATTTTACAGACATTTCCATGAAAATGGTTTTTCCATGAAAAATTTTCTGAAAAATGGACATTTTGTGACATTTTGAAAAAATCGACATTTTGTGTGACATTTTCAGGAAACTGACTTTTTTGAGACATTTCCAAGTTTTTTTTCTATAAAAATATAGACAAAATGTCACAGACATTTTCATGAAAAATGAAACTTTTGTGACATTTTGAAAAAATCGACATTTTCAAAATAATATACATTTTTTGAAATTTTCAGAAAAATAGACAGTTTTATGTCCTTTCCATAAAAGTAACTTTTCTGTGACATTTGTAAAATAATAGACATTCTGTGACATTTTCAGAAAAATAGACATTTTGTGTGACATTTTCAGGAAAAATGACATTTTGTGACATTTTCAGAAAAATAGACATTTTTTGAAAAATGGACATTTTGTAATATTTTGAAAAATGGACATTTTGTGACATTTTGTGACATTTTGATGCGCGGCACACTTTTGGCACCCTTAAATATTACAGTACCTCATACTTGTCGGGGGCGGGGCGGGGCGGGCGGGGGCGGGCAGCTCAAAAAATTTCAGCCTGCCCGCCCCTGCCCGCCCCGGCCCGCCCGGGCCCGCCCTGCCCCGCCCGCCCGGTATCTGCCTGGAAGAAGAATTGAAAGCATGAAATCACATATGAAACGTCGAAGTTTTAGCAAAATATAGACTATTTAAACGAAAATTGATTCAAATATCGCCAATCTATGTCAAAAGTTCAAAAGTGTCTTGATTGTCGAGAAAATCACAAAAAAATCACTATTTTCCACAAATTATTATATTTTTGGGTGAAAAATTAGCCAAAATTTCTGGTTCCGGGCAGGTGGGGCGGGCGGGGGCAGCAACTTTTTTGGTCCCTGCCCGCCCCGCCCGCCCCCGCCCGCCCCGGCCCGCCCGCGCCCCGCCCGCCCCTGCCCGCCCCACTATCTGCCCCGATTTCGACAAGTATGCAGTACCTGGATTACTAAACAATATAACCAACATTAACAAATACTCTTCATTAGTAATCTTCAATTCGGCTAATTTTGCTACCAGCTGACATTTCAACCGATTTTCCAATTCACCACAGCCAATAAATACATCAGAACCATCGGGATACTGTAGCTGAGTGTTCCCAACTAAATAGGTCTGATAAGCCGCACAAAAATGGCTAAGCTTTATAAAATATCCCTTAACAATAAGATTTTTATCCAGCGATTTTGAGAAATATAAAAATGGAAACTGCTTCATAAAATCGATCATGGATACTGTAGAAATATAAGACCAAGACTTGAAATTCATTTTAAAATCCCGGGCAGCATACTGTACATTGCCAGATATTACTGTAGCTACAGTAAGACCAAGGGCCAATGGGTAGCAGCTAACTAGCTTAAAATTTCTTTTATAATCCAAGTCGGATATGAAGTTTATCAAATTTTCGAATTTTGTTTTATGAAGTAACGATTCGATAGTCATCCCCGCTTCAATGCATTTGTAGAAACGGCAGAATTGACATTCCGAGATATGCGGGGTTACTGTAACGGATTTATCTCGGTTTCGGTTGGAGCTAGAGGAAAATGGTTAACTAATGAAATATTGCTCTTGATAAGGGCTACATTTTGTTAGTTGAAAGTTTTTTGATAGCTAGCATCAGCACCGAGTTATGAGACTTTAAAGTTGAGGACCCTGCGTCTCACGCCTCCTCTCTAGACAAGAGTCTCAACTTTAAAGTCTCATAACTCGGTGCTGGTGCTAGCTATCAAAAAACTTTCAACTAACAAAATATAGCCCTTATTATGAGCAATATTTCATTAGTTAACCATTTTCCCCCATCTCCCCTCTAAACCAAGTTACACTCACTTTCATAACAAGTCTCTCCGAAAAAGCAAGCTTTTAGTGGAAGCGTTCGGACCACGTGTCGTCGGAAGAACATTTTGCAAGCGTTGCAGGATTGGACCTAAGAAAACAATTATTTTAATTCTAACTCGTCTTGTCTACGAGGAAAACAAAAAAACTCACTCCATAATTGAAATCCGTCGCGGGTTTTCCACAAATGCCGCAAACTCGAGACATTTTTTTTTTACTAAGAATGTTGTCAAAATATTTTTTTTTAGAATTCTCTAGACCTACAGTACCCCCTGAGAAAAGGGGCGTGGCCGTTCATTAGAAATTTTCGAAATGTATCTAGACCTTGAACCTCCGCGTCACCGGGGGGTTTTTGGTGAAAAAAACATACATATGAGATCAAAAATAGAAAAAAAGAACAAAGAGCATTCTGACTGAATTTTTGATATGAGCATTGTGCATGGTTTTAGGGTTGGAAGATTACTGTAGGAATGTCTGAATCTGAAAATGACATTTTCGAAGAGTTTGGACGAAAATTAGTCGGATTACGGTAATTTTTTTTTCAAAACTTTTTTTCATTTTCCTAAATTCTCGGTTTTTGATGCTAAATTCGGATTCAGCTCGTCATTTCGGTTCAGAAAAGTATAAACATTGCAAATCTAGCTCTATTTTGAAATTCCGAGGTTAGAGACGCAGACACTCTGGCTTCTCTGCGTCTCTAACCTCCAAAGTCCAAAATGCAGCTAGATATGGCTTGTTTATACTTTTCTAAACCGCAAAACCCCTCTGAATCTGAAACTAACATTTTCAAAAAGTTTGGGCCAAAAACCATGGACATCTGGACACCTAGACATCCGAATTCGGATCAAAACTCAATTCTCTGATTTTCTGAACTAAGCCAAGTCCCTCGACATTTTAATATCACAAACAAGATACTAAGTACCAATTATCAAAGAGTCTCTCGAGACGTTTCCCCCCTTCATTTTTTCTTCTTTTTCTCCTTTTTCTTCTTCTTCTCAAAATCTAAAAAATGTGCTCAACTGAGTGGTTGACAGCTACTTACTATGCTGAACTTTTCGGATTTTCCATTTCTATTATTTTGAATGCCCTTTTATTAAAGTTGATTAGTGAGAAGCCAAAGACCGCATTCGGGAACTATAAATACCTAATGATGTCATTTTCGGCTTGTGGGATTTGTTATTCAGCTTGTAATTTTTGGAGTAAACCGGTTTGTAGTTTGTACTTTGTAGTTTTTTGTAGTTTTTGTAGTCTTTGTCTTCCAGAGTGTCCATATCACGGAAACTTCATTTATCGTATTCACTGCCCTGAAATGGTCTGGATTTGAAAAACATTTTGGGTCGATTGCAGTTAGTAAGTGTTTTTTTTTTAATTTTTAAAAAATAATTTTGATTCGCTCAATGGCTTTGTTAACTAAATTTTGTCACACCATTCCAAAAAAGTTTTCCATCTCTCATGAATATCAGATCCTGAAACGTCTGGTTTCTCTGCGCTCTAACCTCCAAATTCAATTTTGATAACATTCTCAGATTCAGGAAGTCATTCCCGATCAGAAAAGTATAAACAAGCCATATCTAGCTTCATTTTAAATTTTGGAGGTTAGAGACGCAGACACTCTGGTTTCTCTGCGTCTCTAACCTCCAAAATTCAAAATAGAGCTAGATATGGCTTGTTTATACTTTTCTGAACCGGAATGACCCCCTGAATCCAAATCTGATGTCAGAAATCAGGAATTCTCAAAATTGAGCATTTTGGAGAAAAAATAATTTTCAAAGTTTTTCAATTTTTTTTTCTCAATTTTTTGGCCAATTCCGGTTATATTGTTTTAAAAATGGTATCTTCAGAATCAGGGAGTTCTTGCGGTTCAGAAAAGTATAAACAAGCCATATCTAGCTCTATTTTGAATTTTGGAGGTTAGAGAGCAGAGAGGCCAGAGTGTCTGCGTCTCTAACCTTCAAAATTCAAAATGCAGCTAGATATGGCTTGTTTATACTTTCCTGAACCGGAATGACTTCCTGAATCTGAAAATAACGGTTTCAGAACGTTCAGAGCATTTTTAGCCGGATTAGTTGTCCACTTTTTATTTTCATGTTTTCGAATTTTTCTCTAATTTTGTTAAATTTTTTTTCTGTTTTTTTGTAAAAAGGCTTTGGTCAAGCTAGAGATTAGAATATCAATAATTTGAGAAAATTCTGTGACAAAATTAAAATCGTAATTTCGGAGCGTCGTCTCAAAAAAAAATTATAAATTAAAAAAACCCAAAATTCCTATTTTTCTCAATTTTCATATTCTCTTATTTTTTCTGTCATTTTCAGATCCAGGAGGTCATTCTGGTTCAGAAAAGTATAAACAAGCCATATCTAGCTTCACTTTGAATTTTGGAGGTTAGAGAGCAGAGAGGCCAGAGTGTCTGCGTCTCTACCCTTTAAAATTCAAAATTCAGCTAGATATGGCCTGTGGGTACTTTTCTAAACCGGAAAAATGCGCTGATTCTAAATCTGATGTCAGAAATCAGAAATTCTCAAAATTGAGCATTTTGGAGAAAAAAATATTTTCAAAGTATTTCAATTTTTTTTTCTCAATTTTTTGGCCAATTCCGGTTATATTGTTTCAAAAATGGTATCTTCAGATTCAGGGAGTTCTTGCGGTTCAGAAAAGTATAAACAAGCCATATCTAGCTCTATTTTGAATTTTGGAGGTTAGAGCGCAGAGAAGCCAGAGCGCCTGCGTGTCTAACCTCCAAAATTAAAAATAGAGCTAGATATGGCTTGTGGGTACTTTTCTGAACCGGAATGACTTCCTGAATCTGAAAATGACAGAAAAATGGGTAAATATGAAAATTTGAAAAAAATAGAAATTTTGAAAATTTTTCAATTTTTTGAATTTTTATAAATTTCGAACATTACGATACTAATAATATAAAATTACTATGATTATAACTCCTAACTCCTCATATTCCAGCTATCTACTGTTCCTGCTACGCAATGATGCTCTCCTTGCTCTTCATCCATTTCTTCTATCGTTATACCTCAGTGACCGCCCCCACCTACCTCGCTATCCGATTCTCCAAGAAATCTTTCTTTCTCTGGACTCTCTTCACTCTCACCTACTCAATGATTTGGGGATTTTCAAGTTACTTCTTATGTGGACCAACGGAAAATAAGGATAGGGAGTTGGAATTTGAATTTCAAAGGGCTTACTGTCTTAAGCCACAGGAATATGCTTATGTTGGTCCCCAATATTTTTATGAGACATTGGGGACCGGCAAAAAACAGTTTCATATCCCATCATTCCTCGGGATAGGAGTCCTAGCTTCCCTAATGTCATCTACATTCTCATGTGTCATTTATTTTGGGTACCGTACCTACAGTACCCTAACGGAAGACGGGATAACATGTTTTGCAAAGAAAGAACTTCAGAGACAGTTGTTTAGGACCTTAGTGGTCCAAACGATAATTCCAAGTGTGTTTATGTATTTCCCAGTTTCTTGTATGTTCATTTTTCCAATGTTTGGTGTGAGAATCGAGGCGATGGCTAATTTGATACCGATTTTTGTGGCGATTTATCCGTGTTTGGAGCCAATGGCTGCTATGGTTTTCATCAATGATTTTAGGAAAAGATTACTGGGTGGGTTTTTGTAGTCCTCGTGGACAATTTTTTAATACATTTTGAAAAACTTTTTTTTTTTCAAAAATTTAGGTTTTGTAGTCCTCGTGGACAATTTTTTTCAGATTTTTGAATAATTTATAACCAGTTAAAGATGGCTGTGTACTCCTCGCGGACAATTAAAAAAAAAATTAAATTTTGTACTCCTCGTGGACAATTTTTTGGGGATTTATGATTTAATTTGAATTAGAGATCGTTTTGTAATCCTCGTGGACAATCTTCCATTAAATTCGAAAAAATTTTTTTTTGAAAAATTCATTTTTTGTAGTCCTCGTGGACAAGACACTTTTTCCTTTAAAAATTCGAAATTTTCATTGAAATTTCTAGAAAAAGGTGAAAACTCATTTTTTTGAAATTTTGAATATTTTGGAATGGCTGTGTAGTCCTCGTGGACAAAAATTATTTTTTTGAAAATTTTTTTCTTTGTTTTTTCTAATTTTTCGAAAAATCTTAAAAATTCAAATTTTTCAATAAAATAGACCTTTTTTAGTTTTTAACTCTAAAAAATCAATTGAAATCCGAAAAAATACGAAAAAAACCAATTTTTGTCCACGAGAAGTACACGGACCCTATGCCTCATGTAGCCTGTTCAAAGCCTATTTGACCCCTTAAAACTCATTTTTGAGAGGTGGTCCAAGAGGAAAAGTTGCTTAGAATTGAAAACTACACGTGGTAGTCAATTTTTATGAATTTTGGAGAAAAATTTTTTTTTGAAAAAAAAAATGAAAAAAAAAATTTTTTCTGAAAAATTCCTAAAAATTTTCAAACTATCTCATAACCTTTTGTTTAACCTTAGCTACACCAAAAAACCTGAATTCTTCGATTTCCAGAACTGCTCCACTGCAAATTTCGCAACAATCGTATAAGCACCCAACCAACCAGTTTCACAATGAATTCGTTAAACACGGCACCATTGGATCGATCTTAAATTCCTAATGTTTCTTATTGCTAATCATTGAATCATCTTTTTTTCAATTTCCTCATTGAACTTATAATTTTTGACCATTTGACATCACCTAATCCCACTAATTCGATACGAACCGATCTTTGACTGTTTTAATTCCTTGTCGAATTAAAAAGTTTATTTTTCAATTTTTTCTTTCTGTCATTGATAACGCCACTCTGTGTTCTTTGTCTTTTCCATCGTATATAAAAGCGGTGTCTAGTTTGGGTTTAGACAGAAAAAAGGATGTTTTTGATTATTTTATTCTCTACGGTATTGGCTGTGGCGTTGGTGCATCAATGGAAAGCGAGGAGGCAGTTGCCTAGAGGTATAGACATTTTTGTGACATTTTCAGAAAAATGGACATTTTGTGTTTTTTTTTTGGCAAATATGGACACTTTTGTGACATTAAGCAAAAATAGACATTTCTGTGACATTTCCAGAAAAATAGACGTTTTTGACACGTTGAATTTTGCGACTTTTTGTAATTTTTTCGCAAAAAATGGACATTTCGGTGACACTTTTATGACATTTTGAATATTGCGACATTTTCAAAAATAAAAAAGACATTTTAAATTTCGTGATATTTTTTGTGACATTTTTGCGACATTCTAAGAAAACACACAATTTAGTGACATTTTTCGGAAAAATATATGATTTATGAAATTTTTCAAAAAAAAAAAAACGTTTTGTGACATTTTTGTGACATTTTGAATATCGGGACATTTTTGTGACATTTTCCTAAAAATGGACATTTTTTCGACATTTCATGTTTTGCGACATTTTGGTGAAATTTTGTGACATTTTGCAAAAAAAATAGAAATTTTGTGACATTTAGATAATATAGACATTTCTGTGGAATTTTGTGACATTTCCATGAAAACAGACACTTTTGTGGCGTTTTTAATTTTGTGACATTTTTGTGACATTTTCAGAAAGTGGACATTTTGTGACATTTTCCTATAAATAGACATTTTTTCAACATTTCACAAAAATAGACATTTCTGTGGAATTTTGTGACATTTGTAAAAATAGGCTCTTTTGTGACATTTGTATGACATTTCCAAAAAAATAGGCATTTTCTTAAAAATCGACAATGTCACAAAAGATATATGTTTTTCGACTTTTTGTGACTATTTTTTTAGTTTTGCGACATTTTCGTGACATTTCCAGGTCCCTACCCTCTCCCCCTAATCGGCAACCTTCACCAACTCCTCTACTACTGCTGGAAAAACGGTGGAATCGTTGAAGGCTACGCCGAAATCGAAAAATCTTTCGGAAAAGTCTATACCCTCTGGATAGGACCATTACCTACTGTCTTTATCTCGGACTATGACGTGGCCCATGAGACACATGTCAAAAGAGCCAATGTCTTCGGGACAAGATATGCCCCTGGTCTCATGAATTATATCCGATTCGATCGGGGAGTCGTTGCATCAAATGGGGATTTCTGGCAGGAGCATCGGAGATTCGCTTTGACTACTCTGAGAAATTTCGGGTTTGGAAGGAATATAATGGAGGAGAGGATTATGGATGAGTATAGATATAGGTAGGTGGTGCCAAAAATAGATTTGTGACACTTTCAGAGGAAATGGACATTTTTGTGACATTTTAAGAAAAATAGACATTTTCTGAAAAAAGTATCTTTTTTGTGACGTTTTGAAAAAATTTGGCGTTTTTGTGAAATTTCGAAAAAAAAATAGACATTTTTGTGACATTAAAAAAGTAGACTTTTCTGCGACATTTTCTAAGAAAATAGACATTTTTCTGACATACTTGTTACATTTTGAATTTTTGTGACATATTTGCGACATATCCAAAAATAGACATTTTTAGGAAAATAGACATTTTTTTGAAATTTCGAAAAAAATAGACATTTTGTGACAATTCGAAAAAATAGACATTTCCGTGACATTTTCATGACATTTTTAGAAAAATAGACATTTTTGTGACATTTTCAGAAGAATGACATTTTTGTGAAATTTCGAAACAAAAATAGACATTTTCTAGAAAAAAAGACGTTTTTGTGTCAGTTTGTAGAAAAATAGACATTTTCTAAGAAAATAGACATTTCTGTGACATTTTTATGACATTTAAAAAAAAATAGACATTTTTGTGACATTTTGAATTTTTGTGACATGTTTGTGAAATATCCAAAAATAAACATTTTTATGACATTTTAAGAAAAATAGACATTTTTGTGACATTTTTATGACATTTTAAGAAAAATAGACATTTTTGTGACATTTTGAAGAAAATTCATTTGTTTGAAATGAGTTCAGGATTCAAAATTTGGTCCCTAGGCTTAGAAATAGGTATATACCAAAAAATTGCCCCGAAGGGCCTTAAAATAAGCGACGGAACTTCAAAATGAGCTAAAAATGAGCCCAGAACCTAGAAAATGACCCCCGGACCCAATAAATGAAACCTACAGTACCCCCCTTCCTAAAACTACAGTACCCCTCTTCTTAAAACTACAGTACTCCAGATTCGAAGACTTCGCCGGCAACAACAACAAAGGCGGAAGTTTCGAAACGTGCGCTCGCTCGTTTTTTGATCTACTCACGGGAAGTGTCATCAACAAGATTCTTATCAATGAGCGTTTTGAGAAGGTTGACACTTTTCAACTTAAAAATTTGTTTTTTTAATTTCAAAACTTTAGGACGACGCAGATTTCGATAAATTGAAGACAAATCTCTCCAAAGGGTTCGAAAATACCGGATTTTTGGATATATTTTGTCCAGTTGACATCCTTCAGTCAAAATGGCTTAAATGGAGACAGGACGCTATTTTCGAGCCGTTTGATTGGGTATTGGAGCTAACGAAAAGGAATATAAGAAAGCGGGTAGATCAAATTGAGACAGGGGCACATGTGCTGCATGATGAGCCAGATGATTTTTTGGATGCGTATTTGATGAGAAAGCAGAAGGATGAGAGGGAGGGCTTGGAGACCACTTTTACGTGAGTGGGGGGGGGGGGGGGGGAACATGGTCCCATAATAGTTAGGTGGTCCAAAAAGGGCCTATGGGTTCCTATAGTACCAAAAGTCTACAGAAAAAAGGTTTTCTGTTGATTTTTAATTTCGCGACATTTTGGGAATATTGCCAAAAAATAGACAATTTTGTGAAATTAACTAGAAGATAGACATTTTTACGACATTTTTAGTTTTGCGACAATTTTGCGACATTTTTGTGACATTTTCAAAAATAGACACTTTGAGACATTTTCTGACAATTCTGCGACATTTCCAATTTTGCGACATTTTGAAAATGTTGCCAAAAAATGGGTTCCAACAGTACCGATCAAAAGTTTATAGAAAAAAGATTTTGATTTTCGACCATTTTAGCCATTTTCAGGGGTCTGGAGCACGGAGCTCATGTTTCCGATCACTCTGAAAATTTTTGTGGGTATAAAACAAACCTAAATTAGCCACTTTGCATTCACAAAATTTTTTGAAAATTCGTAGTTTTTTCGCTATGAAGCATACCCGTTTTGAGCGATACCATAACCTCTTAGTGGTCCCAAAAATTTGGGCCCTAAGGTAGTAAACAGGAGCTGGATGGTCCATGGTCAAAAAAAAGTTTAGGTGTGCCTAGATGGTCCCAAAACTTTGTCCATGGTCCCAAAATGATTCCCCCAACACCTATTTTCCAGCCTTGAAAATCTCTCCGTTGACCTCTACGATCTCTGGCTAGCCGGTCAAGAAACGACCTCAACTACTCTTACCTGGGCATGCGCCTGTCTCCTAAACCATCCTGATGTCATTTTAAAGGCTAGAGAAGAATTGGTCCATGTAACTGGAGGACATCGATCTTTGTCTTTAACCGATAAAAAAGACACTCCTTATTTGGCTGCCGTGATTAGTGTAAGTCATTTTGTAGTCCTCGAGGACAAGATGATATTTAGGAAGTTCAACGAATTGCGTCGATCCTTAATGTCAATTTATTCCGGATTATCGAGGAGGATACGGTAATTGATGGACAACCACTTAGAGCAGGGACAGCTGTCACGGCACATATTGGAATGATTCATGTGGATGAGGAATTGTTTAAGAATCATACTGTATTTGATCCGGAGAGATTTATGAGAGAAGAGGGGCTGGATAAGAAGTTGATACCATTTGGAATTGGGAAAAGAGCGTGTCTAGGGGAGTCATTGGCCAAGGCGGAACTTTATTTGGTGGGTTTGTGGACATTTTTGTGACATTTACGAAAAAAAATAGACAATTTTTGTGACATTTTAACATTTTTGCGACATTTCCAGAAATATAGACATTTTTTTTAAATTTTGTGACATTTTGGAAAATTGGACATTTTTGTGACATTTGGAGTTTTGCGACATTTTGTGAAATTTTCCAAAAATAGCCATTTTTGTGAAATTTCCAAGGAAATGGCATTTTGTGACAATTCCAAAAAATAGGCATTTCTGTAAAATTTCAAGTTTTGCGACATTTTTGTGACATTCAAAAAAAAGGGATTTAGTGAAATTTTCAAAAAATACTTTTTTGTGACTTTTCCAAAAAATTGACGTTCTTTGTGAAATTTTAATGAAAAATGACATTTCCTAAAAAATAGACATTTTTGCGAAATTTTGAAAAGAGAGTCATTTTATTTTTTTACGACATTTTGTCTACTTATTTGCGACATTTCTATTAAAATTTACATTTTTGTGACATTTTCTGAAAATAGACACTTTTCTGACATTTACAGGAAAATGTCATTTTTGCGACATTTACAGGAAAATGTCATTTTTGCGACATTTTAATGAAAAATGACATTTTTGTGACATTTCTAGAAAAAAAGAAATCGTTGTCACAGTTAAAAAAATGGACAGTTTTGTGAGTTTTCGGGAAACATAGACATTTTTGCCACATTTTCTCGAAAAATCGCACTTTATGGACTTTTTAACGAAAAATAGGCATTTTTTTGACATTTTGAAAAGAGGGACATTTTATTTTTTTTAAGACATTTTGTCTACTTATGTGACATTTGTCTTTTTTTCTGTGACATTTTTTGCGACATTTTCCATGACATTTTAAGAAAATATACATTTTCAGGTCCTTGGAAACCTTCTCCTTGACTACAACTTGGAACCAGTTGGTCCCATTCCCTCAATGAAGACTGCCACCCCATTTGGACTCCTTAAACGACCACCTCCTTTTAATGTCAAGTTTGTCGCTGTTCGATAATTTTTTGGATTTTTTATTTTGTCTCGGGTTTTGTAAATAAATACATTTTTGAAAAAATTGAAAAAATTAGAAAAATGAGTCCCTTTGAGTTGAAGATACTTGGATTCGGGTAGTAGTGGAGCAAGTGACAATATCTGAAAATTGTGACATTTTAAGAAAAATAGACATTTTTGCTACATTTCCAATAAATATACACTTTTGTGACATTTTTACGACATTTCCAATAAATAGACACTTTTGTGACATTTTCCGAAAAATGGACATTTTGTGACATTTTCAAAAAATATACATTTTTTGACATTTCAAATTTTGCGACATTTTTGTGACATTTTTGCGACATTTCAAATAACCTACCATATACCCTTAACCTAAAATCCTTAATACAATACATAGCAACCATTGGCTCCAAACACGGATAAATCGATACAGTAATCGGAATAAACACTGCTAATCCATCAATATCCATTCCAATCATCGGCAATAAAAACATACAAGAAATAGGGAAATACATAAAGACACTTGGTATAATAGTTTGGACCACGAGTGTCCTAAACAACTGCTTTTGAAGTTCCTTTGACCCAAAACTAGTTATCCCCACTTTCTTTAAGGTTTTAAAGGTACATATCCCAAAATAAGTGACACCAGAGAATG
The DNA here is from genome assembly GCA_963932035.1 of Caenorhabditis wallacei. Classification (NCBI taxonomy): domain Eukaryota; kingdom Metazoa; phylum Nematoda; class Chromadorea; order Rhabditida; family Rhabditidae; genus Caenorhabditis; species Caenorhabditis wallacei. The sequence continues at coordinate 13,333,760 of OZ009932.1, forward strand.
TCGACAAAAGTAGACATGACATGAGGAATATACAGATGAAGGATGGTAGGTGGTACTTCAGCTGACCCTGAGGGTTTAGGAAATAATATTTTGCTCCAATATAGGCAAATTCCTCTGGTGACAAACAGTAATCCATTAAAAACGCTGGATAAAATTCCATGTTTTTAAAATCGCTGGGACCATTGATAAAATAGGTTAGGAGGGCCCAAATAGTGAAAAATCCAAGGACATAAATTATATAAAATGGAGCAGTTTTCCGGGAGAATTTCGTGGTGTTTAGGGGGGAGGTTACTGATGTATAGCGATAGAAGAATTGGATAGAGAGTAAGGAAAGCATCATAGCGTAGGATGAGCAGTAGAAGGCTGGAAATTATCAGATTTGGATTCAGAGAGTCGAGACGGTTTGAATGAGTATAATCATGATATGGTTTGGAGCATTTTGAGTTTAGGAGGTTAGAGACTCAGAGAAGCCAGAGTGCCTGCGTCTCTAAACTCCAAATTTCGAATTAATGGTAGATATGGCTTGTTTATACTTTTCTTAATCGTCACAAGTCTGCGAATACGAAAATATCAATAAAATCGGATAATTTTGAATTTCCGAAAAATTGGATTTTTTTTTGGATTTTTGGACTTTTGTCATTTTCAATAAATTTTGCTCCAAGCTGAAAACCAATGTCATTTTCGAATTCAGGAGGTCATTTCGGTTCTGAAAAGTATAAACAAGCCATATCTACCATGATCTTGAATTTAAGGGGTTAGAGACGCAGAGAAGCCAGAGTATCTGCGTCTCTAACCTCAAAATTTCAAAATAGAGCAAGATATGGCACGTTTATACTTTTCTGAACCAGAAAAACACTCTGACTTTGAAAATGACATAGTTTTCAACTTCGAGCAAAATTGATTGAAAATGACAAAAGTCCAAAAAGCAAAAATTTTCCAAGTTTTCGGAAATTCAAAATCCGATTTTATTGATATTTTCGTACTCGCGGGATTGTAAGGATTCAGAAAAGTACCCACAAGCCATATCTACCACCACCTTGAATTTCGAGGTAAGAGACGCAGAGAAGGCAGAGTGTCTGCGTCTCTAACCTCTTGAATTCAGAATGATGGTAGATATAGCTTGTTTATACTTTTCTGAATCGGAATAACCACCTGAATTTGAATACAACATTTTCATGACGAAAAAATCAAAATTGGTAGAATTAAGTAAAATTGTGAAAAAAATTCAAAAGGATTTTTTTTCCAAAATGGTCAATTTTGAAAATTCTCGATTTTTGACATTTGATTTGGATTCAGGTGGTCATTTCGGTTAAGAAAAGTATAAAAAAGCCATATCCGCTATTATTTTTAATTTCAGAGATTAGAGACGCAGACACTCTGGCTTCTCTGCGATCTAACCCCTTAAATTCAAAATGCTCCAAACTATGGCATGTTTATACTTTTCTGAACCACCTTGATCTTCTGATTCTGAAAATCATATTTTCAGAATGATCAGAGCAAAAATATCCGGGTTACTGTACTTACTGATCAATATGACCCCTAGTTCTTGAGATACTCCAGAAGTTTTGAGAATTGTGAAAATGGCGAAACTAGTTTTAGACAAGTGTATATTCTGAAAATGTATATTTTTCATCCTATTTTAAATAAAATAAGCCCAGGCTCATACCGGTTTACACCAAAAATTGAGACACGAATAAAAAATCCCGCTAGCCGAAAATGAGATCATTAGATATTTATAATTGCCAAATGTGGATTTAGGTTTTTCTAGGATTAAAAAGATAAGGATAATATGAGAAGTAACAGATAGGAAGAATCCGGAGAACTCCACCCAGAACGTGATTTCTAACCATTTTGAGGAGGTACACATTGCTGGAATAGTTTCTTTGGCTTACAACTCGGTTTAGAGAGGAGATAGGGGAAAATGGTTTACTAATGAAATATTGCTCTTTAAAAGGGTTATATTTTGTTAGTTGACAGTTTTTTGATAGCTCCACTCTGGACCGAGTTATAAGCGTTTGAAGTTGGAAGCCCCATCAATACGAGAGACGCAGAGAAAAAGGCGCTCTCGCCTTTTTCTTTCTCTGCGTCTCTCCCCGACTTTGAACGGCTATAACACGGCTGCCTTGAGAGTTATCAAGAAACTGTCAACGAATGAAATATTGCTCATAATAAGAGCTATATTTCATTAGTTAACCATTTTTCTCTATCTCCCCTCTGGACCAAGATAAGCGATTTTTAAAAAAGCTATAGACAAAAAGTGTCGTTTTTCTAATAAAGTCTACCCAAAATGATCAAAAAATAAATTTTCATGAAACATTACGTGACGGACAAGTTTTCCCATGACTGACTTCCTTAATTCATAACATAGACCAAATCTCACGTACATTTTCGAGAAGACTCAAAGTTCAGATTAAACTACAAAGTTGCTCATGCTCAGGGAAAATATAGCTAATAATAAAAATTGTTCATAAAAATAATTTATTCCATACATATTTATAATCCCGTTTTTAAGTCACTTTAATATAGATAATATGCCAATGTCATCAATGTACACATGACGAAACTGCATGAAGTGGCCGAGCCGTCATCGTCGTCACCTTTTTCGGCGTGCTGGAAAATGAAAAATTGTCTATGGACAGAAAAATGTCACAAAAAATGTCACAAAACATAGACACTGTCTACATTTCCAAAATATCACAAGAAGACTGTCACAAAAACGTCTATTTTTCTGAAAATATCACAAAAAAGTATTTTTCCCAAAATGTCACAAAAATGTCTATTTTTTCAAAATGTCACAAAAATGTCTATTTTTTCAAAATGTCACAAAAATGTCTATTTTTTCAAAATGTCACAAAAATGTCAATCTTTCAAAATTTCCCAAAAATGTCTTTTTTTCAAAATGTCACAAAATGTCTATTTTCCCAAAATCTCACAAAAATGTAATTTTTTCAACACAGAAAAATAGACAAATGTCGATTTTCAGAAAAAAATACATTTTCAAAAAAATCGCGAAAGAATCTATTTTTTCGAAATGTCACGAAAAGTAGACAAAAGCCACAAAAGCTGTCACAAAAAATAGACAATGTCTATCCTTTCAAACCTCACAAAAAATAGACAAAATGTCATAAAAACGTATTTTTTTCTGAAAGTGTCACAAAAATAGACAATGCCTATATTTTCAAAATGTCACAAAAACTGTCTACTCTTCAAAAATGTCACAAAAAAAGTCTATTCTTTCAAAATATCACAAAAATGTCACAAAAAATAGACACCTACCGTTCCGAGTACAGCTACCCCAGCGACCACATTTCCCTCAATTTGACACTCATTTACCCCTCTCTTCATCTTAAAGAACCCGTCTAATCCAAAAGAAGTTCCCCATGAATTAGCAATCAACCAGTAATCCACTCCTCCTTCTTTTCCCCATCCAATAATCTTCACAGCGTGTCCACCGACTAAATCTCCTGTCACATGACTATAAACTCCTGATTTATATTGATAAAAATCTTTATAGACTTTAAATGAGGCTTCGACTGGTCCATTATGATAGATTTCGGTTTGGATAGCGGCCACTGATCCGGTGGATATTTTGTAGGCAGAGGTACCTGGAAAATAGGATTTTGATGTTAGCTACAGTAATCCAAGTAAAAAAAGTTCACTAAAACTTCAATTAGTTATTCTAACCATTTCACTAAACTCGGTTTTAAAAACTAGGAAATTTTTGGATTTTCGAAAAAAGTTTTTTTTCAAAAATTCAAAAAATCTACAGTAAAATGTCATTTTCGGATTCAGGAGGTCATTCCGGTTCACACAAATATAAACAAGTCATATCTATCATCATTTTTAATTTTAGAGGTCAGAGGCGCAGAGAAGCCAGAGAGTCTGCGTCTCTAACCTCCAAAATCCAAATTGCAGCTAGATATGCCTTGTTTATACTTTTCTGAACCGGAATAACGAGCTGATTACGAATATGATATTTTCGTAAGGCTTAATGGAAAATTGATCGGATTACGGTAGTTTTTCAAAAATGTTTTTTTTCCCCAAAATGCTCAATTTTGAAAACTTTTGATTTTTGATGTCAAATTTGAGTTTAGGCAGTTATTCCGGTTCAAACAAGTATAAACAAGCCATATCTACCATGATTTTGGAATTTCAGAGGTTAGAGACGCAGACACTCTAGCTTCTCTGCGTCTCAAACCTCCAAGATCCATAATGCAGCTAGATATGGCTTGTTTATACTTTTCTGAATCCTTAGGGCTTTCTGGATCTGAAAATGACATAATATCCGGGAAATTTTGGATTTTAAAGATTTTGAAAAATTTCCAAAATTTTATTTTTTCAATTTTGAAAATTTTTCACAATTTCACGATTTTCTCGTCATTTTCAAATTAAGCAGGTTGAGGCGGTTCAGAAAAGTATAAACAAGCCATTTCTAGCATAACTTTGAATTTTCGAGGTTAGAGACGCAGGCACTCTCTAACCTCTAAAATTCAAAACTCTCGGAACCCTATCATGATTATATTTTTCTAAACCGGAAAAATCTCCTAAATCTGAAAATGACAACCAATTTCATTTTCCATAGCTTACCATAATGTTTATCCTTCTTATACTCCGCCGTAGTATACTTCTTCTGACACGTCGTCTTACAACTAGGCGTGGTTCCCTCTGCACACGGTGATTTTTCACATGGCGCAAAAGAGTACGGCATACAACCACCACCATTATAATCCCCTCCGGTCACCGCTCCCTTAGCCTTCCAAAATTTCAACGCCTCAATACTGTAGCCTCCTTTACAACCGTAACCGCATGTGTCTCCACAACAAGATAAGATGTCTTCAACTGAGATGATTGGTTGTTGAGTTCCATTAGACTGGATACATATTCTATCAGAAATGATCTCAGCTGCTCCGAAAGCCCAACAAGAGCCACAAGTCGCCTGATTTCTAATTAGTTTAATAGATTTACAATTGGGCCATTGCTCCCGGGCATCGAAGGTGTCTGGAAGGGGTTCTGGAAGAATCTCTCCCCTAACAATGACGTCATCATCTTCCTTAGCATCCGCAAATCTCTCATCCATCACTTTAAACCTCATTTCCTCCTCCGTCATATCATTATGCTCAGCAATCCATGAATTTTGAATTGAGTTTATGTGATTGACAAGAGCCACCTTGTCATCAGGGATAACGAATCCAGAGCAAGCAGAGATTAATATAAATAGCTGAAAGTTCAAAAATACAAAAAAAAATTCAAGAAAACCCACCAAAAACTGCATTTTTCGAGTCGTGAACTGAAAAGAGTGACAATAAAACCAATTTTAAGCAAACATCGGCCCGTTATCAGTGTGACATTACGACTATGTGTGTCATCAAAGAAAAAATGGAATTGATATCATAATTATGAAGTTTGAGTCATCATTGAAAAGTGGAGTTTGGTTGGAGAGAGCGCAGAGAAGTTAGAAAAATCAGGACACTTTATTCATTGTTTTGGACTTCAAATTCCTTAATCTGACTTTTGAACTGAAAACCAGTTGCATTTTCAGATTCAGAAGGTTTTTCCGGTTCAGAAAAGTATGAACAAGCCATAGCTAGCTCCACTCTGGATTTTGGAGGTTAGAGACGCAGACACTCTGTCTTCTCTGTGTCTCTAACCCCAATTTTCAAAATAACGCTAGTTATGGCTTGTTTATACTTTTCTAAACCGTAATGACCTTCTGAATCTAAAAATGACGAGAAAATCGTGAAATTGTGAGAAATTTTGAAAAAAATATTTTTTTTTTCGATATTTTTAAAATTTTTCAAAATTCAAAATTTTTATGTTTTTATGTCATTTTCGAATTCAGGAAGTCGAGAGGATTCAGAAAAGTATAAACAAGCCCTGGTTTAAAGAATTTTGAATTTTGATTAGAGACGCAGACACTCTGGCTTCTCTGCGTCTCGGACCTCAATTTTCAAAGTGACTCTAGATATGTCTTGTTTATACTTTTCTGAACCGCCTAAGCATGCTGAATCTGTAAATGACGAAAAAAACGAGAAATTTTGAAAATTTTCCGAAAATTAAAAAAATAGTTTTTTTCGAATTTTTAAAAAAATTTTCAAAATACAAAATTTCCCTGTTTTTATGTCATTTTCGAATTCAGGAAGTCGAGAGGTTTAAGAAAAGTATAAACAAGCTATAGCTAGCTACATTTTGAATTTTCTTGGTTAGAGACACAGACACTCTGGCTTCTCTGCGTCTCTAACCTTCAATTTTCAAAATAAGGCTAGATAGGGCATGTTTATACTTTTCTGAACCGCAAAAACGAGCTGATTACGAATATACCAACGGTTTTATATAAAAACTTCATTCTTCAAAAAAATATCAAAAAAAATTATCCAAATTAGTAAAAAAAAATTTTTCCGAATTCCAAAATTCTTCGGATCAGGAGTAGTTTCATCCGTTAAGACAGTGATACTGCTTTCAAGGGCTAAAAAAACCATTTTTTTCAAAAAAAAAATTTCATCTTACCACACTCCTTTCCATTGTAAATGACTCGTGTCATAATCATATATTGATAGTTATAGCAAGAGTAGTCAAGTGCGAACGTATCCGGTGAAATGTTTTCGATTACAAATTTTTTTGGACCAGGTGAGAAGGGGTACTGTAGTTTTAGAAGAAAATTTTTTTTTGGATTTTTCGAAAATTTTGTTTTCAAAAACTAACCAATAATTTAGGCATATAAATATCCGACATGTTTAAATTATCGGTTATTAACACAGCTGGTGACGTATCTTCAAAAAAAAATATTTTTTTAAAAATTTTCCCCGTGTACTCCTCTCGGACAATTACCATTTAACAGGGCCACATTGGTAAGATTAGATAAGAACGATAAATCTGTTAAACTAGTGTTTCTGATAGTTAATCGACCATAAATAACTTTAAGCATTTTCAGTTTCTCGACATATTCCTCATCTCCAGCATCAATTAAAACATTCCCAAATAAATGTTCACAATTCCCTGCTAACTTAGACATTGCCTCAAAAAAGCATACTGTCTGATTATCCTCTCTTGTCGGTGTCTCACAATAAACCGCGTCGATTTTCGAAAAATTCGTTCTGGATTTAGTGAATGATTGCATTTCTTGCATTGATAGACAGAATGAGGGATGGTTGTTGGTGATGTGGACTGTGTAGGAACCAGCGACGCTTGAGGCTTTCTGAAGGCATGGTCGCTTAGTATGACTTTTAAACTCAAATTTGAGCACAGATTCGGATTCGGGAGGTTTTTCCGGTTCAGAAAAGTATAAACAAGCCCTATCCAGCTTTACTTTAAAAATTGAGGGTTAGAAACGCAGAGAAGCCAGAGTGTCTGCGTCTCTAACCCGTAATTTTCAAAATGAAGCTAGATATGGCTTGTTTCTACTTTTCTGAACCGGAATAGCCTCCTGAATCCGAATCCGTCATCAGAATTCCAAAATTTCGATTTTGGGAATTTTTGAAAAAATTTCAAATTTCCAAAAAATTTCGAATTTTGCCCTCATTTTTGCCTAAATCGCTAAGAAATCAAGATTTTCATATTCAGGATGTTATGACGATTCAGAAAAGTATAAACAAGCCTGGGTTTCAAGATTTTCAGCTTTTGGCTCCGGCACATGTGCCCCCATAGAGTCAAAATCCAACTTTTTTGAAGATTAGTCATGATTATACTTTTCTGAATGGAATTACAAGCTGAAATAGAAAATCCACCTTAGAAATCGAAAAACTCAAAAATAACGTTTTTGGGGAGATTTTTCCATCATCATAATAGGGTTTCCACCAAAAAATGGTCAAAATCAGAATTTCACAGTTCCAGAGTGTCATTTTCAGAATCAGGAGGTCATTCCGGTTCAGAAAAGTATAAACAAGCCATATCTGGCGTCAGTTTGAAAATTCGAGGTTAGAGACGCAGACAGTCTGGCTTCTCTGCGTCTCTAACCCCCAAAATTCAAAATGCTCCAAACCATGGCTTGTTTATACTTTTCTGAACCCCCTTAACTTGCTGAATCTTGAAATGACAAGAAAATCGTGAAATTTTGAACAACTTTGAAAATCGAAAAAAAATCACTTTTTTAAAAATCTTCAAAATTTTCAAAATTCAAATTTTCCCGAATTTTCGAGCTTATTTGAACTCAGAAAGTCGAGAGGATTCAGAAAAGTATAAACAAGCCATATCTAGTGTTACTTTCAAAATTCGAGGCTAGAGACGCAGACACTCTGGCTTCTCTGCGTCTCTAACCTCCAAAAATCAAAACGCGCCAAACCATGGCTTTTTTATGATTTTCTAACCGGAATGGCCTTCTGGTTTCAAATAAATTTATTTCAAGTCGTAAAAATCAAAAATGATCGAATTACGAAACATTTTGAAAATACTTCAGAAATCAATTTTCTCCAAAACGGCCAATTTTAAAGATTTTGAATTTCTGACGCCAAAGTTGAATTCAGGAAGTTTTTCCGGTTTAGAAAAGTATAAACAAGCCATATCTAGCGTTACTTTCAAAATTCGAGGTTAGAGACGCAGACACTCTGGCTTCTCTGCGTCTCTAACCCCCAAAATTCAAAATTCTCCAAACCATGGCTTGTTTATACTTTTCTGAACCGTCTCGACTTGCTGATTCTTAATCTGACGTCAAAATCAAATTTCAAAGACATTCTGAAAAAACGTACCTTCAACGAATCCCATCCAAGTCGCTTCAAATTGGGATTATTCGAAATATTCAAATTGACGCCTCCTCCACCTCCAGTTATTTTTTCTAATTTTTTGAAAAACGAGGCATTTTCAAAATTAGTATTAGTAATTAGAATTTGGCTTCCAGTAATATTTTGGATATTCGAAAAATCCGAAAAATCCAATGAATTTGAAATTTCTAAAATTCCATATAATGATGAGCAATTTTGATATTTTTTGGGGGTTTTAAGGGTTGGGTTAGTGGTACAGCCACAATCTTTGAGATTTTTCGAGACGAAAAAATCCCAAAAGTAGGCATAATTAGGGTTAGTGCATAAGGAGCTGACATCTAGTTTAGGGTTATTAACGATTTGGATAGAGTGTTTGGTTAGGAATATTATAGAATATAATATATTAATATTAGCAAGTTTTGTATTGTTTTTTATCGAAAATGAAGCTGAAATTTATATAAATTATTGATTTTTTGACCCTTAAGCCACTTACCAAACCCATTATGATTAGTATTAAGGAATTTCAACTTTTCAAAAAATGAGATATTATGGAAATTCGTATTTTCTATTCTTAACACCCCATTTAAAGTTTCCATCTTTCCAAAAACGGTTTTTAATTTTCCATATGAAATTTCATTGGATCCAGATGAAAATGTTAAGAGAGCACAGACAATTGTACAGTTTGATGGCCATAATTCAATTGTCTCTGTTGTTATTTCGGGGTGCGGGAACCAACAGGATTGTTCTAAAATTGAAATAAATGTTATATTTAGATTCAGGAGGTTTTTGCGGTTTAGAAAAGTATAATCATGATAGGGTTTGGAGCATTTTGATTATTGTGTGTTAGAGACGCAGAGAAGCCAGAATGCCTGCGTCTCTAACCGCTAATTTTCAAAATGGAGCTATATATGGCGTGTTTATACTTTTCTAAACCGGCTTAACCTCCTGATTCCAAGAATGTCAAGAAAATAAAAAAAATTTTGAAATTTCGAAAAATTGGAAAATTTTTGTTTTTCTACTTTCAGTCAATTTCGCTCCAAACTGAAAACTAATGTCATTTTCAGATTCAGTAGGCCATTCCGGTTCAGAAAAATATAAACAACCCATATCTAGCTCCCTTTCTGATTTTGAAGGTTAGAGACGCAGACACTCTGGCTTCTCTGTGTCTCTGACCCTCATTTTTGAAATGCAGCTAGCTATGGCTTGTTTATACTTTTCTAAATCGGAATAACTTCCTGAATACGAAAAAAATAGAGAAAATCAAAAAATTTTGAAATTTCAATAAATTGGAAATTTTTTTATTTTTGAATTTTTATCATTTTCAGTCAATTTCACTCTAAACTGAAAACTAAGGTCATTTTCAGATTCAGAAAGTTATTCCGGTTCAGAAAACTATAAACAAGCCATATCTACGATCAATTTGAAATTTCGAGGTTAGAGACGCAGACACTCTCGCTTCTCTGCGTCTCTGACCCTCATTTTTAAAATGGAGTTAGATATGCCTTGTTTATACTTTTCTAAACCGCAAAAACCTCCTGAAAACGAAAATGTCATTTTCATAAAGTTTGGACCAAAAATGACCGAAATTTTGTGAAAATTCAAAAATCCAAAAAATAAAAATTTTAATTTTTGTTCAAAATCATCCGAATTTTTTCTAAACCTACCACACATCTCAGTTGTAGTTAATATAAAGTAATCCTCAGTGAAATTAGACGAAAAAACCATTGGAATCAATATAAAAAGAAAGGAAAGCATGACTAAAGTGGTTTTGGCTGGGGGTGTTGATTATAAAGTGTTTTTAATAATGCAGCGGGGAGAAATTGATTAAGATGAAGTTATGTGTAGTCTAGTCTTTCCAGATAAATCCAAAACAACTTTTAGGGAGAAAGTCAATGTTTTTGATACAAATCACGGGGACTTTAGGAAATTTAAGATAATTATTGGATTGGAAATTCTAAACTGATGTCATTTTTGAAGTCAGCCTGTTATTCTGATTCAGATGATTATAATCATGACTAATCTCACTACTTTGATGTTGGAGGTTAGAGGGGCAGAGAAGCCAGAGTGTCTGCGTCTCTAACCTCCAAAATTTAAAATGATGGTAGATATGACGTGTTTATACTTTTCTGAACCGGAATAGCTTCCTGAATCTGAAAAAGACAATTTCAAAGCAATCGGAAACAATTTATTCAATTTAATCGGTATTTCTCAAACTCCTCCTCCTTGATGTTGCATCAATGGACCCAAAACTTTTGACAGCTATCACTTTCGGTTTTTCCGTAGCACAAAACATTTGGTTTACAGTATTCCGATACTGTGATGACATGAAATAGCATATGAATAGATGAGACATTGAATTTAGACATCGAAGACTGACTATGAAATGTTGAGATGATAATAAAAGTCGTCTGAAATGTATTTATCAAAAAAATCAAGTTTTTTAAAAGCTACCGTAATCCCGGTGATTCCTCCGCCCAGTAAAATAAATCAATAAGTAGAAAATTTCGGATTCCATCTAGTCCTTCAGATAACATAAAACTTATAGTCATAAAAAGGATCAGTTGAGTAAGATTGTCGGATTTTTCTCTGGAAAATGTTTGGTTTTTTGCTTTAAATTGATAGCAGATTCGGAACCAGCGCTCAATTCTGGTTCAGGAAAGTATAATCATGATAGGTTTTGGAGCAACTTGAATTTATGGGGTTAGAGACGCAGACACTCTGGCTTCTCTGCGTCTCTAACCACCAAAATTCAAAATAGAGCTAGGTAGGGCTTGTTTACACTTTTCTGTACCGGATTGACGCCCTGATCACGAATCTGTCATCAGATTTCGAAAATTTTGAAAATTGACAAGTTTGGGAATTTGGAAAAACTCGAAATTCTGGTTTCTCTGCGCTCTGACCTCCAAACTGAAAACTGATGACGAATTTGGATTCAGGAGGTTTTTGTGGTTCAGAAAAGTATAAACAAGCCATATCCAGCAGCAATTTGAATTTTGGAGGTTAGAGACGCAGACACTCTGGCTTCTCTGCGTCTCTAACCTCCGAAATTCAAAATGATCGGATCTCTATCATGATTATACTTTTCTGAACCGGAATGACCTCCTGATTTCGTTAAAATCAAATTCAAGTTGTAAAAATCAAAAATGATCGAAATACGACAAATTAAAAAAAAAGTTCAAAAATAAATTTTTCCCAAAATGGTCAATTTTGAAATTTTTTAATTTCTGGCACCAAAATTGGATTCAGAAGATGATTCCGGTTTAGAAAAGTACCCACAAGCCTAATCTAGCTCGCATTTGAATTTTAGAGGTTAGAGACGCAGAAATTCTGACTTCTCTGTGTCTCTAACCCCTAATTTTCAAAATGACCGGATCCCTATCATGATTATACTTTTCTGAATCGGAAAAATCTCCTGATTTCGAATCTCCAATAAAAACTCACTTTCTCATCTGCCCAATATCACTAGCCTTCCTTCTCTGCTCCTTTATCTCCCTTATTTTCCACATCAATTTTAAACTTAACACTGGATAAAATAACGTTGGAATAATTCTAATCCAGTGTTCCCAATCTGATTGTTGGTACAGTAATCCATGGATTTCAAGAGGAATAGCGTAGACAAATACAGTTATATTAACAGAATACTTGCTTATTTCCTCATCATTACATAGATTATCAGGGTACCATAGGTTCCTTAAAAATGCTAATGGCCATGAATAATAAATAATCCAAAAAAGAGAGATCAACATAATCTGAGCAATGGAAATTTTGAAATTCGCTAATTTTGTGATCCAGGACTTCAAAGGGAATATTAAAGTGAAAGTTCGAATGAGAGCCATTAGGATAGCAAGGGAGACGGAAATCGGTCGGGTGAAGTTGATTATCATTCTGGAAGCAATTTCAGGGTTTGAGATTGTCAGATTTGGATTCAGGAGGTTATTCCGGTTCAGAAAAGTATAAACAAGGCATATCTACCATGATTTTGAAAATTGAAGGTTAGAGACACAGAGAAGCCAGAGTGTCTGCGTCTCTAACCTCCAAAAAATCCAAGATGACGCTAGATATGGCTTGTTTATACTTTTCTGAATCGCAAAAACTTCCTGAATCTGAAAATGAGATTCAATTTCAGTTTGAAGCGAAATTGACTGAAATGTCTTATTTCCAAAAAATAAACAAAAATTTTCCAATTTTTCGAAATTTCCTAAATTTCCGATTTTATTGTTATTTTCAGATTCAGGAGGGTTTTGCGATTCAGAAAAGTATAAACAAAGCTTACTTTTGAGAATTTTGAAATTTGGTGTCAGAGACGCAGAGAAGCCAGAGTGTCTGCTTCTCTAACGACCGAAATTTCAAAATGATGGTAGATATAGCTTGTTTATACTTTTCTGAACCGAAATGACCTCCTGAATCTGAAAATGGAATCCAAATTCAGTGTAGAGCGAAATTGACTGAAAATGACCTATTTCAAAAAATCAAAAAATTTCTAATTTTTCGAAATTTCCAAAATTTCCGATTTTATTGTTATTTTCAGATTCAGGAGGTTTTTGCGATTCAAAAAAGTATAAACAAGCCATATCTAGGTGCAATTTGAATTTTGGAGGCTAGAGACGCAGAGAAGCCAGAGTGTCTGCGTCTCTAACCTCGAAAATCCAAAGTAACGCTAGATAGGGCTTGTTTATACTTTTCTGAACCGGAATGACCTCCTGAATCTGAAAATGACATCAGATTTCAGTTATTTTTCAGAAATTTCACCGAAAATTATTAAAACCCACCTCAAAACTTCGTAACCCAAATTAAAAACTACGTAATCTTCTCGAAGACAATCGATATTTGAAAACTCAAAAAATCGATAATACCATTTTCTATCCACTCCTTCCATATACAGAGAAATAGAGAAATTTAAGAGGTCAGAGATACAAATAGCTATCATAAGGATGTAAATTGAATTTGATCGCACTTCTTTTTGAGATAAGAAAAATAAATGGAAGATGTTAATTAGGATAGTGAGAATCTACAATTTTTCGAGAAAAAAAGTACAAAAAAATTCCAAAAATGTACCTCCAAAACCAAATTAACATCGGCTGTGTATTTTTCAAAATAGTCATAATCACCCATGGTCATGATATTTTCATAATAATGATAATCAGTTGATGGATATTCATATTCATATAATGGGTAATCGTAGTTAGTCATTCCTGGAATTTTGTAGTTTTTGTAGTCTTTGTAATTATTTGAAATTCCAAAAAAAAAAAATTGATTTCAGGATCAAGAATGTAAAAGTTGGCCTAAATTTGAATTTTTAGGGTCTTTGTAGTCTTTGTAGTCTTTGTAGTCTTTGTAGTCTTTGTAGTCTAGTTGAAAGGAAAAATGTGTCAGAAACGATTTTAGGAGGTTTTTAATCTATTTTTCTTTTGGGGAAGGTGACCGAAAATCCGAGAAATCATAAATATATATAAAAATAGCTTAAAATTTAACGTTATTGAACTAAAAAAATTGTGATTTTTCGTTAAAAAAATGAAAGAAAAGCTTAGAAATTGGGTCTTAAAATGAGCAATGAAGTATTTAGAGTAAAATATAATTTTCAAAAAACTTGTTTTTTTTTTGAAAAATCGATTTTAAAATCAGTAATTATTAATCAAACTATCTTTAGAATGAGCAACAAATAAAAAACAGGATTTTTTTGAAAAAAAAAATCGGGAAACGGCCAAAAGGACCAAAACGGCCGGAAAAGGGATAGCTGAAAAACTAGACATTTTCAAAAAATTCTGTGAATGCAAAGTTGTTTATTTAGGTTTGTTTTATGACCCCAAACATTTTCAGAGTGATCGGAAACCTGGTGGCCGACCTGGTGGTTCCAGACCCCTGAAAATGGCCTAAATGGCCGAAAACCAACTGAAAAACACTTTTTCTATTAAAAAAATAATTTTCAAAAACAAAATTTGAAAAATCGATTTTAAAATTAGTAATTATTAATTAAAACTATCTTTAGAATGAGCAATTGATAAAAACAGGTTTTTTGTGAAAAAAAAATGACAAAAATAGTCTTAGATCAGTGATCTATAGTGACTAAACCCAAAAAAGAATTATGAAAAAAAAAGGAAGCTAAGAGTTTCCGACTAGATTTAATCTAATATTCCAATGAAATATCAAAAAAATTTGCTTTCTGATTTAATACTTCCAGTTGAGATAACATTGTACTTTTATTTGGTTGATGAAAAATCAGAAAATTAAAAAAAAATCATATTTTTTCTATTTAAATCAAATTTTTTCTTTGAAAATTTTAAAATTTTTGAAATTCAAGCTAAAAAATCAAAATCTATTTTAAAAAATAAGTCTTCAAATCTAGAATTCTGTTTTAAAAATTGTGACCAGGAATCAGAATTTCATCACACAAAGCTCTTATAAATTCCAAGAATAGTACACCATTGACATATAAAATTATGGGTATTTTCATAAATACATTCAACAAGAAATTGAATTCTGATCAACAAATTATCTCCTTTTTTGCAAATTTCTCAAAAAAATATTCTTAGAATTTAACATAAAACCAGGGAAGTTAGAGATCAAAGAACCAACTATAGAGACACTCTGGTTTCTCTGCGCTCTGACCTCCAACCTGAAAACTAATGCTATTTTCAGATTCAGGAAGTCATCCCGGTTCAGAAAAGTATAAACAAGCCATATCTAGCTGCATTTTGAAGTTTCGAGGTTATAGACGCAGAGAAGCCAGAGAGTCTGCGTCTCTAACCTCCAAAATTCAAATTAGAGCTAGATATGGCTTGTTTATACTTTTCTGAACCGGAATGACCTCCTGAATCTGAATATGACATAACTTTTTAGTTTAGAGGTTAGAGTGCAGAGAAACCAGGAGTTTTGGGTTTTTCGAAATTTTCGAAATTTTCAAAAAATTAAAATTTACGTTTTTTTTCAGATTTTCTGAACATTTTCAGAGATTTTATTGATTAAAAAAAAATATATATTTCAATTTTCACAATTAAAATCCATAAATCATTGGGTCCTTGACTGAATCCGGTAGAACTGTCGTCCTGATTGCCTTTCCTTCACTTTTATCACCTAAATTGATTAATTACTAATTATCGTATTGACTTAGCTTACCTTCAATGTCTTTTTGAAGCATACCATCTTGGCTACAGTACCCCGATACTGTGATGACATAAAAATACAGACAAAGAAGTGAGACAAAGCGTTAAATGATCTTAGATTAACAAAAATCTGGGAAAAAGAGGAAGAATAGTCTTTGATATCAACGGATAGATCATTAATACACCCGAATTCAACACAAGAAGTAATTCCCGTTAATCCTTCAGATAACATAAAACTAATAGTCATAAATAATATTAAGAATGTTGTATTATCTCTATTAGCCTTTGAATTCACTTTCCTCTTTTTCCTTATTCTCCATAATTCGATGAGCAATGAAATTGTTAAAAATGGATAAAAGACGACGGGAATTAGTCGGATAAGGTATTCCCATGATTCTCTTTTTCGGGAAAAGGCTATGGAATCAGGGTCAAGGACTAGGATATATTAGGTGTATTTTAGAGCTTTTTGAGGGTTGAAGCATCTGAAAAATGAAGGAAAATGTCTATTTTTTGATTTTGTGGACATTTTGCCACTTTCCAGGAAATGTCACAAAAAATGAAAAATGTCGCAAAAATGACAAATTTTGAAAAATGTCCACAAAATTAAAAATAGACAATTTTGACACTTTTATGTAAATCTTTCAATTTTAAAAGGAAAATGACAAGATTTCTACAGAAATGTCATTTTGAAAAATGTCCACAAAGTATAAAATAGACAATTTTGACACTTTTGTGGACTTTTTCAAAGAAACTTCGTTATTAGTTGCGACACTCCTGTCAAAAATGAAAAAATGTCACAAAAATGTCAAATTTTATTATTTTTTGTTATTATTTGGAGTTTTACGATGTTACAAATGGAAATGTCGCATAAATGTCCAAAAAAAAACCAAAAACAGACATTAGTCATACTTGTCGAAATCGGGGCAGATAGTGGGGCGGGCAGGGATGCGCGGGGCGCGGGCGGCCCGGGGCGGGCGGGGGCGGGCAGGGCGGGCAGGGACCAAAAAAGTTACTGCCCCGCCCGCCCCACCTGCCCGGAACCAGAAATTTTGGCTAATTTTTCACCCAAAAATATGAAAATTTGTGGAAAATAGTGATTTTTTTGTGATTTTCTCGACAATCAAGACACTTTTGAACTTTCGACATAGATTGGCGATATTTGAATCAATTTTCGTTTAAATAGTCTATATTTTGCTAAAGCTTCGACATTTCATATGTGATTTCATGCTTTCAATTCTTCTTCCGGGCAGATACCGGGCAAAACCCACCCTTTATCAATATGGTCCGGAAACCACCACAACTTCAAAAAAATCATTTCCCATGAATAATACCCAATCCAAAATAGACAAACGATCACCATCAAAAGTACCGTAATCCTTGGTTTCCCAAATCCTTGTACCCAATTGCTCATCGGAAAAATAATAGACAATGTCCGAAATAATGCCATAATCACTGCCAACCAAATCGATATCGGTCGACATGCATTCAATACGGTAACTTTGGCCACGCCCACTAGACTAATGGATTTATAACCTGGTTGAAGACAGAGGGTCATTTCAAAACCAGAATATCTCATGGTATATAAAAGACTTCGATACCATAAGACACGATCTTCTCCAATATAAAAATATAGATCAGTGAAAGCTAAGATATCCGAAATACATATTCCTATCATTAAAATAAAAATAGTAGTGGTCCTTAACTCCTTTTGAAATAAAATGATCAAATGGACAAGGTTAATGATTACTGTAGATAATTCGAGGATTTTATTAACAGTTGGACCATAAACCAGAAGATAAGCAAGGATTTTATTGATTAGAAGGGAATAATCGTCACGCATAGCCATTTTTTGAAGAAAAAAATTTATTTCCGAGGGTTGAGATGGGTGATATATATGACATGAAATTATAGGGTTGAACTAAGTAAATAAGAAAATATGATGTTGGAAACAGAAAAATGAGTGAATTTGTCATTTTTCTAGTTAAAAATGTCACAAAAATGACGATTTGTATATAAAAAATGTCGCAAAAAATGTCCACAAAAAATTATTCAAAAACACAAAAAAAACCACCAAATAGTATTTAAAACAGGAAAAACAAAAAAAAATTGAAATAATTACTATTATGAGCCATTTCCAGGGTTACTGTAGTTGTACTGGGATGCTCGTTGGTTTTCACTAAAAATTTTTGATTTTTTCGAGATCAGAACGTTTTTCCGGTTCAGAAAAGTATAAACAAGCCATATCTAGTGTCAATTTAAATTTTGAGGTTAGAGACGCAGACACTCTGGCTTCTCTGCGTCTCTAACCTCGAAATTCAAATTGCAGCTAGATATGGCTTGTTTACACTTTTCTGAATCCTCTCAACTTCCTGAATTCGAAAATGACATCGAAATGACTAGATAAGGATTTTTCGAAAATCTGAAAAATCTAAAATTTCTAGTTTCTCTGCGCTCTGACCTCCAAACTAAAAACTAATGTTATTTTCATATTCAGAAGGTCATTCCGGTTCAGAAAAGTATAAACAAGCCATATCTAGCATCATTTTAAATTTTAGGGGTTAGAGACGCAGACACTCTGGCTTCTCTGCGTCTCTAACCCTCATTTTCAAAGTAACGCTGGATATACCTTGTTTATACTTTTCTGAATCCTCTTGACTTCTTGAATCCGAATATGACATCGAATTAACTAAATGAGGATTTTTTTGAAAATCTGAAAAAAATGACAAATGTCACAAAAATGATGTCCACAAAAAATGTCACAAAAAAATTTCTGCGATGTTTTCACCTGAAAAACAAAAAATAACAAAGTTCTCGTCTAAAATTGCAAAATCATTCCGTCATATCACACTTTGCCACCCTATAATTTCATGTCACACGTCTTCACTTGGTCAACGAACTTTCTTCTTTCAACTCGAATTTCAACTTTCAAAATGGCTATTCGTGACGATTATTCCCTTTTAATCAATAAAATCCTTGCTTATCTTCTGGTTTATGGTTCCACTGTTAATAAAATCCTCGAATTATCTACAGTAATCGTTAATCTAATCCATTTGATCATTTTATTTCAAAAGGAGTTAAGGACCACTACTATTTTTATTTTAATGATAGGAATATGTATTTCGGATATCTTAGCTTTCACTGATCTATATTTTTATATTGGAGAAGATCGTGTCTTATGGTATCGAAGTCTTTTATATACCATGAGATATTCTGGTTTTGAAATGACCCTCTGTCTTCAACCAGGTTATAAATCCATTAGTCTAGTGGGCGTGGCCAAAGTTACCGTATTGAATGCATGTCGACCGATATCGATTTGGTTGGCAGTTATTATGGCATTATTTCGGACATTGTCTATTATTTTTCCGATGAGCAATTGGGTACAAGGATTAGGGAAACCAAGGATTACGGTACTTTTGATGGTGATGGTTTGTCTATTTTGGATTGGGTATTATTCATGGGAAATGATTTTTTTGAAGTTGTGGTGGTTTCCCGATCATATTTATAAGAAGTGGGTTTCGAAATGTCACAAAAAATTGTGGACATTTTTTGTGGACATTTCTTGGGAAATGTCTAAAAAGAAATGTCCACAAAACAAAAATAGACATTTGGGACATATTTTTTTTGAGATTTTTGAATTTTGTGGACATTTATATTTTGTGGACATTTTGTAATTTCTTAGAAAAATGTCCACAAAATAAGAAAATCGACATTTTATGGATATTTTGGATTTTAGTCGGATTTCCTCATTATCGTCGACAAAAATGAATTTTTTTTTGTCTATGAACATTTTTGCGACATTTTCGAAATTTGTAGGCATTTTGTCATTTTTTAAAAAAATGATCAAAAAAGAAAAATGACTACGGAAAAAAACTTTTTTCAGGAAATGTCCATGAAAATGTCAAAAATGTCAAAAATGTCTATTTTCTTATTTTGTGGACATTTTTGTGTCATTTTTAATGAAAATTTATCAACATTTATTGAAGAACGTCCACAAAATAAAAAATAGACAAAATGCCATTTTGGTAAAATTTTCCACTTTTGCGACATTATAATTTTTTTGTCGCAATCTAGATAAAATGCCCACAAAAATGTCGACAAAATGAAAATAGACAACAACAACAACAAAGATTACAAAGTCGATCCGTTCTTCAAGCGCTAGAAGCACTGCGGATCCCGGTGTTCAGTATACACTTAAGTAATCCTGGTGGCGTACCATTGTCCATTTTTGTGGCATCTTCTAGAAAGTGGCAAAATGTCCACAAAATCAAAAAATAGATACTTTTCTCCATTTTTTCCAGATGCTTCAACCCTCAAAAAGCTCTAAAATACACCCAATATATCCTAGTCCTTGACCCTGATTCCATAGCCTTTTCCCGAAAAAGAGAGTCATGGGAATACATTATCCGACTAATTCCCGTCGTCTTTTATCCATTTTTAACAATTTCATTGCTTATCGAATTATGGAGAATAAGGAAAAAGAGGAAAGTGAATTCAAAGGCTAATAGAGATAATACAACATTCTTAATTTTATTTATGACTATTAGTTTTATGTTATCTGAAGGATTAACGGGAATTACTTCTTGTGTTGAATTCGGGTGTATTAATGATCTATCCGTTGATATCAAAGACTATTCTTCCTCTTTTTCCCAGATTTTTGTTAATCTAAGGTCTTTCAATGCTCTATCTCACTTCTTCGTCTGTATTTTTATGTCGTCACAGTATCGGGGTACTGTAGCCAAGATGGTATGCTTTAAAAAGACATTGAAGGTAGGAAAAGTCGATAATTGGTTGGATAATTAGTAATTAATCAATTTAGGTGGTAAAAGTGACGGCGCTACAATCGACACTTTATCGGATTCAGTCAAGGACCTTTTGATTTATTTTTTACACTGAAATTGAATTTTTTTTAAATTTTTTGAAAAACAAAAAAAATGTCTAGTTTCTCTGCACTCTCGCCTCGAAATCGAAAACTAATGTCATTTTCAGATTCAGGAGATCATTCCGGTTCAGAAAAGTATAAACAAGCCATATCTAGCTCTATTTTGAAATTCGGAGGTTAGAGACGCAGACACTCTGGCTTCTCTGGGTCTCTAACCTCTAAAATTCAAAATGCAGCTAGATATCGCTTGTGGGTACTTTTCTGAACCGGAATGGTGCGCTTTTCACGAATCTGGCATCAGATTTCGAAAATTTTGAAAATTGTTGAGTTTGGGTATTTTGGAAAATCATGAAATTCTGGTTTCTCTGCGCTCTGACCTCCAAACTGAAATCTGACCTCATATTCAGATTCAGGAGGTTTTTGCGGTTTAGAAAAGTATAAACAAGCGATATCTAGCGCTATTTTGAAATATCGAGGTTAGAGACGCAGACAGTCTAGCTTCTCTGCGTCTCTAACCTCCAAAATTCAAAATAGAGCTAAATGTGGCTTGTTTATATTTTTCTGAACCGGAATGACCTCCTGAATCTGAATATGACATCAGTTTTCAGTTTGGAGGTTGGAGCGCAGAGAAACCAGCTTTTTTCAGATTTTCAGATAATTTCAAAAATTACGAAATTCTTTTTTTTTTCAACCGACATTTCCAGATTCAGGACTTCAAATTCTTTATTCCAACGCAATAAAAAACGAAATTCAAATTTAACAGCACCCTTTTCCTGATATTATCACCTGTCCCATTTTTTTTCCCCAATATTCAGAAGGGATTCAAATCATTCGTTTCTTGAAATGACCAACTCAACTATTCCTGCCTTTGCACAATCGATAGCAGTCGTAATCTCGCCGATTATATTTGTATTATTCCTTTGTCTTCTTTTCGTCTTTCCATTTTACCTTATTCTACATGTAAAGAATCGAAGCAAAGATAAACAAGTTGGTTTTTCAAGCTCTAGGGGTCATAACTCAGTTCCCATTAGAGCTATCAAAAAATGGTCAACTAATGAAATATTGCTCATTATAAGCGCTACATTTTGTTAGTTGACAATTTTTTAGTAGCTGTAACGGGAACTGAGTTATTAACCTTATGGCTAGAAAAGGACCTTCTTCCCTATTTTTTTTAAATTTAAAATGAATAATAATAATTATAATAATAATAATAATTCAGTTACCAGTCTACCCAATCTTAAACCATTTTTTCATCGCAATTTGTATATTTTATTTGATTGTCTGCTTCACGATATACTCCGTTATTACCATTAATGCTTCAATAGGGTATTCTGGGGTTCATAATTCTGTTCCCTTGAGAGATATCAAAAAAGTGTCAATTAATAAAATATTGTTCCTAATAAGGGCTATATTTGATTAGTTAACAATTTCTTGATATCTCTAATGAGAACAGAGTTATAGAACATTGAATTTGGAGCCACTTTAGAATTGCCAATCCGATTATTTCCATTATAACAATGACCCTACTCATTGCCTTGATGATTTTTTCCCAAGTTCAACATTACTTTATCTTCTTATTAGCTATTCAAAGAATCTTTCTTTATTTTTTCCCGGAAGACGGGACCTACTTGGAAGTTACCAGAAAAACTATCAAACATTCATTAAGATGGTCTTATCTAGCAGTAATAGTTTTACATTTTTTATTCTGTATGTGTTCTTCAATTAATATTGTTTACGACAAGGAATTCCCATTGAGTACAGCCTATATGGTATATAAGTTTGTTTTCCATAACTAATAATCATATGAATAACTTATAGGTCTATTACATCACTCTTAACTTGCTACTAATCATCTCCGCAGTGTTGTACATTCCAATCGTAATTAATATTCGGAAATATGCTCATCTAGAGTCAATAATAAAAAATGAGCCAGATAAATATATAATGTATCAGACACAGCTTACTGTAGCTTTTAAAACGGTGGTTAAATCATCACTAACCCTAAATAATATGAATTTCAGTTTCATTTACTTGCCATCGCCTTCTGCTATTTTAGATCACATGGTATAGGACAGGTAATCCTTAAGCAATATTCCGTCTATCCAAGGTCCTGTTTTCTAGTATTGGGCTTTATGCACAATGTTTGATGTCTTCTGTGCCCCATTAACTATTCAAATCTCGTATATATGTTGTAATAAGCAGAACGAGAAGACACTAGTAAATGAATCAATGAAGTTGCTCAAGTGGATGATTCGATTTTTATGTCCAAGTAACCAAGTGGAGCCTGAACCAGTGATAACTGATAGAGCAAAGATTTCTACTGTTTCTTGATCTTATACTTAACCTTTGCTCTTTGTGTGACTCTTTGACTTGTATACTTAATATTCATTTCAGCAGGTGTAATTAATACATTTATTCAGAATTTTTTCTCATTTTTTTAAAAATAAATGACATTTTTAGATCCAGAAGGCCGTTCTGAAAATTTTTTTTTCAATTTTTTTTCAAAACTTCAAATGTTGTTTCAAACTGAAAAATTACATTATTTTAAGATTCAGGAGGTCATTCCGGTTCAGAAAAGTACCCACAAGCCATATCTAGCTCCATTTTGAATTTTTGAGGTTAGAGACGCAGACACTCTGGTTTCTCTGCGTATTTACCCTCCAAAACCCAAAGTGCTGCTAGATATGGCTTGTTTATACTTTTCTGGACCCTCTCAACTCTCTGAACATGAAAATGTCACTAAAACATCAAAATATTGATTTTTTAGAATTTTTAGAAATTTCGGAAAATCTCAAAATTTTATTTGATTTTGTAGTTTTTTAGTCTATATCAAAAACTCGAATAATTCATTTAAAACCACAAAAAATACGAGAAAATAGCGATTGAAACAAGAAAAACAAAGAAAATAGCCAAGTACTTGAAATAATTGATGGTTACTGTAGTTGGTGCTGGGTTACTCATTGGTTCTCCCTGAAAAATATTGATTTTTTCGTATTCAGGGCGTTTTTCCGGTTCAGAAAAGTATAAACAAGCCATATCTAGCATCATTTTAAAAATTGGGGTTAGAGACGCAGAGAAGCCAGAGTGTCTGCGTCTCTAACCTCCAAAATTCAAAATAACGCTAGATATGGCTTGTTTATACTTTTCTGAGCCGGAATGACTCGCTGAATCTGAAAATGTCATTTATATATCGATTTGATCAAAAATGACTGAAAATTTTGGAAAATTCAAAATTTAAAAATTTTCGATTTTTTCGAAAAATCAAAATTTCTTTATTTTTATCACAGATTCGGATTCATTAGGTTTTTCCGGTTCAGAAAAGTATAAACAAGCCATATCTAGCTCTATTTTGAAATTTCAAGGTTAGAGACGCAGACACTCTGGTTTCTCAGCATCTCTACCCCCCTAAATTCAAGTTGCTCCAAACCCTATCATGATTATACTTTTCTGAACCGGAAAAACGTGCTGAATCCGAATCCGTAATCCATTTTCACTCACCATCCGAAATCCCCACGATTTCAGAACATCATTTCTCGATTCTTTCTTATCCTCATCTTCAAAAATTCTGTCTTCCAATTTTTCCATTTCCTCATCATAATCGATGCCTAAATGTTTTAGTCGAATGAAGATTTTGTTCCAAAATGGTTCGTGATAAATACGTCGTGGAAGGTTTTGGATGTACCAGTAGTCGAACGGATCGGCACATCGTTCGCAGAGGTCGCCAAGGGCGCATTTAGGGCTCTGTAAACGGAAAATGAGTCTAGCTTCTCTGCGCTCTCTATATTTCTCTTGCGACATTTGTCTAGTTTTTGTGACATTTTTGTGACATTGTCTTTTTGTTTCAGAAAATGTCTATTTTTCAAAAGATGTCATTTTTATGAAAATGTCGCAAAAAATGTCACAACATGCCTATTTTTTGGGTCCTTTTGTCTATATTTTTTGTGACATTGTGTTTTTTTGTGTAGTTTTTTCTATTTTTGTGACATTTTTTGTGAAATTTTTTTGTGACATTTGTCTTTTTTTGTGACATTTTGTCTATTTTTTTGTGACATTTGTCTTTTTTTTGTGACATTTTGTCTATTTTTTGTGACATTTGTCTTTTTTTTTACATTCTGTGACATTTGTCTATTTTCTATTAGAAAAATGTCTATTTTTTTCAAAATGTCACAAAACTGTCAATCTTTTCAGAAACTGTGACAAAAATGTCAAAAAATGTCATTTTTCTGTAAATGTCACAAAATTCTATTTTTGTGACATTTCTCCATGTTTTGTGACATTTTATCTATGTTTTTGTGACATTTTTTGTGACATTTGTCTATATTTTTGCGACATTTTTTTGACAGACTAACCTGCAATTCTTTCTGGTAATACTTTTCATCCTGTTTAGAAACAGTCTGGATCCATTGACCACACTCGTTGGTTGTTTCAAAATGAACAAGTGCTCCCTTATCTACATGACTTTTTTTGTATTGGAATCTACAAAAATTACAAGGACTACAAAGACTACAATGACTACAAACCCAGACAATGGGACACGAATAGTCGTTAGCATATTATTGAATCGATCGTATCGGGGTATTTTTTGCACTTTTTTCATGAAGTATACACTTTGACCTGGAAATTTAGAAATTTAAACAAAATCTGATGTTAAAGTTGGATTCAGGAGGTCATTCCGGTTCAGATGATTATAAACAAGCCATATCTAGCTGCAATTTGAATTTGGGAGGTTAGAGACGGAGACACTCTGGCTTCTCTGCGTCTCTAACCTCCGGATTTCAAAGTTGCGCTAGATATGGCTTGTTCATACTTTTCTGAACCGGAATAACCCGCTGAATCCAAAACTGGCTTCAGAAATCAACAATATAGAAATCTGAGTGATTTCGAAAAAACAATTTTTTTCAAAATTTATCGATTTTGGTCAATTTTCATTTTTTCGATTTGAAAATATTTTTTTCGGATTCAGGAGGTCATTCCGGTTCAGAAAAGTATAAACAAGCCCTATCTACTATCATTTTGAATTTCCGAGGTTAGAGACGCAGAGCAGCGAGAGTGTCTGCGTCTCTAACCTCCAAATTTCAAAATGTAGCTAGATATGACTTGTGTGTGTACTTTTCTGAACCGGGACGATCCCCTGAGCCTGAAAAAATTAATTACTAATCGAAAAAATCAAAATTGGTCGATATCGAAAAATTTTTGAAATATCAGTTTTTTTTTCCAAAATGGTCAATTTTAGAAATTATTGATTTCTAAGGCCAATTTTGGATTCAGCGAGCCGAGAGCATTCAGAAAAGTATAAACAAGCCATATCTAGCGTTACTTTGAAAATTGAGGGTTAGAGACGCAGACAGTCTGGCTTCTCTGTGTCTCTAACCAATTTTGAAAATGGTTCTATCCCTATCATGATTATATTCATCTGAACCGTCTCGACCCCCTAAATTAAGAAATGCTATCCATTTTTCTTACCAAGCAATGATTCTTTTGTGACACTATCCACCGCAATTAACGGCACCATCGAATCGCCGCCGACAACCAAAGAAAGACCCTTCAAGCAACGACCCGGGCCGGCCGGTGACAAAATGATCAGCTCCTCGTTTTTGGGCAATTCTCCACAAGTCACAATTACACCGAGTCTCTCCTCCATCGCGTTATGAATTTGCATGATGACGGCATAGACAATTGCTTCGTCGTCTTTCACCGACACTTCGAATTCGGTGAATCGAATCGAAATCGAGGGTTGGATTAGGAGACATTTGAAAATCGAGTGCATGATGGTGAGAAGGTTTTCGGTTGAGGTTTGATTCTTCTCCAATGGTAGTTCCTTTAGGACTCCCATGGTGTAGTTGTTTTCGAATCTATGAATTTTATTGAATTTAGTTAGCGGATTTGGATTCAGGAGGCCATTCCGGTTCAGAAAAGTATAAACAAGCCATGGTTTGGAACAGTTTGAAATTCGGAGGTTAGAGACGCAGAGAAGCCAGAGTGTCTGTGTCTCTAACCTCGAAAATTCAAAATGTAGCTTGATTTAGCTTGTTTATACTTTTCTGAACCGGAATGGCCTCCTGAATCCAAATCTGTCATCAGAGTTCGAAAATTTTGAAAAATGACAGTTTTAGAGGTTTTTGGAAAATCTGAAGTTTCTGGTTTCTCTGCACTCTGACCTCGAAACTGAATTTGGTTGACAGATTCGGATTCAGTAGGTTTTTCCGGTTCAGAAAAGTATAATCATGATAGGTGTTGAAGCAACTTGAATTTCGGAGGTTAGAGACGCAGACAGTCTAGCTTCTCTGCGTCTCTAACCCTCCAAATTCAAAATGCTCCAAACCATGCCTTGTCTATACTTTTTCAAACCGTCTTGACTTGCTGATTTCAAATATATCATTTTCATAGCACAAAAACCAAAATTGACCGAAATTCCGAAATTTTGGAAAAAAAAATTGAAAAAATTGAAATAAAAAAAAATCAATTTTGAAAAATATCGTTTTCTGACCTCAAATTCAGATTCAGGAGGTCATTCCGGTTCAAAAAAGTATAAACAAGGCATATCTACCATCATTTTGAATTTTGGAGGTTAGAGACGCAGACAGTCTAGCTTCTCTGCGTCTCTAACTCAAAATTCAAAATGCTCGGAACCCTATCATGTTTATACTTTTCTGAACCGGAAAAACCTCCTGAATCCGAATGCGTAGTTAGTTTTCGGTTTAGAGGTCAGAGTGCAGAGAAACCAGAAAACGCGAAATTTCAAAAATTCCCAAAATTGTCAATTTCAAAAATTTCTGAATTCTGACGCAATATTCGTGATCAGCGCGTTATTCCGGTTCAGAAAAGTATAAACAAGCCATATCTAGCTCCATTTTGAAATTTAAAGGTTAGAGACGCAGGCAGTCTGGCTTCTCTGCGTCTCTAACCTTCATAATTCAAAAAGGAGCTAGATATGGCTTGTGGGTACTTTTATAAACCGGAAAAACTTCCTGAATCCGAATCCGTCAACAGATTCCAATTTGGAGGTCAGAGCGCAGAGAAACCAGGAATTTCAAAAATTTAAAAATAAAAAAAAATCTAATATTCGTCATTATTATAGTTTTCTGAACCCAAAAAAAAAATCACTCACATCAAAATGTTAATCCCATTTTTCCTAGCGACAAACTCCAATCTCAAAAACTTGTCGATCCCAGTATAAACCACAATCAACCCTTTTCCCTCTTTATACCCAAATCTGACACGTGGCAGCACTAATTTTGTGGAATCAACAATTTTCCGGTCCAGTCGGGAAGTGTTACGGAGAGCATGTCTTAAATTAAAGCGGGATTAGCGGAGCATCGTTTAGTATCTTACCTGCCCATGAAATCCAATTTTTTGACGATTTCTTGCTTTAATTCTGGTGGTAGACTACTCCAGGCGGCCATTTTTGGATGGATTAAGTGATTTTTTGACTTTTTTTTCGGAAGTCGATGGGACCACGTGGATTTACGTGGGACCCTTAGCCCCTAAGGCTAGGTTGGGGTCACGCTTAAAAATAAATTTATTTAAAATACAAAAACTATTTTCAAAAAAAAAAAAAATTAATATGACGTGGTGGTGGTCCTATTTCGAATATTGCTCGTTGACCGCGTCTGATCGATTTTTTTGACCTGGAAAAAAATTTTATTTTTTTGTTACAGTATCTACAGTAATCCTCACTTTTCGTTTCACAATGAAGATCCCTTTTACAGTATCCCTGTATTGAGATGATAGTAGGAAGCAGACAATGGGATGGGATAGGGCGTTGATGGTTCGGAGGATGGAAATGGGGTATTGGGCGGCATAGATTGAGAAACTGGAAGTTTGTAGTTTGTAGTTTGTAGTTTAAAATGTAAAATGTAAAATGTAAAATGTAAAATGTAAAATGTAAAATGTAAAATGTAAAATGTAAAATGTAAAATGTAAAATGTAAAATGTAAAATGTAAAATGTAAAATGTAAAATGTAAAATGTAAAATGTAAAATGTAAAATGTAAAATCTAGAATCTAGAATCTAATTTATAGCTAACTCACCCTAAATCCTCATTCCTCTTCATAATCCATTCCATATAGTACAGTAACCCAGCCTCCACTCCAGCTAACCCTTCTGACAACATAAAAGTCACTGTCATAAACAATATTAACTTGGTAGTATTATCAGACTCCGCCTCCTTTTTTTGTAGACTTCTACTTCGTTTTTTGATGGTCCTTAACGTGATTAACAAGGAAATTGTTAAAATTGGATAGCAAATGGCTGCAGAGAATTTAAGAATCACTTCGATAAACCCCATATGGTCCATTGCTTGTTGGAGACCATCGGGGGCTACTAGGACGTAGCGGGGCGTTATGAGGTGTTTGTACATGGATGTGGAGAGGCAACTGGAAAATGTCTATTATTTGGAAAATGTCACAAAAATGTCTCAGAAATTTCTATTTTCTCAAAATGTCGCAAAAAATGTCTATATTTTTTAAAGTTTCACAAAAATGTTTAACTTTTGTGGCATTGTCTATTCCTTTAGAAAATGTCCATTTTTTGGGGAAATGTCACAAAAAATGTCATTTTCCAGAAAATGTCAAAAAAAAAGTCATTTTTCAGAAAATGTCAAAAAAAAAAGACATTTTTCAGAAAATGTCAAAAAAAAGACATTTTTCAGAAAATGTCAAAAAAAATGTCATTTTTCAGAAATTCTCACAAAAAATGTCACAAAAAATGTCATTTTTGGAAACTGTCACAAAAAGTCTATTTTTTGTGACATTGTCTTGTTTTTCAAAAAAATGTCATTTTTCATGAAAATGTCACAAAAAATGTCGCAAAACTCAAAATGTCACAAAAATGTATATTTTTTGAAAATGACACAAAACAGTCTATTTTCATGAAAATGTCTCAAAATGTCTGTTTTTTTTTCTTAGAAAAGTCGCAAAATTGTCATTTTTCAAAATGTCCATAACAATGTCAAAAAAAATGTCATTTTTCGATAAAATGTCTACTTTTTTGAAAAATTGTCACGAAAATGTCGCAAAAATGTCTGTTTTTCTAGAAAATGTCTATTTTTCGGAAAATGTCTTTTTTTTCGAAAATGTCGCAAAATTGTCTATTTTCTGGAAAATTTCACAAAAATGTCTTTTTTCAGAAAATGTCACAAAACTGTCTATTTTTTCAAAATGTCTATAAAAATGTCACAAAAATGTCATTTTCTGAAAAATGTCACAAAAAATGTCATTTTCTGAAAAATGTCACAAAATGTCTATTTTTTCAAAAATGTCACAAAAATGTCTATTTTCCATTAAAATTTCCCAAAAACTCACAACTGACTGGCATTATCGGGAAGCCATATAATCCGATAAAACACAAAATGCCACGTACAAAACACCACCCAACCGAGTACACAAACACCAAGACTAAGCCACGCCCCCTTAGGCTTAGTCATACTTTGAATTCGTTGACTCATTGGAAAAATTACAGTAAGAGATCGGATAGCAGCCATAAGAATCGCTAACCAGACAGATAACCTTCTAGAAATGTCGATAGTCGTTGAAACGGCTTGAGCGCCGACGTTGACTTCTAAATAGCCATCAAGGACACATGACATTTCCCCGGTGCCGGGGAATAATATTGGGATCCATTGGATTTCTGCGGCGGCATTTGAGAAATCAAAAGAATTAGTTAGAATATCAGAAATACATATCCCTATCATTAATATAAATATTGCGATGGTCCTTAGCTCCTTTCTAAGAAGGACTATAAGATGGAGGAGATTAAGGATTACTGTAGCCACTTGGAGTATTAAATTGGTCCTTGTGGATAGGTTAAACACTGTTTTGTAAATGTCATCCTCGTATTCGTAGTCAGGGATGATAGAAAATGGTTCTTCGGTGGTTGTGAGGGGTTTTGGCATATCTGGAAAAAAAATTTCTCGAAAATGTCACAAAAAATGTCACAGAAATGTCTATTTTCCATGAAAATGTCACAAAAAAGTCAATTTTTCTAAAAAAAAAAAAAAGAAATGTCGCAAAAAATGTCTATTTTTAAAAGATGTCGCAAAGTGTCTATTTTTTGAAAAATGTTGCAAAAAGTGTCTACAACTTCAAAATGTCCAAAATATCATTTTTCATGAAATTGTCGCATAATGTCTATTTTTGGAAAGTCACAAAATGCTACAGAATTTCCAAAAAAGTGTATATTTTGGTGAATGTCACAAAATGTCTATTTTTCGTAAAAATGTTACAAAAATGTCACAAAAGTATCGGCAACTTCAAAATATCCAAAAATATCATTTTTCGCGAAATTGTCACAAAAGTGTCTATTTTTAAGAAAATGTCACAAAAATGTCCATAAAAATGTCATTTTTCTGAAAAATCAAATAAATGTCTATTTTTTCAGCAAATGTCCATTTTTACAAAATGTCATTTTCTCATTAAGGTCACAAAAATGACAAAAACGCGACATCTAGACATCCTAAACTCAAAAAATGCAAGAACGCCTATTCTCAAAAAAAGTGTCACAAAAAATGTCGCAGTGTCACAGTCGCGACATGCAAACATCTTAATCTTAAAAAAACGCAAAAAATGTCTATTCTCAAAAAAAATGTCACAAAAATGTAAAAAATAGACTTCTTTTTCATATTGTCAGAAAAAAACTGTGGACAAAGACCACTTTATCATTATTCATAGCTATTATTCAACCCCCTAACAATGCTAAGAAAATACAGACAGCCGATGGACTTTTTGTTATTTTCCTAATTTTTCTTCTTCTATTATAAATTACAATAATTATCTCTTTAAAAAAAAGGAAAAAATCACCTGTTATTCACTACTGGTGTTCTGTCTTGGAAAAATGGACAAGAAAATGAAAAAATTGAGAATAATGGGAAAAAATTTGATTAAGATTAAGGCTATTGGTATAGACATGTGACACACAATTTGTTATTTTCTGGATTTTTTATGATCTTGGGTGAAAAAAAATATTGGACATTTAATGGGGTAGTAATTGGATATGGATTAGGAATGAGTCAGAAGGGACTAGTGATGTCACAAAAAATGTCGCAAAATTGAAATATGTCACTGGTAAGTCAAAATGTCATGAAAATGTCACAAAAACTGTCACAATGTCAAAAATTATAGAAAATTTGAAAATGTCACAAAAATGGGAATTTTTGGAAAATGTCACAAAAATGTCACAATGTCACAAAAATGTCGCTTTTTCAATAATCTATCTGAAAAAGTACAAAATGTCACAAAAATGGGGATTTTTTGAAAAACAGTCACAAAAAATGTCGCAATGTCGCAGAATTGAAAAATGTCACGAAAAGTGTCAAACGTCGAAAAAATGTCACAAACTCGAAAAAATGTCAAAATTTTGAAAACAAGACAAAAAATTAAAAAATGTCACAAAAATGTCACAGGCTTAAAAAATGACAAAATGTCAAAAAATTGTAAAAATGTCGCAATGTCGCAGAATTGAAAAATGTCACAAAAAGTGTCACAGAGTCGAAAGAATGTCACAAACTCGAAAAAATGTCACAAATTTGAAAAATGTCACAATGTCGCAAAAATGTTGCAAAACTTAAAAATGTCACAAAAAGTGTCGCAATGTCGCAAAAGAGCCATTTTTGAAAAACTGTCACAAATTTGAAAAAAAAAGACAAAAAATTAGAAAATGTCACAAAAATGTCACGAACTCAAAAAATGACGAATTGTCAAAAAATTGTAAAAAATGTCACAAAAAAATGAAAACAGACATAAATTTAAAAAATGTCACAAAACAGTAAAATGTCGCAAAATGTCACAGAATGTCATAATATCTAAAAATGTCACAAAAAGTGTCTCAGTGTAAAAAAAATGTCGCAAAATTTAAAAATGTCACGATTTCACAAAAATGACATTTTTCCTGTCACTCATAACCTAAACCTTTAACCTACTTCTTCTAGTTACCCCACCTATTTATAGGCTTCCAAGTTTTCCTTGATTGATTAATTAATTTTTCTTTTTTCCAATCTCATAAATATAAAAATCTCTCTAGTTTGCTCCGCCCCTTTTTTCCTAGAGCCCCCAATCAACACACAATTTCATTAATCAAAAAATTATTCGATTAGGTCAAAAAATTGACAAAAACACTTAATTTCTGAACTGCTATATAAAAAAAAATAATCCGGTTTATTTCATAGTCAGCTAGGTGGTGTCTAAAACTACAAAAAAACATTTATTCTCGAAAAAGAAAAAGAACAAAAACATTTTGCCCCCACGCAGGATTGAACTACGGACCTCTGGTTTACAAGACCAGCGCTCTGCCACTGAGCTATAAGGGCTACGGAGAAAGTGTGGTCGGCTGGGCGGTCATATTACTGCCCTTGCTGGGAGGGGGAGGGGGGCGCCGTTCACAATGTTGACCAATGTATATGATTGGAGAATGGTCTGGGAACCTGAATAAAACCTAAAATATAATAATTATTATTTGAATTATAAATTTTTTATTTTTTTATTAGTCCATAAATAATCTTATATTTTTACAGAATCCGATGCTTTTCGTCATTTTTTTTTGCTTTTCCGTCTTTCCGCAGTTTTTTTTCAGATGATACAATCTAAAAACCCTCTAAAAGTCAAATCTATACACTACAAGGACTAAAAACTACAAAAACTACACTTCAAAAAAAAAGCAAAAACAATTTGCCCCCACGCAGGATTGAACTACGGACCTCTGGTTTACAAGACCAGCGCTCTGCCACTGAGCTATAAGGGCGACGGAAGATGGGTGGTCGGCCGGCTGTGATATTAGTGACCGAGACGAGAGGCGCCGCGGCAAGTGAACTCCCTTTAAGTAAAAGATGGCTCAATTTTGGAGGGTAATAACTCGATTTAGGGTAGAGATACAAAAAAACAGTCAACTAATGAAATATTGCTCATGATAAGGGCTACATTTTATTAGTTGACCACTTTTCCCTATCTCTTCTCTAAACCGAGATACAACGGTTTTTCTTATTGTTTCCCCAAAAAGTTCAAAAATCCACATTTCCAAAATGGTTTTTCAGTTTTTTCACGTCATTAGACTCCCTGATTAACGTCACAAACCCCAAATCATCCTTATTTTTCAAAAAAAAAAACTTTTTTTTCTAAAAAATAAGTGACGCGTCTAATCACCCATTTTTGTCATTAGGGAGTATAAGAGCGGCTTGATTAGGCTATATAGACATTTGATTTTCATTTTTGAAATTGAGTTTTTAGTTTAACAAAATTAGATGGCCTAGATTCTTTGATTGGTGGCCTAGAATAGATGACCTAGTTTTCCAAAATGGCCTAGTTTTCCCAAATGGCCTAGTTTTCCAAAATGGCCTAGTTTTCCCAAATGGCCTAGTTTTCCCAAATGGCCTAGTTTTCCAAAATGGCCTAGTTTTCCAAAATGGCCTAGTTTTCCATAATGGCCTAGTTTTCCATAATGGCCTAGTTTTCCATAATGGCCTAGTTTTCCAAAATGGCCTAGTTTTCCCAAATGGCCTAGTTTTCCGAAATGGCCTAACTTTCTCATCAAAAATGACGCATTATGACATTCTCTATCAATTTCTAACTCATAGTAACACTCACCCTCTAATTATCACTTTTTCCCCCAAAAATTTGGTTTATTGGCCTTTTCCCATATGTCTATGATCTTAGAAATTTTCGAAAAATTTCATGAATTTTCGAAAAAATTTTAGTATAGCTCATTAGCAAGAGCTAATCCCCCCGAGGCCACGCCCCTTTTTTTAGTATATAAATGAGAGGGGAAGGGTGGGAAAATCATTTAGTTTTGGAAGTGATGGCCTAGGATTTTTTGGTGGACTAGGTCTTGGAAAACTAGGCCATTTGAGAAAACTAGGCCATTTTGAGAAAACTAGGCCATTTTGGAAAACTAGGCCGTTTTGGAAATCTAGGCCATTTTGGAAAACTAGGCCACTTTGGAAAACTAGGCCAACAATTTGAAATAGTTAGTCCATCAGTTTAGAAAGTTAGGCCACCATTTCTAGTCCCTCGACCACCAATTTAGAACGGATTTTGAGTCGGTGGCCTAGTTTTTTCAAAATGAAAAGTTAGGCCACCAACTTTTTCTTAAAAACTAGGCCAGATATCCTAGGCCACCAATCTCAGAAACTAGGCCACCATTTCTAGGCCACCTAACCCATTTAACCCATTTTTTTCTTCTAGCTACCTCATGTCTCTCTTCACAAATCCGAAATTCTTGATTCCAGTGATCTATGGATCCATCTTAATGCTCTTCTTTCTCTGGGTCACCATGGCATTGATAATTAATCGAAAAACGCTCAGAAGCTCTTTCTATAGCTTATTCATTGTCGGCTTCTTTATGGTCAGTTTAAAGGGGTGATAACTCGGCGGGGGTTGGAGATAGGAGGAAATGGTCAACTAATGAAATGTTCAGCGTAAAAAGCTCTACATTTTGTTAGTTGACCATTTTTTGGTAGCTCTAACCATAAAAAAGTTATGGGGTTTTTAAAAAAGTCATATATTTTTTTAAGTAAAAAAAAACAATTTTTTTCAATTTTTTTCAGAATTTCCTAACCTACCTAAACTCTTATATAAGCCTGCGTCTCCCCCAGAATACGGGGGTTAATGGGACCCTTTCTGACTTCTTTTTGAGCCATAACGCTTATGAACATGGCTACAAGTGCCCAATCTATCTATTCCATACCCTCCATTATCAATTCGCCTACGCTCAGTATATATTTAATTGTTTTATCTGCTTAAATAGGTTTACCTTAATCTTTTGGCCACTTAACAGCGAAAAATTATGGAGACGATATTTTTGGTTAATCGTCATTGCTATATTTGGGACGCCGAGTTTAGTCACTTTTCGGATTTTTGGCAAATTCTCGTTTTATCGGTATAGCGCGTCTGGCGATTATTTTTGGATTGATTCGAGTTACGGTAGAAAGAATATTTATATGTGGTTGACACTGTTTTTGGTTCTTATCACTATTTTGAATATTGTCTTCAATTTGGGATCCTATTGGCAGATGAGGAAGGCTAGGAGGTGAGCTAATTTTATTCTGACCGTCTTGAAACTACCAGATTCGGATTCAGCGGGTTTTTGCGGTTCAGATGATTATAATCATGATAGGGTTCCGATTACTTTGAGTTTTTGGTTAGAGACGCAGAGAAGCCAGAGTGTCTGCGTCTCTAACCTCGAAAATTCAATATAGAGCTAGCTAGGGCTTGTTTATACTTTTCAGAACCGGAATGACGCGCTGATCACGAATCTGTCCTCAGAATTCAGAAATTTTGAAAATTGATCATTTTGGGAATTTTTGAAATTTCGCGATTTCTGGTTTCTCTGCGCTCTGACCTCTAAACTGAAATCAGATGACAGATTCGTGATTAGCGCACCATTCCGGTTCAGAAAAGTACCCACAAGCCCTATCTAGCTGCATTTTGAATTTTGATGTTAGAGACGCAGACACTCTGGCTTCTCTGCTTCTCTAACCCTAAAATCAATATAGAGCTAGCTAGGGCGTGTGCGTAATTTTCTGAACCGTTTCAACTCCCTGAATCCAAATCTTTCATCAGAATTCAGAAATTTTGAAAATTGACAGTTTTGGGTAATTTTGAAATTCGGAAAATCCTGGTTTCTCTGCGCTCTGACCTCTAAACTGAAATCTGATGCCGAATTCGGATTCAGAAGGTCTTTCCGGTTCAGAAAAGTATAAACAAGCCATATCTAGCTGCAATTTGAATTTTGGTGGTTAGAGACGCAGACACTCTGGTTTCTCTGGATCTCTAACCTCCAAAACTTAAAATGATCGTAACCCTATCATGATTATACTTTCCTGAACCGCAAAAACCTCCTGAATCGGAATCCGTCATCAAAATCGAGGTTAGAGGTCATTTCGCAGAAAAATTATAATTTTTTGAAATTTTCAAAATTTCCAAAAAATCACTTTTTTAGTATTTTGATGTCAAATTTAGCTTTCTAAACCGAGATAAGCCCCTTAACCCAAAAATTTGTTTTTCAGAGCGGGGTTAAACGTCCCCGAAAAAAGTCTCCTCCGAATGTCATTCTGCGTTTTCTTCATCGACATCTTCCTAACCATTTTGGCTATTTTAAATGCGGCCCTGACTATTCTTAATCCAGAATGCCCGGATTGGACCATTCTAGCCGAATGGGTCTCTAAATTGACACCTTTTGCTAGCGATGCCTTAACCTTCAGCCATCCAATTCTATTATTTGGTTTTAGTAAGACGGTAAATACAGTAATCCTTAGAACTACAGTAATCCTCATTATTCAGGTCCGCCGAAAGTGCATTGAGTTGGTCCCATATCTCCGTAATTTCCGAAGACATCCATATTTCGCTAATTCGAAAAGCGTCGCCTTTGTGATTCGGGGAGAGTAGTAATGTTTAATTGTGATTTGATAATAAAATTATTTTTGTCTTAAAATAACCTGAAATCCTTTTAATCAATAAATTTCAATAAATAAAAAAGTGCAAAAATATTTCGCTCCCGGGTGGGCTCGAACCACCAACCTTTCGGTTAACAGCCGAACGCGCTGCCTATTGCGCCACGGAAGCCGGCGAGCGAGAGGGGGTAGAGGGCAATGAGAAGAGTGAGGGGGGAAAGAGGCTGTGGGGGACAGGGGAGGGGTATCAAAAAGGGGAAGATTCGAAGAATTTCAGCTTTCTAGACTAATTTTTTTAATTTCGATGATTAGAAAACATTAAAAATTGATAAAATAAATATTTATTCAGGTAAAGAAAAAAAATTTCCAGCGAAAATTAATTTTTTTTTTATTTTCAAAAAAAAATAAATAAATAATTATCTCTTTTTAAAAACAATCCTCCCTTTATCATAAGTAACTTTCACATTTCCAGTCGCCAGGGTTACTGTAGAATTCAAAAAATCCGATTTTCCCTCGAGATTCTTAACTTTTAGGGTACATTTGTAGAAATCGGAGGAGTTTTCGAAGATCTGAAAAAATAGACGGGTTACTGTAGGTACAGTAATCCATGTCTACAGTATCCCTGAGAAGTAACCTACCGTAATCTCAGATAACTACAGTAACCCAAAAAATAAAAAAAAAATGAAGATTTTGGATTTCGAAGTTACAGTACCTACAGTAATCCATGTCTAGAGTAATCCAGGTTGTAACAGTAATCCTAAAAATAACTACAGTAATCCCAGGCACCTACAGTAACCCAAAAACCTCATTCCTCCATTTCTACCTACAGTAATCCATTCCTACCGTAAACCCAACCTACAGTAACCCACCTCTTTCAACTCCACCACTTCCTCTACCGTAATCCTTTCGATTCCAATCTCCACCAACACAAACTGTCCCAAATACCGTATCCTATTCCTTAAATCCACGAAAAAATCTCTTATATACAATTGCTCAGCCTTAATCCATTGCTCCAACTCCGCAATTTTATCGATTACCAATGGCTCCGCCCCTTTTCGATTGTTTGAAAAAATCGATATCGATATTATCGATTTTTCATCCAGGGACTCCAAAATCGGCAGAATTTCTTGCTCATCCTTGGTTATATACATATGAAACTCTTCGACTTGAAGGGGGCGTGGCCAAGATGGGCGGGGCTTAAGGATACTGTAGATATGGTTTAAAATATTATGGTGATTGGAACCGATTAGCCGGATTAACCGGATTAGGGAAGTTTGGAGGGTTAGCATGACTTCTAGGTCGGTTACAAAAAGGCTTAAGGGGTTTTCAGTGGAAATACAGTAATCCAAATTGTAGTTTTGGTTTTTTATGCTTAGCAATTCTAGCTGGACTTTGTCCCCGAAAATCCATATGTTTATATCTTTTAAACTGGATTTGGAGGGTTGAAAGGAGTGGAATCGATGACACACTTTCCGGAGGGTTAATCTGAAATAAGAAATGGATAACGGATTTGGGTTCAGCGCGTTTTTGCGGTTCAGAAAAGTATAATCATGATAGGGTTACGATCACTTTAAGATTTGGGATTAGAGACGCAGAGAAGCCAGAGTGTCTGCGTCTATAACCTGGATTTTCGAAATAGAGCTAGATATGGCTTGTAGGTACTTTTCTAAACCAGAATGACGCGCTGATCACGAATCTGTCATTAGAATTCAAAAATTTTGAAAATTGAACATTTTGGGAATTTTGGGAATTTTGAAAAATCTGATTTCTCTGCGCTCTGACCTCTAAACTGAAATCTGATGACGGATTCGGATTCAGAAGTTTTTTCCGATTCAGAAAAGTATAATCATGATAGGGTTATGATCATTTTAAGAATTGGGGTTAGAGACGCAGAGAAGCCAGACTGTCTGCGTCTCTAACCCCCTAAATTCAAAGTGCTCGAAAACCTATCATGCTTATACTTTTCTGAATCGGAAAAAACTCCTGAATCCGAATCCGTTATCCAAATTTAGTTTAGAGGTGAGAGCTCAGAGAAGCCAGAGTGTCTGCGTCTCTAACCAACTCACATTTCATGAAATTCCAGGTTACTCAGTATTTCGTCAATGACCCGGTTCGGCATACTGATTAGGCCGGGCATCATGCACTATAGAGAAGCTGGAACAAAAAATGCTGTGTAGTCCTCGTGGACAAAAAATCAAAAAAACTCAAAAGTGGTTTTTGACTAAAAATAAAGGGGAAAAAAAGCGATTTTAAGCTTATTTTCAGCATTTTCAGAGCGAAAAAATGGGGGGTGATAAGAAAAAAAAATTCTTATCAATATACCTAAAAAGTGATGATTTCACTATTATTTACATTTTAGAAAGACTACAAAGACTACAAAAACTACATTTTTTTATTAAATAAAATTTATTGAATATATAATAAGCAACACAGTTAACATAAATACAAAAAAAATTAAAATAAAAAAAATATATTTAAAAAAAATATATATGGGTCCTTATAAAGGAAAATACAAGATTAACACAAAAATTTAAAAAATCCAAAAAATTTTTAAAAATCCAAAAAATTCAAAAAATTCAAAAAACCCCTCTAATTAACCCTAACCCGCCCTCCCAACTCATTTCTTGAAACCCTCGAAAAAATATAAATCGCTTTTCGTTTTTTCTCTTCCATGCTAATCAACTCCGTTGGGTTCCCAGGGATACTGTAGTAGTAGATACAGTCATCGTCTTCTCTAGTTGGTCGGTGTTGGTCCATGAAGAAGGGACCATTGCCTTCAATGAAGGTTTTGATCTTCTTGAAGGTGGGATGGGCGGTGAAGGTCTGTAAAGGCTATTTTTAGGCTATTTAGGCTAGTTTAGGCTTTTTTAGGCTTTTTTATGCTTTTTAAGCATGTTTAGGCTATTCAGGCTATTTTAGGCTAGTTTAGGCTAGTTTAGGCTAGTTCAGGCTAGTTTAGGCTAGCTTAGGCTATTTTAGGCTTTTAGGCTAGTTTAGGCTAGTTTAGGCTAGTTTAGGCTATTTTTAGGCTTTTTAGGCTATTTAGGCTAT
Organism: Caenorhabditis wallacei; assembly: GCA_963932035.1. Lineage (NCBI taxonomy): Eukaryota > Metazoa > Nematoda > Chromadorea > Rhabditida > Rhabditidae > Caenorhabditis > Caenorhabditis wallacei. Next base: position 13,373,855 of record OZ009932.1, read on the forward strand.
TTTAGGCTTTTAGGCTACTTTAGGCTGTTTAGTCTATTTTTAGGCTTTTTAGGCTATTTTAGGATGTTTAGGCTAGTTTAGGCTTTTTCTGGCTTTTTAGGCTTTTAAAGCTATTTTGGCTATTTTAGGCTTTTTAGGCTAGTTTTGGCTAGTTTAGGCTAGCTTAAGCGGTTTAGGCTAGTTTAGTCTAGTTTAGGCTAGCTTAGGCTATTTTGGCTAGTTTAGGCTAGTTTAGGCTATTTTAGGCTGTTTAGGCTATTTAGACTTGCTTAGGCTTTTAAGGCTATTTTAGGCTTTTTTAGGCTATTTAGGCTATTTTAGGCTTTTTAGACTAGTTTAGGCTTTTTCTGGCTTTTTAGGCTTTTAAAGATATTTTGGCTATTTTAGGCTTATTAGGCTATTTTAGGCTTTTTAGGCTAGTTTTGGCTAGTTTAGGCTAGCTTAAGCGGTTTAGGTTAGTTTAGTCTAGTTTAGGCTAGCTTAGGCTATTTTGGCTAGTTTAGGCTAGTTTAGGCTATTTTAGGCTAGTTTAGGCTAGTTTAGGCTAGCTTAAGCGGTTTAGGCTAGTTTAGTCTAGTTTAGTCTAGTTTAGGCTAGCTTAAGCTGTTTAGGCTAACTTAAGATAGTTTAAGCTAGTTTAGGCTATTTTCGGTTGCGTAAGCTATTTGGGCTTGTTTAGGCTTTTTTAGGCTATTTTAAGCTACTTTAGGTTTTTTAGGCTTTTTAGGCTATTCAGGCTATTTTAGGCTGTTTAGGCTAGCTTAGGCTAGTTTAGGCTAGTTTAGGCTCTTTAGGCTATTTAGGCTTTTAGAGGCTAGTTCAGGCTAGTTTAGGCTAGCTTAGGCTATTTTAGGCTTTTTAGGCTAGTTTAGGCTAGTTTAGGCTAGTTTAGGCTATTTTTAGGCTTTTTAGTCTATTTAGGCTATTTTAGGCTTTTAGGCTACTTTAGGCTGTTTAGTCTATATTTAGGCTTTTTAGGCTATTTTAGGATGTTTAGGCTAGTTTAGGCTTTTTCTGGCTTTTTAGGCTAGTTTAGGCTTTTTCTGGCTTTTTAGGCTTTCAAAGCTATTTTGGCTATTTTAGGCTATTTTAGGCTAGTTTAGGCTATTTTCAGGCACTCACATTCTTAAGCTCCTCCAATCTCGCTGGATTAAGCTTAACCGAAACTTCACACTTCTCAAAATGGAAGAACTTAGGCAGCTCATCAATTGACACAATAAAATCCATTTTCAATTCTCTGGCTTGCTTAAACTGAGCAAGCTCTCCAATTCGAGCTAAGCTTAGCTCATCCTTAGCCGAAAAATTAGGCTGCGGCTCCTCATCACCAGAAAATGAATATGATGATGATGTGTCACTATCATCACTAGATGAATCTCCTTCGATTTCTAAAGAGGAATCGCTAGACTCTGAACCATCCGACGATGAGTCATCTTCCGAATCATAGCGATTGCGTGGGCGGTCGCATGGAAATTCGATGGATAAATTGTCGAGGCGAATTGGGTCGATGAAGGGGAGGACTGAGAGGATTTCTTCTTCGTTGTTCGCGTTGATGGTTAGACGATCGGTGCGGATGGGTTGGGCGGTGGAGAGGGCGGTCTGGAAGTATCGAGAATTGCGTCAAAGATCGAGAAATGCGTCAAGGATCGAGAAATGCGTCAAGGATCGAGAAATGCGTCAAGGATCGAGAAATGCGTCAAGGATCGAGAAATGCGTCAGGGATCGAGAAAAGCGTCAAGGAACGAGAATTGCGTCAAGGATTCAAAAAAACGCCATGGATCCAAAAACGCGCCCACAACTGAAAAATCGTGTTCCTGGAGCTTTTTTAGATCCTTGACTCTTTTTTTTAGTACGTTGGCGCTTTTCTCGATCTTCAAGTAGTGTTTTTATTTTTAAGATCGAGAATCGCGCCAATTACCTAAAAGTGCGTCAAGGATCCAAAAGTGCGCCAACAGTCTAAAATCCGCGTTCTTGACGCATTTCTGGATACTTGGTGCTTTCCTCGATCCTTGATGCTTTTATAATCATTGGCGCATTTTTAGTGCCTTGACGCATTTTTGGATCCTCCCCCACACCCCGTTAACCCAACTAACCTTCACATGATTCAACGATCGCTCATAATCCGTAATACTATTCTTCGAATGCCACGAAACCGAAAAATGTTTAAACGGAGTCCGTTGAAGTTCCAAAAGACGTAGATAACCGATAAAATAGTTAGCCATTCGTTCCTCGAGTGTCTCCGGGACCATGTACTGTCTGACGTAGACTGTTGGCCCGCGATCAATAAGATCGCCGACGCAGTACTCGGCGGGCTCATTGGGATCGTGTTGGTACTCGAATATCAACGATTCGTGCGACATTTCGAGATGGAGTTGTTCGGCTTGAAGGTCCGGCTTGATTTCGTCGATGAAGTCGCGGAGGGGGCGACAGACACGCCGGAGACGCATACTGTAATAGTTACAGTAATCCTAGCTACAGTAACCCCAAAACTACAGTAATCCTAGCTAAAGTCTTATTAGGCTTTTTAGGCTTTTTTAGGCTATTTCAGGCTTTTTTATTCTTTTTAGGCTCTTTCAGGCTTTTTAGACTATTTAGGCTTGTTTAGGCTAGTTTAGGCTGTTTAGGCTTTTTTAGGCTATTTCAGGCTTTTTTATTCTTTTTAGGCTCTTTCAGGCTTTTTAGACTTTTTAGGTTTGTTTAGGCTAGTTTAGGCTAGTTTAGGCTTTTTTAGGCTGTTTAGGCTTATTTAGGCTATTTAGGCTATTTAGGCTTGATTAGGCTTTTTGGGTTTATTTAGTCTACTTCAGGCTACTTTAGGCTATTCAGGCTTTTTTAGGCTGTTTAGGCTTTTTTAGGCTGTTCAGGCTTTTTTCAGCTTTTAAAGGCTATTTTAGGCTATTTTAGACTTTTTTGTGCTTCTTAGGCTTATTTAGGCTACTTTAGGCTATTTTAGGCTATTTAGGCTTTTTAGGCTATTTTAGGCTTGTTTAGGCTTTTCAGGCTATTTAGGCTTGTTTAGGCTTATTTAGGCTGTTTAGGCTATTTTAGGCTACTTTAGGCTATTTTAGGCTTTGTTAGGCCTTTTAGGCTTTTTAGGCTAGTTTAGGCTAGCTTAGGCTTTTTTAGGCTATTTTTAGACTTTTCAGGCTTTTTAAGCTTTTTAGAGTTTTTAGGCTACTTTAGGCTATTTTAGGCTACTTTAGGATATTTTAGGTTACTTTAGGCTAGTTAAGGCTACTTTAGGCTATTTTAGGCTACTTTAGGCTATTTTTGGCTAGTTTAGGCTAGTTTAGGCTTTTTAGGCTAGTTTAGGCTTTGTTTAGGCTTATTTACGCTTTCTTAGGCTATTTTTCAACTACAGTAATCCCAAAAAAAACAATTAAAACTCACATTGTTCTCGCATCGCACCTCTTCAAAATAGCGATTAAGCCATCGCCAAGCTCGAAAAGAGCTTTGGCCGGGGTACCAGCTACCTCATTAACCACTTGGTCAATGACCATTGCAGCTACTTCGTTAGCTAACTCGTTAGCAGCTTCGTGCGCAACTTCAGCAGCAACTTCGTTAGCAACTTGGGGTTCAGCCATTATTATAACGTTGGTTTGTAGGTTGGGCAGAAAGGGAGACGAAAGGGGAGACGGGGGGTCAACTGAGATATTAGTGGACCGTTGAATGACCCCGAGACGGGGCGGAGAAGGGGGAGGGCTTAGGGACCAGTTGACCTCTAACCGAATGAGAGAGAGAGAAAGAGAGAGAGAGAGAGAGAGAGAGAGAGAGAGAGAGAGAGAAAGAGAGAGAGAGAGGGGGGAGGCCTAAAGGGTCCAAAGGTCGATTTTTCGATTTTTGTCTGTTTAGGCTAGTTTAGGCTGTTTAGGCTATTTAGGCTATTCAGGCTATTTAGGCTATTTAGGCTATTTAGGCTACTTTAGGCCATTTAGGCTGTGTAGGCTAATTTTAGGCTATTTTAAGGCTATTTTAGGCTATTTTAGGCTTTTTAGACTTTTTAGGCTATTTTAGGCTATTTTAGGCCTTTTTTAGGCTTTTTAGGCTTTTTTAGGATATTTTTAGGCTTTTTAGGCTATTTTAGGATATTTTTAGGCTTTTTAGGCTATTTAGGCTGTTTTTAGGCTTTTTAGGCTATTTAGGCTGTTTTTAGGCTTTTTAGGCTTTTTAAAGGCTTTTTGAGGCTTTTTAAGACTTTTTAAGGCTATTTTTAAGCTATTTTCAGGCTTTTTAGGCTATTTTTAGGCCTTTTTAGGGCTATTTTTAGGCTTTTTTAGGCGATTCCTTGACCATTTTCAAACCACTTTTTGGGACCATTATGTTCTGACCTCCGCACCTTCCCCCTCTTTTGATTGTCTTGTTAGTGTAATGCTGTCCATTTGGTGACCTCTACCCCTCCCCTCTTGACCAATATTGTTGTCCGACGGACCACCGTCTCTTTCTCTCGTCCCTCTCTTATCTCGATTGAATGTTGCGCAAGTGCCGTTGCGCAACAAGGCCACAATATGGTTTATGATCGACTAAAAGAAAAGAGCGATAAGGAAAAAAGAAAGAAAAAAAGAAATCCGTCGAGCCGGATTCGAACCAGCGACCTAAGGATACCCACTGACTCTACAGTCCTCCGCTCTACCAACTGAGCTATCGACGGCACGGCGGCAGAGGGGGCAGAGGCGCATGAGGAGAGTGAGGGGCGGCGGCTTTGATGTGGGGGGGGGAGAGGGGGTGGCCTAGGGGAAACTTCGGCCATTTTTCAGTTTCTACTTGAAATTTTATGATAAAAACGATAAAAATAATTAAAATTTATGGATTTCAATCACGTAGACTCCTTATAGTCTGTTTCGATGGTGGCTCCACTTTAATCTGAAAAAAAAATCCCTAATTTTTTAATAAATTTCCCTTATTTTACCACGTTTATCCCCTCTTTTTTCTTAAAAAATTTTGAAAAATATGAAAATCCAGCTGCATTTCTATATTGAGTTGAAATTGCTATACTAACCAAAAAATGAGTGGTAGTATCAGGTTGTGCGAAAAGTTTTGCATCACTTTCGGAAAAACTTTCGATTCAGATTTTTTCAATTTTTTTGTAATTTCAGTAGGCAACCTATGTACTATGTTAACTAACAATGCACTGCCAGCAATTAAGTAACTGTTCACTTCCTTTCGATAGAAGCCCAGAGAGCTATCGCCAACTTTTCACAGACACTCCTATTTTTGGTCACCATCTTTTGGGATTTCCAGCTCGTCAGTGACAAGGGTTGCGGATATGTATAAGTGATGATACAAAAGTGTAATGCTAGGAGAGTACAATGCACAAGTTAGTATAGTCAAGCCTCGCTTTAGGACAAATTGATAAGTGATATTCACAATATATGATTAAGAGGTATCATAGAGGAGGGGCACTGGGATAATTTTCTATTGGAATTTCTCTGATACAATCATGACTTGCTTACAAAATAAGTTGCCTAGAACTGTTGTATCGGTTTGTGAAATATCCCGATGCGTCGTCTTTCCCACGCCCCAATAGATGGGCATAAACCCTAGTTTGAAGGGAATTTCCACTTCCGCCGTCAGAACTCCAGAATCCCGGGGATTCCGCAACTGACACCCTTTGTAATAGTTAGTGTGGAGTATCTATTCATGAACCACACCAACCGATTTGAGAACCTAGGCTGCTTTCTCTTTAGAGGAAAAAATGAATATTACTACATCCTCCCTCTAGCACTGCGTTGTGCGCGAAGATACAAATAGTAGGTTGATTGTCCTATTCCGGGAGAACCAAAAATCAGAAATGTAATAATTTTATGTAGTTTGAGAGTGCTTATGTGTATATACAAGACACACACTACATTGACTTAGATCATATTCCAGCAGCACCACGAAACCTTCTTTAATAATGACAATATTTCATTATCATATAGTGAATCAATTGATTCCAGTTCCTCAATTCTGAATAATTGGAACCAATCGACTACTGTGATATTATTAACAGTATTAAGACTTATTAATATCAGAAATGGGCCCAAGTTTTGTGTCAGCGAAGACCGATTTGGTGGCTATACAAATTTTATCAAAAAAGTTCATTTGCAATTCCTTTGCTGGTGCGCTGTTCATAGCTGCTATTAAGTTGAGATTTTGTGTGCCAATAGTCAACACACTACTCTTTACTGGCCCCCAGTATGAAACATTCTAAAAGCTTCATAATGTTTCTGGAGAAAAAATAAAAAGTGATGCAAAACTTTTCGCACAACCTGATATTAAAAACAACAAGGATAGAGAATATAGTTTGGAGTTGCCAGAGGGTTTTGCTGCAAAGAATAGGTTGTTGGCGCTTTTTTGGATACTTGGCGCGTTTTTTGATGCAAAAATACACAAATCCGATAAGGATCGAGAAATGCGCCAAGGATCGAAAAAGGCGCCAAGCATCGAGAAATGCGTCAAGGGTCGAAAAAAGCGTCAGGAACCCGATTTGCATGATTCTTGACATTTTTGGTGTCTTGACGCATTTTTGGTGTCTTGACGCATTTTTGGTGCCTTGACACATTTCTCGATCCACTTACTAAGCTATCGAATAATCATCCAAAAACGACGAAACCACACTACAAATCCCTATGGGGCCCTCGGCGGCCATTGACGCAATTGTCATGTAGATTATCATTTTTGTGGTATGATCCGGTTTTTGGCTGGAATTTTTTTGTTGCTAAGCTTTAAAAAAAATCTTAAATTATCAGACCCATCGCTATTTTCGGACCAAATTGCTTAAGATGGTCCTTAGCACGCCTGACTTCCCCAATCAGTAAAAATGATAAAATAGGCAAAGAGATAGCTGGGATTAGCTGAAAAAAAGTTAGTATCGAGAAATGCGTCAAGGATCCAGAAATGCGTCAAGGATCCGAAAAAGCGCCAAGGATCCAAAAAGACGTCAAGGATCCAAAAAAGCGCCAAGGATCAAGAAATGCGTCAAGGATACAAAAAGACGTCAAGGATCCAAAAAGACGTCAAGGATCCAAAAAACGACAGGAATTCGATTTTCCTTGTTACTGACGCATTTTTGGATCTGTGACGCATTTCTCGATCCTTGACGCATTTCTCGATCCTTGGCGCTTTTCTCGATCCTTGGCGCTTTTCTCGATCCTTGACGCATTTCTCGATCCTTTGCGCTTTTCTCGATCCTTGGCGCTTTTCTCGTGCCTTGACGCATTTCTCCTGAAAAACTCACATTACTCAACCCCACAAACAATAAATAAATCCCCAAATCCAATTCCCTATTAAAAAATGGTGCCCTTATAAAACGGGTAGCCGTCAAAGTATAATTCTCTGGAAATCCACAATGATCCGGTGGTCGAAATCCAGTCGGCGTCTCCACATAACTATATCGACAATATTGGAAAAAATCGATAAAAAAGCTTATCAAAAATAGGATTACTGTAGTTTTTAGGCCAAACTTGGGCTTGGATAAGCCAGCGAAAACCGGGTTTAGGAGAGTTTTGATGGAAAGGAATTGAAATAGGGCCATTGAGACGGCTAGATAGGCTGAGAGACGGCGGAAGATGTTGTCGAAGGATTTGGTGGCTTCGAAGAAGATGGTGAAGGGTAATGGGCCACCCGGGATGCCGAACGGGTTGCTGGAATCATGGAGATCGAGAAATGCGTCAATGATCGAAAAAAGCGTCAAGGATCCGAAAAGGCGCCAGGGCACGAGAAATGCGTCAAGTATCGAGAAATGCGCCAAGAATCGAGAAATGCGTCAAGTATCGAGAAATGCGTCAAGGATCGCGAAATGCGTTAAGGATCGCGAAATGGGTCAAGGATCGAAAAATGCGCTAAGGATCGAGAAATGTGTCAGGGTCGAAAAAAGCGCCAGGGATCGAATAAAAACGCCAGCACATTGAAAAGGCGGCATTACTAGCTACTTGACACCTTTTTCGATAGTTGACGCGTTTTCGGATATTTTGCGCTTTTCTGGATCCTTGGCGCTTTTCTGGATCCTTGCGCTTTTCTTGATCCTTGACGCATTTTTGGATCCTTGACGCCTTTCTCGATCCTTGACACACTTTCGGATAATTTGCGCTTTTCTGGATCCTTTACGCATATTCGGATCCTGGCGCATTTCTCGATACCCCATATATCCAAAAAAGCGCCAACAACCTACCATTCACTATACAACTTCTTCGTCACAAAATCCTGATAAACAATAAAACTAGTATTATATAAATCACTAATAGCCACCCCGATCATCAAAATATTAATACAGTTAACACGCATCGATTTCCGAAAAAGTACCATAAGATGGAAAATATTGATTACGGTACCAAGGATGGCAAAACCGAATCGAAGCGGATAGGAATTAGTGGAGATCCATGAGAGTGCCAAGTCGAGCTCCATTTTTTTTTAGAATGAGCAATTTTCATGACAACATTTGATATTTTGTGAAACAGGTGATTTTCGAAAAAACTTGTGATTTAGAGAGGGGGAAGTACGCGGAACTAGGCATTAAAATTGAAAAAAAAAGCGAATAAACAAAAAAAAGTGATTTTTGAGCTAAAAAGCGTCATAGCACGAGAAACGCGTCAAGGCACCAAAAGTGTGTCAAGTATCGAGAAATGTGTCAAGGATCGAGAAACGCGCCAAGGATCGAGTAATGCGCCAAGGATCGAGAAATGCGTCAAGGCACTAAAAATGCGTCAAGGCACTAGAAGTGCGTCAAGGATCGAGAAATGCGTCGAGGATCGAGAAATGAGCCAAGGATCGAGAAATGAGTCAAGGATCCGAAAATGCGTCAACTATCGAAAAAGGTGTCAAGGAGCTAGTAATGACGTCTTTTCAGTGTGCTAGCGCTTTTCTCGATACTTGGCGCACTTTTGGTGCCTTGACGCGTTTCTCGATCCCTGAAGCATTTCCAGTGCAGATCATCCAAATCAAAATTTTTGACATCAAAAATTGATATCTAACGAACGACGACCAAACTAGCACTTATGATTTTTATTACAACACAAAGGGAAATGATAAGGATATAGAGACTACAGGTTCCAATGTAACATCATATCAAAAAGATGCGATTTCATGATTTTTGATCTCGATTTATTTTGAATTTTGGGGGGAATCCCGAAAAACCTAAGGTTATTGGGTACGGTAGCTTAAGTTAGGGACCATTGGGTTACTGTAGCTGATCTAAGTAGCTACAGTAATCCTTAAAACTTTTTTGAAAAATTCTGAAAAAACCAGTCCACCACGCCCATCTAGACACACTTTTTCCATTAAAATCATCACTTTTTGGAAAAAAAAATCCATACTTAAGAAGCAGAAAATCTTAGGCTTAACTTAGCTTAGGCTATGATCATTCGGCTAGTTTTATTCTCCTTTTTCACTTCCTCTGTTTTAGAGGCGTGTGTAGCTATGATACCTCCGCAAGAGACATTTCCAACGACTACCCTGGAGCCTAGTGAGGAGGAGACTACTGTAGCGGAGACAGTGGCGCCAACTACTGCGGTAGGGGGAGGAGGAGGTTCAGGTAGGTGTTTAGCAGAGTTTTTTTTACTTTTTCAAAAAGAATTTTTTCGAAAAAGTCATTTAGAACCATCTAATAAGCTTGAATTAATGAAAAAATCGTTTTTCCCATGTGCAAAAACCTATATACCCCAAAAAGAATTGAACCCGGGTGTCCTTTCGGATCCAAAATCATCCCTCTTACCCACTGAGCCATTCTACAGCGCGCCTTAAACTCGGCGGGGCGCCGCCGCCGCGTTTAAAGCGGGATGCAGGGTGGCTCAGTGGGTAAGAGGGATGATCTTAGATCTGAAGGGACCCTTGGGTTCGATTCTTTTTGGGGTATATAGGTTTTTGCACATCAGGAATTCAATTTTTTCGGTGTTTTAAAGGCATTTGAATAGTTTGAAAGAGTTTTTCTTTTTTTTTTTGAGCAAAAAAATTTTTTTTCAAATTTTTTCTCCAAAAACTTATTTAGGACCCTCTAAGCCCTCTAAAATAATGAAAAAATCATTTTTCACATGTGCAAAAACCTATATACCCCTGAAGGATCCGAACCTGGGCGCCCTTTGATATCCAAAATCATCCCTCTTACCCACTGAGCCACCTGGTAACGCGGGCTAAACTCGGCGGGGCGCCGCCGCCGCTTTTAAAGCGGGATGCAGGGTGGCTCAGTGGGTAAGAGGGATGTCCTTGGAGCAAAAGGAGGGGTCAGGTTCGATTCTTTTTGGGGTATATAGGTTTTTACACATCAGGAATTCGATTTTTCAGGTATTTTGGAGTTATTTGAAGGGTTTAAAGGGATTTTTCAAAAAAAAAATTTCGGACTAAATTTTTTTTTCATTTTTCCAGGCTGCCCATGCACATCATACCCTCCCGAAGTAAGCGATCAATTCGAAGAAGAACGCATCAAAACCATAAGCCCTGACGTTATCCTCCCCAAATTCTCCACAGTCTCTTCCACTGCCGCTTGCTCATTCCGGATTGATTGCACTATTCAAATCTCATTTCCTAACCCTGAAGCTGATATTATCAGTTATATAGTTGTTAAAACCGCTAGCGGTGATGATACCACTATCAATGAGCTGTCGGGTGCCAAGTTGACTTGTAATGGAGATAAGTGGTATGATGGAGGGCTGGAGGTGGTTAATACGGGTTGTTATGGGATTCCAGTTGAATGATTTTTTTTTATTTTTTGGTTTTTTAAGAAATTAATAAATGATTTATTTTTAAAATCCGAAAAAAATGAAAAAAGCTAAATTACAGGATTTTTGAAAAATTCTAAGAAAATCGGGAAATGGATGTCATATTCGAATTCAGGAGGTTTTTGCGGTTCAGAAAAGTATAATCATGGGTAGGGTTTGGAGAAATGCGTCAAGCATCGAGAAATGCGTCAAGGATCGAGAAACGCGTCAAGCATCGAGAAATGCGTCAAGGATAGAGAAATGCGTCAAGGATCGAGAAATGCGTCAAGGATCGAGAAATGCGTCAAGGATCGAGAAATGCGTCAAGGATCGAGAAATGCGTCAAGGATCGAGAAATACGCCAAGGATCGAGAAATGCGTCAAGGATCGAGAAATACGCCAAGGATCGAGAATTGCGTCAAGGATCGAGAAATGCGTCAAGGATCCAGAAATGCGTCAAGTATCCGAAAGTGCGTCAAGGATCCAGAAATGCGTCAAGGTACTGTTTTTTAGATGCCTGGCGCTTTTTTCGATAGCTAGCTCGTTTTCTGTTCCTTGACGCACTTTTAGTGCCTTGACGCATTTCTAGTGCATTGACGCATTTCCTGATCCATATTAATAATGAATTTTCGAATTTAGCGACACATTTTCTTCGAAATTTTCGAAAAAATAATAAATTTATTTTGTTGAAGATGTCGAATTTCAAGTATCTCCTCGGAATCGGGATATTTGAAAAAAGTGGAGCAGTCGCCTTGGATTTGTTGATCAATGGTCCAATATAAGAATGTCAGCTGTTTTAGGGTCGAGGAGCCGAAGAAGGTCTGAAATAAATTCGAAATTGCGTCAAGGATCGAGAAAAGCGTCAGGGATCGAGCAATGCGCCAAGGATCGAGAAATGCGCCAAAGATCGAGAAAAGCGTCAAAGATCGAGAAATGCGTCAAGGCACGAGAAAAGCGTCAAGGATCGAAAAATGCGTCAATGCACCGAAAAAACGCCAAGGATCGAGAAATGCGTCAAAGATCTAAAAAAAGCGTCAGGATTCCAAAAAAGCGCCAGGGATCGAGAAAAGCGCCAAGGATCGAGAAATGCGTCAAAGATCTAAAAAAGCGTCAGGATACCAAAAAAGCGCCAGATATCCGAAAAAGCGCCAAGTATCCAAAAACGGAATCTTTACACATTTCTCAATCCTTGACGCTTTTTCGGTGCATTAACGCTTTTCTCAATCCTTAACGCATTTCAGGATCCTTGACGCATTTCTCGATACTTTGCGCATTTCTCGATCCTTGACGCTTTTTCGGTGCATTGACGTTTTTCTCGATCCTTGACACATTTCCCGTGCAACTAACCTCTTTCAAAACCTCCAAATCCTCCAAATTCACCGAATTCAAAACTACCATAACCTCCTCGAAACTTCCAAATTCCACCAGATATCTCTTATCAAAATACGGTTCCAAACTGATTTTCTTAGCCATTTTCCACTGATCCAAACCAATAATTTCGCTTAAATCAATACTTTTGGGACCATCATCGAAAATTCGAATTTCCTCCAATTTCAATGGGCTGGTATACTGTAGAATTGTGGAAATCCGATTAGAATCGGATTCCTGGATTTGAAGAATTTTGGTCTTAATCGGCGGTTTAGGCTTTAGAAAATTATCGATTTTTTGCCAGAAAAACGCGGGTGGCTCCATTTGGTTTAAGCCTAAAAGGCCTAAACTTGAGCCTAAGGTTAGGCTGAGGTCATCGAAAAACATTTCCAAAAAATCGATATTTTCAAAAAATTTTTGATTTTTTTGATTTTCCAAACCGACGAGACAACCTTTTTCGAGTTTTTTATAAATTATTTTGGGAAAGGATGAGTAATCTACAGTAATCCATCGTTGGGTTACTGTAATTTTGATGGATGGGATTGTGGTGGGGTGGTGGGTGTCGTTGATGAAGTTGCGGATGTCGTGACATGTTTTGCGGAGAGATTGGCTGAAAGATCGAGAAATGCGTCAAGGATCGAGAAATGCGTCAAGGATCGAAAAAAAAACGTCAAGGATCGAAAAAAACGTCAAGGATCGAAAAAAACGTCAAGGATCGAAAAAAACGTCAAGGATCGAAAAAAACGTCAAGGATCAAGAAATGCGTCAAGACGCTAGAAAAGCGTTAACTATCCAAAAAAGCGCAAGGTGTCCAAAACAGGTTACTTGACGCATTTCTGGATACTTGGCGCTTTTCAGAAGATCTGGCTCTTTTTTGGATACTTGACGTATTGTTGGATACTTGGCGCATTTCCGGATATTAATATTTTTTGGATTTCTTGGCGCTTTTCAGGAGAAATGACGTATTTTTGGATACTTGACGCTTTTCTGGATACTTGGCGCTTTTCTGGATACTTGACGCATTTCAGGATACCTAGCGCTTTTCTGGATGTTTGACGCATTTTTGGATCCTTGACGCTTTTCAAGATAATTGACAAATTTTTGGATACTTGACGCATTTTCGGATACCTGGCGCTTTTCCGGATACTTGACGCATTTCTCGATCATTTTTCAAAAACTAAAAAAAAAACTCACACAGCTCGAACGTCGCATTTTTCCAAAATCAATTTCATCACCACATCCGGCATTTCCAATAAATAAATCGTCATTTTTTTTTTTTTTTTTGAAATTTTGAAATTTGAGTCGATATTTAGACAAGAAAAGACGTAGGATGTGTTAGTTGAATGGGGGTGATAGATAAGAAAAATATTGAAAAATTCTTATCAATTTTGATGGAAAACGTCATTTTTTCGAAAAAGTTGAAAAAAAAACGAAGAAAATCCTTGGCGCTTTTCCGGATGCCTGGCGCAGTTTTGGATACATGGCGCTTTTCTCGATACTTGACACATTTCTCGTGTATCATTTATTTCTTATAAAAATCAATAAATTGATTCAAAAAATCATGTTCGATCGTCAAAATCTCATCAGAATTCGGGAAATTAAAAATCCAATTTTCGGAATTCGGTTCCTCGATTATTGGTTCTCCAAGGGAGTACTGTGTGTCGTCATTGAGGGTACGGTAGACGAAGTGGAATTCTTGGAGGGTGGAAGAGTTGAAAAATATCTGAAAATGAAAAAGATATGTTGAGTATCGAGAAATGCGTCAAGGATCGAGAGATGCGTCAAGGATCGAGAAATGCGTCAAGGATCGAGAAATGGGTCAAGGATCGAAAAAGGCGTCAAGGGTCGAGAAGTGGGCCAAGGATCGAGAAATGCGTCAAGGATCAAGAAACGCGTCAAGAATTTCGAAAAAAGCGCCAGCTGTCGAGAAATGCGTCAAGGAACCGTTTTTACGCGGTTTTGGCTAGCCAGCGTTTGACGTTGACGCAATTCTCGATGTTGACTCATATCTTGATACTTGGCGCATTTCTCGATCCTTGACGCATTTCTCGATCCTTGACGCATTTTCGGATACTTAGCGCCTTTTTCGATCCTTGACGCATTTCTCGATCCTTGACGCATTTCTCGTGCCAACAACTCACCTCCTTCAATTCCACCAAATCCTTCGTGCTAATCTCCTTCAGAGTCAGCGAAACCTCTTTAAAATGAGCAAAATGTGTGAAAAACAATCCGGGATCCAAATATCGTTCACAACGCAACTTCTCAGCCGCCTTCCACTGACCCAACACCAAAATTTCGTCGATTTTCAGAATTTCTTGATTTTGAGTGTCCGTCTCGAAGAATACCATTTGGATTAGGGTTTTCGGGTCGAGATACGGTAGAATTTGGAGAATTTCCGATTGAAATTCGGGTTCCATCTGGAATATTTCGACTAGAAATGGGCGTGTCCTTGATTTAATGGATTTTTGGACTTGGTCAATAATCGATGAGTAATCATTGGAATGGTCCATAAAAATGCCGAAAATTCGCAATTTTTGTATTTGATTAGTTAGGATTAGCCCTAAAATATTATCATGAGCAATGTTGGTTTCGAAAATAATGGTTTTTCCTTCGTTATTTTCTTCATAATCAATTTGTGATCGTCCTGAATCGAGATAGATTTGTAGAGAAGTCAATTTGGGGTCCGGTTTAAGATGAGCAATCGAATCGCGGAGGTTTTTGGACACTTGGCGGAGATTTAGACTGTAAAAATGGAGGTATCGAGAAATGCGTCAAGGATCGAGAAATGCGTCAAGGATCGAGAAATGTGTCAAGGATCGAGAAATGCGTCAAGTATCCAAAAATGCGTCAAGGATCGAGAAATGCGTCAAGGATCGAGAAATGCGTCAAGGATCCAAAAAAGCGTCAAGGATCGAGAAATGCGTCAAGGATCCGAAAATGAGCTAGCTATCGAGAAAGGTGTCAACTATCCAAAAAAGCACAAGGTGTCCAAAACAGGTACCTTGACGCATTTCTGGATTATTGGCGCTTTTCCGGATACTTGACGCATTTCAGGATTGCTGGCGCTTTTCAGGATACTTGGCGCTTTTCAGGATACTTGACGCATTTCTGGATCCTTGACGCATTTCTCGAGTATTTTTTCACTTACATGGATAGGAGATCACATTTTTCGAGAATAACCTCCATGACCACAATCGGCATGTCTTCAAGAGACATTTTGACATCCGGAAAAAAAATTGAATAAATCAGTCCCATTTTTTGAGCCGTATTGGTGAAGGAAGTGACAGAAAAAATGAGTTGATAAGGGGTTCTTACTCATCATTAAATTGGTGGAAAAATGGGTGTGGCCGTTGATTTTGAAATGGGAGTTTTTGATAAGGAGTAATTGGGTAAACAGAAAAGCGTCAGGTATCCAGAAAAGCGTCAGGTATCCAGGAAAGCGTCAGGTATCCGGAAAAGCGCCAGGTAACCGGACAAGCGCAAGGTAACCGGAAAAGCGCAAGGTATCCGGAAAAGCGCAAGGTATCCAGAAAAGCGTCAGATATCCAGAAAAGCGTCAGGTATCCGGAAAAGCGTCATGTATCCGGAAAAGTGTCATGTATCCAGAAAAGCGTCAGGTATCCAGAAAAGCGTCAGGTATCCAGAAAAGCGTCAGGTATCCAGAAAAGCGCAAGATATCCGGAAAAGCAGACTTGCACAGGGCCGGGCCGGGCCAAAGTCAGAATTTTTCCAGCCCGGCCCGGCCCTGGCCCAGCCCGGCCCGGCCCGGTTCGGCCCGGCCCGGTTCGGCCCGGGTCAAAAAATGTTTTCAAAATTTTTTTTAAAAGCTTCAGAAAGTGAATTCTGATTTCGAAAACAGACTTTTGAGCAAAACGAAAAAATTGTTAAAAAGAAAAATGAGCTTTGATGAAAGAAATTTTGAAAATATTGAAATTTCTTCAAAAAAATTTCACGCTGCAACAACAAAAATTCAAATCCGGGCCCTGACTTTTCTCAGCCCGGCCCGGATTTGTGCAAGTCTGCGGAAAAGCGACAGGTATCCGGAAAAGCGCCAGGAATCACGAAACCTGCATAGCTTTACTTGACGCGTTTTTGGAGCCTTGACGCACCTTCGGATCCTTGGCGCTTTTCTCGATCCTTGACGCGTTTTCAGTGCCTTGACGCATTTCTCGATCCTTGCCAGACACATTTTTTCATGAACACTTATTTCGAATGCGGCAACTTCTCAGATCATTCCCTTATCCCCAATTCTCATCTATGCCATTCAAGGGAAACTCCCAAAAAAAAAGAAAACTATCATAATGAAGATCAACATCAAGGAGTGGACATTTGGCTTATATAAACATATTCTCGATTTCTTAATCTTAATCGAAAAATGGAAGAAACCTCTGGAAAACCAAAAAATCCTCAAGAAAAACGGTTAGATTTACAGGGGATTCGAGGTATTGCTATTATTTCTGTGATTTTATTCCATTTTTTTCCCAATTTTTTTCCAAATGGATATGTTGGAGTTGATCAGTGAGTTTAGAAGGGGAGGCACGGGAAATGCGTCAATGATCGAGAAACGCGCCAAGGATCGAGAAAAGCGTCAAGGATCGAGAAATGCGTCAAGGATCGAAAAACGCGCCAACACATCCAAAAACGCGTCAGGAACACATTTTTCGGTTGTTTTGGATCTTAGATGCATTTTCAAGTACTTGGCGCCATTCTCGATCCTAAAAATAGAAACATCGAGAAAAGCGCCAACCATCCAAAAACGCGTCAACAACCTAACATTTTCCAGATTTTTCGTATTATCCGGGTTTCTGATGTGTATGCTACTGAAAAAATCGTCATCAAATTGCTCATCATATAATTTCGAATGGATCACCAATTTCTATATTCGTCGTCTAAAACGAATTGTTCCCTTATACTTTTTATTGATTTTTCTATCACTTTTGGCTATTTTCACAATATTTCCATATACTTCAATCGAATCGAATATTAATTCGGCTAGGAATGCGTTGATTTTTAAATCGAATCGAATGGAAACGGAGAATGAGGACTATTTTAAAATGGTAGGGTATCGAGAAAGGCGTCAGCACCCTTCGAAAGTTTTTAGTATCCAAAAAGACGCCAGCAATCTATTTTCAGTTATCCATCGCTATCGACGTCTTCACCCATACATGGTCCCTTTCCGTTGAAGTTCAATTTTACCTTTTAGTCCCATTTATATATTTCATTGGAGCAAAACTTGATCAATACTCAAAATGGTTGGAACTACCGTACCATCTAGTTATCGGTTAGTTAAGTGGGCGGAGCCTATTTTATTCCTTATTTCAGGATTACTGTCATTTACCTATTCCACGTATTACTGTACTGAAAAATATGCATTTCATAGTGTGTTGGCGAGAGTTTGGCAATTTTCAGTGGGTAAGTTGTTGACGCATTTTTGGATCCTTGACGCAATTCTCGATATTCTTTCAGGGATGATTGCCTATCTAATTGTCTCCATTAAAACCTCGAATTTAGAGGAAAAATATCAATTATTACCAGAAAATGATGAAGAATTCCAATTAAAAAGTTCAAATTGGACTATAAACTACAAGAATATATTGACAATAATAATAATAATTCTATCAATATATTCAAAAGAAATTCAATTTGTTCGTCTATTCCAAACCATTTTAACCGGCATTTTAATGTGTTTTTCGGATGAAATGATCATCAAATCGAACAATTTCATGATTATTGAATCGAAATGTTTAATTTATTTCGGAAATATTTCATATAGTTTATACCTTATTCATTGGCCAATTTATGCTTTTTGGAAATTAAATCTGAGCAATCGAACTGATTCCAATTTCATTTTATTCATTGCTTTGATTTCATCCATTCTATTAGCTATTCTTAGTTATGAGCTTTTCGAAAAGTGAGTGTTGACGCATTTCTCGATACATTAGCGCATTTTCAGATGGTATCTTAAACAGACCAATCAACTAATCCTCATTCTATCCTTAACCCTTTTCACCTTAAATATGGGATTACTGTACCAAAGGGACATCAACAACTTCACTTTTCCCTCGGAATCCACTCATCATTTAGATGGTCTTAAAACCGGCGAGAAAATGTCTTACTGTAGGTCATAGGGGTACTGTAGTTCCAAAAATTCTAAATTTTCAGATAAAGCTGAGCAATTGAATCGGCAATGGTCGATATACGATTTGACTAATTTGAGGGCTCCTTCTTGTGAATATCTGTGGGGAAAGATTGGATTGGGACCATGTAGGCATAAGGTTGGTTGTTGGCGCATTTTTCGTGCCTTGGCGCATTTTTGGATACTTGACGCACTTTTGGATACTTGGCGCTTTTTTGGATACTTGACGCACTTTTGGATACTTGGCGCTTTTTTGGATACTGGACGCACTTTTCGTGCCTTGACGCATTTTTCGTGATTTTCAGGGTCTTGACACCAAAAGCGGAAAATTCAAATTCATGCTGATTGGCAATAGTTGGGCAGCTAACCATGCAAGACTGTTCTACGAGGAATGTGGTCCCAAAGCAAAAAGTATTTTCCAGTTGTCGAATGCAGGTTTTTTGGCGCATTTTTGGATGCTTGACGCATTTCTCGATATTTTCAGGTTGTGAACCTCTTTATACCTTTGTTGAAAAGACCAACTGCACTAGTTCATTGGAATATTTGAAAACAGCAGTGGCCAATGAAAAACCAGACTATCTATTCATTTTTTCCAGGTTAGCGCATTTCTGGTGCCTTGACGCATTTCTCGATACTTTCAGATTCATCGACATCGGGAATCCGATGCCTCCAAATGTGACTTCTCTGGATAAGGATCCAATTTATCAAAAAATGAAGAATCAATTGGAAATTTATGAGAAAGCTGTTAAAAATAAGGTGTTTTTGATGAATCAAATCGCTAGATTTGATTCGAAAAAAGGATATCTACTCGCGAGAGCTGTTCATGAAAAATGGGATCTGGTGGAGTTTGATGTAAGAATTAAGGGATTTAGAGGTCAGATTCGGATTCAGGAGGTCATTCCGGTTCAGAAAAGTATAATCATGATGGGGTTCCGACAACTTTGAAAATTGGGTTAGAGACGCAGAGAAGCTAGAGTGTGTGCGTCTCTAACTCCCAAAATTCAAAATGAAGCTAGATAAGGCTTGTTTATACTTTTCTGACCCGGTATGTCCTTCTGATCTCGAATCTGATGTCAAAAATCAAAAATATTGAAAATTAAGCAATTTGGGAAAAATTGATTTTTCAAGTTTTTTTTCAAATTTCATGAGATTTTGAATACTTTTGATTTTTACGATTTGAAACTACGATATTCAAATCCAGGGGGTTCTTGCGGTTCAGAAAAGTATAAACAAGCTATATCTAGCTCCACTTTCAATTTTGGAGGTTAGAGACGCAGACACTCTAGCTTCTCTGCGTCTCTAACTCGAAACTTCAAAATGATCGTAACCCTATCATGATTATACTTTTCTAAACCGGAAAAACATCCTGAATCCAAAAATCGCCAGCTCAACTCACCTACAGTAACCCCCATCATTTTCCAGAAATCGCTAGTCGCCCGTGATCCCTCAATGGCTCGTCTCCGTTATGAAAAACTGGCGTCCGAGTGTTCCAAATGTGCTCTTTTCGATTATAAACCCTATTTTTTCAATGAGACCACTCAGACATGGCGATTTTATGATGAGCAACGATCCGGGTTGACCTATTTGACTGGCGGAATTCATTTGAGTTTTCATGGATTGGAATTGATTCGTCCTGTTATAAAAAGCGTTTGTAATAGCTTATAATAACTTAAAATTGTTAATTTTTGATTAATAAATCGATTCTAATAGTTTTTGGTTGAATATCGAGAAATGCGTCAAGGCACCGAAAATGCGCCAAGGCACCGGAAATGCGCAAATGTGTTAGAAAATCGTTTTCTACCTTATTTTTCATTGTGGACACATTTTTAGTGCCTTGGCGCATTTTTGGTGCCTTGACGCATTTCTCGTGCCTTGGCGCATTTCTCGGGCACATCGTGAAAAAGCTAGTGGTGAACCCCTGGATATCTAAATAACATTTCTAAGCTTTATATTCATCAGTATACGCCCTTTTCTTCTTGATCGTATGCTTATCTACGTTTTCGGATCTCTCTGATCCAACCGGACTGGCTAAGGTACCTAAATTGGTCTTTTGAATTGAAAGTGAATTTGGGTGTGTTCTCTTCAAAAATCACGCCCTTCCGGGTCCTTGGCGCGTTTTTGGTGCCTTGGCGCATTTTCAGTGCCTTGGCGCATTTCTCGATCTTCACTGGAAATGACTAGAAAATCATCTTTATTCATGAAACAACACAAATTAACAATTATAAACTATTACAAATATCTCTAATCACTGGTCGAATCAATTCCAATCCATGAAAGCTTAAATGAATTCCATTGGTCACATAAGCCAACCCAGCCTGTTGCTCATCATAAAACCGCCATGTTTGAGTGGTCTCATTGAAAAAATAGGGTTTATAGTCAAAAAGAGCACATTTGGAACACTCGGACGCCAGTTTTTCATAACGGAGACGAGCCATTGAAGGGTCACGGGCGACTAGTGATTTCTGGAAATAGGTGGGTTACTGTAGGTGAGTTGAGAGTGAGATTTTTGGATTCAGGGGGTTTTTCTGGTCTAGAAAAGTGTAATCATGATAGGGTTACGGTCATTTTGAATTTCGGGGGTTAGAGACACAGAGAAGCCAGAGTGTCTGCGTCTCTAACCCCAAAATTCAAAATGAAGTTAGATATGGCTTGTTTATACTTTTCTGAACCGGAAAAACCTCCTAAATCTAAATATCGCAGTCTCAAATTGTAAAAATCAAAATTATTCAAAATTTCATAAATTAAAAAAAAACTTGAAAAATTAATTTTTACCAAAATGGCCAATTTTCAATATTTTAAATTTCTGACATCAAATTCGTGTTCAGGGGATCATACTGGTTCAGAAAAGTACCCACAAGCCATATCTAGCTCTACTTTGAATTTTGGATGTTAGAGACGCAGACACTCTGGCTTCTCTGTGTCTCTAACCTCGATTTTTAAAATTATCGTAGATAGGGCTCGTTTATACTTTGCTAGACCGGAAAACCACCCTGAATATGAATATCGCAGTTTCAAATCGTAAAAATCAAAATTATTCAAAATTTCATACAAATTGAAAAAACTTGAAAATTCAATTTTTTCGAAAATTGATAATTTTTGATTTCTTAACCAAATTAGGATTCAGGAGGCTATTCCGATTCAGAAAAGTACCCGCAAGCCATATCTATCTCAATTTTCAAATTTGTAGGTTAGAGACGCAGACACTCTGGATTCTCTGCGTCTCTAACCCAATTTTCAAAATTATTGTAACCCCATCATGATTATACTTTTCTGAACCGCAAAAACCTCCCGAATCCGAATCTGACCTCTAAATCCCTTAATTCTTACATCAAACTCAACCAAATCCTTCTTTTCCAGTACAGTTCTCGCGATAAAATCTCCTTTTGTTAAATCAAATCTAGCGATTTGATTCATCAGAAAAACCTTATTTTTAACCGATTTCTCATAAATTTCCAATTGATTTCTCATTTTTTGATAAACTGGATCCTTATCCAGGGAAGTCACATTTGGTGGCATCGGATTCCCAATATCATGAAATCTGAAAGTATCGAGAAATGCGTCAAGGCACCAGAAATGCGCTAACCTGGAGAAAATGAATAGGTAGTCGGGTTTTTCTTCGGCCACTTCTTTTTCGAACGTTTCCAGTCCTTTGTTGCATTTTTCAATGTATTCTGACCAGGTGTGCAGTGGTTCGCAACCTGAAAGTCGTCGAGAAATGCGTCAAGTATCCAAAAATGCGTCAACTAACTTGTTAATGACTCCTGAACGATAGATTTGGCTTTGGGACCACATTCTTAGTAGAAAAGTCTTGCATGGTTAGCTGCCCAACTATTTCCAATCAGCATGAATTTGAATTTTCCGTTTTTCGTGTCAAGACCCTGAAAATCACGAGAAATGCGTCAAGTATTCGAAAATGCGCCAAGGCACGAAAAGTGCCCCAAGTATCAAAAAACGCGCCAACAACCTACCGTATGCCTACAGTAACCCAAAGTACTATCCTCACTCCTATATTCACAAGTTGGAGCTCTCAAATTTGGCACATCATAAATCGCCCATTCCCGATTCAATCGCTCTGCTTTCACTGAAAAAAAAACTATAGTAAGAATCTTAACTACAGTAAGACCTACAGTATCCAATAAGCTCCCCATCTTGAAGACCGTCTAGGCGATGAGAAGTGGCCGGGGGAAAAATGAAGTTATTGATGTCCCTTTGATACAGTAATCCCATATTTAAGGTGAAAAGGGTTAAGGATAGAATAAGGATTAGTTGATTGGTCTGTTTAAGATACCATCTGAAAATGCGTCAATGTATCGGGAAATGCGTCAACACTCACTTTTCGAAAAGCTCATAACTAAGAATAGCTAATAAAATGGATGAAACCAAAGCAATGAATAAAATGAAATTGGAATCAGTTCGATTGCTCAGATTTAATTTCCAAAAAGCATAAATTGGCCAATGAATAAGGTATAAACTATATGAAATATTTCCGAAATAAATTAAACATTTCGATTCAAGAATCATGAAATTGTTCGATTTGATGATCATTTCATCCGAAAAACACATTAAAATGCCGGTTAAAATGGTTTGGAATAGACGAACAAATTGAATTTCTTTTGAATATATTGATAGAATTATTATTATTATTGTCAATATATTCTTGTAGT
The DNA here is from genome assembly GCA_963932035.1 of Caenorhabditis wallacei. Taxonomy (NCBI): domain Eukaryota; kingdom Metazoa; phylum Nematoda; class Chromadorea; order Rhabditida; family Rhabditidae; genus Caenorhabditis; species Caenorhabditis wallacei. The sequence continues at coordinate 13,396,687 of OZ009932.1, forward strand.
TTATAGTCCAATTTGAACTTTTTAATTGGAATTCTTCATCATTTTCTGGTAATAATTGATATTTTTCATCTAAATTCGAGGTTTTCATGGAGACAATTAGATAGGAAATCATCCCTAAAATAATATCGAGAATTGCGTCAACGCACCAAAAATGCGTCAACAACCTACCCACTGAAAATTGCCAAACTCTCGCTAAAACACTTATGAACGCATATTTTTCAGTACAGTAATACGTGGAATAGGTGAATGACAGTAATCCTGAAATAAGGAATAAAAAAGTTAAATTAGGCTCCGCCCCTTTAACTAACCGATAACTAGATGGTACGGTAGTTCCAACCATTTTGAGTATTGATCAAGTTTTGCGCCAATGAAATATAAAAAAGGGACTAAGAGATAAAATTGAACTTCAACGGAAAGGGACCATGTATGGGTGAAGACGTCGATAGCGATGGATAACTGAAAATAGATTGCTGACGTCTTTTTGGATACTAAAACCTTTCAAAGTGTGCTGACGCCTTTCTCGATACCCTACCATTTTAAAATAGTCCTCATTCTCCGTTTCCATTCGATTCGATTTAAAAACCAACGCATTCCTAGCCGAATTAATATTCGATTCAATTGAAGTATATGGAAATATTGTGAAAATAGCCAAAAGTGATAGAAAAATCAATAAAAAGTATAAGGGAACAATTCGTTTTAGACGACGAATATAGAAATTGGTGATCCATTCGAAATTATATGATGAGCAATTTGATGACGATTTTTTCAGTAGCATACACATCAGAAACCCGGATAACACGAAAAATCTGGAAAAGTTAGGTTGTTGACGCGTTTTTGGATACTTTTAGCGTGTCTTTATTTTTTTAGGATCGAGAATGGCGCCAAGTACTTGAAAATGCATCTAAGATCCAAAACAACCAAAAAATGTGTTCCTGACGCGTTTTTGGATGTGTTGGCGCGTTTTTCGATCCTTGACGCATTTCTCGATCCTTGACGCTTTTCTCGATCCTTGGCGCCTTTCTCGATACTTGACGCATTTCCCGCGTCTCCCCCGCTAAACTCACTGATCAACTCCAACATATCCATTTGGAAAAAAATTGGGAAAAAAAATGGAATAAAATCACAGAAATAATAGCAATACCTCGAATCCCCTGTAAATCTAACCGCTTTTCCAATGGTTTTGGGGTTTCTTGCATTTCTTAATTTAGAATTTATAAAATAAAATAATAAAATAATAAAATCAAGAACCGATTCTATCCTTTTTCGGGATAGATGAGAATCCGGGATAAGAACGAAGAGGGTGCAATGAGATAATCGGGAATCGGGTTGTCTAGTGTGAAGCGTTTCTTTAAAAGATGAAAATAGATAATTTTACGCTTTTTTGGGCGGAAAGCTCGATTTTTAGCCCTTGACGCGTTTCTCGTGCCTTGGCGCATTTCTCGATCTTCAATGGAAATGACTAGAAAATAAGTTTTATTCCAAAAAAACAAGGAAAAAACATCATAAACGACTACAAATATCTCTAATCACTGGCCGAATCGCTTCCAATCCATGAAACGTCAAATGAACCCCTCTCGTCACATAAGCCAATCCAGCCTGTTGCTCATCATAAAATCGCCATGTTTGAGTGGTCTCATTGAAAAAATAGGGTTTATAGTCGAAAAGAGAACATTTGGAACACTCGGTCGCCAGTTTTTCATAACGGAGACGAGCCATTGAGGGGTCACGGGCGACTAGCGATTTCTGGAAATAGGTGGGTTACTGTAGGTGAGTTGAAAGTACGATTTTTGGATTCAGGGGGTTTTTTCGGTTTAGAAAAGTATAATCATGATGGGGTTACGGTCATTTTTTGAATTTAGGGGTCAGAGAAACCAGAATGTCTGCGTCTCTAACCTCTAAAATTCAAATTAACGATAGATATGGCTTGTTTATACTTTTCTGAATGCTCTTGGCCATCTGAATCCAAATTTGGACTCAGAAATAGAAAATATACAAAATTGACCGATTTCAAGAAAAAAATATTTTTCAAAAAATTTTCGATTTCGGTCAATTTTGATTTTTATGCTTTGAAATTGTTATTTTCAGATTCAGGAGGCCAGTCCGGTCTAGAAAAGTATAAACAAGCCATATCTAGCTTTATTTTGAATTTTGGGGTTAGAGACGCAGACAGCCTGGCTTCTCTGCGTCTCTAACCCAATTTTCAAAGTTGTCGGAACCCTATCATGATTATACTCTTCTGAACCGGAATAACCTCCTGAATCCGAATCTGACCTCTAAATCTCTTAATTCTTACATCATAAGCCACTAAATCCTTTTTTTCGAGTACAGTCTGAGCCATTTGACCAGAGTTATCCATTCTCATTTCAGCCATTTGATTCATTAAAAACACCTTATTTTTAACCGATTTCTCATAAATTACCAATTGATTTTTCATTTTTTGATAAATTGGATCCTTATCCAGAGAAGTCACATTTGGAGGCATCGGATCCCCAATATCCATGAATCTGTAAGTATCGAGAAATGCGTCAAGGCACGGGGAAAGCGCTAACCTTGCGAAAATAAAAAGATAGTCCGGTTTTTCTTGTGAAACTATTTTTTCGAAAATTTTTAATCCTCTGGTACACTTTTCCAAATGGGCGGTCCAAGGGTATAGTGGTTCACAAACTGAAAAATGTCGAGAAATGCGTCAAGGCACCGAAAACGTGTAAAGTATCCAAAAACGCGTCAAGGATCCAAAAATGCGTCAATTATCCAAAAACGCGTCAAGTATCCAGAAACGCGTCAAGGATCCAAAAACGCGCCAACAAACCTTTCAACCACTGCTGTGTAATACTCTTTGCTTTGGGACCACATTCGTCATAAAATAGGATTGCATGATTAGGAGCCCAACTATTTCCAATAATGAGCATTTTGTGTTTTCCATGAAATTTGTCGAGACCCTGAAAAGATCCAGAATTACGTCAAGGGACGAGAAATGCGTCAAGAATCGAAAAAAATGTCAGGTATCCGAAAATGCGTCAATGATTCAAAAAAAGCGCCAGGTATCCCGAAAAGTGCCAATGATCGAAAAATGCGTCAAGGATCCAAAAAAGCGCCAAGCATCCAAAAAAACGCCAAGGATCCGAAAAAGCGTCAAGGATCCAAAATCACTTCAAGTGTCTCAAAAAATGCCAGGTATTCGAAAAAGCGCCAAGGATCCGAAAAAGCACCAAGGATCCGAAAAAGCGTCAAGGATCCAAAAACACGTCAAGGATCTAGAAAAGCGCCAATGATCGAAAAATGCGTCAAGGATCCAAAAACACGTCAAGGATCCAAAAAAGCGTCAAGGATCCGAAAATGCGTCAAGGATCCAAAAAAGCGCCAACCTACCGTAAAACTACAAAAACCATTGACTCCCCAACCATTTTCACAATATGGCACTTTCAAATTAGTATGGTCCCCAATGGACCAATCTCGATTCAGACTTTCAGCTTTATCTGAAAAATATTTTTTGGAAACTGTCTACAGTAACCCACCTACAGTAAGAGACTTGTTCCCCTTCATGTAATCCATCCAGACGATTAGTTATTTCTGGGGGAAAAATGAAGTTGTTGATGTCCCTTTGGTACAGTAATCCCATATTTAAGGTTAAAAGGGTTAAGGATAGAATAAGGATTAGTTGATTGGTCTGCTTAAGATACCATCTGAAAATGTGTCAATGTATCGAGAAATGCGTCAAGGCACTGGAAACGCGTCAGTCATCGAAAAAAGCGCCATGGACTATAAAAAAGCGCAGAAAATCGAGTTTTGCGTCAAAGTCACCGAAAAAGCGTCAATACACTAAAAAGACTCCAAGGCACGAAAAAAGCGCTAATACACCAAAAAGACGTAAAGCATCCAAAAAAGCGCCAAAGTATCCAAAAAAGCGTCAGTATCCCAAAAAGAAGCTAATTGAGAAGCTAAAAGCGCAATACCTCGAGTTTTGCGTCAAAGTATCTCAAAAAGCGCCAATATCCGAAAATGCGCCAACAACCAAAAACATGTCAATAACCAAAAAGAACGCCAACAACCAAAAAAAAGCTAATTATCGAAAAAAGCGCAAGTTTTGCGTCAAAGTATCTCAATGTATCCAAAAAAGCGCCAATACACCAAAAAAAGCGCAAAGACACCATAATAGCGCAAACCCTCTTTATTTAGGTCAAGTTCTCTTTGAAAACAAAAAGGCACCAAAAAGACGTCAAGTATCCTAAAAAGCGCCAATACACCAAAATGACGCCAATCATCCAAGAAAGCGCCAAGTAACCAAAAACTCACTTTTCAAAAAGCTCATAACTAAGAATAGCTAATAAAATGGAGGAAACCAAAGCAATGAATAAAATGAAATTGGAATCACTTCGATTGCTCATATTTAATTTCCAAAAAGCATAAATTGGCCAATGAATAAGGTATAAACTATATGAAATATTTCCGAAATAAATTAAACATTTCGATTCAATAATCATGAAATTGTTCGATTTGATGATCATTTCATCCGAAAAACACATTAAAATGCCGGTTAAAATGGTTTGGAATAGACGAACAAATTGAATTTCTTTTGAATATATTGATAGAATTATTATTATTATTGTCAATATATTCTTGTAGTTTATAGTCCAATTTGAACTTTTTAATTGGAATTCTTCATCATTTTCTGGTATCAGGCTATAGGTGGGAGGTGGAGTTCTATGAGCAACAATGAGATAAGCCATCATTCCTGAAAAATAGCTAAAAGTACGTCAAAGATCGAGAAAAGCGCCAAGGATCGAAAAATGCGCCAAGGATCCAAAAACACGTCAAGGATCCAAAAACACGTCAAGGATCGAAAAACACGTCAAGGATCCAAAAACGCGTCAAGGATCCAAAAACACGTCAAGGATCCAAAAACACGTCATGGATCCAAAAACACGTCAAGGATCCAAAAACACGCCAAGGATCCAAAAACACGTCAAGGATCCAAAAACACGTCAAGGATCCAAAAACACGTCAAGGATCGAAAAACGCGCCAACAGCTTACCAACAACAAACTGCCAAACTCTCGCCAAGACACTATGAAATGAGTATAGCTCTCCCCAATAAAAAGTAGAAAACACGAATGATATTCCACCTGAAATTAATTTCTTCCTTATAATAATTTTCAATTAGATACAGTAATCACCTATAATTAAATAATACAGTAGCTCCAACCATTTTGAGTATTGATCGAGTTTTGCGCCAATGAAATATAAAAAGGGGACTAAGAAATAAAATTGAACTTCAACGGAAAGGGACCATGTATGGGTGAAGACGTCGACGCCGAGAGAAAGCTGAAAATTTGGAGAGGTTGTTGGCGCGTTTTTTGATACTGGCGCTTTTTCGGTGCATTGGCGCGTTTCTTGATATTAGTTTTGCATATGGAAGTTGGGCCTCGTCATTTTGGGTTTTGGCGCTTTTCTCGATCCTTGGCGCATTTTTAGTGTCTTGGCGCTTTTTTTGATACTTGGCGCATTTTTAGTGTCATGGCGCTTTTCTCGATCCTTGGCGCTTTTCTCGATCCCTAGCGCTTTTTTCGATCTTTTGCGCTTTTCACGATGATTGGCGCTTTTCCCGATCATTGAGGTTTTTATCAGTTCTTGACGCTTTTTTGATACTTGGCGCTTTTCTCGATCTCTGACGCATTTCTCGATTTTTTAATCTCCCTAAGCCGCTGACTCACATACCATCGCAAAATAATCCTCATTCTCCGTTTCCATTCGATTCGATTTAAAAATCAACGCATTCCTAGCCGAATTAATATTCGATTCAATTGAAGTATATGGAAATATTGTGAAAATAGCCAAAAGTGATAGAAAAATCAATAAAAAGTATAAGGGAACAATTCGTTTTAGACGACGAATATAGAAATTGGTGATCCATTCGAAATTATATGATGAGCAATTTGATGACGATTTTTTCAGTAGCATACACATCAGAAACCCGGATAACACGAAAAATCTGGAAAAATTAGGTTGTTGACGCATTTTTGGATGGTTGGCGCTTTTCTCGATGTTTCTATTTTTAGGATCGAGAATGGCGCCAAGTACTTGAAAATGCATCTAAGATCCAAAACAACCAATAAATGTGTTCCTGACGCGTTTTTAGGTGGTTGGCGCTTTTTTCGATCTTTGGCGCATTTCTCGATACTTGACGCTTTTCTCGATCCTTGACGCATTTCTCGATCCTTGACGCATTTCCCGTGCCTCCCCCGCTAAACTCACTGATCAACTCCAACATATCCATTTGGAAAAAAATTGGGAAAAAAATGGAATAAAATCACAGAAATAATAGCAATACCTCGAATCCCCTGTAAATCTAACCGTTTTTCTTGAGGATTTTTTGGTTTTCCAGGGGTTTCTTCCATTTTTCGATTAAGATTAAGAAATCGAGAATTCTCGATTTAGCCGCCATTTTTATAAGGATAGAAACCACTTTTTTGGGCGCAAGATTCTTTTAGAGAACACATTTTTTGCTTTGAAAAAAGGGTCCGGCTAAGGATAGAGATCAGAAAACGGGATAAGAGGGGAAGGTGTAGTTGCAGTCGATTTGGGGTATCAAGATGAAACGGTTGGCGCTTTTTTGGTGCCTTGGCGTGTTTCTAGTGTCAAAAGTGCCAAGGATCGAGAAATGCGTCAAGGATCAAGAAATGCGTCAAGGCACCAAAAATGCGTCAAGGCACCAGAGTCGCTTATTTTTGGATGGTTGACGTTTTTTTTTCGATAACTAGGGCTTTTTCGATACTTGGCGCATTTCTAGTGACTTGACGCATTTCTCGATCATTGGCGCATTTCTAGTGCCTTGACTCACTTTTGGTGTACTGACGCTATTCTCGATCCTTAGCGCATTTTTCGATCGTTGGCGCATTTTTCGATCCTTGGCGCATTTCTTGATCCTTGTCGTTTTTTTGGTGCCTTGGCGCATTTCTCGTGCCAAACATCAAGACTTCACTTTTTTATTTTTAAAAGGAAAATCGGGAGAAACCGGGCACCTAATTTAGATCCGAAACTAGATAAAAACGATGTCGTAGGAAAAAGTGTATATAGACTTTCGATAGTCTTAATACACTGGATTTGCATCGAGAAATGCGTCAAGGCACCAGAAATACGCTAGGATAGTTCTTGGCGCGTTTTTGGATACTTGGCGCATTTTTGGATACTTGGCGCATTTCTCGTGCCTTGACGCATTTCTCGATCCTTGACGCATTTTTCGTGCTCCATCTCATTTTTTTAATGACAACCAAGTTTAAAGCTATTTATTCAGAGAAAACCATGAAATATATATATACAGTAACCCGAGCCAAAAAAATACATAGAAAATACGGTTTTTTACAAAATTCCAGTGAAAATACAGTAATCCAAGGCTAAATTAGTTGTCGACGACTTCAGTGAAATGAGACTTGACGGTGCCGAGACCCAAAAGCTCCTTGGAGATTTTTTGGATTTCGAATTTTTTGACTTTTCCAGAAATGGTAAGTGGGAATTCGGACTCTTTTTTGATTAAGACGTATTTGGGGACCTTGTAGTGAGCCATCTGGAAATATTTTAAGATTTGAAAACAATTAAAAAAAATTTTTTTTTTTTGAAAATGGTCCCAAAAATTTTTTTTTCTTAAAATCCTCAAAAATACTCACTCCATGCTTACAATCCTTGATTATTTGTTCCGGCTTAATTTTACCCTCGTCCTCGACGCGTAGACGGACCCACGCGCAAATGTTCTCGCCGTAACGATCGTCTGGGACACCCACTACCTGAAAAATTAAGATTTTGGTAATTTTGGTCGAGATTACTGTAGTTTAATAAACTGATTTTGAAAAAATTAAAAAATTAGGGAAAAGTTGAAAATTGACCGAGTTACGGTAGTTTTTAATAATTGTCCTCGAGGACTACACAGCCAAAAATGAAGTTTTTCAGAACCCAATCATGATTTTACGTTTCTGAACCGGCTTGATCTCCTGAATCCGAATATATCAAAATTTTTGAGATTGGACCAAAATTGACCGGATTACGGTAGTTTTACACATTAAAAAAGTGCATTTTCTACCGTAACTCTGTTAATTTTCATTTTCACACTATGCCACCTATTTTTTCGTAATCAGGGACTCATTCCGGTTCAGAATCATATAATCATGACTAGGTTTGGACAATTTTTGAAATTAGTGGTTTTTGTAGTCCTCGAGGACAAATTTTCACTTTTTTCGTAACCTAGCCTTGTTTATACTTTTCTGAACCGGAATGACGCGCTGATTTCAAAAATATTAAAATTCATGAGTTTGGGTCAAAATTAGCCGAGTTACGGTAGTTTCTAGTTTTTGTCCACGAGGACTACACAGCCAAAAATGAATTTTTTTGGAACCTAGCCTTGTTTATACTTTTCTGAACCGGGTTAACCTCCTGATTCTAAAAATGCTAAAATTTTTGAGTTTAGACAAAATTTGACCGGGTTACGGTAGATTTCGTCTTGGGACCAAAAAATTTGGTTTTTTTTTCAAAAATTTTTTTTTGATTTTTTATCTATTTTAAGCTAGTTTAAGCCATTTTAAGCTATCAGAACCTTCTAATTTTCCCGATTTTCACTGTTTTCAAAAAAACGACTAACATGAGCATCGGCGATATATTCGAGCTTATGAAGGAATTGTTCAACTTCAGTCGGATAAACATTCTCTCCTCCTTTAACAATCATATCTCTAGTTCTTCCAACAATATTAATGGTCCCATCCTCATTCATCACAGCGGTATCCCCAGATTTATACCAACGGTCCCGGGTAATCGCCAAATTGGTTTTATCCTGGTCAGCCCAATATCCTAACATTGTCGAATATCCGCGGGACCATAATTCTCCTTTGGCACCAGTCGGCACGGGTACACCGTACTCATCGACAATGGCGATTTCTTGATGGGGCATCACCGAACCGACGGATTTGATTCGCTCGAATGGGTCCACGTGGAGTTCTGACATGGTTACCAAGGGAGATCTAGAATAGGTTTAGCTTTGATTTTGAGAAGGAAAAAAAGAGAAAAAGTTTTGAAAAAATTTTGAAATTTTTCAAATTTTGATTTTCAGAAAAACTACCGTAACCCGGTCAATTTCGATCCAAACTCGAAAATTTCAACATTTTCAGAATCAGGACGTCAAGCCGGTTCAGAAAAGTATAAACAAGGCTAGGTTTCAAAAAAATTGAAAAATTGTCCACGAGGACTACAAAAACCACTAATTTCGAAAATTGTCCAAACCTAGTCATGATTATATGATTCTGAACCGGAATGAGCCCCTGATTACGAAAAAATAGGTGAGACAGTGTGAAAATCAAAATTAACCAAGTTACGGTAGAAAATGCTCATTTTTAATAGGTAAAACTACCGTAATCCCGTCAATTTTGGTCGGAGAGACTTGAAAATGGTATATTTGGAATCAGTGCTTCAAGTCGGTTCAGATGACTATAATCATGACTAGGTTCCGAACAATTTTTAAAATTAGTGTTTTTGTACTCCTCGAGGACAATTTTTCGAATATTTCCAAAATATGTCATGATTATACTCATTCGAACCGGCCTAGCCTCCTGAATTCAAAAATGCAAAAATTTTTGAGTTTAGAACAAAATTAGCCGAGTTACGGTAGTTTTTAGTCTTTGTCCACTACACAGCCAAAAACTAAGTTTTTTGGAATCTAGTCATGATCATACTCATTTTGACCGGAATGACGCCCTGATTCCGAATATGATAAAATTTTTGAGTTTGGACCAAAATTGACCGGGTTACGGTAGTTTTACGTATTAAATATGTGCATTTTCTACCGTAACTTGGTTATTTTTGATTTTCACAGTGTCTCACCTACGTTTTTGTAATCAGGGGCTCATTCCGGTTCAGAATCATATAATCATGACTAGGTTTGGACAATTTTCGAAATTAGTGGTTTTTGTACTCCTCGAGGACAATTTTTCGATTTTTTCAAACCTAGCCTTGTTTATATTTTTCTGAACCGCGGTGAGCCCCTGAATTCGGAAAAATAGGTTTCACTGGGTTACGGTACCATTTTGAAAATTTTGAAAATTTTGAAAATTTTGATTTTTCAAAAAAAAAAACATATTTTTTCAATTTTTTCCAAATCCAAATTTTCCATAAAAATGAAAACCTACGTCTCAGTAGATCCATAAATCACCGCAAAATCAGTCATCCTCATTTCCTTAACCATTTTCTCACAAAGTGCCAATGGGCACGGTGCCCCACCAATAACACCTCCTCTTAGGGAAGAAATATCATATTGTTTCATCAAAGGGCTCTTTAAAACGTCAATGAACATTGTGGGGGTGCCAAACATTGTAGTACACTTCTCATTTTGAATCGCCTCGAAAATATCCGGGACATGATAAGATTTGGATGGGAAGATTACGGTTTGACCGTGGTTAACTGCGTTGATCACTCCGACGGCACATCCGAAACAATGGTAGAGGGGGTTAGGAATGCAGATACGGTGGTCTTCACGATCCCAACCGAGACGGATTCCTGGAATTCATATTTTTTGGAAATTTTGGATTTTTTTTGAAATCTTTGAAAATTTGGATTTTGGTATTTTGGAAAAACTACCGTAACCGGGCTAATTTTGGTCGGGGACCTTTGAAAATAGGATTTTTGGATTCAGGAGGTCAAGCCGGATCAGAAAAGTATAAACAAGCCTAGGTTCCAAAAAACATACTTTTTGACTGGGTAGTCCTCGAGGACAATATCGAAAAACTACAGTAACTCGGTCAATTTTTGTCCAATCTCAAAAATTTTGATATTTTCGGAATCAGCGCGTCAAGCCGATTCAGAAAAGTATAATCATGCTTGGGTTCCGAAAAACTTCATTTTTCGTCGTGTAGTCCTCGAGGACAATTACTAAAAAGTACTGTAATTCGGTCAATTTTGGTCCAAAATCGAAAAGTTTAGCATTTTCGGAATCAGCGTGTTAAGCCGGTTCAGAAAAGTATAATCAAGCCCTATTTTGAAAAAAATTTAAAAAGTCGATTTTGGGTCCCACCACGAAAACACATTTTCTACCGTATCTCGACCAATTTTGGTCCAAACCCAAAAATTTTGATATTTTCGGAATCAGCGTTTTAAGCCGGTTCAGAAAAGTATAACCATGACTAGGTTTTGAAAAACTAGAAATTTCAGATTTTTGGTCCCGCCACGAAACACACATTTTCTACCGTAACTCGGCCAATTTTCTACTATACTCAAAAATTTTAGCATTTGTAGATTCAGGAGGTTAACCCGGTTCAGAAAAGTATAAACAAGGCTAGGTTCCGAAAAAATTCGAAAAATTGTCCTCGAGGAGTACAAAAACCACTAATTTTGAAAATTGTCCAAACCTAGTCATGATTATATAATTCTGAACCGGAATGAGCCCCTGATCACAAAAAAGTAGGTGAGACAGTGTGAAAATCAAAATTAACCAAGTTACGGTAGAAAATGCACATTTTTAATGGGTAAAACTACCGTAACTCGGTCAATTTTGGTTCAAACTCAAAAATTTTTGTATTTTTGGAATCAGGAGGGTAAGTTGGTTCAGATGATTATGATCAAGCCCTACTTCAAAATTTTTGAATTTTTCGACCCTACCGTAATCCCGAAAAACTCAAAATAGGATATACCTGCGAAATAAGCGTTATTATTCAATCCAAAATGAGTCAAAGTTGCTCCTTTTGGGTGTCCAGTGGTTCCACTCGTAAACTGCATATTCACTGGCTCATCTGGCCGAAGCTTACGGTCCATATCCTCCAGCTTAGCACGTTCCTCGGTCCCAGCTGCATTCATAAGGTCAGAATAGACCCATGCACCATGAACTGGAACATCATCACCGAAAAGGACAATATGACGAAGATCGGGGATATCATGGGATTTGATATGGCCAACTCCTGGCTTTCCACGACGCATTTCTGGCATGGCCTATAAAAATATGACTAGGGATTGGAAAAAATAAAAATTTGGATATATGTGGTAACTATACTCATTCAAACCGGCTTAATGCCCTGATTCCAAAAATATCAACATTTTTGAGTTTGGATCGAAATTGACCGGGGTACGGTAGTTTTTGTAATTTCGTGGTGAGACCCAAAAACCGAAATTTCAAAAGTATGGCTTGTTTATACTTTTCTGAACCGTTTTGAGGCCCTGATTACGGTAACAAAGATTTCAAGGCAATTGGACCAAAACTATCCGAGTTACGGTAGTTCCTAGTTTTTGTCCTCGAGGACTACACGACCAAAAATGGAGTTTTTCGGAACCTAGTCATGATTATACTTTTCTGAACCGCCTTAACCTCCTGATTCCAAAAAACTCAAAATTTTTGTGCTTGGACCAAAATTGACCGGGTTACGGTAGTTTTACACATTAAAAATGTGCATTTTCTAGCGTAACTTGGTTAATTTTGATTTTCACACTGTCCCACCTACTTTTTCGTAATCAGGGGCTCATTCCGGTTCAGAATCATATAATCATGACTAGGTTTGGACAATTTTCGAAATTAGTGGTTTTTGTACTCCTCGAGGACAATTTTTCAATTTTTTTGAAACCTAGCCTTGTTTATACTTTTCTGAACCGGAAGGACGCCCTGATTCTGAAAATGCTAAAAATTTTGAGTTTGGACAAAAATTGGCTGAGTTACAGTCAAAAATGTATTTTCGTGGTGGGACCCAAAACTCGAATTTTTTCGAAAGTATGCCTTGTTTATACTTTTCTGAACCGGAAGGACCTCCTGATTCCGAATTTACTATTTTCAGGACGATCCGACCGAAATCCAGGAGGTTACGGTAGTTTTTCTGGATTTAGGATGAGCGATTTTCAAAAAAAAAAAAATTTTTTTGAATTTTTTCCGTTTTTTTTTAATCTTTTTTCCTTTTTATTCTAAGCAACTTCCTAACTCACCTCAATAAGAGTATGAACATAATTGCTATGCTTATGTCTCTTCGGCGCAAACAACACCTTCATTCCAGTCTTTCTCATCACAAATCGAAGTTCCTCGTGAAGATAATGTGGATTAACATTGACTTGAATGACGCCAGCAAATGCGCAGGCGTATTGTAGGACAACCCATTCGTAGTAATTTGGTCCCCAAACACCAACACGATCACCTTTTTCCAGGCCAAGGGTGTAGAGAGAGGCGGCCATTTGACGGACCTGGAATTTATTTGGTTTAAGGTTTAGGCGGGCTAGCAATGATTTGGAAAGGCTTAGCATAAAAAATTTGGAAATTTTGAAAAATTTCAAAAAAAAATTTTTTTGGACCGTCGGACCAAAAACTAGGATTTTTCAAAATTTTCAAAGTATAGCCTGTTTATACTTTTCTGAGCCGTCGTGGCGTCCTGATTACGGTAATAAAGTTTTCAGGGCGATCGGACCAAAATTGACTGCGTTACGGTAGTTTTTAGACATTGTCCACGAGGACTACACAGCCAAAAATGAAGTTTTTTGGAACCTAGTCATGATTATACTTTTCTGAACCGGCTTAACACGCTGATTCCGAAAATACCAGAATTTTTGAGTTTGGATCAAAAATGACCGAGTTACGGTAGTTTTTGTATTTTTTTTTGGACCAAAAAACCCAATTTTGAAATTTTTTCTAAAGTATGGCTTGCTTATACTCATTCGAACCGGCTTAACCTCCTGATTTCGAATCTGTCGAAATTTTTGAGAAAAATTCAAAATTCATCGGGTTACGGTAGTTTTACCCATTAAAAATGTTCATTTTCTACCGTAACTTGGTTAATTTTAATTTTCACACTGTCTCACCTACTTTTTCGTAATCAGGATCTTATTTTGGTTCAGAATCATATAATTATGACTAGGTTTGGACAATTTTCGAAATTAGTGGTTTTTGTACTCCTCGAGGACAATTTTCAAAATTTTTTGAAACCTAGTCATGATTATACTTTTCTGAACCGGCTTAATCTCCTGATTTCGAATCTGTCAAAATTTCTGAGGAATTTTCAGAATTGACCAAGTTACGGTGGTTTTTAGTTTTTGTCCTCGAGGACTACACAGCGAAAAATGAAGTTTTTTGAAAGCTAGTCATGATTATACTTTTCTGAACCGGCTTGACGCGCTGATTCCAATGGTACCATTTTCAAGGAGTTTGGACCAAAATTAAGAAAATTAGGGTTACGGTAGTTTTTCAAAAAAATTCAAAATTTTCGAAAAAAAATTTTTTTAACTTCAAGTTTTTCCCCAATTTTCATAAAAAACTTACATCATGATAGAATTCCTGATAAGTCTTTCTCAATGGATATTTCAAAAAAGCGCAGAATTCCTTATCCGGGACCCTCTCGGTAGTATTCCGGAGTGTCTGTCCCAATGTCTCATTTCTCAATGGAATATTTGATGTTCCATGAATATAACTATTCGTATGTTGACGATGGACCGATGGATGGATCAAATGATTGGAATCCGTAGATGGAATAGTGGAGGTTGAGGGGGCGGTATGGGTACTGGTGAGCACATGTGCCAGACGGCGAGTGATAAGGGAACGCATTGTTCTGGAATAATACTGAGATAGAATTTTGGGTTTAGAATGCTTTAAAAATGGTAAGGAATGAAAAAAAAATCAAAGAATCCAAAAAAAAATTTTTTTTTTAATTGGTCCTAAAAATTATGATTTTTTAAAAAAGTTCAAAACTAGTCAAGATTATAGTCATTCGAACCGGCTTAACCTCCTGATTCCAAATATACCCTTATTTTTGAGTTTGGACCAAAATTGACCGAGTTACGGTAGTTTTTAGTTTTTGTCCTTGAGGACTACACAGCCAAAAATTAGGTTTTTCAGAACCTAGTCATGATTATACTTTTCTGAACCGGCTTGGCGCCCTGATTCCAAAAATACTAAAATTTTTGAGTTTAGACCAAAATTGACCGAGTTACGGTAGTTTTACCCATTAAAAATGTGCATTTTCTACCGTAACTTGGTTAATTTTGATTTTCACACTGTCTCACCTACTTTTTTGTAATCAGGGGCTCATTCCGGTTCAGAATCATATAATCATGACTAGATTTGGACAATTTTCGAAATTAGTGGTTTTTGTAGTCCTCGAGGACAATTTTTCAATTTTTTTTTGAAACCTAGCCTTGTTTATACTTTTCTGAACCGGCTTAACCTCCTGAATCAGAATCTGTGAAAATTTTTGAGTTTAGAGCAAATTTAGCCGAGTTACAGTAATCCCAAAAAATCCAAAAATCTCAAAAATCCTTAAAAAATCAAAATTTTCAAAATCACTTAAATCATCCTTAGACAGCCTAAACAAGCTTAAAAATCCCCAAAACTTAAGCTCCCCCTATTAAAAGGGCTTCTTTGGAAAAAAAAGTGAATTGAGAGTTCTCCCTGGCTTCGAGGGCTCCTATTTATACCCCTTTTCCAAAATATTCATTCGGTTTAGGCTCCGCCCACTTTTTTTTTCATTTTCACGTGTGGAGAGAGAGAGAGAGAGAGAGAGAGAGAGAGAGAGAGAGAGAGAGAGAGAGAGGAGGAGACAAACACATTGGAATCAAGTCAAAGAACGATCACCATGTGAGAGACCAAGGGAGCAGAGAACACACTTAGATTTGAAGGAATTGGTCACATGGGAGGAGGACTAAATGTTTGTTGGGTGTGCTTTGGAGTAGATTTCTTATTTTTTTTATTTTCTTAGTTTCGACTCGACTTGTTGTTGATGATTAGGAAAATTTAGTGTAAAATTTTTTTTTTGAAAAAATCGAGTTTTTTGAAAATTTCAAAACTGGTCAAGAAGATAGTCATTCGAACCGGCTTAACCTCCTGAATCTAAAAATACCATTATTTTTGAGTTTGGACCAAAATTGGCTGAGTTACGGTAGTTTTTAGTTTTTGTCCACGAGGACTACAAAGCCAAAAATGAAGTTTTTGGAACCCAGGCATGATTATACTTTTCTGAACCGGCTTGACTCCCTGATCCCGAATATAACTTTGCTTTTGAGTTTGGACGAAAATTGACCGAGTTACGGTAGTTTTACCCATTAAAAATGTGCATTTTCTACCGTAACTTGGTTAATTTTGATTTTCACACTGTCCCACCTACTTTTTCGTAATCAGGGGCTCATTCCGGTTCAGAATCATATAATCATGACTAGGTTTGGACAATTTTCGAAATTAGTGGTTTTTGTACTCCTCGAGGACAATTTTTCAATTTTTTTGAAACCTAGCCTTGTTCATACTTTTCTGAACCGGAAGAACCTCCTGAATCTGAAAATGCTAAAATTTTTTTCGAGTTTTTACCAAAATTGAGTGGGTTACGGTAGAAAATGTGATTTCGTCGTGGGACCCAAAAAAACCAAATTTTTCGAAAATTTTAAACCTAGTCATGATTATAGTCATTCGAACCGGCTTAACCTCCTGAATCGGAAAATGACATTTTTAAGTCGATCCGACCAAAATTAGCAGGGTTACGGTAGTTTTAGTGAAAATTTTGAAAATTTCTGAAAAATGATATTTTTTCAATATTTCCAATTTTCCTTCAGGTTTTGATGAAAATGCGTGGATTACTGTAGTCATTGTTTCAATTTTTACATCATTTTTTTTCAAAAATTTTTTTTCAGTTTGTCTGAAAATAGCCATTTACCAGAGTTTTAATCTTCAAATTTATTTTTTTTTATTCAGACAAATGACGCCATCCTGAGGACAGTAATCCATCGACTACAGTAATCCTTTCTACAGTACCCCGATAACCATATATAGCTACAGTACCCCTTCAAACTACAGTACCCCTCCCAGCTTTTTCCATAAAATCTGCTCTTTGCTCATCACATGATTTCCCTCCATTTCTATTGAAAACACCAAAAAAATTCAAAATCGAGACTTCATTTCCATATGAATACCATAGACCGTCTACCCCGATTTTGATCTTTTTTTATATCGACCACATTTTTTTTTCAAAAAAAAAAAAAAAAAAGAGACTAAAAGCCATGGGACATTGGAAATCACTGATCAATTGATACAGATTAATGGGATTTTAGATCTGTGATCATTTTGGGAGAAAAGTAGAGAAAAAGGATTACTGTAGCTAGGGGGTACTGTAGCTAGGATTACTGTAGCTAAGGGTACTGTAGATGGGATTACTGTCGAATTAGAAGTGCTGCAGATAGGGGTACTGTAGATAGGATTACTGTAACTAAGGGTTCTTTGGATAGGATTACTGTAGCTAGGGGTACTGTAGAAAGGGGTACTGTAGCTAGGATTACTGTAACAAGGAATACTAAAGGATTACTGTAGGTAACGTCATCTTCTTTAGAATCCTATGGGATTACTGTAGCCAGGGGTACTATAACTAAGGATTCTATAGGATTACGGTATTATCAGGGGTACTGTAGTATAGGATTACTGTAATCCCATTTCCGGATAAAATATCATTTTTTCTACTTACAGTAACTTTCAAAAGTTAAGGGGTACTGTATTCCAAGATTACTGTAGCTAGGGATACTGTAGCTAAATTCACCTTATGTTGGGATTACTGTAACCAGGGATACTGTAGCCCAGGATTACTGTATACTTTGATTTTTGTTTTTTTTTTTTAACTTTTTTTCCTTCTTGCTAGATACAGTAGGATTACTGTAGCTTACCGTACCCCGTTACCCCCTCTAGGATTACTGTAGCTATACTTGGCACTGTGCCAAGTACCTCCATTAATTTGTTCTCTGCTTTCCTTATCTTATCAACCATCACACTCTCAGCGACCATGTTGATCACTTTTTTGCAATTCCAACGCGGACACCACGTGGCCTAGAAAACCAAAAAAAGTTAGGCCGCCTCTTAAAATGTCAAAAACATGGCCTAGTTTTCCAAAATGGCCTAGTTTTCCAAAATGGCCTAGTTTTCCCAAATGGCCTAGTTTTCCAAAATGGCCTAGTTTTCCAAAATGGCCTAGTTTTCCCAAATGGCCTAGTTTTCCAAAATGGCCTAGTTTTCCAAAATGGCCTAGTTTTCCCAAATGGCCTAGTTTTCCAAAATGGCCTAGTTTTCCAAAATGGCCTAGTTTTCCCAAATGGCCTAGTTTTCCAAAATGGCCTAGTTTTCCAAAATGGCCTAGTTTTCCTAAATGGCCTAGAACCCCAAGGTTTTGGGCTTCTAGGCCACTAAAGTTCTTCCGCTCGTTCTTTGAGTTTGATACGAAACAAACAATCTTAGTTTTTGATCAAATAGATAGAGAAAGGGAGAAACAGCTGTTATCATTAGTAGTTCTTGGGGAGGGTACTTTGATCGTTCTTCGATGGACTAGCTTTTCGTACTTGGGAAGTTAGGCCATTTTGAAAAACTAGGCCACCACTTTCAAAACCTCGGTCATCGTTTCCCAGTTGGCCTAGAATCCTCCAATGGCCTAGAAATCCGTTTTTTCACATTTTAGGCCAGATCTTCAGATTTTTTTGCTGAAATTTATCTCGATATTATAAATTTTTAAAAAGGGAGGAATTCACAAAATAAAAGTGGGAATTTTGAGATTTTTGGGGTGCAAAAACATGGAAAATAGGGGTTTTTAAGGTGAAAAACATCGAAAAATGGGAATTTCAGGGGGGAAAATTGTCAAAAAATCGGGGATTTTAACAGAAAAATAGTGAAAAAATGCGAATTTTTAGATGAAAAATAACAATTCTAAATGAAAAATGAGCCAAAATTGAGGTTTTTGGGGGAATTTCGAAGGAAAAAAGTGATTTTTCAGGCGAAAATAGGGGAAAAACATCGAAAAATGACAATTTTAGCAGTGAAAATGGTCAAAATTGAGCCAAATTTGAAGTTTTTTCAGACTTTTCCAAAAAAAAAAAAAGAAAAAAATCAATTTTTAGATGGAAAATAGGCTAAAAATGGGATTTTTCAAGGGAAAATGGGTAGAAAATACGGATTTTAACAGAAAAAAGAGTCGAAAAAATGGATTTTTAGATGGAAAATAGGTCAAAAATGTGGTTTTAGGGGAATTTTAAGGGAAAAAAGTGGGAAAAGGGCGAAAAATGAGGGGTTTTTGATGGAAAAACATCGAAAAAATCGAATTTTAGATGGAAAATAGGTCAAAAATGAGGGTTTTAAGTGAAAAATATCAATTTTGGTTGGAAATTAAGCCAAAAATAGAGGTTTTAGATGGATTTTGAAGAAAAAACATCGGAAAAATGGATTTTTAGATGGAAAATAGGCTGAAAATGGGGTTTTAGGGGAAATTTTGAAGAGAAAAATTGATTTTTAGGTGGAAAATGAGTCGAAAATGAGGTTTTTGAGATGATTTTTGGACTTTTCCAGAAAATTTAAATCTCAGGTCCCTCGCCACCGGGTACCAACATAGTAATATGATTTCCATTGAGAAGAATCGTATCCAATTTGGTCATTCTTTTTCCATCGGCAGTATTCTCATATTCGACGACATCCTCCAACACCATATTCACGTAATCATCGAATCCAGTGAGTGTTCCAACAATCTCCTTATCATTTTTCATTATCACCCAAATCTTCGATCCAATGCATTTATCGATGAGTTCCAGTGGAAGGAGAGTGTTCGGATTGGTTGAGGTAGAGGTCGACATGATTTTTTGGCTGAAAATGGGGGAAATCGGATAAAAATGACTGAAAAAACACGAAAAATCAAGTAAAAATTGCGGAAAAAGACTGAAAAATGAAAAAATATTCAAAAAAATCAATTTTTTCGAAAAAGTAGCTAAAAATGACTAAAACAGGCGAAAAATCCAATAAAAATAACGGGAAATGACTGAAAAAAAATGTTTTTTTCGAAAAACTTATTCAAAAAGGAGCGAAAACGAAAGGAAAAAGGGGTGAAAATCGACTAAAAATAGCAGAAAATCGGTGAAAAATGACTGGAAATTGGCTCAAAACCAAAAAAAATCTTGGAAAACCTCAATTCTCAAAATAAATAATTGAAAAATAAGCAAAAAGGGCTGGAAATTTGATAAAATAGGCTGAAAAAAGCGGAAAATCGACTAAAAATGAAAATCAAATTGGTGGAAATCGAAAAAATCCGTGAAAACCCCTTTTTTGAAAAAAAAAAATTGAAAAATAAGCGAAAAATGGCTAACTTAAGCTGAAAAACCATGAAAGTAAACTGAAAATCCATGAATTTCAAGGAAAAATTAGGTAAAATAACAGAAAGTTTTTAAAAAAATGATTTTTCGATGATTTTTATCGGAAAAAGACGAAAAATAACAGAAAAATAGCTGATTTTAGCAGTTTTCAAGCTTAAATTGTCGAAAATCACGATTTTAGAACTGACAATTCGAAAAAATGGGCCGAAGATCGATATTTTTCGTTTTTTTTTTTCGAATTTCCGGGATAAAAATCGATTTTTCTAAATAAAATCGACGATTTTAACGAATGTGAAGCTGATTTTCACGAAAAAATTGATGAAAAACCAAGCAGAACCATCAAAAATGATCGGATTCTCGAAAAAATCAACAATTTCCGAAAAAATCAAAAAATACCCAATTTTCATGAGATTTTCATGGAAATTGTTGATTTTATAGCTGATTTCAGCGATTCTAAACCTATTTTCGACAGAAAATAAAAGAAAAACCACCAAAATCCCTTGATTTTTATGAAAAATCAATGAATTCTTCAAAAATCGAAAAATACCGGTTTTTTAAGGAATTTCATGAAAATTCTTCATTTTATAGCTTATTTTATCCATAATTAACCTATTTTTGATAGAAAAACCACAAAAAATCATGAAAAACGACGAAAAAAGGAAGAAAATGGCGATTTCATTCAAATTCGTTGCGTGTCGATTTACGATAAACAGCATGCGGAGGCGGAATTCCGGAGCGTCGTTGTCACTTTTTCTTGAAATTTTTAAGGTTTTCAGCTGAATTTCAGCCGTTTTTCGTGGATTTTCCTGCTGAAACTTAACTAAAAACGAGGAAATAAGGTAGATAGATATTTATTTTTGATAAAAAATGAGATTTTCTTTAGGTTTAGCGGGCAAAAATATAAAAAATCAATAAATAAAGAAAAATTTACAAAAAAAGTCAAGTAGTAAACTGTTTCCCGGCATTTGGATGCTCAATTTCATACGTCTCCACACGATTTCTTAGCACCGTACGGGCGGCCTCGAGAAGTTTCTCCTGTCGTTCGATGGCCTCATCCAGATTGATCTCTTCCACTTTTTCCTGCTCAATGACTTGCTCCATTTCCCATTGGACACCCAGACGGGTGAATTCGTTGTTTACATCGACAGAAGCGTCGCGGAACTGAAAATTTTGGGATTTTTAGAGGAAAATAGGGATTTTTTGAAGAAAAAATAGAGATTTTTATCCAGGGAAAACGGGATTTTTCAGGAAAAAAGGGGATTTTTCCATAAAAAACGGGACTTTCTGAAGAAAAAAGGGATTTTTTTGTAGAAAAAAAGGCTTTTTTCGAGGAAAAAAGAGATTTTTTTGTAGAAAAAAGTCATTTTTCCAGAAAAAAAAGGATTTTTTTGAAGAAAAAACGGAATTTTTTCAAGAAAAAAAAGGATTTTTCTAGAAAAAATGGACTTTTTCTAGAAAAAAAGGGATTTTTTCTATGAAAAACAGTATTTTCAAAGAAAAAACGGGATTTTTCGTCTAGAAAAAAGGATTTTTTAAAGAAAAAAAGGATTTTTCCATGAAAAAAAAAGGGATTTTTAGAGGAAAAAATCGTTTTTTTTTTCATAAAAAAGGCGTTTTTTCCAGAAAAAAAAGGGATTTTTTTAACGAAAAAAAGATTTTTCCCAAGAAAAATGACTTTTTTTTTAAGAAAAAAGGGATTTTTCTAGAAAAAACAGATTTTTTTTAAAGAAAAAACGGGATTTTTCCAGAAAAAAAAAACGATTTTTTTCAGGAAAAGGGATAAAAAAGGGATTTTCTCCTGAAAAATCGTTTTTTTTTCCAGAAAAAAAAGGGATTTTTTAAAGGAAAAAAAAAGATTTTTTTCTAGAAAAAAGAGTTTTTTCCATAAAAAAAGAGATTTTCCCAGAAAATAAATGAATTTTTTAAAGAAAAAAAAAGGGATTTTTTCAGCAAAAAATGTATTCTTTCATTAAAAAAAAAGGATTTTTTGGAGAAAAGAAAGATTTTTTAAAGAAAAAAAACTATTTTTTCAGAAAAATCGAATTTTTTCTATAAAAAACGGGTTTTTATTCCAAAAAAGGTTTTTTCTAGAAAAAAATGTTTTATTTTCATTTAAAAAAAAGGATTTTCCTCACTTACATGCTTACTACAGACTTCAGCGACCTCCTTAACATGATCAAGAGTTGATGGAGGTGGAACGGGCGCCTTCACCGAGACATTTGTCAAAAGTTGACACCAATGCATCATCAATGAATCGATGGCGTCACCGAGATGAGTCGGAGCAATTGGATCCTCATCATCCTCCTCTTCCATCTCTTTTTCGGCGATTTCTGGTGATACGCTGGATGGTTTCAGGGATTGAATCGATGCATTTTCGTCTTCTGGAATCGCTTCTTCTTCCGGAAGAATTGGAGCGTCGCCGAGGAAATCGTCCATTTCGTCGCCGCTTCCGAAATCTGAAAAATTAGTTTGAACGCTGCGTAGCTTGGCGACAGCAGTTTTCAACGCTGCTTAGCGCTAAGCAGCGTTCAAGCTGGTCGTCTTCAACGCTGCGTAGCAGCTAAGCAGCGTTAAGAATGACGACTTCAACGCTGCTTAGCTGCCGACAACAGCTACGCAGCGTTGTAAACGACCACCTTGAACGCTGCTTAGCGCTACGCAGCGTTGAAAACGGCCACCTTGAACGCTGCGTAGAGCTAAGCAGCGTTGAAAACGAAAATCTTCAACGCTGCTTAGCTCCCGCAAAAACCGGCTATTTTTCGATTTTTGAAGAATTCATTGATTTTTCATGAAAATCAAGGGATTTTGAAGGTTTTTCTTGCATTTTCTATCAAAAAACGGTTCCAAAATCGATGGAATCAGCTATAAATTCATGAATTTTCATGAAAAACCCACCAAATTTGGGTTTTTTTTTAATTTTTTCGAAAATTTTTCATTTTTTCGAGAATTCGGCTATTTGTGATGGTTTTTCTCGGATTTTCTTTGATATTTCAGCGAAAATCAGCCTGAAATTTGTTTACAATACCCGATTTGAATTTAAAAAATCGATTTTGATGCAAAAATTCTGGAAAAAAAACCGTAAATATCGAATTTTTCCGTTTTAAAATCGCGATTTTCAACGATTTCGGCTCAGAAATTGCTAAAATCAGCTCTTTTCTCGTTAATTTTTGTCTTTTTGTGATAAAATTAGCCTAAAAATCAATTTTTCCGTATATTTTTCCTTGAAACTCATGGATTTTAGCCTAATTTAGCGATTTTCCAGTCAATTTTCTCTTCTTTTCAAGGAATTTTCGATAAAATTGATTTCTACAAGCTTTTTTTCCCATTTTTAGTCAATTTTCAGTCATTTTTAGTCTTTTTTCATTATTTTTATCGATTTTCAGACGAATTCTAGTCAATTTCCGCTTATTTTCCATTATTTATTGATCGGTTTCAACGCTTCTTAGCAGTGGTCGGCGAGCTACGCAGCGTTGAAGAGTGCCGACTTCAACGCTGCGTAATGCTAAGCAGCGTTCAAGAGTCGCCGACTTCAACGCTGCTTAGCGCTACGCAGCGTTGAAGACGACCAGTTTGAACGCTGCTTAGCTCGCCGACCACTGCTACGCAGCGTTCAAGGTGGTCGTCTTCAACGCTGCTTAGCGCTACGCAGCGTTGAAACCCCTTCTCTTTCCCGCTGTTTTCTCCATTTCTCACCTTGAATCGGCACCTCTTGCTGAGCATTCTGTGCCATTTGCATCCGCTGCTCCTCGCCATCATTCGTGGCGCCACCGTCCGATTCGTCGAACATTTCTAGCTGAAATTTCCTATTAATAGGAGTTGAAATGCTGAAAAAATCACAAAAATGACAAAAAAAAAGATAAAAATCGGCTGAAAAACCTCATTTTGCATGGAAAATCGTGGGAAAAAAGGGAAAAATTTTCTTTCAAAAAACAAAAAAACCGGCACCAATTATCAATAAATCCACCCATAAATAAATATAAAAAACCGGTAAAAATATACATATATGCATTTTTCAATGAATTATTTCTCATTTTTCTTCTCCAAACGCTGCAAAAACATCTCGCGATCGCGTCGTTGTTGCTCAACACTTGGCGTGATTCTAGACGTTTCTGATGTGGATTTAGTGGATTCTGATGGCTCCGAGGGCTCCGGAGACGATTTTGAGCCCAAAATGGGAGTTTCCGTCGTCTTCTGAAGCTCCTGAGGCTCCGAGACACCCAAACTCATTTTAATCGCTTTTTCGAGCTCATCATCTGAATTCTGCTCTTTTGTTTCCATCGACATAGCCATCGCTATCGCCAAATCTCGATCCTCCTGAGAATCCTTGACATCCGACGAGCCACCGAGACGTTTTCCCACTGAATTAAAGAATTTTTGAACCATTCCTTCTGGCTCCTTTTTCGGCGTCTTTTTGACAACTTCCACGGGACAAAGAGCGATCAGTTGATCGGCTTCTGAAGCCGGAAGGACACCCTGGACAACGAAAATTGAGTAATCTGAAATTTTTTTAAAAAATATCGAAAAAAAACCAAAAAAAATGTGCTCACTTTCCGCCGCCAGTTGATGAAGAAACTCCTGAACATATGTATTCGAGAGCAGTTTCGGACCGTATTTAATCGAGTTCAGCTCGAACCATTGCTCGCCGAATTTGCGGAGGACGAACCAGTGCTCGCGGAGATTGCAGATGAATGCTTTGGATTTTCTGGAAGATAGGAGGTTAGGGGGCTTAAAAACGAAGGAAAGTAGCTAAGCAGCGTTGAAGACGACCACCTTGAACGCTGCGTAGCGCTAAGCAGCGTTGAAGACGTCCACCTTGAACGCTGCGTAGCGCTAAGCAGCGTTGAAGACGACCACCTTGAACGCTGCGTAGCGCTAAGCAGCGTTGAAGACGACCACCTTGAACGCTGCGTAGCGCTAACCAGCGTTGAAGACGACCACCTTGAACGCTGCTTAGCGCTAAGCAGCGTTGAAGACGACTACCTTGAACGCAGCGTTGAAAACGACCACCTTGAACGCTGCGTAGCGCTAAGCAGCGTTGAAGTCGGCGACTCTTGAACGCTGCGTAGCGCTAAGCAGCGTTGAAAACATCTCTCTTCAACGCTGCTTAGCTCCCGCAAAAACCGATTATTTTTCGATTTTTGAAGAATTCATTGATTTTTCATGAAAATCAAGGGATTTTGAAGGTTTTTCTTGCATTTTCTATCAAAAAACGGTTGAAAAACGATTAAATAAGCTATAAATTCATGAATTTTCATGAAACATCCACCGAATTTGGGTTTTTTGCGGAAATTGTTCATTTTTTCGAGAATTTGGCTATTCGTGATGGTTTTTCTTTGATTTTCCACTGAAAACCAGCCTGAAATTTGTGAAAATACCCGATTTGGTTTCAAAAAATCGATTTTGATTTTTTTTTTTTTCAGCCTTTTTCTCCATTTTTAGCCGATTTTCAGTCTTGTTTAGCCATTTTTCAGCCGATTTTTATCGATTTGAAGCCTATTTCCCGTCATTTTTCATTTATTTACAGAAAAAAAACTTGATTTTCTCCGGAATTTTCTCATTTTTCAGCCATTTTCTGCTATTTTTAGTAGAGTTTTTGTCTTTTACGATCGATTTCACGCCTTTTTCGGTCATTTTCCCACAAAGCGGTAAGCAGCGTTGAAGAGTGCCGACTTCAACGCTGCGTAGCGCTTTTCAACGCTGCTTATCCTCTCAACTCAGCACCTACAAAGGATCCTTTTTGATCTCCACCATCTCCGGATTCTCAATATTCGTCAGCTTCAAATCGAACGCCTCCAACGCTTTTTCAATGACCTGAATCGAAAAAAAGCCGCTATCATTCATATTTTCGCTTCTTCCGACAGCATTTGCGCTCTAAAAAAGGGGTTTTACTTGTAATTTAGCGAAAAAAATCGAAAAAAACGAACATTTCCCAAAATCCGATGCTCCATTTCATCCAACTGCCTCGCTATCGTCTGAAGGCTCTCCGGACTAAAATAATTCAACTGAAGGAGCATATTCAGAGCGTGTTGGGCGCAAAGAGCCGCCTGTTGATGCTCGAAAAAAATCGATCGAATCGGATCGGAATTCGACATTTTTCTGGTTTTTTGGGGCTGAAATTGGTTTTTTTAAGGGGGAAAAGGGGAAAAAACGGAAAAATAGTCAGAAAATTGCATTTTAATCGAAAAATAATTATATTTACATGAAAAATCAATTAAAATCACATAAAAATGGTTAAAATAGTCAGAAAAAATCGATAAATCATTGTCTCTCATCAAAAATCCCTTTTAATCGACGAAATCTTGTCCAATACGTGAAGTCATACCATTCCTTGATCTCCAAAACTTTTTGAATTCTCGCCAGTTTTAGCGTCCATTCTAGGGGGCTCTGAACTCGAAAAATGGGTTTTTGACTCAAAAACCTTTATTTTAAGTGTTTCTTGACTAAAAACAGAATTCCCTCGAAAAAATCGATTTTTCACCATAACCCCCCATTTTTCTTCAATTTTGTAGTTTTACATGCCGCAAAACTCATTTTTCTTCAATAAAAACCCATAAAAACCCTATTTTCTACGAGAAAAACCAATAAAAACAGGGAAAAATCATCAATTTTCAAAAATCTAGGTTAACAACGACGCTCCGAAATGACGATGTCGTAGTGTTTAGCGTAAATCGACACAGGGAGCCGAAAGGGTTCTCATGGTTTTTCAGGCCTAAAAACTCGATTCTCGCGTTAATTTTAGGTTAAAATGTTGAAAATAATGAAGAAAAAGTGTTAAAATTGATAAAAATCAATAATTTTTGTGAAAAAATAGGGAGAATGGGGGTTTTAGAGTAAATTTTTAGAAAAAATTGGTTTTTGGCTTGAAATATCGAAAATCCGGGGATTTTTGGGGTTAAATTGTAGGAAATCTAGTGATTAAGCTGTGAAATAAAGAAAAATCTTGAAATTTTGAAGAAAATTGTTCAAAAAATTAATTTTTCAAGAAAATTCCAAATAAAATCAGATTTTGGTTTAAAATATCGAAAATGCGCGATTTTTGGGGTTAAAATTGCTGGAAACATCATAAATAAGCTGTTTAATCGTTGAAAATTTGAAAATTTTGCTGAAAATTGTGCAAAAATTCGATTTTTCTGGAAAAATTCAAATAAAATTAGATTTTGGCTTAAAATATTGAAATTTCGTGGTTTTTTGGGGTCTATTTATGGTAAATAAGCATGTTTAAGCTTTTTTTTATTGAAAAAATCCAAAAAATTATTTAAAAAAAACAGAAAAAATGCAAAATTTTCGAAAAAAACCTATTTTTCCATCAAAAAATTCAAATTTCCCTGTTTTTTGACCTTAAAATAATTAAAAAACCGTTTTGAAGCTTTGTTTTATTGAATAAATGTAGAAAATAAAAAAAAATGGAAAAATTCAAATTTTTGAAAAAAAAATAATTTACCATCAATTTTTCGGCTGAAAAATTCTTAAAATTCCCCAATTTTCCCCCAAAAAACCCACTTTAAACGGAATCTCCATTCCATCTTTTTTTCTCCTTTCCGCCGTCGAAAACTGTCTCGTCATGGTTATCAACCGTCCATGATACACATTTTTTAGCCGTTCCAAAGCCATCGGTTCAATTTCTAAAGGGGGAAAAATTGATTTTTTTAGGTCTAGTTTTTATTCATGACTGTAGAAAAATAGAAAAAAAAAACAATTTTTTCCCATTTTTTGTGTTTTTTTTTTACTTTTTTTTCTTTTTTTAAAATCAGCATTTGGTAGAAAAATGCGGATGTTTACATCAAAAAAAAAAAGAAAAAATGTAAAAAAAAATACAAAAAATAGAGAAAAAAGTGTATTTTTTAAAATCATCAGCCATTTTAGCCATTTTCAGGGATCTGAAGCTCAGATCTCATGTTTCGGATCATTTTGAAAATTTTTGGGGGTATAAAACAAACCTAAATTAGCCACTTTGCATTCACAGAATTTTTTGAAAAGTCCTAGTTTTTCAGCTATTTCGCGTTTTCTGAAACACACCTTTTTTTACGTTTTCAGTGCAAAAACGACCAAAAAAGGTGTGTTTCAGAAAACCCAAAATAGCTGAAAAACTAGAAATGTTCAAAAAATTCTGTGAATGCAAAGTTGTTAATTTAGGTTTGTTTTATACCCCCAAACATTTTCAGAGTGATCGGAAACATGAGATTCGAGTTTCAGACCCCTGAAAATGGTCAAAAATGGCTGAAAAACAGAATAAGAAGTCGGAATCCGGAATCCGGAATTCCGCACAACTCTACTGAAAAACGCTTTTTTCTATTAAATAGCGGAAACCTCGCTCCATTGCTAATTGGGCGCGTGGACTAGAAAACCACACTGAAAAAGTTCTTCCACTT
Organism: Caenorhabditis wallacei; assembly: GCA_963932035.1. NCBI lineage: Eukaryota > Metazoa > Nematoda > Chromadorea > Rhabditida > Rhabditidae > Caenorhabditis > Caenorhabditis wallacei. The sequence goes on from OZ009932.1 coordinate 13,425,140, forward strand.
GCCATGGCCTAACTTTTTCCCAGTATGGTTTTCTAGTCCCCGCGCCCAATTAGCAATGGAGCGAGTTTTAGCCAAAAATGAAAAAAAATCGAATTTTTACCTTGAAATCCGGCAAATTCCACCAATAATCTCGCGCTTTTCTCCATTTCCTCCTCCAATTTCTCCCCTAATTTTGGCTGAAAAATTTCCAATTTTTAAATTTTTTTTCCCCAATTTTAAGCCTAAAAAACCAACTTTTTTCCTTTCCGGTTCCCCGGAATCCATTGGAAAACTATTCCAATTTTCCAAATATTTCCCAATTTTTCCTTTTTCCTCTCCGGTTAATTTTTCCTTGGTTAGTGAATTTTCTATATACATTGTGGCCGATAATAGGCCACGAGACATCTGAAAATGCTTAAAATGGCTTAAAAATCGCTTAAAAATGATAAAAAATATTGAAAAAGTGAAATTTTCACCATAAAAATCCCTAAAAACCTCAAAAATCCTATGGAAATCGCTTTTTTCATATAAAAAATGGGAAATTTGAATCGAAAATCATAAAAATCGTGCTAGAAATGGCATTTTGAAGGGGGGGGGGGGGGGGAATGAGTTTTAAAATTATGAAAATTGAAATAAATTGAAAAAAGTGGGAAAAATCGAAAAAATTAGAAGAAAATGGGGTTTTTAATGAGGAAAATCTTGGAAATTATGGGTTTTTGGGTCAAAAAACCCAAAAAATCGCCATTTTTCGAGTTTTTTTTTAACAAAAAATGCAAAAATAATACAGAAATTGAGGTGAAAAGCACCCAAAAAACATGAAATTATATGAAAAATCCAAAAAAATTAATCCCCAAAAAGGTCGACAACTGAGTCGCCACGATATTCATCACCGGTCTGCGAGTAGATATAATCATCGTTGGCCGGCGGTGGATCCAATGGTTTCATTGGTGGAATAGTTGAGGAGAGACCTGGAAAAATGGGGTTTAGAGTCGTTTAGGACCATTTAGAGTGGTTTAAATGGTTCCGAAACGTCCCAAATAGGTCTGGGACGTTTTAGAATTATTTTGGGAGCTTTAGGACCATTCGGAGCGTCCTAGATGGTTCTAGAACGTCCTAATTAGGTCTACAGCGTTTTAGAACCATTTAGAACGTTCTAGAACCATTTGGAACGTCCAAAATTGTCCCAAATAGTTCTAGAACGTCTCAAAACTATCTAGGTCGTTTTAGAACTATATTGGGCGCTTTAGAGTCATTTAGAGCGTCTTGAATGGTTCTAAAGCGTCCGAAATCGTTCTAAGACGCTCTAGGCTAGTTTAAGACGTTTTAGAACTATCTGGAACGTCTAAAATGGTTTTGGAACTTCCTAAATGGCCCCAATTAGTTTTAGAACCTTTTAACACGTTCTGAACGATTTCGGGCGATTTAGAGCCATTGTGAACGTCCCAAATGATCCTAAACGGTTCTAGGACGCTCTAGAACCACTTGAGACGTTTTAGAACCATCTGGAACGCCCAAAAAGTACTTAAAATGTCCAAAACAGTTCTGAAACGTCCGAAATGGTCCTAAAACGTCCTAAATCGCTCCGAGACGTTTTAGAACTATTTTGGACGTTTTGGATGACGCCGAAACGCTCAAAATGATCTAATAACGTTCTAGGACTGTTTGGGACCATTTAGAGCGTTTTTTGACCATTTAGAACATTCTAGAACCATTTTAGACGTTTTAGAACCATCTAGAACGCTCTAAATGCTTCTAAACCGTCCTAGATCGTTCTACGATGTTTTGGGACCATCTGGGACGTTCAAATAGACCTAAAACGCTATAAATGGTTCTAAACCGTCCTAGATCGTTATATGATGTTTTGGGACCATTTAGAGCGACTTGGATAGTTCTAAAACGTCCTAGATCGCTATAAGGCGTTTTAGAACCATTTTGGGCGTTTCGAATGGTCCAAAATGGTTCTAGACGCTCTAGAACCGTTTGGAGCGATTTAGGACCATCTGAGACGTGCAAAATGATCCGAAAACGACGTAAATGGTTTCGAAACGTCCTAGATCATTCTAAAACGTCCAAAATCGTTTTAAAGGGTCCTAAATCGTTCTAAGACGCTCTGGAACCATTTTGGACGTTTTAGAACCATCTGAGACGTCCAAAATGGTCCCAGAGCTATCTAATCCCCCCAAAAACCCCAAAAAAACTCACGATTAATATCCTCCTCCCTCTTCAACTCATCATAAACCTCATCCGACAGCCCACGTCTTCTAAACTCCTCTCTAGTCGGTCCAGGAGCTTCCTCCTCCACAATCGCCTCATCCACATGCTCCTCCTCCCCTCGCTTCTCTCTCTGCACAAAATCATGCAATTCATGGTTTGAGACGACGGCGGCACGCAACGGCCCGGTTGCATCTTTCAAATAGCACCAAGAGGTTCCACGATTCATTGCGACGTCTTCTGGATCACTATATCTCACCTGGGTACCGTATCTCGATTGGATGCCCAGAGTAAGATCCGATTTGAAAATGGTGGCTAACTGAGAGCGTAGAACGTAGCTCAATTGATTATTATCTGCTGATTCGGTCATATTTCGAAGGGATTGTTGAAGATATCTTTGATGTTGTTCCAATGATTCCTCTTCTCGATTCAAATCTTCAATATCCATTTTAAGCTGAGCAATTCTTTCCTCTTCTTCAGTGGTGGCAGATTGACGTTTTCCGTCTTTCACGTTTAACATGAAATCGCCGCCTCTGGAATTGAAAAATTGGCATTTTTGGGGGGAAAATAGCTGAAAATGACTAAAAATAACTAGAAAAAGCCCAAAAACCGGGAAAATAACTCAAAAATTGAGGTTTTCGGCTTTCTAAACGGCCCAAAAGCTGGAACTAGCTCAAAATAGTCTAAATATCGACAAATCGCTGAAAGTAGCTGTAAATTGGCGAAAATATCGGAAAGTAGCGAAAAATAGCCCAGAAATGGATAAAAATGGGCAAAAAGGGGCCTAAATATCGAAAAATGGCTGAAAATCGGTCGAAATAGCTTGGAAATAGCTCAAAATTGGCATAAAAATGATAAAAACTACACTATAATCAAAAAATAACCAAAAAATCGAGTTTTATTGTCAAAAACCACTGAAAAACTACTCAAAATCACTTAAAATGGGCTAAATCAAGGTTTTTCAAAATTCAAAAGATATAATTGAGTTTTAGAGTAGCCAAAGGATTGAAATAGCTAAAAACAGCTCAAAAATCGAAAAAATAGTTTATTGGAAGGAAAAATTGACTTAAAATCGCTGAAAACGGACCAAAACTCTATGAAATGGCTAAAAAATCGAAATTTTGGTTTCAAAATGGCCTAACTTCGAAATAAGCGGGTTTAGAGTGTCTAAAAGATTGAAATCGCCTGAAAACGTATTTTTTCGAAATTTCCAATCCCAAAATGACCGGAAAACTTGAAAAGAACAATTTCAGGCTTAATTTATCATTTTTTGGCAGTTTTTAGCAATTTCAATCCTTTAGACACTCTAAAACCCGCTTATTTCGAAGTTAGGCGATTTTGAAACCAAAATTTCGATTTTTTAGCCATTTCATAGAGTTTCGGTCCGTTTTCAGCGATTTTAATTCATTTTTTCACCATTTTTCCTTCCAATCAACTATTTTTTTCGATTTTTAAGCTGTTTTTAGCTATTTCAAGCCTTCGGCTACTCTAAAACTCGGTTATTTCTTTTAAACTGTGAAAAACCTCGTTTTTAGCCAATTTTTGGCTGTTTCTGGCAGTTTTCAGTGGTTTTTATTTCGAAAAGTCGATTTTTTTGCTTATTTTTTGATTTTAAGTCGTTTTTGGAGTCATTGCGCGGGATTTTAAAAGCCGATAATCTCGATTTTTGGGTTATATTTCGGGATTCGGGTAGTTTTTCATCATTTTTAGACCATTTTCAGCTATTTTCAGTCATTTTCCAGCTATTTTTCTACTTTTTAAGCCATTTTCATCGATTTTAGGCCGTTTTTTAGATTTTTAGGGCATTTTTCAGTGATTTAAGCTAAAACGCTTACTTCCACTGAATCATATTCTTGCTTCTCTTCTCAATCAATCCAATTCCCTCCAAAACATTCGTGATATCGTATATTCTTCGTTTTTGACGAACGTTCAACGCCTCTGCAGCCTGAAATGTCAATTTTCTTGTTAAATCTGATCAAAATTAAAGGATTACTGTATTCAAATCGCATCTACCGTACGGTGAATATTGAATCATTCGAATGAATCGTTTCGCCAGTAATCCCAGTGATTTATCGGCACGAGTGCCCATTTGTGGTTGATCTAGATCTTCGTCTTCGTCGAAATCTGCAAAAGCTTAGGGGGACGTGATTAGCATTTATTTTTTAATTTTGGTGGCCTAGGAAATGCGGGGGCCGGGTGGATTCTAGGCCATGGTTGATTTTCATTGATTTTAGGCAATTTTCGATGGATTTAGGTGGTTTTAGGCCATTTTTCAAGCTAAAAATGGAGATTTTTAAATATTTTTTAGCCAAAATTTAGTTCGGATGGGCTAGAAACAACTTCAAATGGAAAACTAAGCCACGCACGAATTTTGAGGGTTTTAGGTCGATTTTGGCGGTTTTTGATGAATTTTTCGGAGTTTGTAGCGTTTTCGGAGCTAAAAATGACGATTTTACGGCTTAGGACGAGGTTTTCATGGCCTAGAAACCTCTAAATCTGAAAAACTCGGCCATAATCGATTTTTGATGGATTTTGACGGTTTTTAGCACTTTTTATTCATTTTTGAGCGGTTTTTCACTAGTTTTTAGACATTTTTCAGCTGAAAATAACGATATTTGGTCTTAAACTGAGGATAAATGGCCTAGAAACCTCTAAATTTGGAAAACTCGGCCATCATCGATTTTTGAAGGATTTTTATGGTTTTTAAGCTATTTTTAGCGGTTTTTATCAGTTTTTAATGACAATTAAGCCTTTTTGAAGCTAAAAATGACGATTTTCAGTCTTAAAATGGTTTTTCATGGCCTAGAAACCTCTGGGAGTCGGAAAACTCGGTCATTACCAATTTTCGTTAGATTTTGGCAGTTTTTACTGGATTTATATGGTTTTTAAGCTGTTTTCTTTGTTTTTATCGGTTTTTCAAACCTGAAAACCCATTTTTAGCCCGAAAAATACCGTTTTTGGCTCAAAAAACCTCAATTATGGCCAAAAACTCCTATTTGTACCCGAAAACCTTGAAAAAACGAATTTTCCCCCCTCAAAATCACTAACCAAAATCGAAATCCATCTCATTTTCGAATCCCATCACCATATTCTGCTTCAAAATATGCTGTTTCGTCATATTCAACGCCTTTTCGAGTTGACTATTGGCCAATTGCTGCATTTCGATGTCCTCGTCGAATTGATCGTCCATTTCTGGAAAATTAGTGATAAAAAGGGCGAAAAAAGACGAAAAATCGTAAAAAAATCGGGAAAACTCGAAAAAAATCGATTTTTCCCGATTTTTGACCTAAAATAGCATGAAATGGGAGGAAAAATCGATTTTAAACGCATTTCTGACCAATAAAAACATTAAGAAACCACTAAAAATCAATAAAAATCACTAAAACCCCATGAAAATCCGAAAAACCCGATTTCCCCCTAAAAATCGATAAAATACCCAATTTTTAACCAATTTTATTCAATTTAAACCTTCAAAACCCTCAAAAAATCAATAAAAACCCCAAAAAAACCATCGAAATCAATAAAAAACGAATTCGAAATTCGCTCCAAAAAGTGCGGAAAATGGGCGCGAGGAGGCGGCGAGAGACAATGGTGAGAGGAGAGACGCAGAGAAATGGAGGGTGCGATGGGGCGCGTTTGCTACGGAATTCGGGTGTGGGTTTTTGAGGCGATTTAAGGGGGGAAAAGGGGGATTTTGAGCAGGAAAAAGAGAGAAAAAGAAAGAAAAAAATTAAAATCAAAATTTAATTGCCTTATTATTCATATGTCTAGCTGATATCACTTAACACGTGAGCGCCAAGATTACAACCTATAATTATGTTGAGATTAAAGGTTTCGTGAGATGGAATTAGTCTAGAAGCAGGTGTGAATGTCCAAAACATTCATTTTTACTTCCTTTTTCTCTTAGTTTTCAGATTTTTTTAGTTTATGAAGTTTTTTTTTGGAAGTGTGCCGAAAAAGTGCCATAACTCCATTTAAAATCGATATTTTTGGGCGGTCAAGGAGTGAAAATGATAGCTCTCAATGAGATCTACAAAACTATCTAGCTTAGGGTTACGGTAGTTTAGGCTGAACAAAGTTACAACGGTTAAATAGCAGAGGCAAAAAATGAAGTTTACTTTGAGCCCTGTAACTTTGTCCAGACTGAACTACCGTGATCCTAAGCTATTTCATCTTGTAGATCTCATCGAGAGCTATCATTTTCACTCCTAGATCGCATGAAAATATCGATTTTAAGGGTAGTTGAAGTCTTTTTATTTCCAGACCCAATAAGCTAGCTATAACTCTCTTTAAAATCGATATTTTAAGTCGGTCAATGGATGAAAATGATAGCTCTCGACGAGATCTACAAAACTATCTAGCTTAGGGATATTGTAGTTCAGCCTGAACAAAGTTATGGGGCTTAAAAGATCGGAGGCAAAAAATGAAGTTTACTTAACCCGTTGTAACTTTGTTCATCCTCAACTACAGTAATCCTAAGCTAGATAGTTTTGTAGATCTTATCGAGAGCTATCATTTTCACCCCTTGATCGCTTAAAAATATCGATCTTAAGGTAAGTTAAAGCCCTTTTATTTCCTGACTTAATAAACTAGCTATAACTCCCTTTAAAATCGATATTTTTAGGCGATCAAGGGGTGAAAATGATAGCTTTTGACGAGATCTACAAAACTATCTAGCTCAGAAGTACGGTAGTTTAGGCTGAACAAAGTTACAGGGCTTAAAAGATCGGAGACAAAAAATGAAGTTCACTTTAAGCCCTGTAACTTTGTTCATCCTCAACTACCGTAAACCTAAGCTAGATAATTTTGTAGATCTCGTCAAGAGCTATCATTTTCACTCCTAGATCCTTTAAGAATATCGATTTTGAAGGGAGTTATAGCTCTTAGACTTCCAGACTTATGAATTAAGCTATAACTCCCTTTAAAATCGATATTTTAAGTCGGTCAATGGGTGAAAATGATAGCTTTTGACGAGATCTACAAAACTATCTAGCTCAGAAGTACGGTAGTTTAGGCTGAACAAAGTTACAGGGCTTAAAAGATCGGAGACAAAAAATGAAGTTCACTTTAAGCCCTGTAACTTTGTTCATCCTCAACTACCGTAAACCTAAGCTAGATAATTTTGTAGATCTCGTCAAGAGCTATCATTTTCACTCCTAGATCCTTTAAGAATATCGATTTTGAAGGGAGTTATAGCTCTTAGACTTCCAGACTTATGAATTAAGCTATAACTCCCTTTAAAATCGATATTTTTAGGCGATCAAGGGGTGAAAATGATAGCTCTTGACGAGATCTACAAAACTATCTAGCTTATAGTTACGGTAGTTTAGGCTGAACGGAGTTATAGGGCTTTAAATACCGGAGATAAAAATGAAGTTTGTTAAAAGTCGTGTAACTTCGTTCAGGCTGAACTACCGTAACCGTAAGCTAGATAGTTTTGTAGATCTCATCGAGAGCTATCATTTTCACTCCTAGATCCTTTAAAAATATCGATTTTGAAGGGAGTTATAGCTCTTAGACTTCCAGACTTATGAATTAAGCTATAACTCCCTTTAAAATCGATATTTTAAGACGGTCAATAGGTGAAAATGATAGCTCTCGATGAGATCTACAAAACTATCTAGCTGAGAATTACTGTAGTTCAGGCTGAACAAAGTTACAGGGCTCAAAGCAGTCGGCACTTTTTATCTCTAATCTTTTAAGCCTTGTAACTTTCTTCATCCTCAACTACCGTAATCCCAAGCTAGCTCGTTTTGTAGATCTCATCGAGAGCTATCATTTTCACTCCTTGACCGACTTAAAATATCGATTTTGAAGAGAGTTAGACCCTAATCTTCCAGAATGAAAAACCCGCCAAAACCCGACTTTCTAACCTCCGAAGAATACGCTCTCCTTGATAACTACTACCAAGCTTATGACTACAATGAAACCTACGACTACAGTAATCCTTCCATCGAAAATACCGTAATCAACGAGTCAATCACTTGGAACGCTAATCTTCAAGCCATCACTATCCTAATCAATATCATACATTTTTTAATCTTAATTCGAAAGCAATTGCGCTCCAATGCAGTTTATATTTACATGATGGCGATTTGTTTATCCGATATTTTAAACTTTTCTCTTTCTATCTATGACTTATCAATTCAATACGTGGATGCTGAGGTGCCACGGAGGATAATTAAGGATGAGGAAGGATATTTTTGCTTGGATAAGAACTGGATAGTGGTTGATATTGAGGTTAGAGCTAAGCCACGTCTACAGCAGTTCTAGAACGTCTTAGAGCGATTTTGGACGTTTTAGAACCATTTAGAGCGTCCAAAATGGTTTTAAAACGTCTGAAATGGTTCTAAAAACGATTTTGGATATTTTAGAACCATTTAGGACGTTTTAGAACAATCCAGAACCTCCTAAATGGTTTCAAAACGTCCAAAATCGCTCTGAGACGTTCTGGGACCATTTAGGACGTTCTAGATGGTTCTAGGACACTCAAAATGGTTTTAAACCGTCCAAAATCGTTCTAAGACGCTTTGGAACCATTTAGGACGTTCTAGATGATTCTAGAACGTCCAAAAATGGTTCCAGAGCGCCTCAGAACCATTTTGAGCGTCCTAGAACCATCTAGAACGTCCAAAATGGTTCTAAAACGTCCTAAATCGTTCTAAGACGCTCTGGAACGATTTTGGACGTCCTAGAACCATCTAAACCCTCTTAAAGTACCATAAGCTTCAGGGTCAAATAACTATTACGGTATTCGAGATCACTAAACGATTATCTATATGGCTGGCTATTCTTATGGCATTTATTAGAACGGCATCGGTGATCTTCCCCATGAACGAGAGGGTTCAGAGATTAGCAAAAGCCAAGGCCACATTGCTAATAATATTTTTGATGTTATTTGGGTGGATCTGGTTTCAGATATGGCATATTCCTTGGTTTTTTATGGTTAAGTGGTATCCGGATGTTAGGCCGAAAAAGACGTGAGTAACTAGGTTAGGAGGAGAGATAGGGGGAAATGGTTAACTAGGGAAATACTGCTCAGGATAAGGGCTATATTTTGTTAGTTGACAGTTTTTTGATAGCTCTTATGGGAGCAGAGATACAGAAGTTTTAAAAATGCATTAAAAATTTTTTTTGCATTTTTGAAATCCCTGTATCTCGGTTTCCATAAGATCTATCAAAAAAGTGTTAACTAATGGAATATTGCTCATGTTAAGGGCTACATTTCAATAGTTGAAAGTTTTTTGATAGCTCTGCTAGCAGCTGAGATATAGGAGTTTTAAAAAATAAGAAATTTCAAAATTTTTTTTTGCATTTTTTAAACTCCTGTATCTCGGCTCCCTTAAGAGCTATCAAAAAACTGATAACTGATAAAATGTAGCCCTTGTTACGAGCAACATTTCACTAGTTAAGAGTTTTTCGATTGCTCTTATGGGAACTGAGATACAAGAGTTTTAATAATGTTCCAAAAAAAAAAACTTCCCATTTTTCAAAACTCCAATATCTTGGTTCCCATCAGAGTTATTAAAAAACTCTCAACTAACAAAATATAGCTCTTAACCTGAGCAATATTTCGTTAGTTAACAACTTTTTTTCATCTTCAACAAGAACCGAAATACAGCTATTTCAAATTTCCAGATGCCCACCCCAACCAAAATCCGAGCTAGAACAATATATCCTCGTGGTCCCCTTTAAAATCGAGGATTGGTTTTCCAATGAATTCTATAAAATCGAAGTAATCCTTAAGTTTATCCCAACTATCCTCTACCCCGTCTTAACTATAGGATTACTCATCCAATTACATATTTACAAGAAAAAACGTCAAAAAACGATTTCTACAGAAGGCGATAAGAGTAACACCACAACATTAGTGTTATTCATGACCGTAACCTTCATGTTATCCGAAGGTTTAGCCGGGATTTATGCGATTTTAAGATTTACTCAAATTTATTGGGTAAAATTTAACAAAACGGTGGATTGGTCGTAAGGCTTAGCTTATCGAGGATTACGGTAGATATAAAAATTTTAAAGATTGGTCCTGGTAGTGGCTTCTTATCAAGTTGACATTCTCCGAACGGTTAACGCACTTTCCCATCCGATTATTTGTTTTTTGATGTCGGCACAGTATCGGGATACGGTAACAGGCGTTTTTTCGTGTTGTGGAGCTAGGAAAAAGGTAATTTTTAAGAAAAAATGAAAAAAAAAAACGAAAAAAAAATAAAAATTACAGAATAATATGTCATCGGCGGCAGCGGTGTTTAGAAAGAGCAGCAAGAAGAGCACATCGATGGGTACTGTAGCTAATTAATTTTTCTTCTTTTTTTTTCTCTTTTTTTGCTTTGAAATTTTGAAAAAGCTTTGAAAAAATACTTTTTTTAGAAAAAAAATTTAAAAATTAAAAAAAAGAAAGATCGCGGCGAAACCCATTGACAAAATATACCGTGCGCCTTTAAAAATACAGTAATCTTCTGAAAAATTATTTTTCAGAGATTTTTGACAATTTCATGGGATTTTCTGCATTTACAGAATGATTTTGGTTATTTTTAATAGTTTTTTGAGGATTTTTGATCAAAATTAACTAGAAAATCACAAAATTTACCAAAATCCCAAAATTCCGCAAAAATAAAGAAAGTCGCTTCGAGACCCAAGAAATTTTTCTTGTCTGCGCCTTTAAAGTACAGTACGCCTAAATTTATTTTTTTTTCATTTTTATTCAATTTCACCCATTTTTCTTCGTTTTTCCTCGTTTTTCTTGGATTTTTTCACTTTTTCCACTCAAAAATCATGAAAAAATTAACTAATTAACCCATAAAATTCCAGAAAACCCCTCAAAAAATGGCGGATTTCATCCCCAACACAAAATTCCTTCGCTCCTGTATTCTCTACGATGTAATCCGCCAGAGATCATTTCGGGAAGCTTATCGCGATTTTTATGAATCATTTGGGATCAGAATAATGGATAAAGAGGAATTTCGATTTTGGTTTTTTCGATTTTCCAATGGATCGAGGGATTTGGACTTTGACCCCAGGTAACTCATATTAAAAATTTTTTTTAATCGAAAAATCATAAATTTCGTTTCAGGACCCTTCCGACACCTGAGGAACCCGACTTTTAACAGCTGAAAGCTTTTGAGCCCATCGCAAGATATCTGGACCTTCGAACACAGTTAGTAGGGGGTTTTAGGCTTAAATTTAGGGTTTTAGTGGTTTTTAAGCGTTAAAATCGATAATTTTAGGTCTGGAACCCTTAATTTAAGGTCTAAACCCCCCTAAATAGTGATTTTAGGCTTGAAAATGGCCATTTTAGGCTGAAAATAGTGTTTTAAAGTCATTTTTGTGACTTGGTGCCAACTGAAAACTTGCTCAGAATATAAAAATACATGTATTTAGCAAAAAAAAATGGAAAAAAATTGTTGAAAATTTTGGAATTGTACTCCTCTCGGACAATTTTAACGTTCGGCTCTTTTAGGGGTTTATCGTCATTTTGGATTGCGGATTTCAACTGAAAATTTGGATTTGAAAATAGTGATTTTTATGCTTAAAAATAGTGATTTTTATGCTTAAAAATAGTGATTTTTATGCTTAAAAATAGTGATTTTTATGCTTAAAAATAGTGATTTTCGGGCTTAAAAATAGTGATTTTCGGGCTTAAAAATAGTGATTTTCGGGCTTAAAAATAGTGATTTTCGGGCTTAAAAATAGTGATTTTACGCTAAAAAACCACCAAAAACCCCAAAATTCCAGGTTAAGACTTCGAAAAGTGTCCAAAACCATGCGTTCCGTGATTTTCGAGGGAAAAATCTCGTTCGAAACCCTTCAAATCCTCATTTCCGCCGAATTCATCGCAATTCGATACCAAAAAAATCGTCGTGTCGTCTATAAAAACCGTAATTCAACGGTTACCCTTAAACCCAATGATTTGATTGTTGAATGTGAGAATTGTATGGATACGGCGGTAACTGACGTTCGGATAGCTGTCAATAATCCGAATAATGAGTTTGATTGTGTACAATTGGAATGGGATAGGCAGGTGATGAATGGGAAGATGAGCGAGAATTTTGAAGAGTTTTCGTGGAGGTTTCGGTGAGTTTTAGCCAGATTTGGGGTTATTTGGACGTTTTAGAACCATTTAGAACGTCTAAAATGGTTCTAGAACATTCTGGAGCAGTTTAGGAAGTTTCAAATTGTTCAATTAAGTCTAAAGTGGGGTTCAAGCTATATAGGACGTTTTAGAAGCATTTTGAACATTTTAGGACGCTCCAAATGGTCCTAAAACGTCCTGAATCGTTATAAGACGGTTTAGATCGTTCGAAGATGCTCTAGAAGCGTTTAGAGCCACTCTAAAACATTTTAGACGGTTTTAAAAAAATTGAGAAATTTCGTATTATCCTAAATGGTTCCAAAACGGCCGAGATGGTTTGAAACCGTCTAAAATGATTTTTAATGGTTCTTAACGATTCTGAAGCATCTCAGAACGATTTAGGACGTTTTAGAACCATTTAGAGCGTTCTAAAATGCCCAAAATATCAGGTTGTGCGAAAAGTTTTGCATCACTTTTTATTTTTTCTCCAGAAACATTATGAAGCTTTTAGAATGTTTCATACTGGGGGTCAGTAAAGGGTAGTGTGTTGACTATTGACACAAAAAATCTCAACTTAATAGCAGCTTTGAACAGCGCAACAGCAAAGGAATTGCAAATGAACTTTTTTGATAAAATTTGTATAGCCACCAAATCGGTCTTCGCTGACACAAAACTTGGGCCCATTTCTGATATTAATAAGTCTTAGTACTGTTAATAATATCACAGTAGTCGATTGGTTCCAATTATTCAGAAGTGAGGAACTGGAATCAATTGATTCACCATGTGATAATGAAATATTGTCATTATTAAAGAAGGTTTCGTGAGGCTGCTGGAATATGATCTAAGTCAATGTAGTGTGTGTTTTGTATATACACATAAGCACTCTAAAACTACATAAAATTATTACATTTCTGATTTTTGGTTCTCCTGGAATAGGACAATCAACCTACTATCTGTATCTTCGCGCACAACTCAGTGCTAGAGGGAGGATGTAACAATATTTATTTTTTAATCTAAAGAGAAAGAAGCCTAGCTTCTCAAATCGGTTGGTGTGGTTCATTAATAGATACTCCACACTAATTATTACAAAGGGTGTCAGTTGCGGAATCCCCGGGATTCTGTAGTTCTGACGGCGGAAGTGGAAATTCCCTTCAAACTAGGGTTTATGCCCATCTATTGGGGCTTGGAAAAGACGACGCATCGGGATATTTCACAAACCGATACAACAGTTCTAGGCAACTTATTTTGTGAGCAAATCATGATTGTATCAGAGAAATTCCAATAGAAAATTATCCCAGTGCCCCTCATCTGTGATACCTCTTAATCATATATTGTGAATATCACTTATCAATTTATTCTAAAGCGAGGCTTGACTATTATAATTGTACATGGTACTCTCCTAGCATGACACTTTTGCATCATCATTTATTCATATTCCTAGCCCTTGTCATAGACGAGCTGGAAATCCCAAAAATGGTGACCAAAAATAGGAGTGTCTGTGAAAAGTTGGCGATAGCTTCCTGTGCTTCTATCGAAAGGAAGTGAACAGTTACTTAATTGTTGGCAGTACATTGTTAGTTAACATAGTACATAGGTCGCCTACTGATATTACAAAAACATTGAAAAAATCTGAATCGAAAGTTTTTCCGAAAGTGATGCAAAACTTTTCGCACAACCTGATAGTTCTAGAACGTTCTAAGTAGTCTGAGCATCATTTTCGACGTTTTGGATAGTTCTAAGTGGTTCTAAAACGCTCTGAAACGCTCTAGAATCATTTTGGAAATTTAATAAACATCTGGGACGTCCAAAATAGTTTTAAAGCGCTCGATATGATTCCAAAACGTTCAAAATCATTCTAAAGTGTCCAGAACGGATCTTAAACTATTTAGTACAATCTAGAACCGTTTCGAGCATTTCAGATAGTTTTAAATCGTGCAAAATTGATCTAGGACAATATGGGACGTTCTGGAACCATTTTGAACGTTTTAAATAGTTCAAGATGGTTTTTAAGTTACTCAAGACGTTTTAAAACCAGCAGGACCTTTTATGACGTTCTAGAACAAGTTGAGACGTTCTAAATGGTTTAAAATGCTCTAAATAGGTCTAGAACATTTTAGGGCGTTTTTAACTATTTTCCGCACTTAAGGACCATCTAGGACGTCTAAAATGGTTCCAGAACGTTCTAAAACGCTCTAGACCAATTTACAGCGTTTTAGAACTATCTGGGATGTCCTAAATGGCCTTAAAGCGGCCTAAATGGTTCTAGACCGTTATAGAACTAATCAGAACGTTTCAAAACCATTTTTCTCCATTTTCCAGCCGCATCCTAACCTCCCTTCCATTCCAACTCCACGTGAAACGTCTCTCCATCCAAACCAATAATCTATCCTTATTTCAACGTCTTCTCAACAGAACAAAACCAAAAATTCTCGAAGAAATCAAACTATTCAACGTGGATTTCCCGATTTCTCGAGATTTAAAAACGGTGAAATTCAACGAAGAAGCAACGGATCCAGAATCAAGAAAATTGGAGTGGAATAACGTGGAAAAAGAGGATGATTTGGAGATTCAGATGAAGATCATCGAAATGGCTCAGTTTAAAATGGCTAGGAGCATTAGGTGGCACCATCGACCGATTCTTGTCCCGCTGGAATCATTTTTTGGATTTGAAGAATTTGAAGTTTCGGGGATTGAGGAGATTACGGTAGAACAGATGGGGAGGATTAAGGAGGTAGGTTTTTTTTATTTTTTGGAATTTTTGGAAAAGGATTACGGTAGCTAGAGTCAAAAAACTTTTTGAAAAAAGAACCCTGAAAATAGCTGATTTTTGACTGAAAATGACCCAAAAAAGCTGAAAAATAGATTGCTTAGGCTTAAAATTGGAGCTTTGTAGTTTTTGTAGTTTAAAAAATCCTAAAAAATGACCTTAAAATGGCTAAAAAATCACCAGGAAATTTTGAAAAAAAACCAGAAAAATGCGAAAAAATGACCTAAAACCGCCAAAAAATTTCAAATTTGTAGTTTTTGTAGTCTTTTTAGTCATTGAAATTTTCAAAACCCCTTAAAAATGGCTCCAGACATTTGAAAAAGCTAAAAATAACAAAAATTCTCCAAAAAACTATCTAAAAATCAGAAATTGACCATAAAAACCTCTGAAATCCCATTAAAACCATAAAAATACCATGGGAACCTTTAAAATAGGTTCTAGAACTCTTAGTAAAGCTGAAAATCGCTGAAATCTTTCAAAAATGACTAAAATAGACGAAAAACCTCATCAAAAACCATTAAAACCATCTTAAAATGACTAGAAATGCTGAAAATAGCTAAAATCTTATAAAATATCTGAAATAGGCTTAAAAACCCACTGAAAACCATTCAAAAATACCCAAAAACCCTTAACAATGGTCCTATAATGATCTAAAAAAAACTGAAAATCGTGAAAATCTTCAAAATTACCTGAAATAGGCGTAAAAACCCACTGAAAACCATTAAAATTACTCTAAATCCTACAAAAATCATTATAAATTCCACCAATTTCACCCTAAAACCCATTAAAATCACCCTAAAATGGCCCGGAATGCTGAAAATAGCAAAAATCTTCAAAATTACCTGAAATTGGCTTTAAAATTATTCAAAAACCACCATAAAACACCCTAAATACCTGAAAAATGACTCCAAAATGTTGAGAATAGCTGTAAATCGTAAAACTCTTCAAAAATACTTAAACCAGGCCTAAAAACCCCTTAGAACCCACCAAATTCATCGTAAATCTCTTAAAAATAAGCTTAAAAATAGTCAGAAAAACTAAAAATCCTAAAAACCTTCAAAATTACCTGAAATAAGCTTAAGACCCATTAAAACCTCCAAAAAACCTTCTAAATCTGTTTAAAATAGCTCTAGAACTCTAAAAAGTGTTGAAATTCACAACAAAAACATTCAAAAATGGCTATAATCGGCCAAAAACGTATCAAAAAATATAAAAATCACCAAAAACCCCATTTAAATGACCCTAAAATGGCCAGAAAAGCTGAAAACCGTTAAAATCTTCGAAAATGTTAAAACAAGGGTTAAAAAAACCCCTTCAAACCCCTTAAAAGCCGTTTAAATCACCTTAAAATCCTCCTAAACCTCGAATTTTTTCAGTACATCTTCAATGAAAAACCGGAAATCCAACTTCGAAGTGCAATCATTTATCGTTTATCAAAAATGAATTTGGATGAAGCACCAAAAACTCTATCATTTTATCAAAGAAAAGGAGAAGTATGTCCGTATACTTGGTATACAAAAATTCCCGGTTCCAAAGACCAAGTGATCTTTTATATTGGAGAACAATCGGTTTTTATAAGGAGAGCAAGTCCCGGAAAAGCTGTGGTTAAGAAAATGATTATTAATAAGAGGAGGAGATAATTGATTATTTTTGTTTTTTTTTGCGTATTTTTGAAGTATTTATTAATTTTATTTGAAAAAAAAATGATTTTCTTCCAGGAATTTTGACATTTTTTGCCGGGAAATGGGGTTTAGAGGCATTTTCGAAAGATGGTCCCAACTGAAAACTTGCTCAGAATATGAAAATACATATATCTAGCAAAAAAAAATCGAAAATTTTTTCTTAGAATTTTTGGTTTTGTACTCCTCTCGGACAATTTCTAATTTTGGTTGTTTAAGGGGTTTAGAGGCATTTTTAAAGGTTACTTCAAGAGAAAAAGTTGCTCAGAATATAAAAATACATTTATTTAGCAAAAAAAAAATTGAAAAAATTGTACTCCTCTCGGACAATTTTCAATTTTGGTATTTTAGGGGTTCAGAGTCATTTTTGAGTCTTGGTCCCAACTGAAAACTTGCTCAGAATATGAAAATGCATCTATTCAACAAAAAACTAGAAAAAATTTAAATAAAAAATTTTTGGTTTTGTACTCCTCTCGGACAATATTTTTCTAGGTCATTTTGAGGCGTTTAGAGCCATTTTTAAGGGTTGCTCCAAGAGAAAAAGTTGCTCAGAATATAAAAATACAATTATCTATTAAAAAAAAATCGAAAAAAAAAATTTTGAAAAAATTTTGTACTCCTCTCGGACAAAATTTTTTTTTTCGATTTTTCACCAAAATCGTTTAAAAAATCAGAAAAACTATGGAAAAAGGAAAGAGAGACGCAGATATGTAGAGAAAACATGATCAAGTTTTTTGCCCAATGTTATGCAATAAGTTCTGTTCTCTGATTAGTGTCTCTCACTGTGTCTGCGTCTCTTCTTTCTCATTGTCTCGCTTGTTAGCTGTGTTTATTTATTTCATTTTATTTTCTTTCAAAAAAAAATAAAATTTTCTACAGTAATCCTGGGTACAGTACCCCTTTTTCTTGGTTTTTTTCACATTTTTGCTACTACAGTACCCCTACAGTATGCCCACCTGCTCGATTTGCCACGCCTCCCCAGCCCGAACCCATTTCGGTGCCGTCTCGTGCCGTGCGTGTGCCGCTTTTTTTCGGCGATGTGTCGTGACGAGGAAATTGATGATTTTTTGTACTTGTTCTAGTAGGAAAGGTATACTGTAGCTGAGGATTTATTTTTCAAAAAAAAAAGATTAAGATGAGCAATATCCATGTAAGCTATGTCGAATGGAGAAGTGTGTAGCTGTTGGGATGAGGGTCGAAAGTACGGTTTTTTTTTATTTAAAAAAAAAAAAAATAGAATTACAGGAATCCAAGGGTCCCGCGACGTCAATATTCCATTCGGTGGTCCCATTCCGGTAAGGTATCGAAAAATGCGTGTCAAGTCACCAAAAATGCGTCAAGGCACTAGAAACGCGTCAGGGCACTAGAAATGCGTCAAGGCACAAAAAATGCGTCAAGTCACCAGAAATGCGTCAAGGCACTAGAAATGCGTCAAGGCACTAGAAACGCGTCAGGGCACTAGAAATGCGACAATGCACGAAAAATGCGCCAAGACACCGAAAATGCGTCAAGGCACTAGAAACGCGTCAAGACACTAGAAACGCGTCAAGACAATAGAAATGCGTCAAGTCACCAAAAATGCGTCAAGGCACTGAAAATGCGTCAATACAATAGAAATGCGCCAAGGCACTAGAAACGCGCCAAGGCACTAGAAACGCGTCAAGTCACCAAAAATGCGTCAAGGCACTAGAAATGCGTCAAGTATCCAAATATGCGCCGAGGGCTCAAAAAGCGCCTATTTCATGAAAGTACCAATATTTTCTCCATCCTTGGCGCTTTTCCCGATCCTTGACGCATTTCTCGATCCTTGACGCATTTCTCGATATTTTCTATGCACCGAAAACGCGTCAACAACCAAGTTTCCAGAAAACTCTCCATCCCCGACAAATCTACCGTATACCTACCGTAATCCAAAACTACAAAAATTTGGAGTCCGAGAGGACTACAATTTTCGCTAGCTACAGTAACCAAGTGACCCTTCATGAATTCTCGTTAGAAGTGAAAATGGATTTAAAATTGCTTTGGAAGCTCTGCGAGACCTCGTTCCCGGAATTTAAGGATTTAGAAAAAATCGAGCAGGTAGGCCACGCCCACTTTTAGGCCACGCCCACTTAAAAAAAATTCAGAAAACCTTATTTTTCAATTTCCATGTGAAATGGTCGATAATGGAAATGTTGATGACGTCAACTAAAAAACAGGATCCGTTTAGGATATACTCCCCATCTGGAG
Source organism: Caenorhabditis wallacei (assembly GCA_963932035.1). Classification (NCBI taxonomy): domain Eukaryota; kingdom Metazoa; phylum Nematoda; class Chromadorea; order Rhabditida; family Rhabditidae; genus Caenorhabditis; species Caenorhabditis wallacei. The sequence goes on from OZ009932.1 coordinate 13,444,086, forward strand.
CAGTTTCACGGCCGGTTAAGGAGTTTTATGGGAGTTTTGGAGATGAAATTTTGAGTGGGGAGGATAAGGAAAAGTGAGTCACGGGAAATGCGCCAAGGATCCAAAAATGCGTCAAAGATCCAAAAATGCGCCAAGGATCGAAAAATGCGTCAAGGCACCAGAAATGCGTCAAGTATCGAAAAACGCGTCAAGGCACTAGAAACGCGTCAAGGCACTAAAAATGCGTCAAGGATCCAAAAATGCGTCAAGGCACTAAAAATGCGTCAAGACACTAGAAATGCGTCAAGGATTCAAAAATGCGCGAAGGCGCTAGAAATGTGTCAAGACACTAGAAATGCGCCAAGGATCGAAAATTGCGTTAAGGATCCGAAAATGCGCCATGTCACTAGAAAAGCGTCAAGGATCGGGAAATGCGTCAAGTATCCAAAAGTGCGTCAAGGACTAAAAAAGCGCCAATTTCGTAAAAGCGCCCATAATATCTCCCGCCTTGGCGCATTTCTCGATCGTTGACGCGTTTCTCGATCGTTGACGCTTTTCTCGATCCTTGACGCATTTCTCGATCCCTGGCGCTTTTTAGTCCTTGACGCACTTTTGGATACTTGGCGCATTTCTCGATCCTTGACGCTTTTCTCGATCCTTGACGCTTTTCTCGATCCTTGACGCATTTCTCGATCTTTTCTAGCTGATGCACCAAAAACGCGCTAACAACCAAATTCCAGACTTTTCGAACCAATTTGGAACTTTCGAATTCACCACCTCCTCTGCCCATTAGTCAAACTCAAATTGACCCAAATCGAGAATATGGCTCTTTTTGGAATCCTACTTTGGGATTACGGTAAGGATTAAGGCTTAGCAATTTTTTTTTATAATTTTTTTTTCTTAAAGGATACACGAATTTAAGCGAAAAATTAGCGGAAAAATGTGGATCAATGAGGAAAATCATACTTAAAGAGCTGAATTTTGGGTTAGACGAAGATTCTGGAAGATTTTTTGAAATTTTGAATATTTTGGGAATTTTAGAGGTAAGAGACGCAGAGATTAGGAGGATTACTGTAGTTTTTTTTGTAGCGTGCAGAGCAGAAATGTCAAGAGGAGTTGGAATTGTGTGGAATGTATAATTTGGCTGTGGATGAGGAGATGAGGAATATGGCGATGAGCGAGAAATACTAGGATTTTTTATTTGGAAATAATTTTTTTTTGAGACACTAGAAATGCGCCAGTGCGTTGTTGACGCGTTTCTAGTGCTTGTTGATGTTAAACAAAAAAGCAAAAAAGAAACTTCCCATGCCGGGAATCGAACCCGGGCCGCGTGGGTGAAAACCACGAATCGTAACCACTAGACCACATGGGAGGACGAGAAGACAGGGGGTTGAGGGCATAGAGGAGACTGCTGGCGGCGCGGTCCTCGAACCCGGGGTGACACATGCCCTAAAAAGCGTCAAGACACTACTCACAGAATAATGCGGCGAACGCGCATTCAATTGGGCATCCGCGCATCTCAGGCGCGAGCCGCGGATTACAATCCGCGGCTCGCGCCTGGGGTGCGCGGATGCCCCAGTCTCGCCCTTCTCCGCGCGCCTTCGCCCCATCCTCGCACATTGTCGCCCCATTCCCGCTCCATTCACGCCCATCGCCGCGCATTCTCGCCCTTTACTGCCCGTACTTGCCCTTTTCTGCCCCATTCTAGCTAATTTGGCTGGCTTTTCTGGTCGGCTCGTTCAGTTATCGGATTTAATTTATTATCAAAAAATATATACATAAATAAGAACAATGATGGGGTAATTCTAGGACACCATATTAGAGACAAAATGGTATTAAAGGAGCGAATCTATTAGAGGGAGCAATACTATTTTTCAAAGTATTCTGGGGGGGGGGGGGATGGGGACGGGGAGGGGCAAGACTAAAAGAGGAGCAACTGTAATAGAGGTTTTACGGTATATAAAATAAATTAAACAGAGGCAAAGATATTTAGCAGAAAAAAAATGAAGAGTCGGTGTTGGGGGACGGTGTATGTGTCAGCTTCACGAGTATTGCGCGTCGGATTCCTCTGAAAAAAGAATAATTAAATCAATTATACGATATTTATATTTCATACCATAGAAATTTGCATGAATCGTGGAAAAAGGAACTGAAACGGCGATATTCGAAGGCCTTAATTTCTGAAAATAATGAATAAGGTAAAAGACTTTAAAGTGAAGTTCCAAGGAGACATGTGCGATAGTTAAAAATGAAATTGAAAATGTAGAATGAAAACGATAAGCAATCCATGAAGCAAATTGCCAGAAAATGATGAATTTCGAAAAAAAAAATCGATTTTGTTGTTTTCGAATGAGCGGCCCCAAACGATCAGCGCATTTCCGCGCATATCCGCGCATTCTTGCTCCTTTTTGCGCATCTCCGCGTATCTCAGCGCATTTCCGCGCAATTTCTGCATCGCCCATTATCGCACATTTCCGCGCAGCTCCGCGCCATCAAGGGATGGGTCGAATCGCCCCAATGACTGCGCGGTTGCCCCAAGCGAGGCGCGATCGCCCCAATATATGCGCGTTTGCCCCATCTCCGCGCATCGTACGCAGAAAATTCTGTGAGTAGAATTGACGCAATTCTAGTGCCCACGCATTTTTTTTGGTTCCTTGACGCATTTCTCGATCAACATTCTATTTTCGGAATTTATAAATCTAAAAATAACGGGATTTTCGAAATAATTTTTTTTTCTCCCCTGGTTAGTCTCTTAATCCATAAAACAGAGAAAATTTTTCGAGACAAATTGGGGGAAATTTAAGAGTCCTGGGAAATGTTTGGAATAGTGGAAGGGGGAGGAGAAACAAGGAGGACCATTGGATGGAGGATCCTTCTAGGAGGAGGAAAAAAATTTGATTTTGCATTTTGAACCCAATGGGTTCAAATATTTTATTGATTAGGAGTTAACGGAATTTTATTATATTTAGGTTAGGTTTTTTTTTTGGATTTTTAGGAAAAAAAAATTTTTTTTGGAAAAATCCAAAATTCGGAATTTTCAAAATTTTTCAAAATTAGCCATGGTTATAGTCATCTGAACCGGCTCAACCTCCTGATTCTAAATATACCATTATTTTTGGATTTGGACCAAAATTGACCGAGTTACGGTAGAAAATGTATTTTCATATTGGGACCAACTACCCCAAAATTTTTCGAAATTTTAAACCTAGGCTTGTTTATACTTATCTGAACCGGCTTGACCTCCTAATTACGGAAATGAAGTGTTCAGGGTGATTGGAGCAAAATTGGCAGAGATACGGTAGTTTTTAGGTATGGTCCACGAGGACTACAAAACGAAAAATGATAATTTTTGAAACCTAGGCTTGTTTATACTTTTCTGAACCGGCTTAACCTCCTGAATCCAAAAATATCATTTTCAGAACGATCGGATTACTGTAGGTCGAGTTACGGTAGAAAATTCAAAAATTCAAAATTCGAAATTTTTCGAAAATCCATAACTTCCCTAGTTTTCAATATTTTTGGACCGTTTTTGGACCAAAATGTGGGGAATAACTTGGCTAACTTGGAAAATAAATTTGAAGTTGTTCCGATGAAAATTGGCCAGGTTACGGTAGTTTTTCTGAAGCTTTCAAACTTTCAATTTTGTGATTTTCAAAAACCTTTCCAGAATTTTACTAAACCATTAAGTAGGCTATTTTTTCATGTTTAAAAGCATTTTCAAGTTAGTTTAGGCAAGAAAAATTCAGTTTTTTAGGGATTTTTCCAAAATAATTTTTTCTCTTTGGGACCTCAAAAACCTTATTTTTCAACAGCAAAAAAACTTTTGAAAAATCAAATTTCCTCGTTCATTCTGTCCTTTTTTCCGTTTTTTTTTTCTTCTAAAAAATGAAGAATCCCTTCTTTTTTTTTTGAAAATTCTATTGTTTCAATTTGTCTCCTTCTTTTCCCTTCCCCTTCTACTAGTCTACTAGTAGACTAGTGCTCAGTGACCCCGAAAAAAAAAAAGAAGACAAGGGAAATTTATTTATTCAGCGACAACAAAAAAGGATAAGGTTTTTTTTGTCTCTTAGTATGTAGTATGACTCTTTTTTCAAAAAACCCCCATTTTTAGGGCCTATTTTTGAAATAGGTTCCTTAAATCAGGCTAGCCTTTTTCCTAATTTCATATTTCAAGCCACAATATTTTTCTCTTAAAACCCAAGAAAATCCCCACATTTTGGTCCAAAAACGGTCCAAAAAGCTTGAAAACTAGGGAAGTTATGGATTTTCGAAAAATATCGAATTTAGAATTTTTGAATTTTCTACCGTAACTCGAGCTACAGTAATCCGATCGTCTTGAAAATGATATTTTTGGAATCAGGAGGTCAAGGCGGTTCAGAAAAGTATAAACAAGCCTAGGTTTCAAAAAAATTGAAAAATTGTCCTCGAGGAGTACAAAACCACTAATTTCGAAAATCGTCCAAACCTAGTCATGATTATATGATTCTGAACCAGAATAAGCCCCTGATTACGAAAAAGTAGGTGAGCCAGTGTGAAAATCAAAATTAACCAGGTTACGGTAGAAAATGCACATTTTAATGGGTAAAACTACCGTAACTCGGTCAATTTTGGTCCAGACTCAAAAATTTTAGTATTTATGGAATGAGGAGGTCAAGACGGTTCAGAAAAGTATAATCATGACGAGGTTCTAAGAATCATCAGTTTTCATTTTGTAGTCCTCGTGGACAATAACTAAAAACAACCGTATCTCCGCCAATTTTCGTCCAAAACCAAAAATTTTGATATTTTTGGATTCAGGAGGTTAAGCCGGTTTAGATGACTATAATCATGACCCATTTTTGAATATTTTGAAAAATCGGAATTTCGGAGCTTCGTAAAAAAACTCAATTTTCGAAAAATTCCAAATCTAGTCATGATTATACTTTTCTGAACCGGCTTAATCTCGTGAAAATATCATTTTCAAGTCGATCTGATCAAAATTAGCAGGGTTACGGTAGTTTTTTCCTCAAAAAAGGTTCTTAAAATAGTCAATCTAAACTTGTTTTTCTTCCGTCATTTTCTCTTTCAAAAGGTTCCTTCAAAGATTAAATGATTCATTTATTTATTTATTTTTCGACTTGACTCTCATTCCGATGGCTATACATATTAATTATTCATTGAGGTCGGTCCCTTCTTATTTTCGGCTAAGGAGGGCTAGAGTAGAGATTCGGGAATTGACTAAGGTTTTGAGAATGTTCTTTTTTTTTACTTTTTTCTAGTAGTTTTTCAGAAAAAAGTTTGAAAAAATTGAAATTTTTTTTTTGAAAATTTCGAAAATTTTCTATATCTAAAAACTACCGTAACCCTGTGGATTTTGGTCGAATCGTCTTGAAAATGATATTTTTGAAATCAGGAGGTTAAGCCGGGTCAGAAAAGTATAATCATGACTAGATTTGAGAATTATTGAATCTTGGGACCATAAGGTCCTAAACCGCAGATTCAAGATTTTTGAAACATAGGTCATGATTATAGTCATTCGAACCGCCTTAACCTCCTGATTCCAAAAATATCATTATTTTTGGGTTTGGGCCTAAATTGACCGAGATACGGTAGAAAACGTGATTTCGTTGTGGGGCCCAAAAACCCAAAATTTCCGAAATTTTAAACCTAGGCTTGTTTATACTTTTCTGAACCGGAAAAACCTTCTGATTACGGTAATCTAGTTTTCAGGGTGATTGGACCAAAATTGACCGAGTTACCGTCGTTTTTAGTATTTGTCCACGAGGACTACAAAACAAGAAATGATGATTTTTAAAACCTAGTCATGATTATACTTTTCTGGACCGCCTTAACCTCCTGAATCCAAAAATACCATTTTCAAGGCGATCGGATTACTGTAAGTCGAGTTACGGTAGAAAATTCAAAAATTCAAAATTCGAAATTTTTCGAAAATCCATAACTTCCCTAGTTTTCAAGCTTTTTGGACCGTTTTTGGACCAAAATGTGGGGAATTTCTTCAGTTTTATACGAAAAAAATTTGAAAAAATACTGCATTTATGTTGTCCGGTTACGGTAGTTTTTCCAAGCTGTTCAAAAAAATTTGGAATTTTTTTTTTGGATTTTTCGAAATTTAAAAATAAGAATGCCCATCAAAAATCACTCTTTTTAAAGTGCCAAAAAACCAATTTTATGCAAATTTTCGTTTTTTTTTTTCGGAGGAAGTTTATCTCCTCCTCCCCCCCCTTTTTCTCTCCCTCCTCATCCGTTCTTTTTCTGCCCGTCGGCAGTTTTTTTTTCTCTGAAGGCTTTCAAATGGCAATCTAATTTTTTTCGATGTGTGTGTGTGGAGAAAAATAGACAAAGAAAAATGACGCTTTTTCAGAAACTTTCTGAAAAAAATTTTTTTTTTTTAACAAAAAAAATTTTCCAAAAAATTTATTTTTTTTTTTCTAAAAATTATTTTTTACTCAGACTTATTTTAAAATGATAACCCTGTTCAAACTCTACATTTTGGTTTTTAGAGCTTGAAAAACTGATGAAAATGAAGAAAGTTAGAGATTTTCGAAATTTTTCGAAAATCAGGATTTTCAATTTTTGGGATAACTACAGTAACCCTGGTCTGGAAGAATTGAAAATGATTTTTTTGGATTCAGGAGATCAAGCCGGTTCAGAAAAGTACCCACAAGCCATATCTAGCTCTACTTTGAATTTCGGAGGTTAGAGACGCAGACACTCTGGCTTCTCTGCGTCTCTAATCCCTGAAATTCAAAATGATGGTAGATATGGCGTGTGGGTACTTTTCTGAACCGGCTTAACCTCCTGAATCCAAAAATACTCAAATTTTTGAGTTTAGACCAAAATTGACCGAGTTACGGTAGAAAATGTGATTTTCGTAGTGGGACCCAAAAAGTGAAAATTTTCAAATCTAGTCATGATTATAGTCATTTGAACCGGCTTAACCTGTTGATTCCAAAAATACCATTTTCAAGGGACCTAGATCCAAAATTGGCTGGATTACGGTAGTTTTTTGGAAATTCAAAATTTCAAAATTTTCAATTTTTTTTAAATTTCTCTCTCTCTCTCTTTTCAGATTTCCAAAGAACCAAACTACACCACTTGAACCCCCACTCCTCTTCAGAAAAAAAAATGGTTCCCTGTTCCCCATTTTCAATAATTTATGAATTATTTTTTTTTTGGATGGATACTAAGATGTCTGGGGGCAATATAAATAAGTTTGGAGTGATTATTGAATTAAGAAAAAAGAGAAAGAGAAAACTAGGAAAAAAAAATTTTTTTTTTCGAAAAACCCGGTCCCAAAAGTTTTTTCCACTTAAAACTCATATCAACTTGCTCAGAATAAAAAACAAAAAACAATGGTCCCAAAAAGAATCGAACCTATGGTCCATTGGATCCAAGGACATCCCTCTTACCCACTGAGCCATTCTGCAACGCAGGGAAAACGCGGCGGCGGCGCCTTGTGGAGTTAAGCGCGCGTTTCCAGGTGGCTCAGCGGGTAAGAGGGATGTCCTTGGATCCATGGGACCATAGGTTCGGATCCTTTTGGGACCATTATTTTTTGTTTTTCAAGATTATGGCGTAGGACCCATTTTTGAAGGGTTATCTCTATTTTTTCCAGGTTTTTTCAGGTTTTTTCGGTTTTTTTTCCTTTTTTTTTCATTTTTTCCAAGTATATCTAAGTTTTCCTTCAGATTTTACCCTAACACCACATTACTTTTTCATTTTATCTATCTTTCTCAAAAAAAAAAAATAGAAAACAACATTCCAAAATGTTATGTTCAACACGTCCTCCCCAGCTGCATTTTCAAAAAAAAAAGAAGAAGATATTCAAATTCGTGTCAAAATGTGCCAGTTCAAATTGTGTTCGGTTCCGATAAAAAGTTTTTTTTGGTTCCTTATGGCTTTTGCCACTTGAAGTTTTTTTTTCATAAAATGTATATAAAAAGGATTTCGAAAGGGGTACAATCTGTGATTCTTAGAACCCTTAAAAAAAAAATTTTTTTTTTCGAAAAACCCGGTCCCAAAAGTTCGTTCCACTTAAAACTTATATCAATTTGCTCAGAATAAAAAACAAAAAATGATGGTGCCAAAAGGTTCCGAACTTAAGCCCTCTTGGTCCCATAGTCATCCCTCTTACCCACTGAGCCACCTGGTAACGCGCGCTTAACTCCACTGGGCGCCGCCGACGTGTTTTCCACGTGTTGCAAAATGGCTCAGTGGGTAAGAGGGATGTCCTTGGATCCATGGGACCATAGGTTCGATTCCTTTTGGCAACATTATTTTTTGTCTAACCTGAATAAGGCTTAGGACCCTTTTTCTTAAGGTTTTTCCGCATTCTCCCCAAAATCTAGATAAAAACTCATGATCTATGGGTAACCCATAAATCTTCCTCCACTTTTTTTCATTTCCTCTTTTCCTTTTCTCCTGCCTACTAATACTAAAAGACGTACTAAACGACATCTCAATTTACTCTTCTCTTCTTTTTTTTTCACCAATTTATCTCTTTTTTTCACTACTTTATTTTCATTTCCGTCTAGGAGAGTTTGAAAGGAGTTTTTCCGAAAAAAATGAATTTTTTTAAAGAAAAATTATGTTTCCTTAGGTTTTTCCACTTAAAAATTATACCAAATTGCTCAGAATAAAAAACAAAAAACAATGGTCCCAAAAGGTTTCGAACCTATGGTCCCATGGTCCCATAGACATCCCGCTTACCTACTGAGCCATCTGGAAACGCGTGGAAAACGCGGTGGGGGCGCCCAGTGGAGTTTAGCGCGCGTTACCAGGTGGCTCAGTGGGTAAGAGGGATGTCCTTGGATCCATGGGACCATAGGTTCGAGTCCTTTTGGGACCATTATTTTTTGCCTTTCCCAGAACCCTTGTGAATATGACAATTTTTCCGAAAAATGTCAGTTTCAGGTTTTTTTCTTGAATATTCCACTCATATGACTTGTTCGGATGAAGAACTTTGGACAAAAAAAAGTCAAGGAATTTTTAATTTTTCTTTTTTTTTGGGGTTAGGAAGAGGACAATAGGAAGGGTAAAGGTCGAGATTTTCTTATTTTTAGGTACACTAAAGTCTTTTTTGCGAGAAAAATTTTTTTTTTTTGAAAAATTTGAAAAAAATTATTTCCTCACCCTAAATTTTATATTTACAGATAGATCTTAAAAAACAAAAAATAATGGTGCCAAAAGGATTCGAACCTATGGTCCCATGGATCCAAGGACATCCCTCTTACCCACTGAGCCGCCCTGGAACGCGCGCTTAACTCCACAAGGCGCCGCCGCCGCGTTTCCCCTGCGTTGCAGAATGGCTCAGTGGGTAAGAGGGATGTCCTTGGATCCATGGGACCATAGGTTCGATTCCTTTTGGGACCATTATTTTTTGTTTTTTATTCTGAGCAATTTGGTATAGTTTTTAAGGCAGAAAATTGATTTTTAAGAGGAAAAATAATTTTTTTTCTTAAATAATTTTTTTTCTCACTTCTCTCTAACTCTAAGGGTCCCTATATCCATTCCAAATGAGTTTGTTTACTATCTTCCCCTATAATTTCATCCAATTTATTTTTTTCTATTTTTATGTGCTAGCGGCAAAAAGGTGACGTTTTCTCTGTGTGCGAACGTCTAGGAAAGTTAAGGACTACTTTGTCTCTCAGTCTAAAAGGGAACTTTTTGGTTACTTTTTGGGGAAAATATTTTTAGTGTTTTTATGGCTTACTAAGTTTAGAGAGTGTCTATATAAGCAGAAAACAGGAAATAGTGATGTGGAAAGTTTTAAAAAAGTGAAAAATTCCAAAAAAAAAATTTTTTTTCTTAAAAATCTATATTCCCCTTCTAAAAACTATATCAAATTGCTCAGAATAAAAAACCAAAAATAATGGTCCCAAAAGGACTCGAACCTATGGTCCTTTGGATCCAAGGACATCCCTCTTACCCACTGAGCCATCCTAAAACTCGTGGAAAACGCGGTGGCGGCGCCCTGGTGACTTAAGCGCGCGTTGAAGAATGGCTCAGTGGGTAAGAGGGATGTCCTTGGATCCGAGAGATCATAGGTTCGATCCCTTTTGGGACCATTATTTTTTGTTTTTTATTCTGAGCAATTTGACATGGTTTTGGATGGGTTTTGAGTGCTTGTTTGGGGTTTTTCGACTAAAAATGGAGGGTTTTCAGTTAAAATTGTGATTTTTTGGATTTAATAGTGTCTTTTCTTGTCTTTGGGACTATTTTTAACTAGATTCTATCTAAAACCTTATGCCAAATGATCTCGAACACCATCCATTCTTTCAAAGATAGACATTTTTTGATTGACTGTCCCAAGTGACTTTATGAATAAAATGTGGTCTCTCTCTCCCTCTCTCTCTCTCTCTCTCTCTCTCTCTCTCTCTCTCTCTCTCTCTCTCTCTCTTTTCCAAAAAAAATGGCAAGAATGTGCAAAAAAATTTTTTTTTGTTTTTTCCTCCCCCGTTCCTCCAAAACACATTTTTCTTTTTTTTGGAGATTTAAAGTTTAGCAATGATTGTTTCTTAAGTTTTGGTGAATTAGGTAAAAATTTAAAACGGAATTTTGGTAAAAACTGGAAAAATGAAGTTTTCAAAAAATTTTCAAATCTAGTCATGATTACACTCATTTTGACCGTCTTGCCGGCCTGATTACGGTAATCTAGTTTTCAGGGTGAATGGAGCAAAATTGGCTGAGATACGGTAGTTTTTAGTTTTTGTCCACGAGGACTACAAAACGAAAAATGTTGATTTTTATAACCTAGCCATGATTATACTTTTCTGAACCGGAAGAACACGCTGATTCCAAATCTGCTATTATTTTCGAGTTTAGACCAAAATTGGCCGAGTTATGGTAGAAATTATATTTTCACTTTGGGACCAAAAAAGTCAAAATTTCGAAAAATTTAAACTTAGTCATGACTATACTTTTCTGAACCGGAAGAACCTCCTGATTCCAAAAATACTAGTTTCAGTGGTCCCCGACCAAAACCTATCGGGTTACTGTACTTTTTCCAAAAATTCAAAATTCAAAATTTTCAAAATTCCATAATTTTCTTTATTTTCAATATTTTTCCGTGGTTTGAAGCTTAAAATGCTTCAAATAACTTATGCTTTCATTTAAAAAGTATTTAGAGAAAAATTTAGAAAAAATTTTTCGGATTTTTTTTGAAAAATTTTTCAAAAAAAATTTTTTTTTGATTTTTTCCAAATTTAACAAAACACTAAAAAAGTGATGTATTATCCACACGTAGACCCATCTGACCAGTAGTCCTCTGTTTTTTTCGCCAGTTTAAAGCCAATTAAATTTCGAATTGTGTCTCCCTCTCAGAGATGAGCGGAAGAGAAAATTTGAGAATGCGGAAGAAGGAAGAAGGAATAAGGAACTAAATAAAAAAATCCGGAAGAAGGAAGAAGGAAGACGGAATAAAAATTAAAATTCCGGAAGAAGGAATAAGGAAGAAGGAATGAAAAAAACGCCCGGAAGAAGGAAAACGGAATAAGGAAGGAAGGAATAAAACATTGATTTAGAGATCGAGGAATGTACAAGATTAGTAATTTTCTCTGTTTTTCTTAAAATAACAAGTAAAAAGAAAAATTGAGCTTTCTTGAACGCAATCTTTTGATCTTTCGGATTTTGAAATGACATTTTCAAGATCACCCGGAAGAGTCCGAAAAATCCGGAAGACGGAAGAAGGAAGAAGGAATGAAAATAAAAATTCCGGAAGACGGAATAAGGAATAAGGAATAGAAAAATCACTCGGAAGAAGGAAGAAGGAAGAAGGAAGAAGGAATTCCGCTCATCCCTGCTCCCTCTCCTCCCCCTCGTCTATCCTTTTATTCACCAGCTTTTCCAAAGGAATTTCCCTTTTTTTTTCGAAAATAGCAGTGATTTTTGATCGTTTTATACTTTTAACACTATTTGGAAATAGATGATGCCAAGGAAATTTGGAATTTTTGATTTTGTGCACTTTTCCGTTCCTGCTTCCCTTTTAAGAATGTAAATGCGCTCTAGCGCACTCCTAATTCTTAGCAATAGCTTAGCTAATATTTTTCTTGAATAATCCATTAAATTCTCTACATTTTGGTCCAAAAACGGTCCAAAAAGCTTGAAAACTAAGAAAGTTATGGAATTTCGAAAAATTTCGAATTTCAAATTTTTGAATTTTTACCGTAACTCGACCTACAGTAATCCGATCGTTCTGAAAATGATATTTTTGGAATCATTAGGTTCTTCCGGTTCAGAAAAGTATAAACAAGCCCTGGTTTCAAAAAATTTGAAAAATTGTCCTCGAGGAGTACAAAAACCACTAATTTCGAAAATTCTCCAAACCCAGTCATGATTATATGATTCTGAACCGGAATGAGCTCCTGATTACGAAAAAGTAGGTGAGACAGTGTGAAAATCAAAATTAACCAAGTTACGGTAGAAAATGCATATTTTTAATCGGTAAAACTACCGTAATCCGGTCAATTTTGGTCCAAAACCAGAAATAAGGGTATATTCGGATTCAGGAGGTTAAGCTGGTTCAAATGAATATAATCATGACATATTTTGAAATTTTTGGAATTTTTCGATTTTCAGTATGATGCTCCGAAATTCCGCTTTTTTCCAAATTCTCCAAATTGTTCCTAAATCACTAGATATTTTTTCTACTTTCTTTAACATAACTTTTTCTCAATTTTTCAATGGTCCCAAGACCCAATTTAATATAACTTTAATGACCCCTATTTTTCCTTATTTATCTCTTTCCTCCTCCTTTAAACCGAGTAATTTTTTTTATTTCCGCGTTATTTTTCTTCATTTTTTCTCTCAAAAGAATTTTAATTCCATTTGCAGATGCTCCTTTACCCATGCTTCCTTATTCTATGGCATATTTTATCACCAGCACACGTCATCGCCACTTCACATCCGGTTAGAAATGAGACCATAACTCTGTCAATTTTGGTCCAAACTCAAAAATTTTAATGTTTTTGGAATCAGCAGGTTAAGCCGGTTCGAATGACTATAATCTTGACTAGGTTTGGACCATAGTGGTTTTTGTACTCCTCGAGGACAATTTTTCGAATTTTTTCTGAAACCTAGTCATGATTATACTTTTCTGAACCGTCTTGACTTCCTGAATCTGAAAATATCAACATTTTCGAGTTTGGACCAAAATTGACCGGATTACAGTAGTTTTACCTATCAAAAATGTGCATTTTCTACTGTAACTTGGTTAATTTTTATTTTCACACTGTCCCACCTACTTTTTCGGAATCAGGGGCTCATTCCGGTTCAGAATCATATAAACATGACCAGGTTTGGACAATTTTCGAAATCAGTGGTTTTTGTACTCCTCGAGGACAATTTTTCAATTTTTTCGGAACCTAGCCTTGTTTATACTTTTCTGAACCGGCTTGACCTCCTGAATCTGAAAATGCTAAAATTTTTGAGTTTGGACCAAAATTGACCGGGTTACGGTAGTTTTTCCAAAAAATTAAATTTTCGGGAAAAAATTTTTTTTCGAAAAATTTCAATTTTTTTTATATTTTTAGAATCAGCAATCTAAGCTGGTTTCAATGGTCATAGCCTAAAATCTTAGTAAAAATCCATTTTTCAGGCCCGAACCCCAATGCGTAACCTCTATGAACACCTATTTCTGGACTATGTTAAGGAAATTCGACCAGTCCGAAACGAATCTGAAACGTTAAAAGTCGAAATTAAATTTTGGCTCAAACAAATCTTAAAAGTCGATGAAAGAGACCAAATCGTTAATATCTACTGTTGGCTTGAGCTCTATTGGCACGATGAGACGCTAACTTGGGATCCGAAAAAATTCGGAAATTTAACAAGAATTCATGTTCCAGCTCATAAAATATGGAAGCCAGACGTGCTAGTTTATAATAAGTGAGTCAAACTGTGTTAAAAAGGTCAGATTCGAAAAAGCAAAAAGTGCAAAAAAGAGTTGCCTGCTGCTGGAATCGAACCAGCGTCGCCACGGCCACAACGTGGAGTACTAACCACTATACTAAGCAGGCCGAAAGTGAGGCGGGTGCAGGACGTTTATAAAGGCGGCGGTGGCGGGGAGAGCGAGGGGGAGGAGTGTGGTGACGGAAAGCGGAAGGCGGAAGGCGGAATATAAGCGGAAATCCCGGAATTTAAGCGGAATTCCGGATTTTAAAAGCGGAAATGGTTAAGGGACATCGAAAAAACTGATTTTTGTATAGAAAAATAAATTTTTTCCAGGTTTTTTTTTTTGAATTTTTAAATAAAAATATTCTTTTTAAGTGCAAATATGAACGTGGAAGAGAACGAAATGGAAACCAACGCGATCGTCGATAATACGGGAAGAGTAATGCTATTCCGATCAATGATCACCGATATCAGTTGTAACTTGAATCTACAACAATTCCCTTTTGATCAGCAGGTTAGCTTTTTTGATCTACCGTAAGAAATGGAAATTGTCTATAGAGCGCACTTGCATACCAATTTCAAATGATGAGTTACAGATCTGTTTCGTAACATTCGCTTCTTGGAGTATGGACGGAAGCAAACTGGATTTGTCGGCCACCCCGAAAACGGATAATTTGGAATTATATATAAGGAATACTGAGTGGGGGTTAACGGATTTTAGGTACAGTAATCCTCTTTTTTATTACCCCACTTCCTGGCGCCCACTCCCTCTCCCCGCGCGCACATCTACCCCCTCGCCCCCCTTTTCGTCATGGCGACCGAGTGGCGCAGTTGGTAACAGCATGATTTTGAAAAAATAGGGCACGGGTTCGATTCTTTTTGGGCTCCAAATTTTTTGTTTTTTTACTTATCACTTTCAGAGTAAAAATCTACCAAAAAATCTACGATTGCTGCCCTCACCCATTCCCCGATGTCACCTATTTCATGGTTTTAAGAAGGTCACCGAGTTATTATATTTTTAGGTATGACAAGGTTACTGTAGCTACCATAACCCCATTTTTTCAGTTTGGTTATCCCATCAGCTTTCATCACAGTCGTCACCATCGTTGGATTCTTCACGCCTCACTCTACAACAGGAGAAAATACGGAGAAAGTATCGCTGGGAGTCACCGCGCTGCTTTCAATGGCTATTATTAGTAAGTGCGCTCTATTGATAATTTTGAAAATTTTATGGTTGGAATCGATAGAAAAGGCTTAGCTTAGCTCCCAAAAAAATTTTCAGAAAGATTGGCCCATTTTAAGCCGAGTTACAAGCCTTTGAAGTTAGCAGTGAGAGAGAAGAGACGCAGAGGGTAGAGTGTCTGCGTCTCTCATCTCTCACATTAATTTTAAAGGCTTGTAAATCGGCTTAGAATGGGCGGATTTGACTGAAAATTTTTGAAAATACTAAACTAAATATGGAGAATTCGATAAGCAAAACGAGATTTCAAAAAAATTTAAAAAATTTAATTTTGAAAATTTTTCCAAATTCTCTAAAAATTGGTAGGTATGTTATAGATGCTTAGGATAGTACCCACAGAAGTTTTCAGCTTCATCCGATCATTTTTAGCTGAGTTACAAGCCTTCAAAGTTGACGAGAGGGAGAGAGACGCAGACACTCTAGTCTCTGCGTCTCTTATCTCTCACAGCCAATTTAAAAAGATTATAACTCGGCTTTGAATATGCGGATTGGGCTGAAAATTTGAGGTTATACTAAGAAAAATATGGTCTATCAGAAAATCAGGTCAGATTTTCAAAAACCAAAAAATTTGAAAATTCAAAAAGTTGATATTTTGACTTGAAGCTTCTACCAGTTACTTGGTTTTTTTTCTGAGATTCTACAAAAATTTTCAAGCTAATCCGACCACTTTAAGCCGAGTTACAAGCCTTCAAAATCAGCGAGAGTGAGAGAGACGCAGACACTCTAGCCTCTGCGTCTCTCATCTCTCACAGCCAATTTAAAATGCTTATAACTCGGCTTAAAACCAACCGATTCAGCTGAAAATTACAAAATAACCTATTTTTTCAGTGATGATGGTATCCGACGAGGTTCCGGCCACTTCCGAAGTCATTCCCCTTATCGGCAAGTACTACATAGGACTAATTTTCTTGATTTTTATGGCGGCGTTTACCACGACTTTAACCCTTTCTTATCAAATGAGGGGTAATAGTGGACAGGAGGTATGGCTAGAAAAATCGATGAAAAAATCAATAAAAATCAATTTAGGTTGATCCCCGAATCCGCGACTTTTTCTTCTATCAAATCGCCGCTAATCCTTGTATCTCGTGGGCGTTTTCATTTCAACTCCCGAAAAAATTGTTGAGGTCGGATAATCGGAAACAGGTAATGGTCCCTTTTTAAAAAAAAATTTAGTTAAAAAGGATCGTTTTAACCTGAGTTATAAGTTTTTAAAGTTAGAGGTGAGAGGGGAGAGACGCAGAGGCTAGAGTGTCTGCGTCTCTCTCACTCTCGCTGATTTTGAAGGCTTGTAACTCGGCTTCAAATGGTCAGATGAAGCTGAAAATTTTTGTGGGTACTGTACTAGGTAAAATACCAGTTGAGCCCCCCAGGCTATTATCGCCCCCCAAGGGCTGGTTGAGCCCCCCAGGCAGTTGATTTTGAGGTGGAATTTTTCATGGGGGGCTCAACTGGTAAGGGTACAAAACTGTACCAGTTAGGCACCCCACAGTGCTTTTGGGGGGCCGATCTGTTACCATAGGTAATTTATCAGATCGTCCCCCCATGACATACCAGTACGAACCCCCTGAGGAATTGTCAGTAAAGCCCCCCATCCAGGTGTCATATGCATCTCCCAACTGTATCAGATCAGCCCCCCAGTATATCAGATCAGCCCCCCAGTATATCAGATCAGCCCCCCATTATATCAGATCAGCCCCCCAGTATATTTTCTAGAGCACTTTATGGGTGCTCGGCTGCGCCTCGCCAGACCCTAAGCCTTTTTTCCTAAATGTATTCGTATGAGCTGAATTCTGGAATTACTTTCCGATATTTAGGATAAAAAATGATTAAAAAAATCAATAAATGGCGTAAAAAACGATGAGAGCGTTCGAAAGAACAAATAAAGATGACAATTTCCTCCGCGAGTTGTACACTCGGAGTTCCGCTAGGGCGCGTTTGCATTATTTCAGAGTGGGCACCTTCCACTCAGTTCTTTTTCTTTGGGGGGCTCTACTGACCTTTCCGTCGGGGGGATATACTGGTATTTAATGGGGGGCGGATCTGGTATTATCCCCTGTACTAAGGGTCTATAACATGCTTAAAAAGTTTTAGAAAAATTAAAACATTTCCAAAATTTTCCAAAAAAACTTTTTTTTCGAATTTGCAAAATATTTTTATTTCATTAGATTCCCCATATTTAGTTCAGTCTTCCCTCAAATTTTCACCTTAATTTGTCTATTTTAAGCCGAGTTATGACCCCTTAAAGTTTGGGGTTAGAGATAAGACACGCAGAGGCTAGAGTGTCTGCGTCTCTCTCACTCTCGCTGATTTTGAAGGCTTGTAACTCGGCTTCAAATGGTCAGATGAAGCTGAAAATTTTTGTGGGTACTGTACTAAGGGTCTATAACATGCTTAAAAAGTTTTAGAAAAATTAAAACATTTTCAAAATTTTCCAAAAAAACTTTTTTTCGAATTTGCAAAATATTTTTATTTCATTAGATTCCCCATATTTAGTTTAGCATTCTCTAAAATTTTCAGCTTAATCCGTCTAGTTCGAAAAGAGTTAGAGCCTTTTAAAGTTAGAGGTGAGAGAGTGAGAGACGCAGACAGTCGCGCTTTCTCTGCGCTCTCTCACTCTCTCATCGCCAACTTTAAAGACTGGTAACTCAGCATAAAATAGACGGATTAAGCTGGAATTTGGTAAGGATGCTAATAAAAACTAGGGGAATTCAATAAAAAAATTTTCGAAAATTAGAAAAAAAAAACTTTTTAATTAAAAAAAACACTAGATTTTCAGACATTTGGCTCTCTAAAAATCCCTGCAAACGTTGGGTTCCAGGTTGGGTAGATTAGTAGAAAAATAGCTGTGAAAAGTGATAGTTGTCTCCCCCTCCCCCTTGGCCGCCACCCTCGGCGGCCGCCCACCCTTGTCTACCCCCTCGCGCTCACCTAGTTTCGTGTCCTCGGTAGTATAGTGGTGAGTATCCGCGTCTGTCACATGCGAGACCCGGGTTCAATTCCCGGCCGGGGAGAAATTTTTTTGTTTTTTTTAAATCATTAATTTCAGAGCTTCTTCTTTGCCAATGGAGCTCATGTTAATGGATACACTAAAGGGGAGCTGCAACCGAACACTCCACCAGCACATATCGTGAAAATGGAGGAGATAACTGGAGGGGGGAGTGTTAAGAGTTTTGTGATGTCTGCTGAATCACAAGCTACTTCAACGTTGCTGACGTCATCACTTTTGAAGATTAAGGTGGTTTTGGATGATATGAAAGCGTCTATACACGCTGGTAAGTAGATATTATTATAGTTCCGGTCTAAGCATCTGAAAATAGCCAATTCGATCTTACTTGGGAGTGCTTCGACTAGGGCGCGGAGTTTTGATTCCAGACTAATATGGTCTTAATAAGGACCCTAGTGGCTACTAAAATCAGTTTTCAAAAGTTGCTGCCGACGCCTAAGGGCTGAGAAAACTTGACCTAAATATTTAAAAATGTCATTTTTCAGCTTAAAATGCCGTTTTTTGAGCTTTTATTATGATCCACACGTTCAGTCCAACTTCCAAAAGTGTTTCCCGAAGAATTTTGAAGAAACATTTTTTTGAAAATTTTTTCAATTTTTCATGGTCCATGGTCCAGACAGTCAAATTCGCTTTCATGAGCGAGCACTTGGCTGATCAAAAAATTGTCTAGAACGTTACTATTGATAAAAATCCATGTTCTATGATGTTTTCTAACCTTCCAATCATCTTTGATAATCCTAGAAGTTTTTATCGGATCCATGAATGCCTTGAAAAAAACTTCAAGGCCATGGACCATCGAAAAATTGAAAATTCCCAAAAAAAATTTTTTCGAAAAACTTTTGGAATGAATACAGGCGGATATGGTATGCATGGTTTTCTTATGGAAAATCCAAAAAAGAGCCTCAAAGACCAAAAAATGTCACCTGCCAATAACTAAAAACTTTAAAAAAATTTTGACGTGTGGGGAGGTCGAACAATATACCCTCCGCACACCAACCTAGCCCCCTTCCCCTCGGCCATCGAACCGTAATTTTACACGTGAAAAATTTCGGTACAGTAGCGAGAGGGTCCCCAGAAGAAGTTGCAGTAGAAAATCAACAGGATTCAGTACTAAATTTTTAGGGTCGAATTTTCTGAAATTCCAGATGTCCGCAGCAACTTTTGAAAACTGATTTTAGTAGCCACTAGGGTCCTAATTGAAGTCATATTAGTCGGAATTCTCAACTCCGCGCCCTAGGCGAGATACTCCCAAGTTAGTATCCTTAAATTTCCTGGAAAAATCCTAAAATAACTTCTAAAGTTCCGGTTTTTTTACTGTACCTTATGTTCTTAATGTGAATTAATTTTGAAATCGTCATTTTTTGAAAAATGCAAAGATCTTTTTTTTAGTAGTGGTGACTAACCAAATTAGGAATTAAGTTAAGGAAGTTCGTATGAATTAAGTGTAATGTTAGATTTGTCACGATGGTGATCTTTGGAGAGAGATTATGATTTTTAGACTAAAAATTTTTTTTTTGGATTTTTTAAAGTTTTTTGTTTATCGAAATCCCCATATTTAGTTTACTAAATCCCAAAATTTTCAGTCCAATCCTTCTATTTTAAGCCGAGTTCCAAAAATTCCAAAAAAAAATTTTTCGAATTTTCTCAAAATTTTTAGTTTATCGGATTCCTTATATTTAGTTTAGTAAACCCAAAAAATTTCAGCTTAATCCGTCCATTTTAAGCCGAGTTACAAGCTTTCAAAGTTCGAGACGAGAGAAAAGAGACGCAGACACTCTAGCCTCTGCGTCTCTTATATCTCACCTCAAACTTCAAAGGCTTGTAGCTCAGCTTAAAATGAACGAAATAGGCTGAAAATTGGTGAGCGTACTCAGCTAGATATGGGTGATAAGCTAATATAAAATTTTGAAATTTTGGCAACAATTGAAAAAATTTTTTTTTGAATTTTAAAAATATTTTTAGTTTATCGGATTCCTTATATTTAGTTTAGTAAACCCAAAAATTTTCAGCTTAATCCGTTCATTTTAAGCCGAGTTACAAGCCTTTGAAGTTAGTGGGGAGAGAGAAGAGACGCAGACACTCTAGCCTCTGCGTCTCTCCTCTCTCGCCACTAACTTCAAAGGCTTGTAACTCGGCTTAAAATGAACGGATTAAGCTGAAAATTTTTGTGGGTACTCTACTAAAAATACTGATTTTAATGAAATATTTTTGGATCGGAAATTTTGAAAATAAAATTTCGAAAAAAAATTTTTTTTTTAATTTTTCCTTAATTTTTGTGTTTCAGAACGCGAACTAAAACGAATAAAATTCGAGTGGCAACAGGTAACCCGCCTCATCGATCGATGCATCATGTTCGGTTATATTCTCATCACAATTGCCTTCGCCCTGGTTATGCTCGCTTCACGGGAGCCACCGATTGTATTGAATGATGTTATTATGGATTCGGTTAAGAGTACTTAACACTTTTTTTTGAAAAAAAAAATTTTTTTTTCGAAATTTTATCACTGCTCACCTTATAATACTACCGGTTAATCTTCTCCCCTTATGTAAATAAATACTTTGACTAGAATCCCTTTTTTTTTCTTTGAAAAAAAAATGAAAATGAATGTTTGATTTTAGCATCACAAGCTTATGATGCCTTCGGAAATTCGAATTAATTGGTGCCAAAAGGGTAGCTGATGTTGTATATCCGGTAGCTAAAGCTACCGTAACCCGGTTAACTTTGGTCCAAACTCAAAAATTTTAGCATTTTTGGATTCAGGAGCTTAATCCGGTTCAGAAAAGTACCCACAAGCCTATGTTTCAAAAAATCCGAAAAATTGTCCACGAGGAGTACAAAAACCAGTAATTTTCAAAATAGTCCAAACCTAGTCATGATTATATGATTCTGAACCGGAATAAGCCCCTGATTACGAAAAAGTAGATGGCACAGTTTGAAAATCAAAATTAACAAAGTTACGGTAGAAAATGAACATTTTTAATGTGTAAAACTACCATAACTCGGTCAATTTTGGTCCAAACCCAAAAATAATGGTATTTTTGGATTCAGGAGGTTAAGCGGGTTTGAATGATTATAATCATGAATGGGTTTCAAAAAACTTCATCTTTGGCTGTGTAGTCCTCGAGGACAAAAACTGAAACCTACCGTAACTCGGTCATTTTTGGTCTAATCTCAAAAATAATGGTATTTTTGGATTCAGCACGTTAAGCCGGTTTAAATGATTGTGATCATGTCCCATTTTGAAAATATCTCAAAATTCCCATTTTTTAGGTCCACCTATTTTTAACGGATTTTCAAAAATTCTCCAGACCACCTAAGTAAAACCCATTGAACCATTCCCAATGTCCTTCCTCCTTATTCCCCAGAAATTCCAAGAAAACACGTCTAAACCGGAAATTCTTCGTCGAGTCAAAGTTTAGAAAATTTCGACGTCTCACTGGGAAGGGGGGAGTAGGCGATAAGTGTATTCAGATGGAAAAATTATGGAAAAAGATTGCAAAAATGGGGATGAAATCGGTTAGAGGTCAAACAGGAAGAGAACGTGCAAAGTTTTATTTTTGAGAAGAAAATTTTTTATGGGAAATGAGGATTTCTTTATACGTAGCTATTTCCGGAGATAAGGAGGAACTGATAATTTTAGTCTTAGTTAACCTTAGGAAATGAGAAACTAGAAAAAAAATGGGATGAAAACTATGAAAATTTGAATAAATCCGAAAAACCCTAAATTTTTGGATTCTGGTCCCAAAACCAAAAAAAAATCAAAAATTTCAAAATATGTCTTGATTATAATCATCTGAACCGGCTTAACCTCCTGATTCCAAATGTACCCTAACTTTTGATTTTAGACCCAAATTGACCGAGTTACGGTAGTTTTACCCATTAAAAATGCCCATTTTCTACCGTAACTTGGTTAATTTTGATTTTCACACTGTCTCACCTACTTTTTCGTAATCAGGAGCTTATTCCGGTTCAGAATCATATAATCATGACTAGGTTTGGACAATTTTTGAAATTAGTGGTTTTTGTAGTCCTCGAGGACAATTTTTCAATGTTTTTGAAACCTAGCCTTGTTTATACTTTTCTGAATCGGCTTGACTCCCTGAATCCGAAAATACTATTTTGAGAACGATCGGATTACTGTAGGTCGAGTTACGGTAGAAAATTTAAAAAAAAACTTTTTTTTTCATTTTTTTTTCCTGGAATTTCTACCGTAATTCGGTCAATTTTGATTTCTAAGACCCGGGATCTCAAAATTCGTAATCAGGGCGTTAAGCCCGTCAAAATGAGTATAATGATGACTAGAATCGAAAAAATTCGAAAAATTGTCCACGAGGACTACAAAAATCGAAATTTTGAAACCTAGCCTTGTTTATACTTTTCTGAACCGGCTTGACGTGCTGATTTCAAAAATACCATTTTCAAGACCCCCCAACCAAAACCCACCGGGTTACGGTACATTTTTCCAAAATTCAATTTTCGAATAACTTCGAAAATCGGCTTGACTCCCTGAATCCGAAAATACTATTTTGAGAACGATCGGATTACTGTAGGTCGAGTTACGGTAGAAAATTTAAAAAAAAAACTTTTTTTTTTCATTTTTTTTTCGTTTTTGTACTCCTCGAGGACAATTTTTCAAATTTTTTGAAATCTAGCCTTTTTTATACTTTTCTGAACCGTCTTGGTCCCCTGATTTCAAAAAACTAAGCATTTTTGGTTTTAGACAAAAGTTGGCCGGGTTACGGTAGAAAATCTGATTTCTTGATGGGACCCAAAACATCACATTTTCAAAATTTTTCAAAAGTATGGCATGATTATACTTTTCTGAACCGTCTTGGTCCCCTTATTTCAAAAATACCATTTTCAAGACCCCCCAACCAAAACCCACCGGGTTACGGTACTTTTTCCAAAATTCAATTTTCGAATAACTTCGAAAACCCATAACTTCCTTGGTTTTTAATATTTTTCCATGGTTTAAAGTTAAAATGCTCAGGAAACACTGGTCTATCATCTAAAATTAGTTTGGTTTTCATTTTCAAGGTTCTTGGATTAAAAATAGCCACTTTTTTGATTTGCATCATTACCCCAATTTTCTAGAAACTTCCAAAATATCTCTAAATTTCCGGAGATACCAAAAATCAAACATCTATTATATTTGTTTATTTTTATCTAAATTTTTATGATATTTTGATCTAGTTAAGTAGTTAAGGTACCATAAGCTAATTTAACAGTTTTCTAGAACATTTTTCCAAAGATGACCAATTCTTCTTGTACATTAGGTTAGTTACTTGAGCTATTTTCGAAAAAATTCGAATTTTCTAGATCCAAGACCAGATTGCTAAGATTTTTGATTTCTTGATTCCTTAATCATGATATCACATGCACCATTAGTTCCTTCCTCATCTCTTACTAAATTCAAATCAGACACTAAGAACTAGTACAAGGCTTTTAACCAATTTCCTATCTACCTAATTTTTTTGATCTATGATTCTGTAATTTTTTTTTCTAGACTTTCCTTGTAAGATAACCAAATTATAGTTCAGACCACAAACTCCAATAAAAAATATTGCTCATCTTTTTTCGAGAAAACAGTAAAAAAATTAGTTTATGGTCTCTTAACCACTTAACTAGATCAAAATATCGTTAAAATTTAAATAAAAATAAACAAATATAGTAGATGTTTGATTTTTTGTATCTCCGGAAATCCAGGAATATTTTGGAAGTTTCTAGAAAAACATAATAATGATGCAAATATGAAAAAGTACTGTATCTCGGCTTTTTTCGGTCCAGGAGCTTTGAAAATGAAAACCATACTAATTTTAGATGATAGACCAGTGTTTCCTGAGCATTTTGAACTTTAAACCATGGAAAAATATTGAAAACCAAGGAAGTTATGGATTTTCGAAGTTATTCGAAAATTGAATTTTGGAAAAATGTACCGTAACCCGGTGGGTTTTGGTTGGGGGGTCTTGAAAATGGTATTTTTGAAATCAGCACGTCAAGCCGGTTCAGAAAAGTATAAACAAGGCTAGGTTTCAAAATTTCGATTTTTGTAGTCCTCGTGGACAATTTTTCGAATTTTTTCGATTCTAGTCATCATTACACTCATTTTGACGGGCTTAACGCCCTGATTACGAATTTCGAGGTCCCGGGTCTTAGAAATCAAAATTGACCGGATTACGGTAGAAATTCCAGGAAAAAAAATGAAAAAAAAAAGTTTTTTTTTTAATTTTCTACCGTAACTCGACCTACAGTAATCCGATCGTTCTCAAAATAGTATTTTCGGATTCAGGGAGTCAAGCCGATTCAGAAAAGTATAAACAAGGCTAGGTTTCAAAAACATTGAAAAATTGTCCTCGAGGACTACAAAAACCACTAATTTCGAAAATTGTCCAAACCTAGTCATGATTATATGATTTTGAACCGTAATGAGCCCCTGATTACGAAAAAGTAGGTGAGACAGTGTGAAAATCAAAATTAACCAAGTTACGGTAGAAAATGCACATTTTTAATGGGTAAAACTACCGTAACCCGGTCAATTTTGGTCTTAAACCAAAAATTTTGTTATTTTTGGATTCAGGGTGTTAAGCCGGTTCAGATGATTATAATCATAACATATTTTGAAATTTTCGGAATTTTTCGATTACATTCCGCTAAAGCTATGTATCATAGCAATACATCTACTTTTAGCATTTACCCCTATTTTAAGGGCACCCTCTAATATAAGGGCACCCCTCTAACATAGTTTTTCCTCATTTTTTAAGGCACCTGGTTGGTCCCCCGGACCTTCCTAAAGTGTTATGACCTTTACCGGAACTCGCCACTTTAGCTACCCTACTATGTAGTAGCTAGATGGACAATGGCTAGCTAAGAATTTTTTTTTTGCAAAATTCCACGTTTTTTTTCCTTTTTTTTTCTTCTCTAGGAGCGTCAGAAGTCTTGGAAATTTTTTCTTATGTGACCGGAAGTACTCTTGATGGAGTCTTTGGGAGGAAAAAGTGGGCGGAGCCTATTTTTCTCTGAATAAACGCGATTCGGAAGTGGGGAGAAGGGGGTATAAAATGGAAGGGGATGAAGGGGGAGAGAGGGGAGTTTTTTGGATTCTTAAAGTTTTTATTTCGAAAAATTCAAAATTTTTGAAAATTCCAAAAAAAATTTTATTCGATTAATTTATAAAACTCCAAGAATCCAATTTTTTGGGATTTTTTTACTGTTTCAAGCTAGATTTTGAATGTTTCAAAACTTCAAAACTTTCGAACATTTCGATTTTTTAAATAATTGATTTCTTGAAATTACTAACCATTTTTAAGTCGTTAAAACTATTTTTTTCAAAAAAAAAGAAATCGTTTTCAGTGTTTTAAAGTAGATTTTTACTGTTTCATGTGAATTTTCAATTTTTTGAAAAAACCGATTTTTTTGGAAAAAATACTTTTTTTATAATTACTGACCATTTTTAAGCCGTTAAAAATTATTATTTTTCAAAATATTCCAAGATTCCAATTTTTTGGATTTTTTGGATTTTTTAAACTGTTTCAAGCTAGATTTTTACTGTTTTAAATTCCAAAATTTCGAAAAATTTAAGTTTTTTCAATTACTAACTATTTTGAAGTCGCTATTTAGAATCATATTTTTCATTATAAAATTTTTTTACTGTTTCAAAATTCCATTTTTTTTTTTTTGAAATTTTTTTTTCATTTTTAAAAGCTTTCCTAACTTACTACCTATTTATAGCTAGTTTTTCAAAATTATTATTTTTCCCGAAAATTCCAAAAAAAATTATTTCTATTTTTATTTCTAAGATCTCCGTATCATAAGTACATTATGACCCCTCTCCGTCATTCTCCAGGAAAATTGAAAATATTATTTTTGTTCTCATATTGAATAGAAATTGAATAACAAAAGGAAAAAAAAACGGCTTCTTGAGCTTCAGACTATAGGTTAGAGTTATACACAAAGACAAAGATAATTTTTTTTGACGTAGTTATAGACTAGTCATGAATCAGAATTTTCCTATTTTCTTTCATATTCAGGTGTAAGAAATCAGAAATTAAGACTAAATAAGGTTAGATTTTTGATTTATCTAGAAGATTCCAAGATTTCGGTATGATAACCTAAAATATTGCTAATCTTACTCCTAACTTTTTGAAACATTTCGGTTAGCTCGAATTACCAAAAAAGCTGTCTATTTCTATTGCTATCTCACTTAATTTTGATCCAAACTCAAAAATAATGGTATATTCGGAATCAGGAGGTTAAGCCGGTTCAAATGATTATAATCTTGACATATTTTGAGAAATTTTGAAATTTTCAATATTTTCGAATTTTCTTAAAAATACTGAAAATTCAAAAATTTCCAAATATGCCATGATTATAGTTTTCTGAACCGGCTTAACCTCCTGATTCCAAAACTACCAGAATTTTTGAGTTCAGACCAAAATTGACCAAGTTACGGTAGTTTTAAACATTAAAAATGTGCATTTTCTACCGTAACTTGGTTAATTTAGATTTTCACACTGTCTCACCTACTTTTTCGTAATCAGGGGCTCATTCCGGTTCAGAATCATATAATCATGACTAGGTTTGGACAATTTTCGAAATTAGTGGTTTTTGTACTCCTCGAGGACAATTTTTCGATTTTTTCGAAATAGGGCTTGTTTATACTTTTCTGAACCGGAAGAACCTCCTGATTCCAAAAAAATTAAAATTTTTGAGTTTGGACCAAAAGTAGCCGAGTTACGGTAAAAAATATAATTTCGTGGTGGGACCTAAAAATCGAAAATTATTCAAATTAAGTCATGATTATAGTCATTTGAACCGGCTAAACCTCCTGTTACCGAATATACCATTTTCATGAGCCCTTGATCAAAATTAGCAGGGTTACGGTACCTTTTTTCTAGAAAACGTGCCAATTTCAACTTTTTAAGGAACCTATTGTACCTCTAACCTTTAGAAACTCCGAAAAAACCGTTTTTTTTTTGAAAAAAAAAAATATCACATCATTTTTTTTCTATTCTTCCTAGTTTCCCTCCCATTCATCAACTCTTTCAATTCTAAGTCAGTTCAGTCAATGACCAAAAATAAATAAATCTCCGTGCAAATTCCAACAAAAAAGTGATGTCAAGAAAAGGGGAATAGGATAATCCTTGGATCTCAAAAAAAAAGAAAAAGAAATTGGATTATCTCTCTTTTTTCTATTGTTTTGAGGGGAAGGACAGATGAAAAATGGGCTCAAGAAGTTACTCATAACCCACTCAATATAGACTAACCAGGTGGAATTTTATAGATTTTTTTTAATTTTTGGAGTTTTTTTTCTCTAATTTTTGGGTTTTAGCCTAAACTTTTAGGATAGCAAATTTGACGTAAATATGTAAAAAATATTTTTTTTTCTCAGAATTCCTATTTTTTCCAATTTTTAGCCGAAAAAAAGTAATTTTTCACTGAAATTCCATATTCAAAAAAAAAAAATGCTTTAGAAGTAAAAAAAACCGTACTACGGTTACCGTAGTAACAGTAATGAAACAGTAGAAAATAGAAGTCAGACCTGATTGGTAAAGTTGTAACAGACAAAAAAGAAATATTAAAAATCGAGAAAAAATGTAGATTCCAAAAAAAGGGATACTGTAGATTACTGTAGTTTTCGAATTGTCCATTTTAACCGGGTCCAAATTGCCTTAAATACTTTTTTTGGTTTTCAAATTGAAAAAAAAAAATTAAATTTCAAAAAATCTAATGACCTAAAAATCTCTAGATGGCCTAGAAAGCCTAAATAACTTCGGTCATGACCTGAAAACGACTAAAAGTAGCCTAATTTGCCCTAAAACTATCAAAAATACCATAAAAACTTTTAAAATTAGCCATGAAACCTGAAAAATAGCTTAAATTAGCCTGAAACCCTTCTAAATCATTTAAATTCGGTCTAAACCTATAAAAAGTAGCTAAAAATGACTTACAATGATCCAAAATAGCTGAAACCCCTCTAAAAATGTCTAGACCAAAAATTTAGGCTAGAACCGTTCAAAATGCTTGAAAGTGACCTAAACCATATTAAAAACTGTGTAAAATTTCTAATTTTGGCCTTAAAACCCTTAAAATCAGCTTAAAACGTCTCAAAATCTCGAATTTTGACATAAAACGCTCCAAAAATCATTAAAAATAGCCTAAAAACACTAATCTTGTGTTAAAACTTTTCAAAAAAAGTTATCTAAAACCCCCTAAATCCTTACCTATTCCTCTTCGAAATCCGGCTCTTCCAATTTCACTTCCTTCTCTTCAACTATCACGTGTTGTTGACCTAAGAAAGGGGTTGAAGGGGAAGAGGAGCTCACAGTCAGTTCTGAGGTGGATAGAGGATCTGGAAGAAAAAAAAGGATGGGTTACTGTAGCTATGGGCTAGGGTACCTACAGTAATCCTCAAGGGATACTGTATCTAGTTACAGTAATCCTAGTTATCCAGGGTTACTGTAGTTAGATAACGTATCTTTTGAGGAATACTGTAGATACACTAGATTTAGGATTACTGTACTTTTCTACCGTATAGCTAGACCATCCAGGATTACTGTAGGTACCGCAACCGAGTGGCTAAGACTTTTGAGGATTACTGTAGTTACTGAATACGGTACTTTAGGAGAACTGGTCTACATTGTTTCGGGATTACTGTACTTTATAAACAGTATCCTTTTAGTTAGAACCAATAGGATTACTGTAGCTAAATAGACTTATGGATTACTGTAGATATTCTTTCATCTAGATCCTTCGAGATTACTGTATCTACATCTACAGTAATCCCTAGATCCTTCAGGATTACTTTACCTTCTACAGTACCCTTTTAGCTAGATCTTTCAGGATTACTGTAACTAGATACAGTAGTGCCTAAGGATTACTGTAGCTATCTCTTCATTCTTCAGGATTACTGTCCCTTCTACAGTACCCTTCTTCCTCTATTACTACCGTATCTCCACCCTTCCAGGATTACTGTATTATTACAGAATGTACCGTCAACTCTTGGAACAACACATCGAAGTCAACGCTCAACGCGATGCTCTCCGTGTACAGGAGCTCAAAGAGCCCGAGAAGCCCACAGAAGAGTCAAAGAACGTGGAAGAGGAAGAGAAGCCCGCCAAAATCACCAAGAGCACCGAGTCCACGTCGTCCTCGGAGAAGGAGAACGCGTCGCCGATTCCTTCGGATCCCATTAGTGAGTTGTTTTAAGCTCCGCCTCTTTTTGCAAGGCACGTTTTCGGCACAATGAAAAAAATGATCGAGGGATCGTGCCGGACCATAACTCCCCTTGAAATCGGGATTTTTAAACGATCAAAAAATGAAAATGATAGCTTTCAACTAGCTCTAGACAATGAACTCGCTTAGGAGCGCTCTGGCTTAGCCTAAACCGAGTTATAGCGAGTTTAAGCTATCTAACTCGGTTTAGGCTAAGCCAGAGCGCTCCTAAGCTATTTCATTGTCTAGATCTCGTTAAAATCTATCATTTCCATTTTTGATCCTTTAAAAATCCCAATTTGAAGACTAGGTATAGATCGGCACGGTTTCGGCACAATGAAAAATGATCAGTTTGAGGGGTCGTGCCGAAACTGTGCCAAGCCCTAACTCCCTTTAAAATCGAGATTGTTAAACGATCAAAAAATGGAAATGATAGCTTTTAACGATATCTACACAATGAACTAGCTTATGAGCGCTCTGGCTTATTAGCCTAAACCGAGTTAGTTAGCTTAAACTCGCTATAACTCGGTTTAGGCTAAGTCAGCGCGCTCCTAAGCCAATTCATTGTTTAGAACTCGTTGAAATCTATCATTTCCATTTTTGATCCTTTCAAATCCCTGATTTAAGGGAGCTATAGGTCGGCACGATTTCGGCACTCTTCAAAAAATAGGTTTCCCTTAACCACGTCATTTCCACGGCTTCTTAATCCCTCTCTTCTCCCCTATAAAAGCCGGCTAAGCATAGATTTTCTCTGAAAAATGGCTTCCATCGAAATTCGTATCGATTCGGCGTCGCCTAGGCCCGACGGGCGACACAAAACGATGCGAGTTTTGAATCAGAATATTCTCGTGCCGTGTGATCAAGCGGATTTTCATTTTGGTAGGGGATAGGCTTAATTAGGGTGGTTTAATGTCAAAAATTGTGTTTTTTCTGAGTTTTTTGAGCCAAAAACTGTCATTTTGGCCCCCAAAATGGGTTCTAGGCTTAAAAAATAAGGTTTTCCGGGTTTTTTAAGCCTAAAATCCTGGATTTTAAGAACAAAATGGTTCCTACCGGATTCTGGGCTTACAAATGAACGTTTTTTTGGACATTTTAAGTCTAGAATAACAATTTAAGGGCCAATAATGGGTTCTAGACTTTAAATTCAAGATTTTCTCGATTTTTAAGCCTCAAATCCTTGTTTCAAGCCTAAATGAGCCCAGGCCAAAAATAGACCGTTTCGGATGGTTTTGGCTCATTTTTAGGCCTCAAATTCTTGTTTCAAGCTCCAAATGAGTCCAGGCTCAAAATCGACCATTTTGGATGGTTTTGACCCATTGTTAGGGTTAAATTGGACCATTGTAACCCATTTTTCTAGCCAAAAACAGTTAATTTCAGCACGAAAGGTTACTGGGCTTAAAACCTATGACTTTAGGTGTTTTAAACCATTCTAAAGGCCCTGGTTTCAAAATTCCTGGTTTTTTTTTCGACTTTATAAGTCAAAAAATGAGTCCTAGACTCAAAATCGACCATTTCAAGTGGTTTTGAGCTTATTTTTTGAGCGAGAACGAGCTATTTTAGCCTTTAAATGGTTTTTGGGCTAAAAAACTAAGGTTTTACCGACTTCTTAAAGCCAAATAACCCGAATTAGGGCTTAAAATGGGTTCTGGGCTTAAAATATAAAATTTTGAATGGTTTTTACCTATTTTTCTAGCTAAACCAGCCATTTTCAACCTAAACAGGCTTCTAGAATTAAAACCACCATTTTAGCTGGGTTTTTCGACATTTTTAGGCTACAACCCCTAAAAGTCCACCCAAAAATAGCTTTAGGACCATTTTTCCAACCAAAACTAGCAATTTCAGCCCAAAAAATCATCGACGAAACCTCTCGCCTCTCGGATCGTCAACGAGACATACTCCGAAAAACCTTTACTCCAATCGAGCAAGATTGCGTTCGAAATGGACTCAAAATCTTCGTTAGGTCAGTTTCAAACCGATTTTCAGCCAAAAAATGAATTTTTTCAGACTTTTCGCTGAATATCCACGTTATAAGCTTATCTGGCCTCAATTCAGAGCTATCCCGGATTCCAGTTTGATGAATGCCGTCGAATTACGGTAATTTAAGCCTTAGTTTAAGGGAAAATCGAGCTTTTTGTAGGAGACACGCTTCCGTCTACTTAAAAGGTCTCGGAAAGATTATCGAGTCGATGAGAGACGAGGAACAGCTGAGAAAGTCAATGTCGCGGATTGCACTTGCTCATATTAAGTGGAATGTGCAGAGGAATCATGTTATTGTGAGTTTGAGTTGGGTGTCGATTTACGGGGGATTGATAATAGCGTTGGAAAATTGATTTTTCGTCATTTTTTCCATTTTCAAAAAGTCTAGGCTTAGTTTTTAATTTTCTAACCTTTTTTATACTCCTTAGAAATTCGCAAAATGACGAAAAATCAATTTTTGTCGCTATTTTCTATTCCCCGTAAATCTACACTTGGTGTGGATTTACGGGGGATAGATAATAGCGTTGAAAACTGATTTTTCGTCATTTTTAGGATTTTTAAGGAGTCTAGGCTGGGTTTTCAGGGTTCCACGTAAATCTACACTTAGTGTCGATTTACGGGGAATAGATAATAGCGTCAAAAATTGAGTTCCTTTGTTTTTTTCGATTTTTAAAGGGTCTAGGTTTAGTTTTCAAGGTTCCAACCATTTCTAACAAATTTTTGAGTGTAAAAACCACCGTAACCATTAATTTTGCCACTTTTTACATAAAAATCTCAAAAATTCACCATTATCAATCCCCTGTAAATCTACACAGTGTCGATTTACGGGGGAATTATAATAGCAGCAAAAATTGATTTTCCGTGATTTTTTCAATTTCTGAGAAGTATAAAAGTGATTAGAACCTTAAAAACTAAGCCTAGACCCTTCAAAAATCACAAAAATGACGAAAAATCAATTTCTAACGCTATTATCAATCCCCCGTAAATCCACAAAATGTCGATTTACGGGGGATTGATAATAGTGTAAAAAACCGAGCTTAGACTGATACAAATAGACTGAAAACCTTTAAAACCACAAAAAACCATATTTTAACCCTATTATCAATCCCCCGTAAATCCACCCACTGTGGATTTACGGGGGACTGATAATAGTGAAAATAGGTCAAAAAATACGGCTTTTGCGGTTTTAAAGGCTATTTTTGACCATTTCAAAGCCCATTTTTCAATTTTAAAGCCTAAATCCTATCCAAATGCTCCATATTTCCAGCACATGATCGAACCGGTCTTAGAAGTGGTCAAAGAATGTAATGGCTATCAATTAGACGATGAAACTCGTCAATCATGGACAGTTCTTTATCAAGTCATTGCTAATCTCATCGAAGTGTTCCGATGTCGTGCTTTGAATGATAATTAATTTGACTTTTTTTGAGGTTTTTTGTCAAAAATCATGATTTTCTTTTGTATTTTCCATGAAAACTCCTTTTAATTATCATAATAAAGTTTTTGATCCTTATTTTCAGTCATTTTAACCCAATATTAGGCCTAGAAACCCCATTTTTGGTCATTTTTAAGCAATTTTAGGCTTAGAAACCGTATTTTTCGTCGTTTTAACCCAATTTTAGGCTTAGAAACCGTATTTTTCGTCGTTTTAACCCAATTTTAGGCTTAGAAACCGTATTTTTCGTCGTTTTAACCCAATTTTAGGCTTAGAAACCGTATTTTTCGTCGTTTTAACCCAATTTTAGGCTTAGAAACCGTATTTTTCGTCCACGGCGCGGCGAACTCGACGCGTGGCCTAGAAAATTTTGCATTTGATACTCAGTCGAAAAAAATGAAAATGTTTCAATCAACACCAAAATTTTTGAGCGTATAGTTCAGACCATTTAAAACACTCTGGCAAAATTTCAGAAAAAACAGCGGTTCAGTTTTTGAGAAATTCAGGTTCAAAGTCAGCGAAAAACGGCTGTTTTCGCTGTTTTTTCGCGTTTTTTCACTGTTTTTTCGCACATTTGTCGATTGTTGACCAGGTTAGAGGATTTCGATCAACTTGAAACTTTCTGGGAATGTTAACCAAGTCTATCGGAATATTCCAGCGAATTTTTAGAAAAAACAGCGGTTCAGTTTTCGAGATACCACTTTTCAGCCCTTTTTGAATTTGGCTGCCGCGGCCACGCGTCGAGTTCGCCGCGCCGTGCGTCGTTTTAACCCAATTTTAGGCTTAGAAACCGCATTTTTAGTCATTGTAACCCAATTTTAGGCTTAGAAACTGTATTTTTCGTCGTTCTAACCCAATTTTAGGCTTAGAAACTGTATTTTTCGTCGTTTTAACCCAATTTTAGGCTTAGAAACCGTATTTTTCGTCGTTTTAACCCAACTTTAGGCTTAGAAACTGTATTTTTCGTCGTTTTAACCCAATTTTAGGCTTAGAAACTGTATTTTTCGTCGTTTTAACCTAATTTTAGGCTTAGAAACCGCATTTTTAGTCATTGTAACCCAATTTTAGGCTTAGAACCCACATTTTTCGTCGTTTTTAAGCGATTTTGGTCTTAGCAATCCCATTTTTAGTCATTTTTAACTCAATTTTAGGATTAAAAACCTATTTTTAGTCATTTTTTTTCAATTTTAAGCCTAAAAACTTGAATTTTGGTGACTTTAAAGAAATTTTAGGCTCAACTTAGCTTAAACACCTAATTTTTACCCAAAAACGCATTTTAAGATCAAATATCTCATTTTCAGGCCACAAAACCCAT
Source organism: Caenorhabditis wallacei (assembly GCA_963932035.1). NCBI lineage: Eukaryota > Metazoa > Nematoda > Chromadorea > Rhabditida > Rhabditidae > Caenorhabditis > Caenorhabditis wallacei. Next base: position 13,478,135 of record OZ009932.1, read on the forward strand.
TTTTATGCTAAAAACCCGTTTTTTTTTTGTCAAAAACTCCTATTTTTAGCCTAGATCACTCAGTTTCAGACAAAAATAGTCATTTTCATGTCAAAATGCTTAATTTTAAGGAAAAAACCTAACTTTTAAGTCTATTATAGCCGTTTTCAAGCCTAAAAAACCCATTTTCAGGCTTGAATAACCTAATTTTAGGTCGAAAAACCTAATTTTTGGGTCTAAAATGTTTAAAATTCAGCCAAAACCTAGTTTTTTCAGTAAAAAATCCTATTTTCTGTCAAAAATCACCATTTTTAAAAGTCAAATACCTGATTTTTAGGCATAAATTGGTCATTTTCAGCATAAAGATCGCCATTATAGGCTTAAAATAGCTAATTTTAGTACTTTTAACTCAATTTTAGGCTTAAAAACATAATTTTTAGGTCTATTATAGCCGTTTTGAAGCCTAAACCCACATTTTCAGGCTTAAATTACCCAAACTTAGGTTAAAAATCATGCTTTTTGGTTTAAAACAGTGATTTTAAGGTCAAAAATCTTATTTTTTAGCCTAAATTGTTGTGTTTTTCGGTCAAAAATAGTGATTTTTTATATAAAAATCCTCAATTTTTGGTCAAGAATCACTATTTTCAGTTAAAAATCTCCATTTTCAGGACAAAAATATCCATTTTCAAAGCTAGATTACCTGAATTTAGGTCAAAAACCGTCATTTTAAGCCTAAATTGGACTAAATTACCCCCCAATTTTTATGCTCAAAAATCCAGTTTTTTCAGTAAAAAATCCTATTTTCGGTCAAAAATCAATATTTTTGAAAGTCAAAAACCTTAATTGTAAGCCTAAATTGGTCATTATTCGGTAGTAAATCGAAATTTTTAGACTAAATTACCCAATTTAGGTAAAAAATCAATATTTTTATGCTTAAAACCGCTATTTTAGACCGAAAACCCTTATTTTCAGGCTATTATACCATATTTTAGGTCGAAAAACCTAATTTTTAATCATAAATTGGTCTTTTTCAGGTTAAAAATCGAAATTTTTAGACTAAATTACCCAATTTTCAGCCTAAAAACCCATTTTCAGGCCAAAGATGGCAATTTCAGGCCTAAAAATCGTCATTTTCAGGACAAAACCCTCATTTTCCCCTAATCTTCCTTACCATCTTCCTCTTGCTCCTCCTCCTCCTCCTCAACCTCCTCCTTAATCTCCTTCTCTACCGTATCCTCTCTCTGTCTGCGTCTCTCCTCTCTCAATCTCTTCCTTTTCTCCTTCAATTCCTCAACTCTCTTCTCCATTTCCATTACTACTTCTGGATCATTTGGCTTCTCTTTCACATATCGATCGATTGCTATTTGATTCTTCTCTTTTTCTCTTTCCGAATGCTCTTTCATGATACTATAGTGTTGACGGGCGGCACGGAGTCGGGTCCATTCGTCGACTAGTTTCGAGCTTTCTTGTCGTTTTTCGTACGCGATTATGTACGATTTTTGGGTTTCCTGGAATTTGTAGTTCTCGTGGATAAGTTTTTTTTTTCAAAAAAATAAAAATTTTAATTTAAAAAAAAATAATTTTTTTTTTGAAAAAATTGTAGTCCACGTGGATAAAAACATCTTTTTTTTTCATTTTGTAGTCCTCGTGGACAAGTTTTTTGGAATAGAAAAAAAAACTCTTTTGCCCTAAATAATTTTGTAGTCCTCGTGAACAATTTTTTTTTGAAAATTGTAGTCCTCGTGGACAAAAAATTCCTTGAAATGATTTTGTAGTCCCGTGGAAAAGTTTTTAAAACTTTTCACTTTTGTAGTCCTCGTGGACAAGTTGAAATTTTTTTTTTTTGAAAAAATTGTAGTCCTCGTGGACAATCCTACCGTAAGCTGCACCTCCTTATCCCAATCGAGCTTAGCATCTCGCCAATGAACACTCCATTCCGGTCGTCCTTTACATACAATTTTATGGAAATCCTCAATGATTCGGCGGTAATTAATCTGGAAATTTTGGGGGATTTAGGGCTGAAAATAGCTTATTTTAAGGCTGAAAACCCTTAAAATATGCTTTTTTCGCTCCAAAAACATCAAAAATGGCTATTTTATGGCTTAAAATCCCAAAAAATGACATTTTTAGCTCTAAAAATATCTATTTTCAGTCATTTTCAGCCGAAAAACGTCGAAAAATGAAAAAAAAAAACGATTTTTGGTTGAAAATAGTGGATTTTTAGCTATTTTAAGCCAAAAATAGTGGATTTTATGGTCAAAAACCGTCAAAAATGGCTGTTTTTGGTTGAAAACAACGAATTTTAGTTATTTTCAAGTCATTTTAAGGTTAAAAATACCAAAAAAACTCGATTTTCACCCGAAAACGCTCTTAAAAACGACTTACAATAGACAACAACGCCCCCGCTCTCGGACCATTCGGACACCATGCTCCACCTCGAACCGCCTGTTTTTCCAATACTTCTTGTGCTCTTTTGGCCACTTTTAGATGGTCACCGAGGTTATGGACACTGAAAGATGGTTTTTAATTGAAAATATTGATTTTAAGCTTAAAATCCCGATTATTAACCCTTAATTACCATTTTTCAATTCGGAAAACCTCTTTTTTTGTAAAAAAGTCAATTATTGCAGAAAAATGAAAATTTCAGTCTAAAATCTTCTTTTTCACTAAATTTGTGCCAAAAACCTAGGTTTTTAACGTAAAAATACGTGATTTTCCTTATTTTTCAGCCATTTTTTCATTTTTTACATTTTAAAAATCAGTTTTTACTAATTTTTAATCAAAAATATCTTGTTTTTTATTTTAATCATTTCTTTTTAAAAAAAACTTCATTTTTCCCCCATTTTTTTCACTAATCTAACCTCTAAAAATCCAGTTTTTCAGTCATTTTTAGTCTAAAGCCACTATTTTTCTCATTTTTTCGGTTAATTTTCAGTCAAAATCCTCATTTTTAACATTTTTTGATTTATTTTCTGTCTAAAACCCTCATTTTTGGCCATTTTCAACCTAATTATCACCCTAAAATTCCTATTTTTACCATTTTTTCAGTTAATTTTTTGTCCAAAGACGATTTTTTGAAATTTTTGAAAAATGGAAAAACTACCGTAATCCAGTGGATTTTGGACCAAAACCAAAAAATTTTGTGTTGTTAGAATCAGCGTGTTAAGCCGGTTCGAATGAGTATAATCATGTTTCGACAAATTCGAAACATTGTCCTCGAGGACTACAAAAATGGCTTTTTTGGAAAATTATCAAACCTAGCAATGTTTATACTTTTCGGAACCGGCTTAATGCGCTGATTCCGAATATACTAAAATTTTTGGGTAAAACACGAAATTGACCGAGTTACGGTAGAAAATGTGATTTTCGTGGTGGGACCCAAAAACCTAAAATTTCGAAAACTAGTCAAGATTATACTCATTTTGACCACCTTGACGCTCTGATCACGTTAGTAAAATTTTTAGAGCGATTGGATAAAAATTGACTGAGTTACGGTAGTTTTTAGTTATTGTCCACGAGGACTACAAAAAATTAAATTTTCCAAACCTAGTCATGATTATACTCATTCGAACCGGCTTAACCTCCTGAATCCGAATATATCTTTATTTTTGAGATTGGACCAAAATTGACCGGATTACGGTAGTTTTTCCATTTTTCAAAATTTAACTTTCTTCATTTTCAATGGATCGCCGTTTTTTCATATATTTTACATCTAAAACCACCGATTTTTTTCAATTTCAACCATTTTTTTCCCATTTTTCGGCTATTTTCCACCAATTTCCCCCCTAAACCCTTTCCAAAAACCTTACGCAGTATTAAACCAATGATGATGTTCCTCCTCAAATAAATCCATAACATTTGGCATATTCTTCAAGAATTCTCTTTTCATTTCCAATGTTTTCTGTTGACATTTTGATAATTTCCATGGAAGATATCCACGTGTCCAATCCCAAATCAAATAAATAAATGATTCAAACATATCCAATTCATTCATTCGATGCATTGATCCATTTACAATAAATGAGCAGGGAGCGTAAGTTAAATCATTCGATGTCCAATTTAATTCCAATTCTTTCGCGCTTAATATGTGAATTTCGTCGATGGAACGGTGACGTTTGTCAGATGATACTGTTATCTGAAATGTCATTTTTGGATCTAGTTTAGGGGGTGCATAAAAATGTGATTTTTCAAAAAAAATTGGATTTTCGGAGCTAAATTAGGTGGTTTAGGGCCTAAAAATAAGATTTTGAGTGTTAAAATGAGGTTTTTGCCTTTAAAAATGCCATTTTTATTGCATAATTGAAGTTTTTGGCTTAAAAATTGGGATTTTTTGACTTTAAATAATGGTTTTTTCTAAAAAAAATAACGGTTTTTTCACTTTAAAATGATGATTTTTGTTTAAAATCCAATTTTTTAGCATAAAAATCAGTGTTTCGGCTTAAAAATGATGTTTTCACCCGAAAATAACGGTTAAAAAGAGAACTTTTAGCCGAAAAATCAGCTTTGTTAGACCGATTTTTAATTTTTTGGCTAAAAGTTAAGAATTTTTGGCTTAAACTTTGATATTTCTTAGATCATAAATTGAGGTTTTATGGTTAAAAAGAAGCGAAAAAATCCAAAAAAAATGTGAAATTTTTGATTTTTGGGTCTCACCACGAAAACCACACTTTCCACCGTAATCCGGTCAATTTTGGTCCAAAACCAAAAATATTGGTAGTTTTGGAATCAGCGTGTTAAGTCGGTTAGAATGAGTATAATCATGACTAGGTTTGGAAAAATTCGAAAAATTGTCCTCGAGGACTACAAAAATGACTTTTTTTGGAATATCTCCAAACCTAGTCAAAATTATACTCATTTTGACCGTCTTGACGCCCTGGTTACGGTAGTAAAGTTTTCAGGGCGATTGGAACAAAATTGGGTGAGTTACGGTAGTTTTTAGTTATTGTCCACGAGGACTACACAACGAAAAATTAAGATCTTTGGAACCTAGTCATGATTATACTTTTCTGAACCGGCTTAACCTCCTAAATCCAAAAATATCAAAATTTTTGCGTTTGGACCAAAATTGACCGGATTACGGTAGTTTTTCCAATTTTTAAAGTCTAATTTCCAAGTTTTGAGTCGAAAAATACTCATTTTTCGATATTTTCAGATTTTTTCTACTAAAATCCGTTTAAAAACCATATTTTAAGGCTAAAAATACCTAGTTTTCATGATTTTAAGTTATTTTTAGTTGTAAAATAGTTGGAAAAATGCTTTTTAACGTCAAAAATTCGGGTTTTTAACGATTTTTTCACTATTTTTAGTCTAAAATCCATTAAAGAACCATATTTTAGGGCTAAAATTCGTTTTTTGGTGGTTTTTAAATTATCTTTAGTCAAAAATTTATTAAAAACCCGTATTTTAGGTTAAAAACCTTCATTTTTGGTGATTTTCTCACTATTTTTAGTCTAAAACCGACTAAAAATTCATATTTAGGGCTAAAAATTTGATATTTTGGTGGTTTTTTCACTAATTTTCATATAAAATTCTTAATTAAAAAAAAAAAGGCTTACATCAGTAGTATCATCCAAATAAACCATTCTCGTCTTCACATCAAATTTCCATTGTTTCGCATCGATATTCCTTAGAACATGACCCGAAGCATTTAACAATTCGAAAATCGATAAAATATCGATAGCCATAAAGGATACGGTAGTCGGAGAGATTCTCTCCCCAGCACATGATAATAATTGATCGATTGATGGTCCCGGACGGATTCTTGTGACCATATAGAATAGATGATTATTGATAATATTACAATCAATGATATTTGTGAAACGATGAGAGTATCCAAGAGAGAATTGTTGAAGTGAGAAGTCTATTTGAGTGGCAATGGATGTGATGTAGTCTTCGTCTATTTCGAGATACAGTATTCCCTGGAAATGTAGAGGAATTGAGGGGGTTTTGGGGTGGAAAATGGGGATTTTGGGGTTATTTTTTAATGAAAAATAGGATTTTTAAGTATTTTAGGAAGGAAAATGTGACTTTTGGTATTTCTTGAAAAAATAGGGGTTTATAGATAGTTTTTGATGGAAAAATAATGAAAAGTGAAGGTTTTTAAAGGGGAAAAAGGGTTTTTTGAACTTGAAATAGTTAATTTCAGACTTAAAAACAGTATTTTTCAGCCAAAAAATAGCGATTTTCAGTCGAAATTCGGGTTTTTTCTTTAAAAATAGTGTTTCTCAGCTAAAAATCCAATTTTTAACTAAGGAGGTATGGTTTTTTTTTCGGTATTTTTCAGTGAACAAATAGGATTTCTAGGTAGTTTTTAAACTGAGTAGATAGGCTTTTTTCGGGTATTTTTAATGAAAAAAAGAGGATTTTTGGGTGCTTAAAAAAAAGCGAAAAATGATATTTTTCTGAAAAACTGAATGAAAAATATGTTTTTGAGGTAATTTTGGCATAAAATAGTTTTTTTTGTTGGAAAAATACATTAGAAACAGATTTTTAAAGGCTTTCTTGGAAATTGTGGTTTCTAGATGCTTTTTTTAATGAAAAACAAGGATTTCTAGCGAAAAATAATGAAAAATACGATTTTTTAGTTAAAAAATGAAAAGAAAATTGGTTTTGGCGCTATATGAGTTGGGGGGGGGGGGGGGGGGGCCACCAGATTTTTTCACTGAAAGAGCTGTTAGAAGTGGCTTCTTAGCACCCTGTTTTTAGGTGTCAAATTGTCTAGGGCATTAAGTAAAATTTGAATTCATATTTTTTTTCAATACGTTTTCAGAAATTTAAGTACATTTAGGCGGCTGCACGGCCAAAATTCAATGCCACAGACAAGGGGACACCTTAAAATCGGGTCGTTTGAAAGTAATTTTAATTGCCGGGAAAAGCTTCTGTAATTACTTATTTCAATTGCCTATTAGCTAATTTAGCTCCCCGTAGTCTCCTCTTGGCTTTCCAGTGAAAAAATCTGGTGGACCACCCCCCCCCCCCCCCCCTCCCCCAACTCATATAGCGCCTTGGTTTTTATAGTGAAAAATCAGGATTTTCAATAGTTTTTGACGAAATTTAAGAAAATCAAATGGTTTTTTGACCAAGAATTTAGAATATAAAAAAAATTCCTCGAACAATTCTAATTTTAATAAAAAACACTGTTAAACTCCCTATTTTGAACAAATTTCATCCTAAAACAGTTAAAATTAGCCATTTTTAGGTACTTTTTGGTTCTAAAACCCTATTTTCCAGCTAAAACTCCCAAACTCCTCTGAAATCCAAATTTCTAAAAAAATAAGGGTTTAAATATGGTTTTTAGGCTATTTTTCGGCTTAAAAACCATTTTTTTCGAAGTTTTCTCAATTTTTTCGATTTTAAAACTGATTTTTCCATCATTTTTCCCTTATTTTCTTTCAAAATCATCAAAATTAACAAAAAACTAACAAAAATCTTAAAACTCTTATCGCAGACTTGATAACAATGAGCCACGCCCCTTTTCTCCACTTTCTTCAAAATGACCCATTTGTCGAGGAACAGTTTTCGCGGCTTCAATTCCGCCAAATCGTCGTCGTCGAATCGACGCGAAATGTAGTCGTAGTTGTGTCCGCGACGGGTTTTTCTGCTCATTTTTTGCTGAAAACTTTATTTTCATGATTTTTGCCCAAAATCCCTGAAAAATTGGCTTAAAACCATAATTGTAGGGTTAAAAACACCGGAAAATCGATATTTATCGCCCGGAAACCCTGAAAATCCCAAGAAAAAACAAGAAAAACAAAAAAAATCGGTTAAAAACCCAAAAAAAAATTCAAAAAACATTTCACGGAGCCGGTATCGAGAAACACGCAAAGAGATCCACAAACACGTCAAACAATTTTGTTGGCGCTTTTCCAGTTTTCGGCGGGAATTTTGAATTTCTAAAAGTTGGAATTTATTTTTTTTCGATTTTTATCGATTTTTAGTGAATTTTCCGGGAAAAAAAGCATAAATCATTTATTCGAATCAATTAGAACCATTTAAACCAAAAAATCACGAGCTCTCCTCAGTCAACGTCGAGAACGAGGCCACCAAATTCGCATTTTCATCACAAATCTGCCGTTTTTTCCTCGCCGCCACGCCGGCTTTTTTGAGCATCATCTCCAAATCTTCCAGCATTTTTTTCTGCTCCTGCTCCATTCGTTTCTCCTCTTCAAGCCGTTCGCCGAGCAATTTTCGTTGCTCTTTCAGGATTTCAACCACTTTTTCGAGTTCTGCCGCTTTTGCGCTCCATTCCGAACATTTTTCTTCTTCGCGGTCGCAATCCGCTTTTAAATCTTTTAGTTGTTGCTGGAAAATTCAAAAATCGCCTTAAAAATCGATAAAAACCCCCAAAAATCAATAAAAATCACTAAAAATTCAAAAAAACCTCGACCGTGGCCTAGCTTTCTCCAAAACTCGGCCATGGCCTAATTTACCGTTTTAAGACGTTCTAGGCCACTTAAAATACTCAAAAAAGCGCCTAAAACCCCTTAAACAACCCAAATAATTGGTGGCCTAGAAAAAAATTCAAAAAAAACTCGGCCACCACTAACCTTATGCAAATGACGACGATAATCAATTTCGGATCTCATCCGCTGAACCATCTCCTTCTTCTCAGCTAACAATTCCAAACTTTCCTGAATTTCAGCATTCAACGTCGCCGATGAGTCCATCGTCATCCCCATTTGAGCACGTTTTTGCTTAACCTAAATTAGAAATTACTAGGTACCGTACTACTAAGAAAGAGCAAGAAATTTGAAAATTTTTGAGCCAAAAACCAGGAAAATTCATTGAAAATGAGGGAAGTTACGATTTTTTGAAATTTTGAAAATTTCGAAAATTGGAAAAACTACCGTAATCCGGTGGATTTTGGTCCGAAACCAAAAATAATGGTGTATTCGGATTCAGGAGGTTAAGCCGGTTCGAATGAGTATAATCATGACTAGGTTTGGAAAAATTCGAAAAATTGTCCTAGAGGACTACAAAAAATGAAATTTTCCAAACCTAGCCATGATTATACTCATCTGAACCGGCTTGACGGGCTGATTCCAAATATACTAAAATTTTTGGGTAAAACTCAAAATTAGCCGAGTTACGGTAGATAATGTGGTTTTCGTGGTGGGACCCAAAAATCAAAGTTTTCAAAATAGGTCATGATTATACTCATTTTGACCGCCTTGACGCTCTGATTACGTTAGTAAAATTTTTAGAGCGATTGGATAAAAATTGACTGAGTTACGGTAGTTTTTAGTTATTGTCCACGAGGACTACAAAAAATGAAATTCTCCAAATCTAGTCATGATTATACTCATTCGAACCGTCTTAACCTCCTGAATCCGAATATACCATTATTTTTGAGTTTAGACCAAAATTGACCGGATTACGGTAGTTTTAAGATTTTTCAAAATTTCGAAATTTCAAAAATCTCTAACTTTCTTCATTTCCAATGAATTTTCCTGGTTTTTGGACCAAAAAATCCAGAATTTTTTGGATTTTTACCCTGAATTAGAAGAAAATGAAAAATAATACCTGATTCATTAGCTCAGCCAAATGTTGCGCCCATGCCGTAACTCTATAAGAGATATCCGATTCGCGTCTCCTAGCCTTATCAACTCGATCCCATAATTCGGTGACATTCGATTGGATTAAGCCAATTCGATTAGCTAATTTCATCTTTTTCTCCATTTCCAATTCAAGTTTATGCTCCAGAAGACGACAACACTCGTCGACATCTTGCTCGTATTCAGCGACGGATTCACTCTGAAAATTTTTTTCCTAAAATCTAGCCAAGATTATAGTCATTCGAACCGGCTTAACACGCTGATTTCAAATATACCCTAACCTTTGATTTTAGATCAAAATTGACCGGGTTACGGTAGTGATGGGACCAAAAAACGAAAATTTTCAAATCTAGCCAAGATTATACTCATTTTGACGGGCTCAACGCGCTGATTACGGTAGTGAAGTTTTCAGGGCGATTGGATCAAAACTGGCAGAGTTACGGTAGTTTTTAGATATTGTCCACGAGGACTACACAGCCAAAAATTGTTTTTTTTTTAACCTACGCTTGTTTATACTTTTCTGAACCGGAAAAACCTCCTGATTCCAAAAATACCAAAATTTTTGAGATTTGACCAAGATTAGCTGGGTTACGGTAGTTTTATATGTTAAAAACGTGCATTTTCTACCGTAACTTTTTTAATTTTGATTTTCACACTGTCCCACCTATTTTTTCGTAATCAGGGGCTCATTCCGGTTCAGAATCATATAATCATGACTAGGTTTGGACAATTTTCGAAATTAGTGGTTTTTGTACTCCTCGAGGACAATTTTTCAATTTTTTTTGAAACCTAGCCTTGTTTATACTTTTATGAACCGGAATGACCTCCTGAATCCAAATTTATCAAAATTTTTGTATTTGGACTAAAATTGAGCGGATTACGGTAGTTTTTCGATTTTTCAAAATTTCGAAATTTCAAAAAAATCATAACTTTCTTCATTTTCAATGAATTTTCCTGGTTTTTGGCCCAAAAAATTTCTAATTTCTTGCTCTTTCTCAGTAAAATGATTTTGAGTCAAATTTAATTTTATCGACGAAAATAACGGGGTTTAAAAAAAAAATTCAAAAAAAAAAATCAAAATCCCACCAAAATATGTACTAAATTTCCTTTTTTTTTTTTAATTTTTCCGGTTTTTTCCTCAAATATAAGCCTAAGCTACCGTAATCCATCAAAAAAGGGATTTTTCAGAAAAAACCATTTTTAAGTTGTGGTTAACCTACCGTAATCGAGGTGATATTGACAGTGAGCCGTTCTCGAATTTCTCGAATATCCATCCTTTTTTCCCTTTTTTAAAAATTCAAAAATCGATGGTCCCAAGAGCAAAAAACGGATTTTTTCAGTCTTAAATCGATTGGTTTTGTTGGCAGAGATCCCACGTGGATACTGTAGGAAACGGGCTGTACGTAAAATGGCCTAAGGGGTCAAAGGTCACGCTGAAATTTTTTTTTTTTTATGAAAATTTCGCTTTTTTTGGTTTTTTGAAAAAAAATCATGTTTTTCGACCAGAAAATCGGATTTTTAGGGGATTTTTTTGACCGATGGCCTAGGTTTTTCTAGGTTTTTCTAGGCCACCAACTTAAAATGGCTGTAACTTGCTTTAAAATCGTTGTTTTTCAGTTTGAAACACACCGATAGGGTCTTGAGAACTAGGCGAACAAGATGAGGTAGCATGGCCGAACTTTTGCAAAATTTGGTTTTCTAGGCCACCAAAATTGGATTTTTTGAAAACTTACGGAAGTATGGCTTGTTTATACTTTTCTGAACCAGCTTAACCTCCTGATTACGGTAATAAAGTTTTCAGGGTAGCTGGAGCAAAATTGACGGAGATACGGTAGTTTTTAGTTTTTGTCCTCGAGGACTACACCATGAAAAATGAAGTTTTTTGGAACCTAGTCATGATTATACTTTTCTGAACCGTCTTGGTCCCCTAATTTCAAATATACCATTATTTTTGAGTTTGGGTCAAAATTGACCGGGTTACGGTAGAAAATGTGTTTTCGTTGTGGGACCGAAAACCCAAAAATCTCATTTTTCAAAACTATGGCTTGTTTATACTTTTCTGAACCGGAATGACCTCCTGATTCCAAAAATACCAAAATTTTTGAGTTTGGACCAAAATTGACGGGATTACTGTAGTTTTTCAGAATTCGACAAAACTCAAAATTTTCAAATTTTTCAAAAACCATTTTTTTAGTCAAACTCCATAAAAAAAGGTGATTAGACATAAAAACCGATCGGAAAAACAAATAAATGTCTTATTGACCAAATGTTCTTCTTATCTTATCAGTTTCCCAACCATCTGACCCAAACCATTCCACTTAACTCCACATTTCATAATGATTTTCAAATTGTTTCCCCTATTTTTTATATTTTCTACCGTAACCCTAGCCCATAATTATCTTCCAATTAACCGTATCCCTGAATGGAAGGCTAAAAATGATCCGAACATTGGACCATTATATGGACAGCCAGAACAAGTGCATCTGGCGTTGGGACCAGATTTAACGAGTTATTCTGTGACGTGGATGACTTATGATGATACTCTTAAGTCTATTGTCGAGTACGGTACCGAGATATCAGATCTGAGCAAGTCGGTGGAGGGAAGATGTGCGGTGTTTTTGGATGGACAGAAACATAGCATTTGGAGATATGTACATCGAGTTAATCTAACGGACTTGGAGCCGGGGAAGAGGATTTGTGAGTTTGAATTGCTGGGGATAAACTACAAAAAATTCCACGTTTTTTGGTCCAAAAACGATGAAAATTCATTGAAAATGAGGGAAGTTATGGATTTTTGAAATTTCGAAATTTTCGAAATTTTTGAAAAATGGAAAAACTACCGTAATCCGGTTAAATTTGGTCCAATCTCAAAAATAATGGTATATTCGGATTCAGGGGACCAAGACGGTTCAGATGATTATAGTCATGGCTAGGTTTCAAAAAAATCGAAAAATTGTCCTCGAGGAGTACAAAAACCACTAATTTCGAAAATTGTCCAAACCTAGTCATGATTATATGATTCTGAACCGGAATGAGCCCCTGATTCCGAAAAAGTAGGTGAGACAGTGTGAAAATCAAAATTAACCAAGTTACGGTAGAAAATGCACATTTTTAATGGGTAAAACTACCGTAACCCGGTCAATTTTTGTCCAAACTAAAAAATTTTGATATTTTTAGAATCAGGAGGTTAAGACGGTTCAAAAAAGTATAATCATGACCAAGTTTTGAAATTTTTGATTTTTGGTGGTTTTTCGTGATTTTCTAAATTTTGAAGATTACGGTTTTCCGGAAATTTAGTGTCCATGAAATTGTTGACTAGTAGAAATTATTTTTCACAGGTAGCCCCAAAAATTGCCCACATTTTGGTCCAGAAACGGTCCAAAAATCTTGAAAATGAAGGGAGTTATGGAATTTCGAAAAGTTTCGAATTTTAAATTTTCGCATTTTCTACCGTATCTCAACCTACAGTAATCCGATCGTCTTGAAAATGATATTTTTGGAATCAGGAGGTTAAGCCGGTTCAGATGAGTATAATCATGACATATTTTGGAAAATTTTGATTTTTGGGTTTTTGGGTCTACAGTAATCCTGAAAGTTTTTCAAACCTAGCCAAGATTATACTCATTTGAACCGGCTTAACCTCCTGAATCCGAAAATACCATTATTTTTGATTTTAGACAAAAAATGACCGGGTTACGGTAGTTTTTCCAATTTTGAAATCACCCATTTTCCCTTTTTCCATCAAAAAAGCTCATCTTAAATTCAGATTACCACGTTGGCTCAGAACACGGATGGAGTCCAATATTTTTCTTCACTCCCCTTCAAGAACGAGATGGTGGAGGCTATATATACGCTGTTTATGGTGATTTGGGTGTCGAAAATGGGCGGAGCCTAGGGACAATCCAGAAAATGGCTCAAAAAGGAGAGTTAGACGCTGTTTTGCACGTTGGTAAGTGTTCCAATGGGCTAGAAAGCGGCATTTTAGGTTGGAGTGGGTTTTTTAGAAAAAAAAATTTGGTGGCCTAGAAAACCAAATTTTGGGAAAAGTTAGGCCATGGGCCTAGTTTTGTAGGGGATGGTCCGGGGAGTATTTTGGTGGTCTCAGAACTCGAAAATATCGATTTTAACGTGAGTTACAGCGGTTTTAAAGTGGCGGCCTAGAAAACCAAATTGTGCAAAAGTTAGGCCACGCTACCTTATTTTGAAGAGGACTTTTTGACGAGTTCATTGGTGGTCCCAAACACTGAAAATATCGATTTAGAGCCGAGTTATAACGATTTTAAGTTTTATGGCCTAGAAAAACTTAGGCCATCAACTTAAAACGCTTATAACTCGTCTTAAAGTCGCTATTTCCAAGATCTAAGACCACCAATAGACTCTTGGGACCATCCCCAACAAATTAATATAGCATGGCCTAACTTTTTCAAAATCCGTTTTTCTAGGCCACCAATTTCAAATTGCTGTAAATTGGCCCTAAATCGATATTTTCGGGTCCCAAAGCCACCGAAATATTCTTGGGACCATCCTCTACAAATTTATATAGCATGGCCTAACTTTTGCAAAATTTGGTTTTCTAGGCCATCACCTAAAAATCGCTGTAACTCGCTTTAAAATCGATATTTTTGAATTCTGAAAACGCAATTTTGGCCTTTAGACACTCCTAAACCATATTTCCAGGTGACTTCGCTTACAACATGGACGAATCTAACGGCGAGACGGGGGACGAGTTTTTCCGTCAAATCGAGCCAATTTCCGCTTATATTCCATATATGGCCGCAGTTGGAAATCATGAATATTATAATAATTTTACGCATTACGTAAACCGATTTACTATGCCGAATTCGGATCATAACCTGTTTTATAGGTATGTGGCCTAGAAAACCAAATAGGGGAAAAGTTAGGCCAAGGTCTCGGGAGTCTTATGGTAGTTTTAGGATCTTGAAATATTGATTTTAAGCTGAGTTATGAGCGATTTCAGGTGATGGCCTAGAAAACCAAATTTTGAAAAAGTTAGGCCATAAATATATTTTGATAGAAAATGGGTTCAGGACTCTTATGGTAGTCTTAGAATAACAGAAAACCACTTTTTAAGCTTCATGGCCTAGAAAAATCCTAGGCCACCAACTTAAAACGGCCATAACTCAGATTAAAATTGATATTGCTCAGTTTTAAGTACACCATTAGAGTCCACATGACTCCTCGCATCTTTTAGACCAACTTAATTTTGGTGGCCGAACTTTCACAAAACTTGGTTTTCTAGGCCACCGATCCAAATTTCAGTTACGACGTCGGCCCAGTCCATTTCATTGTCTTTTCCACGGAATTTTATTTCTACACTCAATGGGGATATCATCAGATTGAAAATCAATTCAATTGGTTGACAAGTGATCTTAAGGTAGGTGTGGCCTAAGAATCCAAAACTCGGCCATCAGTAATTTTTAGGCGTTAGGGAGGTTTAGTTAGGTTGAGGGGCCCTAAAACTTTGATTTTGAGTTGATGGCCTAGAAAACCAAATTTTGCAAAAGTTCGGCCACCAAAATTAAGTAGGTCTAAAAGATGCGGTGAGTCATGAGGACTCTAATGGTGTACTTAAAACTGAGCAATATCAATTTTAAGCTGAGTTATGGGCGTTTTCAGTTGGTGGCCTAGGTTTTTTCTATGCCATCGCCCTATAACTCCGCTTAAAATTGATATTTCAAGGTTCTAGGACCACCATTAGACTCGCTAAAGAGCCCTCTTCAAAATTAGGTAGCATGGCCTAACTTTTGCAAGGTTTGGTTTTCTAGGCCACCATTAAAAATCGCTGTAACTCAGCTTAAAATGAATATTTCAAGGCCAAACAAAATAATATAGCATGGCCTAACTTTTTTTCTAGGCCGCCAACTCCAATCGTCATAATGTCCCATGGATCATCACAATGGCCCACCGGCCAATGTATTGCTCAGATTTCGATGGCGATGATTGCACTAAATATGAGTCAATCGTAAGTTATTAGGCCACGCCCCTTTTTAAGCCCCGCCCCTTTTTGCAGATCCGCACCGGACTTCCGCTAACCCACGGTTACGCTTTGGAAAAATTATTTTTCGAATATGGAGTCGATGTGGAGTTATGGGCCCATGAGCATAGTTATGAAAGATTATGGCCAGTTTATAATAGAACAGTGTATAATGGGACACGATATCCATATGTGGATCCACCTGCACCTGTACATATTATCACTGGGTCGGCGGTGAGTTGGGGCGGGGGAAAGTTAGGCCATGGGGAACTAGGCCAGGAGCTTAAAATGGTCATAAATGGCTTTAAAATCGATATTTTAAGGTCCTAATACTATCAAAATACTCCTGAAACTAAGCGGAACAAAATTAGATAGCATGGCCTAAGTTTTCCAAAATTTGGTTTTCTAGGCCACCACTTAAAATTGCTGTAACTTAGCTTAAAATCGATATTTTGAGGGGCTAAGACCACCAAAATACTCCTGGGACCATCCCCAACAAGATAATATAGCATGACCTAACTTTTTCAAAATTTGGTTTTCTAGGCCACCAAATTCAAATAACTGTAACTTAGCTAAAAATCGATATTAATGAGTTCTGAAAACACCAAAATACTCCTGGGACCATCTTCTACAAGTTAATGACCTAATTTTTTTGAAATTTGGTTTTCTCGGCCACCACTTTAAAATCGGTTTAACTCGTTTTAAAATCGATATTTTTGAGTCCTAATACTATCAAAATACTCCTGAAACTAAGCGGAACAAAATGAGGAAGGATGGCCTAACTTTTTTGAAATATGGTTTTCTAGGCCACCAATTTCAAATCGCTATAACTCACTTCAAAATCGTTATTTTCGAAATCCAAGGACACCAAAATACTCCTGGGACCATCCCCAACAAGATAATATAGCATGACCTAACTTTTCCGAAATTCGGTTTTCTAGGCCACCAATTAGAAATCGCTGTAACTTAGCTTAAAATTGATATTTTGAGGAGCTAAGACCACCAAATTACTCCTGGGACCATCCTCTACAAGCTTATCTAGCAGGGCCTAACTTTTTCGAAATTTGGGTTTCTAGGCCGTCACCCTAAAACCGCTGTAACTCGCTTCAAAATCGTAATTTTGAGGAGCTAAGTCCACCAAAATACTACTGGGACCAACCCCTAGAAGGTAATATAGCATGGCCTAACTTTTCCGAAATTTGGTTTTCTAGGCCACCAATTAGAAACGGCTGTAACTAAGCCTAAACCTATTATTTTTGAGTTCTGAAAAGACCAAAAGACTCCTGGAACCATCCCCTACAAAAAAGGTTCATGACCTAACTTTTTGAAATTTGGTTTTCTAGTCCACCAATCTAAATTTCCTCTTCCAGGGTTGCCGAGAGAACACGGATGTCTTCGTTGAACACCCACTTCCATGGAGTGCTGTCCGATCGACGGATTACGGTTTTGGAGTCATGAGGATCTATAATACGACTCATTTGAATTTTAAGCAGATCAATGTGGCACAGGTAGGGTAGTTAAAAGTACAGTAACCCGGGGGCCTTGAAAATGATATTTTTGGATTCAGGGTGTTAAGCCGGTTTGAATAAGTATAATCACGACTAGCTTTGGAAAATTTTAAGATTTGGGGTATTTGGTTGGACCATGAAAATACAAAAACTACCGTAACTCGGTCAATTTTGGTCCAAACTCAAAAATTTTGATAAATTCGGATTCAGGAGATCATTCCGGTTCAGAAAAGTATAATCATGACTAGGTTCCAAAAAACTTCATTTTTCGTCGTGTAGTCCTCGTGGACAACAACTAAAAACTACCGTAACTCGGTTAATTTTGATCCAATCGTCCCGAAAGCTCCACTACCGTAATTAGGGCGGTAAAACGGTCTAAATGAATATAAGCTTGACTAGTTTTGAACATTTTCGATTTTTGGGACCACCACTTATATCCAGTTTTTACCGTAACTCGGTCAATTTTGGTCCAAAATCAAAAATAATGGTATATTTGGAATCAGGAGCTTAAGCCGGTTCACACGAGTATAGTCATGACCCACTTTGAAATTTTCGAAAACTTCGAATTTTTTCGGGACCAATTTTTTTTCGCTTTTTTTAAAATTCAAAATTTCAATTTTCCAGGGTGGAACCAAAGACGATGACTTCTGGATTATTAAATCATCTCCAAAACATCATCGTCCGTATAAACATCGAGATTTGAAGCGACTTCGGACCTATGGTACCCATGTGCCTAAACACCATTGTCATCATAAGTCACATTGTGAGAAGAGAAGGAGGAGACATGGAGGATAATCATTTTTGATTTGTATAATTTGAACAAAAAAGAAAGAATAAAAGAGAATTTTTATTTAAAAAAAAGTGGAAATTTTGGTTACAGTAACCCTAACTAATGAAAAAAGACAAAAACTACAGTAACCCGGTGGGTTTTAGTCTGAGCGCCTTAAAAAGGATATTTTCAGATTCAGGGCGTCGAGCCGGTTCAGAAAAGTATAATCATGACTAGGTTCTGAAAAACCTAATTTTTGGCTGTGTAGTCCTCGAGGACAAAAACTAAAAACTACCGTAACTCGGCCAATTTTGCTCCAAACTCATAAATTTTAGTATTTTTGGATTCAGGGGGTTAAGCCGGTTCAGATGACTACAATCATGGCACATTTTGAAAAATTTTGAAAAATTCGATTTTTTCACAATTTAGCCACAAAATCAAAGATTTTCATAATTCCATTTTTTTGTTCAATAATCCTCTAAAATTGCGTCTTTAAACGATTTTTTAAAAAAGCATCGTTAATATTTCCTAAGGCCATGCTACAAACATCATCCCGAACGAGTCTTTCTTTCAAAAGATCAAGATCGAAAATTGAAAAAAGTAATGATGTTCTACGGCATTTTTGATGACCATGTCCCTTTAAAATCCATAAAAAAACCAAAAAAAAAAATGGCAAAAAAAGAAAAACATTGAAAAAAGTGCTTCAAAACCACTATTTTTGCTTTCGTGGCCTAGAAACTTAAATTCCGGGAAAACCTAGGCCACTATCGGATAGCCCTTGAAATTCTGATCATTTTTCTTTTTTTAAGCGTTTCTCTAGCTATCATGGGAGCCGAGATAACGCGCTGTGAAGTTCCGGCGGCGAGAGAGGGAGAGACGCAGACGGCAGACTGTCTAACCGTCTGCGTCTCTTACCCTCGCCCTCCAAATTTAAAAGCGCGCTATCTCGGCTTAGAGAAGAGCTAGAGGCATGGTCCAAAAAAGAAAAATGATCAGAATTTCAAGGGCTACCTGATGGTGGCTTAGGTTTTCCCGGAATTTGGATTTCTAGGCCACCAAATTAAAAAAAAACGATTTTTAAGCGATTTTTGCTATGGACTAGTTTTTAGGATTCCTAGGCCATCAAATCAAAAAAGACATAGAAATTGAACTTTCCAAGGAACGTGTTCCTCTTCCTCCTCTTAATCTCGGCCGCCAGATCTTCAATGATCCCGATCATTATTCTTCAGAAATTATGGGAGGAGATTTGAAGTGGAGATTGGTTACGTAATCCTGGCTAACTATGGCAGAAAAAAAACGGTAAACCTAAAAAAAGTTCTTAAAAAGTGGTTTTTGGTGGCCTAGAAATCCAAATTCCGGGAAAACCTAGGCCACCATCAGATAGCCCTTGAAATTCTGATCATTTTTCTTTTTTTAAGTGTTTCTCTAGCTATCTGGGAGCCGAGATAGCGCGCTTCAAAGTTGGGACTGCGAGAGTGAGAGACGCAGACGGTTAGACACTCTAACCGTCTGCGTCTGCCCCTCTCTCGCCGCCTTAACTTTAGGCCGCGCTATCTCGGCTCCCAGGATAGCTAGAGAAACACTTAAAAAAAGAAAAATGATCAGAATTTCAAGGGCTATCAGATGGTGGCCTAGGTTAACCGGAATTTTGGGTTTCTAGGCCACCAAATAAAAAAACTAGGTTTTAAAGCTGTTTTTTAAAGCTATTTTCGACTTTGCTTGATCGTTAAAACAAGGGCGTTCCTCTCTCGGATCTCATTTCGAGATTAGCAACATCATAATATGAAGTTGCGTAATAAGCTAAGCTCCGCCCACTTTTTTAAGGGATTTAAGGGGATTTAAGGGGTAGAAAGGGTCTAACAGTGCAAAATGAAGCAGAAATATATTGGGACCATTTTTTGTATTTTGGTGTTTTTATTATTGTTATGTAAGTGGGGGTTTGGGACCATGTAATGGGATTTTTTCAGATTTTCAAGTTATTTTTTTTGAGAGGTTTAGTGATGAGGATAGAAAGTGTATAAGAAGGGAGTGGAAGGAAAGTGAGTTTTTTTTTTTTGAAAAAATTAGAAAAAAAACCGAAAAAATGGTCCCAGACCCTTATTTTCAGCTTGAAATTAGGCTTAAAACACTCTTAATAAAAAACAAAAAATAATGGTCCCAAAAGGATTCGAACCTATGGTCCCATGGATCCAAGGACATCCCTTTTACCCACTGAGCCATTCTGCAACGCGAGGAGAACGCGGCGGCGGCGCACTGTGGAGTTAGGCGCGCGTTTCAGGGTGGCTCAGTGGGTAAGAGGGATGCCCTTGGGACCAAGGGACCATAGGTTCGAATCCTTTTGGGACCATTAGTTTTTGTTTTTTATTAAGAGTGTTTTAAGCCTAATTTCAAGCTGAAAATAAGGGTCTGGGACCATTTTTTCAAAATTTTTTCATTTTTTTTTCATTTTTTTCTTTTTTTCAGACACTTTCTTGCCACACACTAGGGACCATGGTTCCAACTACAGTATCATATTTTCGGATGTCCACAAAACCTTCAATTGGGTCCATCTTCCAACCCCCTCCACCCTAAACCCGGATATTATATTAATAGTCACATCTCGATGCGATAATTTCGGAAAACGGAATATTTTAAGAAAAACATGGATGAAACAGGGAAATTCTAGGATAAGAAGTCTATTTTTAGTTGGGTTAGGGGGTACTGTAGATGGGAAAATGAGGGAGATTGTGATGAGAGAAGCGGAATTATATGGGGATATGGTGGTCACGGATTTGGAGGATACTTATGTTGGATTACCGTTTAAGGTGAGTGATTTTTGAAAAAAAATTGAAAATGGTCCCAAAACCAAGATTTAAAATTTTTTCCAAACCTAGTCAAGATTATACTCATTTGAACCAGCTTAACGCCCTGAATCCGAATATACCGTTATTTTTGAGTTTGGGCCGAAATTGACCGAGATACGGTAGAGACTGAATTTTTAGTGATGGTCCCAAAAATCAAAACTTTCAAACTTAGTCATGATTATACTCATTTTAACCGTCTTGACGCCCTGATTACGGTAGTAAAGTTTTCAGGGCGATTGAACCAAAATTGATTGAGTTACGGTAGTTTTTAGTTTTTGTCCTCGAGGACTACACAGCCAAACACGAAGTTTTTTGGAACCTAGTCATGATTATATTTTTCTGAACCGGCTTGACCTCTTGAATCCGAATTTGCCAAAAATTTTGGAGTTTGGACTGTTGGCCGAGTTACGGTAAATGTGATTTTCGTGGTGGGACCCAAAATCGAAATTTTCCAAACCTGGTCAATATTATACTCATTTTGACCGTCTTGGCTCCCTCATTACGGTAGTCAAGTTTTCAGGGCGCTTGGGTCAAAATTGACCAAGTTACGTTAGTTTTTAGTTTTTGTCCTCGAGGACTACACACCAAAAAATTAAGTTTTCTGGAGCTTAGTCAAGATTATATTTCTCTAAACCGGAATGACCTCCTGATTCCGAATTTGTCAAAATTTTTGAGTTTGGACCAAAAATGGCCGAGTTACGGTAGAAAATCTATTTTCGTGGTGAGACCCAAAAATCGAATTTTTCAAATTTTTAAACCTAGTCATGATTATACTTTTCTGAACCGGAATGACCTCCTGATTCCAAAAATAACAAAATTTTTAAGTTTCGATCAAAATCCACCGGGTTACGGTAGTTTTTCCAGAGTCTATCCCTCCTTTTATACGCTGTTTCCAAGGAACCTTCTAGTAAATTGATAGCGAAAATCGATGAGGACGTGATATTCTTCCCTAATCAACTGATTGGCTTAATAAACGAAAAAGTCATTAAGTTGACTGGTTTAAACATTTATGGATATGTGGTGGAGGCTGGGATCGAAGTTGATGCACAATCGGAAGTACTGTAAGTCATGAGGAAATCTTAAATGGGGCTTGATTATACTTTTCTAAACCGAATTAACTTCCTGATTTCAAAAATATCAAAATTTTTGGTTTTGGACCAAAATTGATTGGATTACGGTAGTTTTACCTATTAAAAATGTGCATTTTCTACCGTAACTTGGTTAATTTTGATTTTCACACTGTCCCACTTACTTTTTCGTAATCAGGGGCTCATTCCGGTTCAGAATCATATAATCATGACTAGGTTTGGACAATTTTCGAAATTAGTGGTTTTTGTACTCCTCGAGGACAATGTTTCAAATTTTTTTGAAACCTAGTCTTGTTTATACTTTTCTGGACCGGCTTAACCTTCTGAGTATGAAAATACAAAAATTTTTGGTTTTAGACTAAAATTAGTCGGGTTACGGTAGTTTTTTTCATTTTTCGAAAAATTTCCAAAATCCCTAACTTTCTTCATTTTCAATGAATTTTCACCGTTTTTGGATCAAAAAATTTAGAATTTCTTTGATTACAATCCTATAATTGTTCTGAAGTGGTTTTGAAAACCGGATTACGGTAGTTTTAGGCGGGACCCAAAATATCGAAAAAAAAAACAAAAAATTTTCAAATCTAGTCATGATTATACTCATTCGAACCGCCTTGACGCCCTGATTACGGTAGTTAAGTTTTCAGAGTGATTAGACAAAAATTGATCCAGTTACGGTAGTTTTTAAATTTTGTCCACGAGGACTACACAGCCAAAAATGAAGATTTTTGAACCTAGTCATGATTATACTTCTCTGAACCGGAATGACGCCCTGATTCCAAAAATACCATTTTCAAGCTTCCCCGACTAAAATTGACCGGGTTACTGTAGAAAAACTTCCAGAAAAACGACATCTTTCAACTGTCAAAAATACCCGGAATTTCTTGCGGGACCAATTTATTTTTTGACAAGGGACGCTGCAAAGGAGATATTAAAGGCTACAAAACATCGGAACTTGCTCATTGTAAGTTGGGTTACTGTAGTTACAGTAATCCTAGCTACCATAACCTTAGCTACAGTACCCCTAGGTACAGTACCTTAGCTACAGTAATCTTAACTATGTTATCCCAACTACAGTAACCTTAACTACAATAACGCTAACCACATCAGTTCTAGCTACAGTACTCCTAACTACAGTACCCCCACCTACCGTAATCCCCATTATTCCAGTCCGAAGACACCCTAATCACTGGAATCCTTGCCGATGACACCAAAACCACCCGACACCAACTACCGTACCTCAACCCGTACCAAAACGCGGAAATCCAAAAATCCGAAAAAATCTTGGCGTGGCACACGAAACTGGAAAATGATAAATTTTTGAATTTTTTTGAATCTTATGGTAGCTTATGATTTTTTTTGATCTCAAAATTTTTTTTTCGAAAAAAAAAAAATTTTTTTTTGATTTTTTATTCTTTTGGAACAGGTGAATTTAGGCTTAGGCTACAACGCTCCAGTTTAAGCTTTCCTAAAATCATTCAAGCCAAAAATAAAAAAAAAATGCTTTACGAAATATTCCATACCTGGCACATCGTAATTGGGTGTATTGGTTGCTTAGCTAATCTCCTTTTATGCTACGTGGCATTGAAGAAAACTCCTCCTGCTACACGAT
This sequence comes from Caenorhabditis wallacei, assembly GCA_963932035.1. NCBI lineage: Eukaryota > Metazoa > Nematoda > Chromadorea > Rhabditida > Rhabditidae > Caenorhabditis > Caenorhabditis wallacei. The sequence goes on from OZ009932.1 coordinate 13,501,480, forward strand.
CTTATGCTACTTTAATCATTAATTTTGCGGTGACGGACTTTGCCGAGTGCTTTTTGGACCTTTTTATACAGTTAAGGTGGGTTAAGGGGCCCAAAAACTGGCTGGAAATGCTTAGGATTACTGTAGTTAGCAAAAAAAACCATGAAAAACCAAAAAAAAAATTTTAAAAAATAATGGAAAACCATGTTTAGAACGGTTTTCCGGCTTAAAATTAGACTTAAAATGCTCAGAATAAAAAACAAAAAATAATGGTCCCAAAAGGATTCGAACCTATGGTCCCATGGATCCAGGGATATCCCTCTTACCCACTGAGCCATCCTTAAACGCGTGGAAAACGCGGCGGCGGCGACCAGTGGAGTTAAGCGCGCGTTGCAGAATGGCTCAGTGGGTAAGGGGGATGTCCCTGGATCCACCGAACCATAGGTTCGAATCCTTTTGGGACCATTATTTTTGGTTTTTCAAGGGCTATCTGAAAATATAGGTTTGGATAGGTGAAAATGATTTTGAAGAGTGATTTTGAATTTTTTTTTTTTTGGTTATTATTTTTTTTACATTTTTGACTCCAGCTAAGCATTTTGAGCACCAGAAATCACTGACTATATTTTTTGATCCAAATTATGAAGCATATTCCAAAAAAATCATGAAAAAATTCTGAAAACCGGGCCAAAACCATTTTTCCCAGTCAAAAACCACTCTGACAAAGATTACGGTAGTTATATTTACGAAAAATAATGTTCGAAAAAAACTCGGAAAAACAGCTAAAAATCAAAAAAAGCATGTTTAGAACGTGTTTCCGGCTTAAAATGAGGTTTAAAATGATCAGCAGAAAAAACAAAAAATAATGGTCCCAAAAGGACTCGAACCTATGGTCCCTTGGATCCAAGGACATCCCTCTTATCCACTGAGCCACCTGGAAACGCGTGGAAAACGCGGCGGCGGCACCCAGTGGAGTTAGGCGCGCGTTTCAAGGTGGCTCAGTGGGTAAGAGGGATGTCCTTGGATCCAAGGGACCATAGGTTCGGATCCTTTTGGCACCATTGTTTTTTTGTTTTTTCTTAGGAGCAGTTTCCAGCTATTTTTAGCTGGATTAACCACCTTTTTTGCAAAAAAAAAATTTTTTTCAATTTTTTTTCAGATTCGTCATCACCCCATTCAACGTCACTTTGATCTATGTTTATCACGGACTTTGCCAATACACAGGACCACTTTCTTGTAAAATCGGGTGGGTGGTGATCTTTTTTGTTCTAGGCTACAAATTACACATTTAGCAGGTGGAATTTTCTGTTGTCCATAAATCATAAACTACCGTAATACCAAACTAGAAACTTTCAGATTAAGCCTATTCTATCATTGTTTCCCACATACTACATGGTCCCTACTTTTGTCATTTTCCTATCGGTATTATCTACTCCATAGGTCCCCGTTATCCAGGAAATGGCTGGTGGCAATTATTTTTCTCATTTATACACCTTCCCTATTCCAAGCGGTAGGTTTTTTTGGTCTTAAAATGCTCAAAATAAAAAACAAAAAATAATGGTGCCAAAAGGAATCGAACCTATGGTCCCTTGGATCCAAGGACATCCCTCTTACCCACTGAGCCATTCTGCAACGCGAGGTAAACGCGGCGACGGCGCCCAGTGGAGTTAAGCGCGCGTTTCAGGGTGGCTCAGTGGGTAAGAAGGATGTCTATGGGACCAAGGGGGCTTAAGTTCGGAACCTTTTGGCACCATTATTTTTTGTTTTTCTTAATTTAGGCTTTGGGACCATTCTAACCCCAATTTCCAGCTAATCTACTGGCCTACTGTCGTTGATCGCGAAGAAATTCTACCGTATGCCGAGAAATTCTTTCCCCAATATAATTTAGCACAAGAAAAAGCTGGACTCCTTGGCGGAATCACCACTATCAATGAATTCGCTTCGATTTATGTCATAATCCATATGGCGGTCCCAATATTCCCAATTTATGTTAGCATGTTTGTGCTAAGATATAAAATAGTGCAAAAACTCATGGAGAAGGCCGCGTTGATGTCAGAGGACGCCAGAGCAAGTCATAATCAGATTTTGAAGGTAAAAATTAGGTTAATCCATCCAAAAACAGTTGGAAATTGCTCAGAATAAAAAACAAAAAATAATGGTCCCAAAAGGAATCGAACCTATGGTCCCTTGGATCCAAGGACATCCCTCTTATCCACTGAGCCACCTGGTAACGTGCGCTGAACTCCACAGGGCGCCGCCGCCGCGATTTCCACGCGTTTAAGGATGGCTCAGTGGATAAGAGGGATGTCCTTGGATCCAAGGGACCATAGGTTCGAATCCTTTTGGGACCATTATTTTTTGTTTTTTATTCTGAGCATTTTAAGCCTAATTTTAAGCTAGGAAACGGTGATAAACATGGTTTTTTCGATTTTTTTTAATTTTTTTTGGTAATTTTTAAAGGTTTTTTGGGATTTTTTTGGGGTTTTCCACTAACTACAGTAATCATATTAATCATTTCAGTGTCTAATTATCCAAGCCTTTATCCCATCCCTCCTTATGATCGGAGTGGTCTGTTACATTGTCTCCCAACTTGGTTTCGTCACTCATCCATTCATTGAATACCTTATCTTCGCATCGATTTGCACTATGCCAATGTTATCCCCATTCACTTATTTAAGCTTTATAAGACCGTATAAGGCGTTTTGTATGAGGTAAGGGAAAACTACCGTAACCCGGTCAATTTTAGTCCGGGACCATTGAAATTGGTATTTTTGGAATCAGGAGGTTAAGCCTGTTCAAATGAGTATAATAATAACTAGATTTGGGAAATTTTGAAATTTTAGGAATTTTGGTCCCAAAACGAAAACCACTTTTCTAGCGTAACCCTGTTAATTTTGGACCAAAATCAAAAATTTCGGTGTTTTCGGATTCAGCGTGTTAAGCCGGTCAAAATGAGTATAATCATGGCCCATTTTGAAATTTTCGAATTTTTGACTACGATGCTCCGAAATTCCGCAAATTCAAAAAACTTCGGAAATATGTCATGATTATAGTCATCTGAACCGGCTTAACCTCCTGATTCCAAAAATACCATTATTTTTGAGATTGGACCAAAATTGACCGAGTTACGGTAGTTTTACCCATTAAAAATGTACATTTTCTACCGTAACTTGGTTAATTTTGATTTTCACACTGTCTCACCTACTTTTTCGTAATCAGGGGCTCATTCCGGTTCAGAATCATATAATAATGACTAGGTTTGGACAATTTTTGAAATTAGTGGTTTTTGTACTCCTCGAGGACAATTTTTCAAATTTTTTTGAAACCTAGCCTTGTTTATACTTTTCTGAACGGGAAAAACCTCCTGATTCCAAAAATACCATTATTTTTGAGATTGGACCAAAATTGAGCGAGTTACGGTAGAAAATGAGAATTTTTATTTTGGGACCAAAATTCCAAAATTTTGAAACTCCAAAGTAGGGCTTGTTTATACTTTTCTGAACCGCAAAAACCTCCTGATTCCGAATATAACAATTTTAAATCCCAAAAATCAGTTTTCAGACTGTTCCACCTCCAAAGACGCCCCTTCCGAAGAGGCGACTCCAATGCTTATTATTCGACAACTCAGTCAAATGGGATCTAATTTTTTTTTTTGGATTTTTAAAGGCGCAGAGTTCATTTTATTTTGAAAAAAAATATATAAAAAATTTGAAAAGAAAGGATAATCCATGAGTCACTAATCCAAAAGAGATAACATAGTACTATGTCGATTACGAGAAAAACCACTTAATTCCACGTCATTAAGCTTAGAAAAAGGAGCGGAAATATGTGTGGATTTTTTAGTTTTTTTTTTATTTTAAGATGAGCAATTTTTGGTTTTCGAAAAAAAAATTTTTTTTTTTGAAATTAGGGTGTAGTTTAAGCATTTTTAGCTATTTTTGAATGATTTTGATGATTTTTTTGAGAAAATTTTTTTTTGGATTTTCTGATTTTTGAAAAAAATTTTTAATGACCAAAACAGTCCCTTTATGACCTCATTTTACGTTTATTAAACTTGTTTAAACATCAATTTTTCATTTTCAAAAAAAAAAGGAGGAGGAAGAGCTTATAAGGCATTGGATTTCATGTAGTAACATGACATGACATCTTTTTTCCCTATTTTTTTTTAGTTAGACGTCAATTTTTTTTTGGACTGAAACCTAGTTTTTTCTTGTTTTAAAGAGTAGGGTTACTGTAGTTTTAAGAAAAAATTTGGAAACAAAAATATGTTTTTTTTTGAAAAAAATATGGTCCTAAAACTAGATAAAAACTACCGTAACCCGGTCAATTTTGATCCAAACTCAAAATTTTTAGCATTTTTGGATTCAGGAGGTCAAGCCGGTTCAGAAAAGTATAATCATGACTAGGTTCCAAAAAATTCGAAAAATTGTCCTCGAGGACTACAAAAACCACTAATTTCGAAAATTGTCCAAACCTAGTCATGATTATATGATTCTGAACCGGAATGAGCCCCTGATTACAGAAAAGTAAGTGAGACAGTGTGAAAATCTAAATTAACCAAGTTACGGTAGAAAATGCACATTTTTAATCGGTAAAACTACCGTAATCCGGTCAATTTTGGTCTTAAACCAAAAATTTTGTTATTTTTGGATTCAGGGTGTTAAGCCGGTTCAGATGACTATTACAGGTTTTACAAATTTGAATCGTGAACTAGTAGCAAGTAATTTCACTAGATAATCCAAGAAATTTTTTTTAACAGATGTAGAAATCAAGACTTAACATGCGTCCATAAACTAGTTAATTGACCCGTTTTTTTTTCTCTGAATACTGCGAAAAATTCCCCGCATTTTGGTCCAAAAACGGTCCAAAAATATTGAAAACTAGGGAAGTTATGGATTTTCGAAAAATTTCGAATTTTGTATTTTTGAATTTTCTACCGTAACTCGACCTACAGTAATCCGATCGTCCTGAAAATGATATTTTCGGATTCAGGAGGTCAAGACGGTTCAGAAAAGTATAATCATGAATAGGTTTTAAAAATCATCATTTTTGGCTGTGTAGTCCTCGAGGACAAAAACTAAAAACTACCGTAACTCGGCTATTTTCGGCCCAAAATCAAAAGTTAGGGTATATTTGGAATCAGGAGGTTAAGCCGGTTCAGATGACTATAATCATGACCATTTTCAGAATTTTCAAAATTTTCAGATTTTTTCATTTTTCAAAAAAAAAATTTTTTTTGAATGAAAAACCCTAACCTTCCTGAATTGCTTCAAAAAAAGTTGTTCACAACTTTTTTTTCCTAATTAGTCCCCTCCCTTAAATCATCTCAAATTTCCCCCTAACCTCAACTAGCTTATCAAATATCCCCCTTCCTCCTACTCATTTCTCTTATTTCCTCATTTTTCTCATAAAAACAGCAACTCCTGACTTCTTTCTCTTTTTCTCTAATCACTCTCTCCATTTCTAGTTTTATTTCTCCCGGTTAGACTTGGAAGCCAAGGCTTCCAAGGCAACCAGAAGAGAGAGAGAGAGAGAGAGAAAAGTGTGTGTGTGTGTGCTCATCTGTGTTCTTAGCCTTGCTCAGAATATTATTTCCGTTCTTTTTTTTTGAAGATTTTTCGAGAAAATTGGAATTTTGTTAGATTTAGCCTAATTAAAGGGTCCTGGACCTATTTTTTAGGGGTTTTTTAACTGAAAATATCGATTTTTTAGCATGGAAAAGGGGAAATGGGATAGAAAAATAGTGTAAAAATTAAGTAGACATTGATTTTTAGATATTAAAAAAAAAAATGTTTTTTAGCAAAAAAAAATAATTTTTTTTTTGAAAAAAGATTATAGTCATTTGAACCGGCTTAACCTCCTGATTCCGAATATACCATTTTCAAGGCTCCCCGACCAAATTTAGCAGTGTTACGGTAGTTTTTAGTTTTTGTCCTCGAGGACTACACAGCCAAAAATAAAGTTTTTCGGAACCTAGTCATGATTATACTTTTCTAAACCGGATTGACGCCCTGATTCTGAATATATTAAAATTTTCGAGCCTAGACCAAAATTAGCCGGGTTACGGTACCTTTTATGTTTTTTTTGGAACAAATTGACGAAAATTTCAAATTTTTCCAAAATATGTCAAGACTTTAGTCATTCGAATTGGCTTAATCTGCTGGGTCCAAAAATATCATTTTTGAAGCGATCCGACCAAAATTAGCGGCGTTACGGTACTGAACCAAAAATGACTGTATTTTTTAATTCCAATTTCTAAAACTCCTATAACTCTGTAACCATAAGAGCTATCAAAAAAGTGTTAACTAATGAAATATTGCTCATTGTTAGGGCTACATTTTCTTAGTTAACCATTTTTTGGTAGCTCTCACGACAACCGAGATATAGGAGTTTGAAAAATGCACTAAAAAATTTTTTTCGAAAAAGTTTTTTTTAGAATTTTTTAAAACTCCTATAACTCGGTAACCATAAGAGCTACCAAAAAATTGTCAACTAATGGAATGTAGCCCTTATCATGAGCAATATTTCATTAGTTGACACTTTTTTGATAGCTCTCACGGGTGCCGAGTTATAGCTATTTTAAAAGGGTATATCTTTTTTTTCGTGTTATTTTTAGTTTTTCGCCAAAATTCTTAATTTCTTCACTAATTCCCTGTTTTTTTTTCAGCAATTTCGCCTCCCGTCCACCACCCCACCAGTTACTACTTCTCCCATTCCACCAACAAAATTCTGTCGCTACTTGGTCTCGATTCGGATCAAATCCAACAACAACGCATTGAGGTATGGGATTACTGTAGATGGAATTACTGTAGTTTAGGGGGTTGAAAATATAGGGAATTCGGAAAATATTTTGAGAATTAGGGAAAAATCGAGAAAAAACGAAGATTTGGAACAAAAAAAAATTTTTTTTTGAATTTAGGGGTTTTGGTCCACCAAGATTTTATGAAGACTACCGTAACCCGGCTGGTTTTAGTCGAAATCAGAAAATTTTGATATTTTTGGATTCAGAAGGTTTTTCCGGTTCAGATGACTATAATCTTGAATAGATTTGAAAAAATTCTGGAATTTAGGGTTTTTGGGGCAAGTAGATTTCATTAAAAACTACCGTAATCCGATCAATTTTGGTCTAAACTCAAAAATTTTGATAGATTCGGATTCAGGAGGTTAAGCCGGTTCAGAAAAGTATAATCATGACTATGTTCCAAAAAACTTCATTTTTGGCTGTGTAGTCCTCGAGGACAACTACTAAAAACTACCGTAACTCAGCCAATTTTGGTTAAATCACCCTGAAAATTTTACTATCGTAATCAGGGCGTCAAGACTGTCAAAATGAGTATAATCATGACATATTTTGAAAATTATTGATTTTTCGATATTTTGGGTCCCACCTAAACTACCGTAACGCGGCCAATTTTGATCCAAATCGAAAAATTTTGATAAATTCGGATTCAGGAGATTTTGCCGGTCAAAATGAGTATAATCATGCCTAGGTTTCAAAAAAATTGAAAAATTGTCCTCGAGGAGTACAAAAACCACTAATTTCAAAAATTGTCCAAATCTAGTCATGATTATATGATTCTGAACCGGAATGAGCCCCTGATTACGAAAAAGTAGGTGAGACAGTGTGAAAATCAAAATTAACCAAGTTACGCTAGAAAATGCACATTTTTAATATGTAAAACTACCGCAACTCGATCAAATTTGGTCAAAAATCGAAAGTTAGGGTATATTTGAAATCAGGAGATTAAGCCGGTTCAAACGAGCCTAATCTTAACCTAAAATAATAGTTTTTAATTTTTGGATTTTTTTGGAATTTCCACTTTTTAATATGTAAAACATGACAAAAACAAGAAAAAACATAGAAAAATCCCTTCCAAATCTTCCAAAAATGATCTTAAGATTAAGGATTTAGTGAATTAGTTCCACATTTTTTTCTTTAAAATCAAATAAAATCATCTTAAAAAAGAGGATTTTTCTGATCTTGCTCAGATCAAATGTAGGATTTCTCCTCCCCATTTTTTCCATTTTTTTTTTCGAAAAAAGTGAATCATTTTTATTTTTTTTATTCACTTAAACATTGCTCATCATTTTCTCCAACATTTTCTATCAAACCGTTTTTCGGCGGGCGCAACAGGTACGGTTTTTATTAACAAGGGACCATTAGGCTACAGTAATCCGGTTGTTTAGGATTACTGTAGTCTTTTATCTTGGGAATACAGTAATCCTAATCCAGCAGAATTCAAAAAAGTTGAAAATATTGAATTTGGACTAAAAATGGCAGGATTACTGTAGTTTTACTTTCAAAAACAGTTGGATTACTGTAGTTTTTTTTCGGGCTACTGAAGGATTACTGTATTTACAGATTACTGTAGAAAAGTCTAATTGGATCAGGATTACTGTAGTTTTTGCCGAAAATGGCTGGATTACTGTAGCTGAAAAAAAAATGGAGTTTTTCAAAAACAACAGGATTACGGCAGCTTTAAAATGAATGGTTGGGTTACTGTAGGATTACTGTAGGATCAGCTGGGATTACTGTACCTATAGATTACTGTAGGTAAGTCTAGTTGGATTCGGATTACTGTAGTTTGATTTCAAAAATAGTCAGGATTACTGTACTTATTTTTTGAAAATATCCAGATTACGGTACTTTTTTTCGGGTTACTGTAGTTTGATTCCAAAAATACCAGGGTTACTGTACTTTCCCAATTCCAGATGCGTCCCCACGAGATGAATCAATTCCTAATCTACTGTATCCTATTCCTATTCGTCATGCTCATTCTCTCAATCATCCTTCTTTTCGTCTCTCGTCCAATCTATAAATTCAAATGTAAATATTTCCCGGGCGAACAGGAATACGAATTGTTGGTCTAATTAATTCTGAGAAATAAATTCGTCATTTTTTCGCTAAAAAGCATTAAAAATATATTTTAAAAAACCAGTTGATAGACTACAAAAAATCAGAAAAAAATCATGAATAAACTACAATTAAATCTCATCAGAGTACGGAATTCCGGAGCAATTTCCGTATCCCGAAATGGCGAATCGTTCGAAAGCGTTCTTCACAAATCCATCGACATCTTTTTCAGTGACTTTTTGAATTGCTTCAATTAGAGCCGATTGTTCTGGTCCCTTGTAGAGGGCGGCGGTGGCCAATTCGTATCCAGTGTAGACAGTGTTTTGCGAGTTGAAGAGGATTTCGTTGATGGCGCGGCGTTTGCATCCTGAAACAAGAAGGGGGTACTGTAGGGTTACGGTATCTAGGGCCTAGGGAGTACTGTAGCTCAATCTAACAGAAGTCAAGTTAAGGTAGGTAGCCTGGGAGTACTGTAGCTAAGCTATGGATTACTGTAGATGAGAGATTACTGTAGCCGGACTCAGCTAGGGTTACGGTACCTATAGATTACTGTAACGGAATCTAATGGGATCCGGGTTACTGTAGCCATGACAGTACTGTAGGACTACGGTAGCTAAGCCTAGATAGCTGTAGTTTTAGAGTTAATGTATCAATACGGATTAATGTAGCCTAAAAAACTTATCGAAATTCCTAGGCCATCTAGAGGGATTCCTAGGCCACCAAAACGAAAAGTTCGGTCATGATGAATTTCTAGGCCATTTAGGCCATTTTTAGGCCTTCTGGACCATTTCTAGGCCATTTAAACCATTTTTAAGGCCGTCTAGACCTATTTTGAGCTATTTTAGGCCATTCCAACCATTTCTATACCATTTAGGCCATTTTTAGGCCATCTAACCCCCTTAATTACCTTCCAAATCCTTAACCTTCAACTTTCTCAACTCCTCAACCGTCTTTCTGACCAACAAATCCGACTTAGCGGCAGTCGTATTCAAATACACTCCAACTAATCCACTTCCATCATAACTCGCCGAAACGGCAGTTCCACTCGGCACGGTGCCCGGAAGACTACTGTAGCTCAACGGGGATACTGTAGATTGGAGATGAGCGTGGACGATGGAATGAGCAGCCAGTTGTTTGATATCGTTGTTTTGGGCTCCCAGTCCGGCGATGATGACGTGGACGGTGGTGCCGGGAGCGGTGCGACGGTAGTCTCCTCCCTGGAAAGGAAAATTGAAGTTTTGGTGAGATTTTAGGTGGAAAAATGGATTTTTCATGGTTTTTGGGTTAAAATAAGTCAATTTTGATCGAATTCGGATCGTTTTTCATGGATTTTTAGCTAGAATAGTAGAAAATAGGTGAATTTTGGCTATTTTTTAAGTGAAAATGATGGATTTTGGTGCAAAATAGTCAAAAACAGCTGCATTTTCAGGGTTTTCAGTCTAAAATGGCAAAAATAGATGATTTTCATCATTTCTATGCTAAAATAGTCAATTTTAAGTGGTTTTTCATAGTTTTTGAACCAAAAATAACCATTTTCAGGTGTGTTTATGGTTTTTAAGCGAAAATGATCAAATTTGGACCGTTTTTCATGAATTTTATTAGAAAATGGTCAAAATAGTGGGGTTTTCATGAATTACAAGCTAAAACAGTCAATTTCAGGTGATTTTTCATAGTTTTCAGGCTAAAATGGACGAATTTCGTGGTTTTTCGTGAATTCTGGTCCAAGATCGATTTTGGATCATTTTTCATTATTTTTAAGCTAAAATGAATGATTTTAGGTGGTTTTTCATGGTTTTTGAGCCAGGAATAACCATTTTCAGCATTTTTAGGCTCCTTCAACCCAATTTTTGCCTCCAAAACCCCCCATTCCTCACCCTAAACGGCGACAAATGATTCATAACCATATCCCCATTCTCAATCGCTCCATTCTCCTCTCCATACTTAACCAATGTCCCCGAATCGACATTAATTCCAACGAGAACTCCATTTCCACTGACAAAATGTTTCTCAGCGAACGCCTTCATCTCTCCGGATTTAAATCCTCCAATTTCCGCTTTTTTCGAATAAATTGAATTTGCCAATGAGTCATTTCGGAATGCGGCACGATGAATATCTTCGAAAGCAATGCTATAAGCCGTTTTTCGGCTCAAATCGGCACGGATCGTCGGAAGAACATCCTCGATTTCCCATGGTTTGAATGCTGGTTTGGCAGCGACTTGACCAAGGATTGAGAGAGCGTATTCGGCAGTGTCACGTGGAACAGCGATGTGGACACCGAGAATGTCACGGGAGGCGAACGAATTCTGAAAAAAAAAGGAAATTTAATGCTAAAAATAACGAAAAATGGAGACTTTTCTAGCTAAATAGGTCAAAATCCATCAAAAATGCTCAAAAATCTCGAATTTTGACCCCAAAAAAGGATTTTCACAGGTAAAAAGACTAAAAATATAGTTTTTTTCGGTTAAAATCGCCAAAGTGGTCAAAAAAAAGCCTGAAAATCGCGAGTTTCATAGCTGGAATAGCTGAAAATGCAGGTTTTAAGCTCTAAAACCTGTTAAAATTGGTAAAAATGTCTGAAAATCGCTGAGAAAGCCCCTAGACCGAGAAAAACCGGTAAATGTTTTAAAACCGGTAAATGTTTTAAAATGACGTTAAAATGCCAAAAAACACCTAAAAATGACTAAAAATCGAGTTTATATGGTAAAAATTCGAAAAAACATGGTTTAGGGGCGAGAAATTGTCAAAACTCTGTAAAATCGTCTAAATCAGCTTCTGGAATAAAAGAAAATGGAAATTCCTCGAAAATGGTGCTAAAAACCTCAAAATAACACGAAAAATCCGATTTTCCGGCCAAAATGACGTTTGTTAGCTCGAAAAGAGCTCTAAATTGTTAAAAATAGCTTCCAGAGCCCCAATTCTGCAAAATTTCTTTAAAATGACTCTAAAAACCTTAAAATAACACTAAAAATCTCATTTTCAGGCTTAAAACCTCTAAAAATATCAACTTTTAGGTCAAAATTCACAAAAAACCGATTTCACCCCTAAAATCCCCCTTTCCCTACCATTTGCCCTCCACTGGCTGCAGAAGCCCAAATCAATTGAAGTCCAGGATACGATTGAACGTCTCTTCCGACGAAATTACGGATATGATGAACGAGTCCTTGTTGAGTGGTGGATTGATAACGAGAACCCGCACGGAAGGCCAAAATCTGGAAATTTGGAGGATTTAGGGGTGAAAATGGGGTTTTTAGGCTAAAAATGACGGTTTTCATAAGAAAAATGAGATTTGAAAGATAAAAATGACTAATTTTAAGCAAAAAAAATACAATTTTACATGAAAAATACGTTTTTTAGGCTAAAAATGACTAATTTTATGCTAAAAATATAATTTTTACATGAAAAATGCTATTTTTAAGTTAAAAATGATGAATTTTAGGTGAAAACAACGGTTTTGTGCGCTTTTTTTGAGCAAAAACCACTAGTTTCCATGAAAAAATGGCCCAGAAACCAAGGATCTTACCAATTGACTGACAGCTCCGTTATTGTCCTGCGCGACGACTTGAAGACCATTTTTGAGCTGAAAATTGGAGTTTTAGGGTGACAATTAGTTTTTTTGGCTGAAAAATGTAGTTTTTCAGCTATTTTGGCCGAAAAATGTCAAATTTTGAGTTGAAAATGGCGATTTTCGCCCTCCTACCTTGGTTTTGAGTGGTGCCGCGGTGTTCGTGGCCTTGGCAGCGGCGACAGCGCTTTTCGAGACGAGCGACGTTCTCATATTACCTCAAACTGGGAAAATTAGCGAAAAAAGACGGAAAAGAGAAGAATTAAGCCGAAAATTAGGGAAAAATTGTCAAAATTTGGATAAAAATCGTAAAAATCCGGGTTTTTATTGAAATTACTATTAAAAACGTGGATTTTTTCAGAATTTTCAATGAAATCTTGAAGAAAATGAAGAAAACCGCCTGATATTAAGAGTTTTGACCGATTTTAACCTGAAAATTTGAAAAAATCACCAAAATTTGGCAAAAACCAATTTTTCCCTAAAAACCTCGCCTGGAACAGGGAAAGTCTTAGTAAAACCATGATTTTCACCATTTTTTCATCAAAAACCCCATGGAAACGCACAAAAATCAAGAAAAATCGTTAAAATTCGCCTAAAACCATAAAAATCCCGTTTTCATCGAAAATACCTCGAAAATCCCCGATTTTCCATTATTTTCAGCTAAAAACCGCATAAAACCAGTCTGAAATCCCTAAAAATCAGTTTTTTCGTGTTTTTAAATAGAAAAACTGTTGAAATCTAAAAAAAACCAATTTACCTTAAAAATTTCCTCTAAAACCGGGAAAATCTTGTAAAGATTACAATTCTTATCAATTTTTTCATTAAAAACCCCCAAAAAATGCAAAAAAATCCCGAAAAAACCCTGAAAAACCATCAAAAAACACTAAAAATCAAGAAAAATGACTGGAAATCGAGATAGGCGGTATGCAGATCGTACATTATACTTTACGCAAAAATGCAGACTTTGCAGAGTACAGTAACCAAAAATATTGAAAAAAATTGAAAATAAGCTGAAAAAACAGAAAATCGTTGGGTAAAAGCTGGAAAAAAAAGCAGGAAAAAACTGAAATTTATTAGAAAAAAAGAAACAATTTTTATATCATAAAAAAATCAAAATACTATAGAAAATCAATTGAAAATTCATCAGGACCACATTAAAACTCTCATAACTCGCTTAAAATCAAAGCTATCAAAAAACCGTCAACTAATGAAATATTGCTCACAATATTCTGCACATTTCATCAGTTGACACTTTTTCGATATCTCCACTCTCAACCAAGATACAATCAAGAATGCACATGAACCACTGATTTCGTGAACATTGCAGTATCGTCAACCAAAAAAACACGTGGACAAAAAACTACAGTATCCCAATAGGATTTATGAAGATAAATCATGGCTAAGGTCGAGACGAGACCATGACATGACATTATGGATACCGAGATATTATTGGCTCCTTGGTTATAATATGAGTTGAGGGTGGCTATGGTGTTGTAGGCTAGTGGCAGGATTACGGTAACAATTGGGATCGTGACCTGGAAAAAAATATATCGGTTGGGACCATCTTAACTTGCTGAATCGAAAAATATTGAAAATTTCAATTTTGGACCAAAATTGGCCGAGTTACGGTAGAAAATTGCTTTTCCTGGTGAGACCCAAAAAACCGAAATTTCCAAACCTAGTCATGATTATAGTCATTCGAACCGGCTTAACACGCTGATTCAAAATATACCCTAACTTTTGATTTTGGACCAAAAATAACCGAGTTACGGTAGTTTTTTAGTTTTTGTCCTCGAGGACTACAAAGCCAAAAATGATGATTTTTGGAACCTAGTCATGATTATACTTTTCTGAACCGGCTTAACACGCTGATTCCAATGGTAATAATATCAGTCCTTAAAACTCAAAATTAACCGGATTACGGTAGAAAATTGATTTTCGTGGTGGGACCCAAAAATCGAAATTTTCAAAAGTATGGCTTGTTTATACTTTTCTGAACCGCCTTGATCCCCTGATTCCAAAAATATCATTTTCAGAACGATCGGATTACTGTAGGTCGAGTTACGGTAGAAAATGCAAAATTTAAAAATTCGAAATTTTTCGAAAACCCATAACTTTCTTAGTTTTCAATATTTTCGGACCGTTTTTGGACCAAAATGTGGGGAATTTTTTGGGTTATTTGGGTAAAAAATTTGGGTCGATTAGCTAGTTAATAGGCGATGTTAGGTGCAAATAACTAGCTCTACTTAAAAAAAAAAGAAACAAAAATTAATTTTAAAAAATTACCTGTAGCACCAAAGTCCTCATAAATTTTCTATGTAATTCCATCGTTTTCTTCGACATTTTCACTCGATTCATTGATTTTTTCATATTCCAAAAAATCAAAAAAACAAAAATCAATGTCTGTTGTCCTGCTGTATTTAACGACATATTCAATGCAACACCAGTACTCCACGTGGACAATAAAAAGACTTGCTCATGATAAACTTCAATTGGAAGACATGGATATCTTCCGAATTGATACAATTTTCCACTTTTTTGATCAGGAATTGAGAAATATGTTGGTAGCATATAGATAAGGGATACGGTATAATTGGCTAAGATCCAGAAACGACGAATTGATCTCCATTTGGTCTCGCGGGCGTAGAGAATGAAGAAACGGGTCTCGAAGAGAAGAGTTGTGGAGAACATCACGCCTGGAACAAGTTTACTGTAGTTTTGGAGATGGTCCCAAAAAATAAAAATTTTCAAACCTGGTCATGATTATAATCATTCGAACCGGCTTAACCTGCTGATTTCGAAAATACCCTAACTTTTGATTTTGGACCAAAAATGGCCGAGTTACGGTAGAAAATTGATTTTCGTGGTGGGACCCAAAAAGTCAAAATTTTTAAAAGTATGGCTTGTTTATACTTTTTTGAACCATCTTGACCCCACGATTACGGTAATCAAGTTTTCAGAAAGATCGGGCCAAAATTAGTCGAGTTACAGTAGTTTTTAGTGTTTGGGACCCAAAAAGTCAACATTTTCAAACCTGGTCACGATTATACTCATTTTAACCGGCTTAACGTGCTCATTCCAAATATACTCTTACTTTTGACTTTAGACCGAAATTAAGCGAGTTACGGTAGTTTTTAGTTTTTGTCCTCGAGGACTACACAGCCAAAAATGAAGTTTTTCAGAACCTAGCCATGATTATACTTTTCTGAACCGGCTTGACTTCCTGATTCCAAAAATATCATTTTCATGACGATCGGTTTACTGTAGGTCGAGTTACGGTAGAAAATGCAAAATTCTAAAAACCGAAGTTTTTCGAAATTCCATAACTTCCCTAGTTTTCAATATTTTTGGACCGTTTTTGGACCAAAATGTGAGGAATTTTTTGGTTTATTTGCAAAAAATTTTTCAATCCGATTGGACCAAAAATACCCAGGTTACCATTGGAAATACATCACTTCCTAGTTGATACCACCTGCATGAATAAATAAAAAAACATTGAGTCATTCATTCAAAAAAGGTACCTAATTCAATTTCCTTGTCTACACAAACAAAAAAAACTTGCTCAGAATAACTTATCTTTGAACTTTCGAATAAAATGTTAGTTAATTCATTATTCAAGTACTAGAGCTCTTATCAGCTGCTGATTGATTAATGAGTTTTGGTATTTTGACTTCTGACTTAGATTTTTTTTAATTGGTGAACAAAATAACTAAAGTGTATCACGAGATTTATGGTGTTGATTTAAATTTTAAATAATTTCACCTGATTTTTTTTTTTTTGGGAATTTTTGATGAATGTTGTCTGGAGAAATGTGCTGACGCAAGTACAACGAAAATTCAGATTTTTATGAATTTAAATTTTTAATGAAAATTTGAGTCTTTTCATTGAAATTTGACAGAGAAACAATATATTGAAAAATGGGAATTTCGGTTTTTAGAATTTTTATCGCTGTTCAAGAAAAAAAAAAAAAATATTTTTGGAAAGTTTTGAGTCTCCAAAAATCCAAAAAAAAAACTGGTCCCAATCTGCTTCCTTTCTCTTAAAATATGGAAAGTATGAGTTTTCCAAAAATGTCGCCCAAAAATCAATCGATAATGTCAAAAATTTTTGTCCCACGATTTTTGTCAAAATTTTGTCAAAATTTTTGTCAAAATTTTTGTCAAAAAAAAGTTTGTCGCTTAATAACTCGGCGGTGAGTCAACGTTTCCGAGTCGTTTTTGTTTCATTCGACGCAGAATCGTATCGAGAATTTTTGTGATTAAAATTGGTGGTGATCGAGTCGAAGATGAGCGACCTATTTGTGTTTTTTTGCACCTAACTTATTTCCAAAACTCAAAAAATATTCACGTTTTGTTACGTGATGGAATTGGGAGAGATAAGAATCCATAGAGAATCGATTTTTTCAGCGTCATTTCATTTTCTATTTTTTGTTCGGCTTGGGTTTGGTGTTAAATATCTTTCTTTCAAATTTAGACCCGAACTAGCGAAGCTTTGATGAGCCCAGGCCGGAGGCCTGGCCACTATTTCATCCCATCTCGAAGCCTATTCGACCCGAACGAGCGGAGCGAGTGAGGGGAGAATAGGCGGTTCTATGCTGAGCCCAGGCCGGAGGCCTGGCCACTATTTCATCTCATCGCCAAGCCTATTCGACCCGAGCGAGCGGAGCGAGTGAGGGGAGAATAGGCGGTTCTATGCTGAACCCAGGCCGGAGGCCTGGCCACTATTTTATCTCTTAAATAGTTTGATATCGAGTTAGCTTAAAACTTTTCTCGAAGCTTATTCGAGAATGCCCCAATTCTACTTTCCATGAGGCATATGTAGCGACAGAAGGTTGCATAAGTTCTGCAGACTGAACTATTCTCATAATCGCTACTTCCCAGTAGCACAGTTGTCAAAGAAGAGTCGGAAGGGGGAATGATAACCCTCCCAGAAGGTATTTTAATGTTCAAACTTGACCAAAAAAGCTCAAATTTTGTACTACGAGTCTGAGTTTTGGCCAGCAAGTCAGCCAACTGAACTGAGTCCGGACGCGGCTTAGCCGCGTCAGGCTACTGTGACTGGCCCGAGAAGCCTGAAACAACAGCGAGGCAGAGCCTCGCTAGTCTACCTTCTTTATTAAATCACGAAAGTATGGGGGTATACATTTTTTGTGTGTGTGTGTGTGTGTACGTCTGTCGCGCAACTTTCCGAGCTTCCTACTGAACCGATTTAGTTCGTTCTTGGACTGGAAGATCAGAAAAGTTGGCCGCATGACGCGCGACTTTTAAGATTCCCAAAATTCAAATTTTGAAGACCTGTTTTCCAGGAAAAAGACCTATTTCAGTACTTTCTATTCCTAAAAATCGAGGAATAATTACACGTTTTGTTGCGTGGTCAACTATGGAGGAGGATGTGAAATAATTTTGTTGTAGTTAGATTTCATTTTCTGTGGAAAATTACAAAAATCAACACGTGGCGCAGCCACGTCTAGCCTGGGCGCCCGAACGAGCGTAGCGAGTTCTGGCGACCGGGCTAGTTATTTTTCATAAATAATCCGAGAAATTTCCAATTTTTTGGTCCAAACACGGTCCAAAAATATTGAAAACTAACAAAGTTATGGATTTTCGAAAAATTTCGAATTTTTGTATTTTTGAATTTTCTACCGTAACTCGAGCTACAGTAATCCGATCATTCTGAAAATGATATTTTTGGATTCAGGAGGTTAAGCCTTTTCAGAAAAGTATAAACAAGCCATACTTTTAAAAATTTCGATTTTTGGGTCCCACCACGAATACACATTTCAGCCGTAACTTGGCCAATTTTGAGTTTTAAGGGCTGATATTGTTACCATTGGAATCAGGAGGTTAAGCCGGTTCAGAAAAGTATAACCATGACTAGGTTCCTAAAAACTTCATTTTTCGTCGTGTAGTCCTCGAGGACAAAAACTAAAAACTATCGTAACTCGGTTATTTTACGTCTAAAATCAAAAGTTAGGGTATATTTGAAATCAGCGTGTTAAGCCGGTTCGAATGAGTATAATTGTGACGTATTTTGAACATTTTTAATTTTTTAGTATTTTGGGTCATATCACATTTTTAATGTATCTCCCTTATTTCATCATTAAAATTGTTAACAATTAGTCGAAAAACATACCAAAAAGTCCACAAAACCCCCAAAAAATGAACCAAACTCACACGCAATCTGAACAACACAAAAATAGAATTGATCCTGTAACCGTATCCCAATTTGACTAAACACTCCAAGTGAATAACCAGCCAAAACGGGTTGATAAATGAATGGAATAATGAGAAAACTAAATGAGAAATCTAATAAAATACTCCATAAATGTAGATTTAACATTGCCATTTTCATTGATTTCATTTGAATCGGTGTCTTTAAAATGATACAAATTGTGCCGAATAAGTGGATTGGGGTGGCGATGACCGTAATCGAGTACATTGCTAAGGTTAAGAATTGCGGGGTGTCAAGGTACTCGAAAAATGTCGCGTTTTGACACATAGCTTATGGTAGTTAGGTTGATGTGCAGGGTTACTGTAGTTAGGCCAGTTTTGCAAGTAGTAAAGAATGGAAAGAAATGAGAAAAGTCAAATAACGAGACAGGTGTATTTTTTAGGGGAACTTGATTAATAATTATTTATTTTTTGACAAGTGATCAATGAAAACTCCGATTTTTCAAAAAAGGTTCCCTAGTAAGCTCCCTTTCTCAAGCCGCCGCCACATCTACCCCCTCCGCTCTCCCGCTGTCGGTGTGCTGAATAGCTGACTGGATAGTCTTTTTGCCTTTCACCCCGAGGGTTCCAGGTTCGGATCCACCCGGCCCCAAATCTTTTTTGTTTTTTGTATAATGTTAGAAAATTTTATTTTAAAAGATTTTACATGAATTTAAACTATTTTTGAGCTCAATATTAAGAAAAATCGGGTGGAACATGAACCAAAGTGAATATTTTGTTTTCCTCGATACTACACGGACAGACTAGCTGTAGAAAAGTGGCCCAATAGGATTTATGAAGATATATCATGGCTAACGATGAGACCAGACCGTGAGTAGCCATAATAATCATGGAAATATTATTGGCGCCTTGATTGTAGTATGAGTTGTAGACAGTGAAGATGTTAATGACAAGTGGTCCGATTACGGTAGCTAGGGGGATTGTCACCTGGAATTTTTTATGGTTGGTTGAATCGTTTTAATGCGCTGATTCTGAATATATATTTGGTGGGTTACGGTACTTTTTGTATTTTTGCACCCTTTAAAACCCAAATTTTTTGCTCAAAATCGAAGTATGACTCTTAAAACTATTATTTTTGGAATCAGGAGGTTAAGCCGGCTCGAATGAGTATAAACAAGCCATACTTTGAATTTTTTGAAATTTTGAGATTTTGGGTCCAACCACAAAAAGTGTCCTAAATTGGCTCATTTTGGTCCCAGAGCCTTGAAATTGTTTTTTTTCGGAATCGTCATGTTAAGACGGTCAAAATAAGTGTGATCACTGGATATTTTGGAAAGTTTTGAAATTTTGAAAAAAAAAGGATTTGGACCAAAAAACAAAATTTTAAAAAAATTTCAAACCTAGTCAAGATTAAAGTCATTCGAACCGGCTTAACCTCCTGATTCCAAATATACCCTTACTTTTGATATTAGACCGAAAAAAACCGAGATACGGCATTTTTTTTATTTTTGTCCTCGAGGACTACAAAACCAAAAATGAAAAATTTTGAAACCTAGGCTTGTTTATACTTTTCTGAACCGTCTCAACTTCCTGATTCCAAAAATATCATTTTCAGGACGATCGGATTACTGTAGGCCAAGTTACGGTAGAAAATTCAAAAATTCAAAAATCGAAATTTATCGAAATTCCATAACTTCCCTAGTTTTCAATATTTTTGGACCGTTTTTGGACCAAAATGTGGGAAATTTCTTGGATTTTCTAGAAAAAATAATTGCTACTAGACCACGATTTCATGGACTCTAAATTTCCAGAAAAACCATAATTTTCAAAATTCTAAAAATTCCGAAAATCAAAAATTGTCAAATCTAGCCAAGATTATACTCATTCGAACCGGCTTAATGTGCTGATTTCAAAAATGCAATTTTCAAACCTGTAAAACCAAAGTCCGCATTAAAATCCTCTGCATTTCCATAGTTTTCTTCGACATTTTCACTCGATTCATCGACTTTTTCATATTCCAAAAAATCAAAAAAACAAAAATCAATGTCTGTTGTCCTGCTGTATTTAACGACATATTCAATGCGACACCAGTACTCCACGTGGACAATAAAAAAACTTGCTCATTATAAACTTCAATCGGAAGACATGGATATCTTCCGAATTGATACAATTTTCCACTTTTTTGATCAGGAATTGAGAAATATGTTGGTAGCATATAGATAAGGGATACGGTATAATTGGCTAAGATCCAGAAACGACGAATTGATTTCCATTTGGTCTCGCGGGCGTAGAGGATGAAGAAACGGGTCTCGAAGAGAAGGGCGACAGAGGTGGTGACACCTGGAAGTACCGTAACTCATCTAATTTTTGTCCATGAGACTTGAAAATTTTTTCCTAAAAAGCCTGAAAGATTTCCCAAATTTTGGTCCAAAAACGGTCTAAAAATATTGAAAACTAGGGAAGTTATGGATTTTCGAAGATTTTCGAATTTTGAATTTTTGAATTTTCTACCGTAACTCGACCTACAGTAATCCAATCGTCATTAAAATGATATTTTTGGATTCAGGAGGTTAAGCCGGTTCAGAAAAGTATAAACAAGCCATACTTTGAATTTTTGAGATTTTTCGTGTAGTCCTCGAGGGCAAAAACTAAAACCTACCGTAACTTGGTCAATTTTCGTCTAAAATCAAAAGTTAGGGTATATTCGGAATCAGCGTGTTAAGCCGGTTCGAGTGAGTATAATCATGACCAGGTTTGAAAATTTTGAGTTTTTTGGTCCCACCACGAAAACACATTTTCGACCGTAACTCGGCTAATTTTGGTCCAAAACCAAAATTCTTGATATTTTTGGATTCTGGAGGTTAAGCCGGTTAAGAGGATCATAATCATGACATATTTTAAGAAATTTTGAAAATTTTCTAATTTTGGCCCAAATTGAATATTTTTTGAAATTTTCAATTTTTTCGAAATCAACTTTTTTCATACTCAGACCAATAATTCAGATTGTTATACCTTGCTCATTGCAAAAATACAGCTACTGTAGGGAACAGACCAAAAATATCCGAGTTACGGTAGCTTTTAGTTTTTGTCCTCGAGGACTACACAGCCGAAAATCGCAAAAAATAAAAGTAGGGCTTGTTTATACTTTTCTGAACCGTCTCAACCTCCTGATTCCAAAAATATCATTTTCAGAACGATCGGATTACTGTAGATCGAGTTACGGTAGAAAATACAAAAATTCAAATTCGAAATTTTTCGAAAATCCATAACTTCCCTAGTTTTCAATATTTTCGGACCGTTTTTGGACCAAAATGTGGGGAATAACTTGGTTTACTTGCCAAAAATTTTTCAATTCTCATGGACCAAAATTGGCCGGGTTACGGTACCTTTTCCCAGAAGAACCCTTAAATCACTATTTATATAAAGCTATTTTTCAGCATTTTAAAGGGATTTTTAGGTCAAAATAATCAGAAAAAATGGTAGAATTACCTGCAATCTGAACCACACTCAAATAATACAAATCCTTCACCGGCACACCCCATTTGCCCAATAAACCAAGTGAATAACCAGCCAAAACGGGTTGATAAATGAATGGAATAATAAGAAAACTAAATGAGAAATCTAATGAAATACTCCATAAATGTAGATTTAACATTGCCATTTTCATTGATTTCATTTGAATTGGTGTCTTTAAAATGATACAAATGGTGCCAAATAAGTGGATTGGGGTGGCGATGACCGTAATCGAGTACATTGCTAAGGTTAAGAATTGTGGTGTGTCAAGATACTCGAAAAATGTCGCGTTTTGACACATTTTGTAGCTAATTAGATGTGCAGGGTTACTGTAGTTAGTTAGGTTAGGTCAACGACCACTATCATAAATACTTGAGGTAGGTGAATAAATTGAATTTCCGAGAAATTGAGACAGGTGTAATTTTTGAGCTTCTGATTTTCAACTAAAGTTAATTGATTCTTTCTAAATTCCAAAAGGGCGGAGCCTATGGAATTACACAGAAAAATTTTGACGACTTTGGTAATCTTTTCTTTGAAAAATATTACTAAACATCATTAAAAAAAACCATAGAAGAACTGCCCAAAAGCTAGCTAATCGGATCAAGATTGTTTCCCTTAATACCCATAAAATTACCCACATTTTGGTCCAAAAACGGTCCGAAAAGCTTGAAAACGAAGAAAGTTATGGATTTTCGAAAAATTTCGAATTTTGAATTTTTGCATTTTCTACCGTAACTCGATCTACAGTAATCCGATCGTTCTGAAAATTATATTTTTGGAATCAGGAGGTTCTTCCGGTTCAGAAAAGTATAATCATGACTATTTCTTGAAAAGTCAAATTTTTCGTTGTGTACTCCTCGAGGACAAAAACTAAAAACTACCGTAGCTCGGTCGATTTTCGTCGAAACTTAAAAATAATGGTATATTTGGATTCAGGACTTCAAGTCGGTTCGGATAGGTATGAAAAAGTCATACTTTTGAAAAATGAGATTTTTGCGTTTTTGGGTCTCACAACGAAAACTACCGTAACCCGGCTGATTTCGGGTTTTTTCGCCTTAATATCGCTACCATTGGAATCAGCGCGTTAAGCCGGTTCAGAATCATATAATCATGACTAGGTTCCCAAAAACTCAATTTTTCGCTTTGTAGTCCTCGAGGACAAGAACTAAAAACTACCGTAACTTGGTCAATTTCGGCCGGATCGCTCTGAAAACTTGACTACCGTAATCAGGGGGTTAAGCTCGTCAAAATGAGTATAATCATGACTAGTTTTGGAAACTTTCGATTTTTTTTTAATTATTGGGTCCCACCACGAAAATCAATTTTCTACCGTAACTCGGTCATTTTTGGTCCAAAATCAAAAGTTAAGGTATATTTGGAATCAGCGTGTTAAGCCGGTTCGAATGACTATAATCTTGGCTTGTTTTGAAAATTTTGATTTTCAGGCTAATAATGAGAAAAGTTTCAAAAACGCTTCGATGGATGGTAGATCACTTGGCGCCATCATACTCCTCAATCATAATAATTGCTAATTCTCAAAACATAAAATTGATTTTTGATGGTTTCCAAGTAACCTATAATCGTCGGAAAAAGGAGAATATCGAGGGAATGATGACTCGAATGTTCCAAAATTTATCGATTTTTCTGGCTAATCCAAAGGTTACTGTAGGGTTTTTTGAGCTCGAAATGAGGGATTTAGCTTCGGCTAAGCTTCTAATGCTCCTTTACCCTATCAAATTTCGAATTTCGGTTAAAAAAATGCATGTCAAAGTGTGGACGATCAAGAATATAAAACCGATTAAAAATTGGATTCAAGGACCCCCATTGACTCTTTTTCGAGTCGATTTTATTCAAAAAATCGATGGGGATTTAATGAGTAAGAGTTCTATAATAAGAACCTATGATACATATGGGGAGTATTGGGATGAAGAGCGATCCGAATATTTTCGAGATGAGGGGGCGGCTGCTCAGCAAAGGGTTTGTTAATTTAAGTAATTTATTGGTGTGCCCTAATCGTGCCGTTTTTTAGGAATTGGTACCAGAAGCTAAGAAGATGAGGAAGCCTTGGAATGCGAACTTTTCGAAATTTAATTCTTTAAGGAAATGATTTTTTTTTTTGAAATAAATTTCAGCTTTTCCAGTTTTTTTCAACATTTTTTGGTTACTGTACTCTGCAAAATCTGCATTTTTGCGTGATATTCAATGCAAGATCTGCATATCCTATCTCGATTTCTAGTGATTTTCCTTGATTTTTAGTGTTTTTTGATGGATTTTTGGGGTTTTTTCGGGATTTTTTAATGAAAAATTGATATAAATCGCTGATTTTTGATCAAAAATTCAATAAATAAAGTTATTTTTAAAGGCTTTTCGACTGGTTTCACGAGATTTTTCGTCGAAAATTCAGTGTTTTATGTGGTTTTTTCAGGAATTTTTCTGCAATTTTATCTGATTTTTTAATTAAAAAATGATAAAAATTGATTTTTTAAAGGGATTTTTATCGTTTTAAGACAAATCTTTCGATAATCTTCGATAAAACTTGGCTGACTCCTGGGTAATCCCTTAAAAACTACAATTTTTATAATTTTTTCATTAAAAAACACTAGAAAACACTGAATTTTCGACGAAAAATTTCGTGAAACCAGTCGAAAAACCTTTAAAAATAATTTTGATTTTCTCAACTTTTCCAATTTTTGATCAAAAATCTCGCTTAAAACCTAGGAAACTTCATCAAAACAACGATTTATACCAATTTTTCTTTTAAAAAATCCCTTAAAATAGCTTAAAATGCCTGAAATTAAGAGTTTTCCCTGATTTTAACATAAAATTTTTTAAAAAATTAAACGAAATTAAGAAAACCCAATTTTTCTCTTAAAATCCCGTCTAAAACCTAGATAATCATATAAAAAATAAGATTTCTACCAATTTTTCATAGTAAATCTCTCAAAAAACACGAAAAAGCCATGAAAAATCAAGAAAAATCATTAAAAATTGCCCAAAACACTTGAAAATCCCGTTTCCATTGAAAATACCTCAAAAACCTCAGATTTTTATCAATTTTCTACGGAAAATTTCGCAAAATACGTCTAAAATCCTTGAAAATCTGCTATTCTCGTATTTTTAAGTAAAAATAGCTTAATTTTGAAAAAAAAAACCAATTTTTCCCTAAAAATCTCGCCTAAACTCGGGAAATCTTATAAAAATCACATTTCTTATCAATTTTCCATCAAAAACCCCTAAAAAATGCCAAAAAACCCATCAAAAAACACTAAAAATCGCGAAAAAGGGCTGGAAATCGAGTTAGGCGGTATATGCAGATCGTGCATTGAATATTACGCAAAAATGCAGACTTTGAAGAGTACAGTAACCAAAAATAATAAAAAATGCTGACAAATCCCGTGTTTTAACCCCTTTTTAGTAGAAAACTGCAAAAAATGGCCAGCCAACGGCAGCAAACGCCGCATCCAAATCAACGGAAATTAGAAGAGACATATGGATTGGCGAACGAATTCGATGCGATTAAGATGGAAAATGTGACGATTGTTGATGAGGATCAAAATGAATGGGTGGAAGCGCATTTGGATAATGTAGGTGTTTTTAAAATCTTTTTTCATAGTTTTTTTTTAAATCTGAGTGAAAAAATTGATCTTCGGCCATTTTCAGGGTCTGGAGCTCGGATCTCATGGTTCCGATCACTTTGAAAATTTTTTTCCCAAAAAGTCCAAAAAATTCCCCACAATTTGGTCCAAAAACGGTCTGCCACCTTTTTTCCGAAAACATGGAAAGTATGAGCGAAAACATTTTGTGGGCGGGGCTAAGATGAACAAAAAGTGTTACAAAAAAACAAAAAAAAAGTTTGGAGCTTAATAACTCGGTTATTTGTGAAGCTTTTTGGACAGTTTTTTTACGACTCGACGCAGAATCGTATCGGGAATAAGGGATTTAATTTTGGTGGTGTTTTGATGTACCATGGCCGAGGGGTGACCGTTTTAGTAGGGGTCATTTCCCGAAAAACCCGCATTTGGGGGGTGCGCGGTCGGCGGCGAAAAGGCCTTTGCTTGGGAGGCCGTAACTCGGCCCAAACTTAATATTTTTGGACAATTTTTTTTTCATTCAATAGGGAATTGTATGGTGTATTGTTTTTTTCGGTTTGTTCGTTGAATTTCCCAGAAATAACAAAGTTATGCCCAAAAAAATGAAGTGCGTTTTTTAAATAAATCTCAAAACTTTCGGGCCCTGGCGTGGTCCCAGATTTGGAAAATCCCTGGATAAAAGGATATTTTTTTGTAGAGAAAAAAAATCTGCGTCGATTGATATAAGTTTTAGCCAGGTTTTAGTGGAAAAATTTCTCAGGAGAGCCGAAAAACGAAAATTTAGTACTGAGGTTTTGGGTTTCCTTCGATTCCTGAAAAATTTTTCCACTAAAATTTTCCTGAAACAATATTCAAATATCTTCTATCATTGATACGAAAAGGAAAAAAAAATTTCAGCCCGATCCGACCACTCCCTGCCGAGTTACAGTAATTTCGTGAAAAATCGAAAAATTAAAAAAATTATTTTTTTCATTTTTCGACTTTTTTCAGGTTTCAAAATATGAATCGATAGAGTTTTTTCTCCTCTTTCTGAATATATAAGATTCAATATAGTTTTCTCGCGAAATCGGGCCTCAAAACGGCCGCAAAGTATTTGCAGTAAGCTCCGCATCCTTTTATGGCTGTGTGTAGTGAACATAACCTCTTCCCAAAGGCAAATTATGATTTACAATCTAAAAATGCCATAAAGGAGCCTATTCGACCCGAACGAGCGAAGCGAGTGAGGGGAGAATAGGCGTTCTCCATGTTTAGCCCGGGCCGGAGGCCCGGCCTCTACTTGGCAAAGAAAGCTTAGCAACACCAGGCGTTTTTTAACTAAACCCGGGCCGAAGGCCAGGCCACTCTTTCATGCCTTAAGTCTACAAAATATAAATTTATCTCGAAGCCTATTCGACCCGAACGAGCGAAGCGAGTGAGGGGAGAATAGGCGAACCCTGCTGAGTCCGGGCCGGAGGCCCGGCTACTCCTTATGCCTTAGAGAGCCTTATATTAAATAAGCCTAAAACTTATCTCGAAGCCTATTCGACCCGAACGAGCGGAGCGAGTGAGGGGAGAATAGGCGTTTTCCCAACTGAACCCGGGCCGGAGGCCCGGCTACTACTTGATAAAGAAAGCTTAGCACCACGCACGCGGCATCGCCGCGTCTAGCTTTTGAACCCGTTAGGGTTCAAAAGCTAGTCCAAAAATATTGAAAACTAGGGAAGTTATGAATTTTCGAAAAATTTCAATTTTTTATTTTTTGAATTTTCTACCGTAACTCGATCTACAGTAATCCGATCGTCTTGATAATGATATTTTTGGATTCAGGAGGTTAAGCTGGTTCAGAAAAGTATAAACAAGCCTAGGTTCCCAAAAACTCCATTTTTCACTGTGTAGTCCTCGAGGACAAAAACTGTAAACTACCGTAACTCGGTCAATTTTGGTCGGATCGCTCTGAAAACTTTACTACCGTAATCAGGGGGTTAAGCTCGTCAAAATGAGTATAATCTTGGCTAGATTTGAAAATTTTGATTTTTTTGAATTTTGGGTCCCACCACGAAAATGCATTTTCTACCGTAACTCGGCTATTTTTGGTCCAAAATCAAAAGTTAGAGTATATGAAAATGATATTTTTGTTTAAAAAAAAAAGAAAATATTGTAAATTCGATCCCAAAATGGCTTAAAAATCGATTTCCAGCCAGAGTTTTCCCAATTTTTTTTAATAAAAAAAAACCTAATTTTTTTCGATTTATTTCCAGGGAACAGATCTTCTGATGCGAAAATCGGAAATGACAAAGGCGGATCAGAAAATGATCAAAGTGATTGCCGCTCGAATTGGTAATCGATCTGATCCACGACGACTTGAAAAACTCGAAAAAAAGACGGAAGGAGTCCTCCAAGATGCTATTAATGTAAGTTTTTTGCCAGGACCCCTCCTTTAAAGGCGCAACCACAAATGGGTCTCGTTAGGTAAAAATATCTCTAAAAAATCGTTTTTGACCCGAAAAATCGGCGATTTTTCCATTTTTTTCACGAAAATTTGGTCAAAAAATGAATTTCGATGCGATTTTTGACCTAAACGAAGCCAATTTTCGTGAAAAAAAAATGCAAAAAGCGGCGATTTTTCGGGTCAAAAACGATTTTTTAAAGATATTTTTACCTAATGAGACCCATTTGTGGTTGCGCCTTTAAACGAGGGTCCTGGCGAAAATATTTTTTTTAAAAAGAAATTCCTGATCTCCGGTCAACATCGCGGCCGATCAATTGTGTTCAGAGGATGGCGACGTGATGAATCCACGGCAGCTCCACTTTATTTGATAAAAAGACGAAAAAATGATCCGAAAGCTAAGCCGAATCCTTTGTGGAGATATTAAAAATAGTTTTAATTTCTTCTATTTTTTCGAATAATTTAGGTTATTTTATTTTTATATGTATTTATTAGTGAAATTGCTCATATTGACTTGTTATATGTAATTCTCGATTTTTCCATGAAAATCCCTGAAAATTAATTGGACAATTAATAAAAACCACATTTTTCACGATTTTTCCCACTTTCCCCCGCAAAAAACCATCGAAAACCGACTTTTTCTCAAGAAAATCAACTAAAACTCAAAAAATCCCATTTTTCAATGAAAATAATACATTTTCAACTGAAAATTTATCGTAAAGCAAAAAAAAAAACCAAGTTTTTCTCGATTTTTTCCACTTTTCTCCGCAAAAAATCACCAAAAATCAAGAATTTTGAATTTTTCCTTTAAAACCCCGATTTCCCATGAAAATCCCACATTTTTACCTGAAAATCGCTGTAAATTAATTGAAAAATCAATAAAAATTACGTTTTTCACGATTTTTCCCACTTTTCACTGCAAAAAATCATCGAAAATCAAGAATTTTGAAATTTTCCTTAAAAAACCTAATTTCCCATGAAAATCCCACATTTTTACCTGAAAATCGCTGTAAATTAATTGAAAAATCAATAAAAATTACGTTTTTCACGATTTTTCCTACTTTTCACTGCAAAAAATCATCGAAAATCAAGAATTTTGAAATTTTCCTTAAAAAAACCTAATTTCCCATGAAAATCCCACATTTTTACCTGAAAATCGCTGTAAATTAATTGAAAAATCAATAAAAATTACGTTTTTCACGATTTTTCCCACTTTTCACCGCAAAAAATCATCAAAAACTGACTTTTTCCCCCCGAAAACCGTCCGTAAATCGCCCCGAGATTAAAGGCGCACACAATTTCCCGGGCGGGTCTCGCTGCGCTCCCGACACACAACAAACGAGTGTGACCGTACCCCTTAGTTCTTTCCGCCGATTTTGGCTTTTTCTTTTCCGATTTTCGCTTGGTTTTTGTTGATTTTGGCCTAAATTTTTGCAGTTTTTTGAGGAAAAATTAAGGGAAATCAGTAAATAATAATTTAAAAATGTTATTCTACAAAAATCCCGGTGAAGTTCTGGATTTTTCGTGATTTTTGGTTTTTGGCCTAAAATTTTGTTAGTGATTTCCTCGTTAAAATTGTTTTTTTCCTCAAGGAAATGTGTCAAAAATTGAAAAAAACAATAATTTAATCGTTTTTCTCGAAAAATCATTATAATTAATTTTTTAAATCGATTTTTCGGGTGTTTTTGACAAATCTGACTATTTTCTGCTCCTTTTGCTTGATTTTCGTTGATTTTTTTTAATAATTGTTATGCTTTTACCGCTTCAAACCTTTTATTTTCCAGGTAACACCATTACGATGCCGAAGGAAATCAAGGAGATCAAGGACTTCTTGGTCAAGGCCCGCAGAAAGGATGCCAAGTCTGTCAAGATAAAGAAGAACACCAACAACACCAAGTTCAAGGTCCGCTGCGCCAGCTACCTCTACACCCTCGTCGTCGCCGTAAGTTTTAGGGTTTTGATGGGGTTTTTTCAAAGATTTGCTAGGAATTTAGTGGATATTAGGGAAAAAATAGTGGAATTCTATGCATTTTTAGTGGCTAGGGCTTTCTGAGAGCGCTGTGCGATTAAATCTTACCAAATAGCTCTCATAAAAGCGAAGTGAGACTATTTCTCCTGTTTTCACGAAAAAATCTGCCTTAAATTGAATTTTCCGAGCCCAAATCAACTTCTGCTGCTATTGATCTCACTAAAAATATTTTTTCAGGACAAGGACAAGGCCGAGAAGCTCAAGCAATCCCTTCCACCAGGCATTCAAGTCAAGGAGCTCAAGTAGATAAATCATCACCTTCGAGCCTCGTTGTTGGTTTTTTACATTATGAATGTTTACACGTTATATCTTATTCTTTTTCTTCTTTTACAAATTTCACAGATAATCAGAAATCTTTATGAGCAAAAAACGGAGGGGGTGGTGGTGGTTTAGAAACACCAGAAAAATTATTCAAAAAAGACCCGATAACTGATAAAAAATATCGATCTAATTAGTTGTACGAGTTGTGCTCGCAATGCGGGTCCTCTGGCGTGTGCGCCATCCACGGACATTTCAGATTCGATTGACCGCATGGATTGTGGCCGATGGCGCAATACCTAAAAAAAGGGCTTTTAGATAATTTTACCCTTAACCAGCTTACCAATCATGATAAAAGAACAAATACATCGTGGTGAACAATACGGAGACATAGAATACCAAGGAAAGGAGCTCCAGACGTCGGATCACCGCCTGCCACTTGGTATTTATATCCTCCTGTGGGATCAATGTCATCATTTCGGATCTAAAATTGGAAAAAAGGATTACGGTAGCTTATTTAAGGATACCTTATTTCAGCAATCGTCCTATCCATTCTCCCAACTCCCGA
This sequence comes from Caenorhabditis wallacei, assembly GCA_963932035.1. NCBI lineage: Eukaryota > Metazoa > Nematoda > Chromadorea > Rhabditida > Rhabditidae > Caenorhabditis > Caenorhabditis wallacei. The sequence goes on from OZ009932.1 coordinate 13,532,425, forward strand.
GGCGATATCTTCCAAAGCTTGCTCATAATATTGGTAGATGAGCATGTTGTCGTATTGAGACATGCTTAGCCGACGACGGATTGTCTCGCGAGCAGGGGTTGGGTTGTCCTGGAATTGGAAATTGATTAAAAATGATGAGAAAACCTTTAAAAACCAAAAAAAGTCAATATTTTCTGAAAAACCCCCATAAAACTTGAAAAAATATATTTTTTTAAATTCACAAATTCCAAGTTCAGGCTAAAAATCCCCTCAAAAACCAAAAAAAAAAAAACATAAAATTCCAAAAAAAATCATATTTTTGTGAAAAATAATCCTGAAAATTCCAAAAAGTCGATTTTTTCCCCAAAAAAAATTCAAAAAACCCCTAATTCCATCAGTAATCGCGCCCCACTGGACTTTCTCAATTCGTTGCGTACCTTTGATTTTGTTGACTGAGTATCAAACGTTCAAAACGGCCCAAATTTAGCTATTTTTGGACAAAAAAGGCTTAGTTTGGGTCGTTTTGAACGTTTGATACTCAGTAAACGGAATTTTAGAATGTCTTAATTCGCTGCGTACTTCCAATTTGGGTTGGCTGAGTATCAAACGTTCAAAGCTATCAAAGTTCAGCTATTTTTGGCCAAAAATAGTTAAATCTGTGTCGCTTTGACACGTTTGATACTCAGCCAAGCCGAATTGGAGGTAAGCAGAGAAATGAGGGATTTTTTAAAATTCCGTTGACTGAGTATCAAACGTTCAAAGCGACCCAAGTTGAGCTAAAAAAACTTAATTTTTGTCGTTTTGAACGTTTGATACTCAGTCAACCCTAACTAAAGGTACGCAGTGAAATTAAGGAGTGCCACTGTACTCCCTCATTTTGCTGCGTACCTCCAAAGGTTGACTGAGTATCAAACGTTCAAAGCTGCCAGAATTAACCTATTTTCGCCTTTTCAGCTTGATTGGGTCGTTTTGAACATTTGATACTCAGTCAACCTTTATTTTTAAAGGTACGCAACGAAATCAGTGAATACGGTGGGGCGCGATTACAGTAGGAATTATCATAGTAATCCCGGGGGACTCTAAATGATGGCCTAGGATCCGACAAAAACTCTTCCACTAACTATGCGCCTTTAAATTTGGTTTTTTAAAGGCGCATCGTCTATTTAAAAAAAAGGAAAATTGGAAGAGTTTTTTGTCGAATCCTAGGCCACCATTTGGAATCCCTGGGATTACTGTAATATGGGGAATTTAAGTGGAAAATCGATATTTTTGAAAAATCCAAAAAAAATCCGATTTTGCCAAATAACCCAAAAATCAATAATTAACCAAAATATCGATTTTTGTCAAAAAACTTGAAAATCCAAAAAAATCGACTTTTCCAAAAAAAAAAAAACTTAAAAATAGCGATTTTTCTTGCTAAAACCTAAAAAACCAATATTTCTCAAAAATCGATAATTTTTAAAAAACCCAAAAATCAATAATTAACCATACTTGTCGGGGGCGGGGCGGGGCGGGCGGGGGCGGGCAGCTCTAAAAATTTCAGCCTGCCCGCCCCTGCCCGCCCCGGCCCGCCTGAGCCCGCCCTGCCCCGCCCGCCCGGTATCTGCCCGGAAGAAAAATTGAAGACATGAAATCACTTATGAAATTTCGAACTTTTCACAAAATATAGACTATTTAAACGAAAATTGATTCAAGTATCACCTATCTTTGTCGAAAGTTCAAAAAATTAGTGATTGTCGAGAAAATCACAAAAAAAACACTATTTTCCCCAAATTTTCATATTTTTGGGTCAAAAATTAGCGAAATTTTCTAGTTCCGGGCAGGTGGGGCGGGCGGGGGCAGCAACTTTTTTGGTCCCTGCCCGCCCCGCTATCTGCCCCGATTTTGACAAGTATGTAATTAACCAAAAAATCGATTTTTTCAAAAAACCCAAAAAACCCAAAAAAGGAAAAAAAAGAACCAAAAATAGTGACAGTAACCTGGTGATAAGCGTGTATGTGTTGCATATGAAACGGACTGTTTCCATTCTCGGCTCCGCCCCCTCCTCCTCCTCCACTTCCCGGTCTCGGAAGCAGTGATAATAGGGAGGCGGCGACGCCGCGTGCCTTATCACGAATCCCGGATCGAACGTGTCCATTTGAGAGGAGGTGTTCCTGGAATTGGTGTGTGTGTGTGTGGTGCGAGTGATGATGGAAGAGAAAATTAGGAAAGTTAGGCCATGGGGAAAACTAGGCCATCATGCAGTGCTTTTTTGGGGGGGGGGGGGGGGAAAGTTAGGCCATACACTTACCGATGGTGGTTGACTCATTGCTTGGGGACGGTAGCGGGAGAGTTTTCTGGAAGAAGAATTGGGTTAGTTGGAAATCTAGGCCATTTTGGAAAACTAGGCCATTTTGGAAAGTTAGGCCAGCAACTCAAAAAGTTAGGCCATGAAAATGGAAAGTTAGGCCATCAATTGAAATAGTTAGGTCATAAGATCAAAAAAGTTAGGCCACCAAACTTCGGCCATCAACTTGGAAAACTAGGCCATGAAACCTAGGCCACCTAAATTAGCCTTTTAATAAAGAAAGTTAGGTCATCATCTTTTAAAAAGTTAGGCCATCTGGGAAAACTAGGCCATCAAATTAAAAAAAGTCGGCCATGAAACCTAGGCCATGAAAATTCGGCCATCATAGCTCAGTTATTAAAAAAACTGAACCATGGGAAGTTAGGCCATGAAACTTCGGCCACCTAAAATAAGCTATGTAATGAATAAAAAGTTAGGCCATGTAAAAAAAAAACTAGGCCACCAAAAAAGTTAGGCCATTGTTTTGGCGAGTTAGGCCATCAGCTAAAAAGTTATTCCACCAAATTAGAAAGTTAGGCCATCTTGGGAAGTTAGGCCACCAAAACTCGGCCACCAATTTGGGGATCTAGGCCATAAAACCTAGGCCAACAAAAAAGGTTTGCCATCAATTTGAGAAGTTCGGCCACGGGTTTAAAAAGTTAGGCCACCGAAATTAGGCCACCAAAAACCTAGACTACAAAAACTACAAAATCCTTTAAAAACCGATTTTTTCAAAGTTCCTAAACTCGGTCATAGCTTTGAAAAGTTAGGCCACCAACTGAAAAAGCTAGGCCATGAAAAAAAAAATTCGGTCATCAAAGTTAGGTCATCAATTTGTGAAGTTAGGCCAAACAAAAAGTTAGGCCACCAAAAATAAAGATTACAAAAACTGCAAAATCTTAAAAAATCGATTTTTTTTTCAAATTTTGACATTTTTTTTCAAATCTAGACTACAAAAACTACAAAAAAAGCCCCAACACTAACCTTGCAATTTTACTCGGCGAAATATCAAAAGACAACCATTTCAAATACCATGGAACACATGGTTTAACCCTTGATTCCCTCTCCAAATAAACAAACATCGATGTGGTTACTGTAGACATTCCAATGATTGCTAATAATATAAAATAGTATAAGCCGATCAACGGGATTCCAGAAAACGAGCCGCGACCGCGCCGATTCGTGCCCATCGAGAATTTGGGCATGTCTTCGACGATGGCTAGGAGGATGACCGACATACTCATCAGTGTCATTATGCCAAGACGGAATTTGGCGTCTCTGGAAGAGGAATAGTTAGGTCATGGAAAACTAGGCCATGGAAACTTAGGCCACTATGACTTAGGCCATGGAAACCTAAATAGGGGCTTAGACCACCATTTTGGAAAACTAGGTCATTTTGGGAAAACTAGGCCATTTTGGAAAACTAGGCCATTTTGGAAAACTAGGCCATTTGGGAAAGCTAGGCCATTTGGGAAAACTAGGCCATTTTGGAAAACTAGGCCATTTGGGAAAACTAGGCCATTTCGGAAAACTAGGCCATCTGGGAAAACTAGGCCATTTTGGAAAACTAGGCCATCTGGGAAAACTAGGCCATTTTGGAAAGTTAGGCCACCGACAAAAGTTAGGCCATGGAAAACTAGGCCATTTTGGAAAACTAGGTCATTTTGGGAAAACTAGGCCATTTTGGAAAACTAGGCCATTTTGGAAAACTAGGCCATTTGGGAAAGCTAGGCCATTTGGGAAAACTAGGCCATTTTGGAAAACTAGGCCATTTGGGAAAACTAGGCCATTTCGGAAAACTAGGCCATCTGGGAAAACTAGGCCATTTTGGAAAACTAGGCCATCTGGGAAAACTAGGCCATTTTGGAAAGTTAGGCCACCGACAAAAGTTAGGCCATGGAAAACTAGGCCATTTTGGAAAACTAGGACATTTTGGAAAACTAGGCCATCTGGGAAAACTAGGCCATCTGGGAAAACTAGGCCATTTTGGAAAACTAGGCCATTTTGGAAAACTAGGCCATTTTGTAAAACTAGGCCATTTTGTAAAACTAGGCCATTTTGGAAAACTAGGCCATTTTGGAAAACTAGGCCATTTTGTAAAACTAGGCCATTTTGTAAAACTAGGCCATTTTGGAAAACTAGGCCATTTTGGAAAACTAGGCCATTTTGGAAAACTAGGTCATGGGGAAAGTTAGGCCATGAAAAGTTAGGTCATGGAAAGTTAGGCCACCTACCTCATTCGGCCACTGGTGCTGGGGGTATGGAAACCGATTACTGATACCAGGGTGATCATGGTGCTGGGAATGACCAAGTTGAATACTGTAAGATTAGGATTGCTAAGACTATACAAAGACTACAAAGACTACAAAGACTACAAAGACTACAAAGACTACAAAGACTACAAAGACTACAAAGACTACACTTACCATAATAAAAACTCTGCCTTTTCATAACCAACGTTATAATTATCATTTCCCAAAACAACGGTGGATCCAAATAATCATAAAGAAACCCATCGGAATGCACTGAACTATTATGAGTATCCAATTCCCATTCCTGATTATCATAAAAATCGATTAATGATAAATTCTGAGAATACAGGGAATATTTGATGGAATCGTTGGAATGGGCCCATGAGCCGAAGAGCAGGGTGCATTGTTGGCTGGAATACGGTAGCTATTACAAATTAGTGATGAGAATAAAAAAGAAATAAAAAATAAAAAAGGTAGGTCCTGGCCGGGTTCGAACCGGCGACCTTCTGCGTGTGAAGCAGACGTGATAACCACTACACCACAGGACCGCCGGCAGAGAGGGCGGCAGGAGGGCGTAGATAAGAGGGGCGCGGCGGGGAGAGCGGGGAGAGGCGAGAGTGGGTAGTAAAAATTAGTAATTTTAAATTATCATTAGAGCGCGATTGAAATTCTCAATAGAGCGCACTTACACATCGAATGGGAAGAATTTGACGTCAAGTTTGCAGAGAGATTCCGACGAAAATGGGATGTAATAGCGGACGTGACCGGTGTAATTGACGCGGATATCGTTGTTCGATTGGAGTTTTACGGCGTCGTTGAAGTTTAAGCTGAAAAAAAGGAAAAATTTAGAAAAAACTACGATTTTTGACCTAAAAACAGTGAAAAAAAGTCGAAAAAATCGACAAATCTAGGTTTTTTGACCTAAAATCATGAAAAATCGATAGATCTAGAAAAACAAAAAATAATGATCCCAAATGGACTCGAACCTATGGTCCCATGGATCCAAGGACATCCCTCTTACCCACTGAGACACCAGGAAACGCGCGCCCAACTTTATAGGGCGCCGTCGCCGCGTTTTCCAGGTGTTGTAGAATGGCGCAGTGGGTAAGAGGGATGTCCTTGGATCCAAGCACAGGTGATTCGCGGCGAGCATACAATAGGTAGAATATTGTTCGCGCCGGACTAGGTTGGGTACTGGGATTCATGGATACAATTTGCACATAATAGGCAAATCGCGAAAATATACGTACAATTTATCCATAATGGACTTATCGCGAATCGGGCGTAGGTACAATTTATAAATCGCGATCACCTATAATTTGTAAATAGCGAAAACGTCTTCATAGTAAAAATTTATTTTTTAAATTAAAAACTACAATAAAAATTTTATTAAAATAAAAAAGATAGAAAGAATAAACAAAAATTATAAATATTATGGTCGGCGATGGCTCGAAGACGTAGAATGCCCTTACGCTGGTGTGCAGAAGCTGGCGATGATCCGTTGACTGAACTTGTTCGTTTGTTGAATGTGCTGTGCGTGCTTGTGAACGGATACTGTAAGAAAAAGCTATTGATACATTACAATTATTCTTAATTAATACCTTAATCAGAACTTTTGTAGTCTTCCCAATTCGTTTGGTCCAGCTTGTTATGCCATTTCAAGATGAACGTGTGCCGTAACCCATCTAAAAATTTAGTTTGAGTTTTTGGTTTTTTTGAAACAACTAACCTGTAGAATATGAGCGTGTATCCGCCACTGTCCATTGCTATTTGCAGTTGTTTGACCATCAGTTTTTGCTTAATTGTGTGAAAAGTACATTACAGTACTTGTGTACATCACAATTCTAAACAAATTAAAATAAAAATAAACAAAGAAATCAAAAAATTATTACAGCTCTTTATTATAAGTTAACAGGAATAAAATATAGGAAAAACAGTGAAAATAAAGCTAAATAGGTGAGAAAAAAAAGTGGGGGATAATATTCGCCGGGAGATAGATTGTGTGCCAATTGTAGGTATCTCGCGAATGAGCGATCTCGCCCCTTTTTTGCTTTTTTTGCGTTCGCGATTTGTTCATTATGGCTCCTAATATAGCTTAAAGATACAATTTATAAGTGGCGAATCACCTGTGAGGGACCATAGGTTCGGATCCTTTTGGGACCATTATTTTTTGTTTTTTATTCTGAGCATTTTGGTATATTTTTTGAGGGTTTAGCCCTCAATTTAAGGGATTTTTAGTATTTTTTTCGTTCAAAACCACTATCCCGTTAGTAATCACACATCTGAATAGTGTTGGGAGGATCATAACGAAACGAGTGTGTATATGTAGTCATAAAGTCTCTACACAGGTCTTATTGGAACGTGTTCTTCTCTCTCTCTCTCTCTCCCTCTCTCTCTCTCTCTCCCTCTCTCTCTCTCTCTCTCTCCCTCTCTCTCTCTCTCTCCCTCTCTCTCTCTCTCTCTCTCTCTCTCTCTCTCTCTCTCTCTTTTCTTGTCGCTTCTTTTAGTTTTTTCTATCTGTTCTTTTAGAGATATATCTCATTTCTTTTCTCTAATAATATGACCTAGGTTTAAAGTTGATTACGATTTTCCCTTTTTCTATTTTTTTTTTCTCTTACACATTGTTAAAGGTTTATGACGTAATCATAACCAAGAAAAGTAGAAAAAATCTGAAAAAATAGGTTCTAGAAGGTTCTAAAGCCTCAAAATGACTTTTTTGATATCTTCTTAAAAAACAAAAACTAATGGTCCCAAAAGGAATCGAACCTATGGTCCCATGGATCCAAGGACATCTCTCTTACCCACTGAGCCACCTGGTAACGCGTGGAAAACGCGGCGGCGGCGCCTTAGGCGCGCGTTCCAAGGTGGCTCAGTGGGTAAGAGGGATGTCCATGGATCCATGGGACCATAGGTTCGATTCCTTTTGGCACCATTATTTTTTGTTTTTCTTTGGGATCATGGGGAATAGATATTGAGGTTAGAAAAGTGATTTTGAGGGATTTTTTGTATTTTTTGGGTCTAGCTAAGCTTTTTGATGACTAGACTAGGCTTCTATTCCTTAATTATGACAAAAATTAGGTTATTGATTAAAAAAAAAATTTTTTTGATAATTTTTTTCTTTAATTTTTGTGGTTTTATAGTGCTAGCTTAGCTACAAGTACCATAAGAAACACAAAAATACCAAAAAAATCTTTTAAAAACTGGAAAACACCAAAAATTCAACTTTAAAATCGCTTATATCATAGCTAGAGCCTCAAAAACTATACCAAATTTCTCAGAATAAAAAACAAAAAATAATGGTCCCAAAAGGATTCGAACCTATGGTCCCTTGGATCCAAAGACATCCCTCTTATCCACTGAGCCGCCCTGGAACACGCGCCTAACTCCACAGGGCGCCGCCGCCGCGTTTATCTCGCGTTGCAGAATGGCTCAGTGGGTAAGAGGGATGTCCTTGGATCCATGGGACCATAGGTTCGATTCCTTTTGGGACCATTGATTTTTGTTTTTCTTTGGGACCATGCTGATATAAGAATTTAGTGGGATAGCCTATTTTAAACCATTTTTAAACCAATTTTTCCCTTAAAAAAGCCTAAAAAAGTGAAAATCGATGTTCGATGCTTATCTGTCTTCTACACCGTTCCCATATTAGTTCCTCTTCATCTCCCTCTCACTTTCATTTAAAGTGTCCTTGAGACCTTTAAAGGGCGCCTACCTATAATAAAGTGAAAATTCGGGTATCCAAATATCGGAACTCGACAGAAAAATCTCCTCGGCTCCCTCGTAGCTCGGCGGATTCCATTTCAGAAACTCGTCTTCCCAATACTGCAAAAATCATTGATTTAAAGGGTTTTTTTTGGTTCCACCCCCCTTTAGTCTAACTTTAGTTGTGTGTTGTGTTACAACACATTACAATCTCCTCCTCTTTTTTTTTCTCCTTTTACTTCCTATTAGAGGCTGGTCTTATCAAGTACCCCCTCCCATACGACCTTCAAATTTCCATTTCCTTTTTCATTTGGTTTTCCCCTTTCTTTTCGACGATTTAGACACGACTTGGTTTAGCTAGGTATGCAAGTGCGCTCCAATGAACACTATTTTTTTTCATTTTTGAATTTTTAATTACCCTCGAGCAGGTCGTCTTGCCCTGCAGGGCGGCGCCCCTTTTATCTACGCCCTCCGCGGCATTGGGAGCCGGCGGTCCTGTGGTGTAGTGGTTATCACGTCTGCTTCACACGCAGAAGGTCGCCGGTTCGAACCCGGCCAGGACCTAGTTTTTTTTGTTTTTTATTTAGAATAGGGAAAAAGGTCCTAGGGCTTTAGAAAAGCTTAGTTTTAAGATTTTAAGGTAGTTTCAAGGGTTTTAAGGTTTTTTAAAACAAAAAAATGTTTTTTCAAGGTTAAGAATTTTCCAAAACTAAATAGAAAAAACTTAAACCTTATGTAAATGACATAAAGAATGGCATCAAGGACACAAACTGGCCCTATTCTTATGTTTGCCCATTCGCACTTTCTCCTTCCGATATTACTATCCGCTTCCCAAATCTTTTGCCTATTATTTTCCTCCTTTATTTCTCACTTTTCTCTTCTTATTCCTTTTTCTTCTTTTTTTCTTCTTTTTCTTTTTCTTATTATTATTATTAGCAATGGCTAATAATAATAAAATAAAAAAAAAATTTAAGGAAAAAAAAATTTTTTTTTTGAAAAAATTTTTTTTTCAGCATGTTAAGGATATCCACACTAATACTAACGCTTATAGTATGGGTCCACGCTCAGACTATGTCAAAAACCAGTGAGTTTAAGCCTAAACCCTTTAGAAAACCAAAAAAATCGATATTAAAGTCATTGACTTCTGCTCGCCAACGGATCCGAGTTCATGTGGTCCCGGAGGAAAATGTATGGAATTATCGTTAGGAAATCGGTGTCAATGTCCAAATGGATTTATGGGGAGACAGTGTAGAAGTGAGTTTTTTTAAAGAAAAAAAAATTATTTTTCGAATTTTTTTCACAAAAATGTTGACCTTAAAACTACCGTAATCCGGTCAATTTTGGTCCAAACTCAAAAATTCTTAAAGATTCGGATTCAGCAAGTCAAGACGGTTCAGAAAAGTATAATCATGCCTGGGTTCCAAAAAACATCATTTTTGGCTGTGTAGTCCTCGAGGACAACAACTAAAAACTACCGTAACTTTGCTAATTTTGGTCTAATCACTCTGAAAATGATATTTTTGGAATCAGGAGGTTAAGCCGGTCAAAATGAGTATAATTATGACTAGTTTTGAAAGATTTTGAAATTTTTTTGGGACCATGTAAGTACATTTTCTCCCGTAACTCGGTCAATTTTGGTCTAAAATAATGGTACCATTGGAATCAGGAGGCTAAGCCGGTTCAGGAAACTATAATCTTGACATATTTTGGAAATTTTCGAAATTTGGGATTTTTAGAGCCAATCTTATTCTGAAACTGGTCCGAACTATTTTTTCCAAATAACCCCTTGAATTCCCCACATTTTGGTCTAAAAACGGTCCGAAAATATTGAAAACTAGGGAAGTTATGGATTTTCGAAAAATTTCGAATTTTTGAATTTTTGAATTTTCTACCGTAACTCGACCTACAGTAATCCGATCGTTCTGAAAATGATATTTTTGGAATCAGGAGGTTAAGCCGGTTCAGAAAAGTATAAACACGCCTATGTTTAAAAAAGTCGAATTTTTCGCTGTGTAGTCCTCGAGGACAAAACTAAAAACTACCGTAACTCGGTCAATTTTGTTCTAAAATCAAAAGTCAGGGTATATTCGGATTCAGGAGGTTAAGCCGGTTCAGATGACTATAATCATGACTAGATTAAATTTTTTTTAAAAAATCCCAATTTTAGGACCATGCCAAGACGTCTACAAGAGTTGCGCTCGTTGGAAGTCCGAGGAGCGTTGTCATTGGACCCGTCCCATTTCTCCGTTTTTCGCTGATAACTGCGCTTTGTCTTGCGGCCAGTGCAAAAATAATGGGAAACGTAAGTTAAGCTGGGCTTAGAATTCTAAGCCTATGCTTAGGCTTATGCTTCCTAAGCCTAAACTTAAGATTTGCAGAATTAGCTCTGGCTCTTCCACCCATTTTGGACAATATTGAGTGGTTTGTGGGTCGATGGGAGTCGCGGACTAGTGCCCCATATAGGTAGGTGGTCCCGTAAAAAAGTTAGGCCACCTTTAAAAAAGTTAGGCCACCCCAAAACCTCTTCCATATTCAGATTCCCGGAACCAATGTCGGGACCATATAAGGAAATCCTGGATGTTCAAATCTCCGATGTCCCTGCTTTCGATAGACCACCGGTTAATATTTCGTAAGTTTTAAAAAGTTAGGCCATGAAAAGTTAGGCCACCTTTTGAAAAAAGTTAGGCCACCAAGAAAAAAAGTTAGGCCACCAAGAAAAAAAGTTAGGCCACCAAGAAAAAAAGTTAGGCCACCAATTTAAAAAGTTAGGCCATGAAAAGTTAGGCCACCAATTTAGAAAGTTAGGCCACCAATTTAGAAAGTAAGGCCACCAATTCAAAAAGTTAGGCCATGAAAAAAAAGTTAGGCCACGCCCCTAATATCTTTCAGAATCCGTGCTGAAAGTCTTGATGGGACCGATGTCCACGTGGAATTCGGGTTCCTCACTTCTAAGCCATTCCACGAGGATACCGGATTTGTGGAATTGAATAAGCCGGATACGGGGGATGATTTGGTGTCCATTGAGTTGGTTACTAATACAGGTTGGTCCCAAAAAAAATAATTTTTTTTGCATTTTTTGGCTGAAAAATCTTGAAAAATGGGTTTCCAGTGGAGCTAGCTACTTGAAAATGGTACCAAAATGGTCAGAATAAAAAACAAAAAATAATGGTCCCAAAAGGTTTCGAACCTATGGTCCCATGGATCCAAGGACATCCCTCTTACCCACTGAGCCACCTGGAAACGCGTGGGAAACGGAGCGGCGGCGCCCTGTGGAGTTAGGCGCGCGTTGTAGGATGGCTCAGTGGGTAAGAGGGATATCCTTGGATCCATGGGACCATAGGTTCAAATCCTTTTGGGGCCATTATTTTTTGTTTTTCTCAGGGATCATGAGAAACAGGGTCTTGTTCAGAAAATATGGTTTTGGACCAGTTTTTCGATTTTTTCCTCGATTTTTTAAGATGATTTTGTTGACTTTAAAGTATAGACGACTAGCCTACTCACCAAAAAGCTCAGCTAGACCAAAAATCCGCCAAAAAATTGAAAAAAAAATCGCCAAAAAAGTGAAAAAACCGTTCAAAATCGCTAATTCCACCTAAAAACCTTTATCCCATGATCCCAAAGAAAAACAAAAAATAATGGTCCCAAAAGGTTTCGAACCTATGGTCCCATGGATCCAAGGACATCCCTCTTACCCACTGAGCCACCTGGAAACGCGTGGGAAACGGGGCGGCGGCGCCCTGTGGAGTTAGGCGCGCGTTATCAGGTGGCTCAGTGGGTAAGAGGGATGTCCTTGGATCCAAGGGACCATAGGTTCGAATCCTTTTGGGACCATTATTTTTTGTTTTTTATTCTGAGCAATTTGGTACCATTTTCAAGGCGCTAGCTCCACTAAAACCTCATTTTTCTTAAGAAAAATTTTTTTTTTCGAAAATTTCAAAAATTGTTTTTTTTTCAGGACTAATGCTAATCGAGGAAGGGACCGTGCGCGGCACCCAAATCCGTCTTGAAACCAAATACAAAAAATCGATGCCAGGGGTGTTCCGAAGTGAAATTGTGAAATCGAAGCGGATGTTTAATCTGATCAATCCGACGTCTTTAGAGGAGCGTGTGGTTACTGTAGACTCGCGCGGGACCACTAGCAAATGGTTGAAACGGTTAGTAGCTTAAATTAGGCCTAGAAACTCCGTTTTTTTTGGTTTTTTCTGGATTTTTTTGATTTCCAGCTACAAAAAAGTGTTCAACTACATGACGGACCTAATTCCGACGCCAATCGAAAAGAAAAAGAAGACGTTATAATGACTTACCAACTCGAAACTGCCCGATAGACTTATCGTGTTCTTGACGGCGTCCTGGAACGATTTAAAGACGGGTTATCGATTTTTTGTTGTTTTTTTGGATTTTTAGAGAATAAATATTGATTTTTTAAGTGTTTTGGGGAGAAATTCAAAAAAAATTTTTTTTGAAAAATTTCGAAAAAAAATTTTTTTTTTTGAAATTTTTGAATTTTTTGAAATATCGATTTTTTAAGGTTTATGGGTCATTTTACTTACCAATTTAACGATTTGATAGAGAAAAACGCTCATTGACACTGATATCACCTTCTTTGGATGGGTTACTGGACGGGTGCCTTTCCTGAAAAAATTTTGGGGATTTTTAGGATGAGCAATTTTTTCTGCTCGGATTTTTAAAGGAAATGGTTTATTTAATATGAAAATAGGGAAAAAATGACTAAATTTTGGAAAAAATTGGATAAATTCGGGGATTTTCGAAATTTTCCATAAAAACTACAGTAATCCTGGGTGGAGCAGGACTTAAAGTCTAGATTCAAAGCTGAAAATTTTTTCCCAAATAGCCCAAAAAATTCCACACATTTTGGTCCAAAAACGGTCCAAAAAGCTTGAAAACGAAGAAAGTTATGGATTTTCAAAAAATTTCGAATTTTGAATTTTCGAATTTTCGATTGTAACTACAGTAATCCAATCGTCCTTAAAATGATATTTTTAGAATCAGGAGGTTGAGACGGTTCAGAAAAGTATAATCATGCCTAGGTTTTAAAAAAACTTTATTTTTGGCTGTGTAGTCCTCGAGGACAAAAACTAAAAACCACCGTAACTTGGCTATTTTTTGTCCAAAATCGAATATAAGGGTATTTTTAGAATCAGCGTGTTAAGCCGGTCAAAATGAGTATAATCATGACTAGGTATGAAAATTTTAATTTTTTAGGTCCCACCACGAAAACACATGTTCCACGGTATCTCAGCTATTTTTGGTCCAAAATCAAAAATAAAAGTATATTCGGAATCAGGAACTTAAGCCGGTTCAGACTATCATAATTTCAAAGAATTTCCAAATTATAAATGTTTTGGTCCCCTGGTAAGAAAACAAATACAGTACCCATTTCTCCCTTTTTTTTGGAAATTCTAACCAAATCTATCTTGCTTCACTAACCCCTATCCATTTTCATTAAAAGGGACACATTTTCCCTCAAAGAAAATTCGCGAAACCGGAACAATTTAATTTTGAAACACTCTCTTCTTCTTCTTTTAAAAGGAAATGGAACCTTCTGTATGTTGTCTTTTTGGAAGTAATCTAATTTAAGAATAGAGAAACAGAGAGAAATGGATTTTGTTAGAAGAATGTGAACCCTTGTTTCCTTTTTTTTTGGGTTAGATTACTGGAAAAAAATTTTTAAGAAAAAAATTATTTGGGCTGAAAATCGAAAAAAAGTTGAAATTTCAAAATATGCCATGATTATACTCATTTGAACCGGCTTAAACTCCTGAATCCGAATATACCATTATTTTTGAGTTTTGACCAAAATTGACCGAGTTACGGTAGTTTATAGTTTTTGTCCTCGAGGACTACACGACGAAAAATTCGACTTTTTAAAACCTAGGCTTGTTTATACTTTTCTGAACCGTCTCGACCCCCTGATTCCAAAAATATCATTTTCAGAACGATCGCATTACTGTAGGCCGAGTTACGGTAGAAAATGGAAAAATTCAAATTTCGACATTTTTCGAAAATCCATAACTTCCCTAGTTTTCAAGCTTTTTGGACCGTTTTTGTACTAAAATGATCAGGATTGAAGGAATAATTAAGAAAAAATAGTTTGGGACCTTTCTCATCATTGAAAAGACTAAGTTTAGGATTTTTTAGGCATCCTGGTTCAGAAGGATGCTAGACAAAGTAGTTATTTAAACCGGTATAACTCGATAGCCATAAGAGCTATCAAAAAAGTGTCAACTAATGAAATATAGTATATAACAAGAGCTATACTTTGTTAGTTAACACTTTTTTGATAACTCTCATGGGAACCGAGATATAGGAGTTTCAAAATATTGTCTAAAAAAATTTTTTTCGAAAAAGTTTTTTTTTTGCATTTTTCTAAAACTGCTATATCTCAGCTCCCTTAAGAGCTATCAAAAAATTGTCAACTAACAAAATGTAGCCCTTATCATGAGCAATATTTCATTAGTTGACAATTTTTTGATAGCTCTTATGGCTATCGAGTTATGCCCTTTTAAAAGAAGTAATCCCTAATTCTAGTCATTTTCCACTTTTTTAGGACATTTTTCAGCTCAAAATCCACATTTTCTTGAACTTCAAAAGCTAAATTTTTTAAGCTTCACCCCTTAAACCTACTTTCTTAATCCTTTTTCTACTATTCCCTTCTCCATCTGATTACATAATTGCCTTCATTTATTCACGAAGAAGACCCCCCGCTTTTCACTTTACTTTCTTTTTTTTCTTAGGAAAACTAGAGAGTGAGAGAGTGAGAGACGCAGACAGTTCGAGAGAGTCTTCTCTCTCTCTCTCTCTCTCTCTCTCTCTCTCTCTCTCTCTCTCTCTCTCTCTCTCTCTCTCTCTCTCTCTCTCTCTCTCTCTCTTTCCTAAGCTGTCAGTCTTTTTGACCTGAAATAGGTCCCTGGGGAAAGTTAAAATGACGTCTTTTTTGATGTTTTTGTTTCGCGTCAAAATTTCCAAAAAAGTTGGAATAACGGGTCAAAGATGATGTCATCATAAACTTGGAGGAACTTGAAATCGGCAAATTAGAGAAAAATTTAAAAAATTGGGTTAAAGGTTATTAAAAGTGGCTGGAATTGGCAGAAAATTTAGAAATAGGGCTGAAAAATTTTTTCTAGGTAGTCCAAGAAATTTGGCAGATTTTGGTCCAAAAACGGTCCAAAAATATTAAAAACGAAGAAATTTATGAAATTTTGAAAAATTTCGAATTTTGCATTTTTGAATTTTCTACCGTAACTCGACCTACAGTAATCCGATCGTCCGGAAAATGATATTTTTGGATTCAGGGAGTCATTCCGGTCCAGAAAAGTATAAACAAGCCTAGGTTCGAAAAAACTTCATTTTTGGCTGTGTAGTCCTCGAGGACAAAAACTAAAAAGTACCGTAACTCAGCCAATTTTGGTTGGATCGCTCTGAAAACTTGACTACTGTAATCAGGTCGTCGAGACGGTCAAAATGAGTATAATCATGACTAGGTTTGGAAAATTTTGATTTTTGGGTCCCAACTAGGCTAGTTTTGGTCCAAAATCAAAAGTTAGGGTATATCCGGAATCAGCACTTTAAGCCGGGTCAAATGATTATAATCACGACATAATTTGAAAAACTTTTTTTTTTTCATTTATCCCCGGCCCTAAACTAACCGATAATATCTCAATAAATCATCATGTAATCGATAAGTGACTGGAATATCGGCTCTTCGAAGTGTCTTAAAATTCTCCGGTAACAGGTAATCGTTCCTTCCGAATGCTCTTTTAAGTCGTTCCATGGGGAGGAGATCCTCCTCCTCCTCATGGATCTCTTTATGGGAGGATGGGGTGGTGACGTCATCGGGGTCTTCTGGATATTCGTGGTGATGGTTGGATGGGAGGTCTTCTGGAAAAAAATTTCAAAAAAAAAAATGTATTTCAAAATTTCTATGAAAAACTCAAAATCCCGGGTCAAAACCTATACTAAATTGCTCAGAATAAAAAACAAAATATAATGGTGCCAAAAGGAATCGAACCTATGGTCCCTTGGATCCAAGGACATCCCTTTTACCCACTGAGCCATCCTGTAACGCGTGGAAAGCGCGGCGGCGACGCCCTGTGGAGTTAAGCGCGTGTTTCCAAGTGGCTCAGTGGGTAAGAGGGATGTCCTTGGATCCAAGGGACCATAGGTTCGAGTCCTTTTGGCGCCATTATTTTTTGTTTTTCTTTGGGACCATTGCGCACCTATTTTAAGGTAGAAATAGCTATTCTTAAGGGGTTCTTCAAATTTTTTTCATACCTTCGACCTGATGACTCTGCCTCCTTCGCAACTCATTTTGTAATGTGGTCGAGGATGTGAAATTGACGAGCAAAACACAAAAAATGATGGAAAACTGGAAAAACGAGTGCTGACTCAGTTGAACACTCGAATGATATCGACGCTTCTTCATCTCCACATAGCTCTGAAAAAAAGGAAGATTTAAGGGTTCAGGGGAGGATTTCAAAGTAAAGGAGGAAAAAAAAACAAAGAAAAATACGGAATTTGATAAGAAAAAATTGAAATTATCGTAAAAAAAGCCTAAAATTCGAGTAAAAGTGACTCAAAAGAGCTGAAAATTGAGATTGAAAGCTGAAAAATTTTTCCCAAATAGTCAAAGTTATTATCTACGTTTTAGTCCAAAAACGGTCCAAAAATATTGAAAACTAGGGAAGTTATGGGTTTTCGAAAAATTTCAATTTTTGAATTTTTGATTTTTCTACCGTAACTCGATCTACAGTAATCCAATCGTTCTGAAAATGACTTTTTTGGATTCAGGAGGTTAAGACGGTTCAGAAAAGTATAAACAAGCCTAGGTTTGAAAAAGTCGAATTTTTCGTTGTGTAGTCCTCGAGGACAAAAACTAAAAACTACCGTATCTCGATCAATTTTGGTCTAAACTCAAAAATAAGGGTATATTTGGAATCAGGGAGTCAAAGCGGTCAAAATGAGTATAATCATGACTAAATTTGAAATTTTTTCATTTTTCGATAATTTGGGTCCCACCAGAACTACCGTAATCCATCCATATTTTCTCTGTAAAATTAGTATTTTTGTGCTCAGGATGTTAAGCCGGTTCAGAAAAGTATAATCATGACTAGGTTCGAAAAATTAACATTTTTCGTTGTGTAGTCCTCGAGGGCAGAAACTTAAAACTACCGTATCTCGGCCAATTTTGATCCGATCGTCCTGAAAACTTCACTTCCGTAATCAGAGCGTCGAGACGGTCAAAATGAGTATAATCATGGCATATTTTGAAAATGTCAATTTTTGGGTCTCATCACGAAAACCCATTTACTACCGTAACTCGGTCATTTTCGGTCTAAAATCAAAAGTTAGGGTATATTCGGAATCAGGAGGTTGAGCCGGTTCCAATGACTATAATCTTGACTCATTTTGAAATTTTTCAAAAAATCCGATTTTGGGACCACTACCCAAAATAAAATCATGAAAATTTCATGTCAATGCCATCACCAGACACCATCTAAAACAAATAATAAAATCCTTTCTCCGAAGGTTTTCACTCCCTTAGTCACACCGGATGTTCCGGTGTACGTATGTATGTACACATAAGATGACTTTTCAAAGGGACGACAAGGGATTCGGAAATGTGGGTAGAACGGAAGGGGGAGGAGAGAAAGCATATGAAATGGATTGTTTTAACCCCCTGAAGCCACCTAGGGGTCCCGTAGAATAAGGGGAATAGGTAAGTAGTACTAGATGATTAATGTTGGGGGGTAGTGGTCAGTCAAAAAAAAAATTTTTGTTTTGGTCAATAACAATATTTTTTGTAGTCTGAGCAATTCTAAGCGACTTGGTCTAAACGGGATTTGAAAATAGTGAAAATGAGGGAAGTTATGGGTTTTTGAAAATTTCTTGGATTTTAACCCGACGGTTTTAAATCGAAATTCGAAAATTCTGGTATTTTTGAATTCAGGGGACCAAGACGGTTCAAAAAAGTATAATCATGACTAGATTCCAAAAAACTTCATTTTTTGTTGTGTAGTCCTCGAGGACAAAAACTAAAAACTACCGTAACTCGACCATTTTTGGTCCAAAACCAAAAATAATAGTTTTTTTTGGATTCAGGAGATCAAGCCGGTTTGAATGAGTATAAGCTTGACATATTTTGAGATTTTGGAATTTTTTGAGTTTTTAGGAAAAATATGAAAAAATGAGATTTTTGAAATTTTTCGAAATTACGCGATTTTAATGTTGTTTGAACCGGCTTAATCTGCTGAATTAAAAAATACCGTAACCTTTGATTTTGGACCAAAAATAACCGAGTTACGGTAGTTTTTCTTTGGCGGATGGTCCCAAAACACATTTTTTTTCAAAAAAATTGAAAATATGTCATGTTTGTGCTAGTTAGGACCGGCTTAGTGTGCTGATTCCAAATATACCATTATTTTCGGTTCCGGACCAAAACTGACAGAGTTACGGTGGAAAATGTGTCTTCGCTTTGGGACTCAAAACAGAAATTTTCAAATCTAGTCATGATTATACTCATTTTGATCGCCTTGACGCTCTGATTACGTTGGTAAAATTTTTAGGGCGATTAAATCAAAATTGACTGAGTTACGGTAGTTTTTAGGTATTGTCCTCGAGGAGTACACAGCCAAAAATGAAGTTTTTTAAAACCTAGTCATGATTATACTTTTTGGAACCGCCTTGGCCTCCTGAATCCAAAAATATCATTTTCAGGACGATCGGATTACTGTAGGTCGAGTTACGGTAGAAAATTCAAAAATTCAAAATTCGAAATTTTTCGAAATTCCATAACTTCCTTAGATTTCAATATTTTTTGACCGTTTTTGGACCAAAATGTGGGAAATTTCAAGGGTTACTTGGAAAAAAATTTAGGTCTTGAACTGATGGAAAATAAAAAAAATTGTGTAAGAAAAACCAAGTTTTGAAAAAATTCGAAATTTTTGGAATCTCCAAAAACTTAAAAAAAACCTAAAAACTACTAAAAAAAACTGAAACTGACAACTCATTCAAACTATATCCAATACTCTGTTCCCCTAAAACTGAAACTCATAAAAAATTCCGTTCTCTTCTGCCAAACAACTAGTAGAACTAGTAGAACAAAAGTGTGTACATACACACAAAGCATCGTTTCCAAAAAAAAAAAAAAAAAAAAGAACATAACAGCCATAACAAGACGTCTAAATCCCCCCTTTGAACCCTTGGAACCCCCGGGCCTAAAAACACCATGTCCCTTTAAAGAAGAAGAAGAAGAGACAATCAATCAAAAATGGGCGGAGCTTAGCGTGACTGAGCAAGCAATTGAGGCAATTTGCATAGAAGTATGTACTGAATAGGAAACGAAGAGAAGAAAGAGAAGATACAAGAATTAGTTAAGAAAAAGGGCAGGATTTAGATGATGAGCAATTTTTTTTAGATGTTGAAAAGGGAAAAACTGACCTTGACAGGGGTGATAGACTTAAGGTTGGGGTAGATTTGGAATCAGGGGATTAAGCCGGTTCGAATGAGTATAATTTTGAGGTAGTTTGAAAATTTTTATTTTTTGGAAACTTTTTATTTGGGTTTTTTTCAGTTTTCAGGGCTAGATTTCGATTGAGTTCGGGACCATTTATTTTTCCCGAATAGCCCCTTTAATTCCCCACATTTTGGTTCAAAAACGGTCCAAAAAGCTCAAAAACTAAGAAAGTTATGGATTTTCGAAAAAAAATCGAATTTTGAATTTTTGAATTTTCTACCGTAACTCGAGCTACAGTAATCCGATCGTCTTGATAATGATATTTTTGGATTCAGGAGGTCAAGGCGGTTCAGAAAAGTATAAACAAACCTAGGTTTTATTTATTTTTTTTTTCTACCGTAACTCGACCTACAGTAATCCGATCGTTCTGAAAATGACTTTTTTGGAATCAGGAGGTTAAGCCGGTTCAGAAAAGTATAAACACGCCTATGTTTAAAAAAGTCGAATTTTTCGTTGTGTAGTCCTCGAGGACAAAAATTAAAAAATACCGTAGCGTTGTCAATTTTGGTCTAAAACCAGAAATAATGGTATTTTTGGAATCAGCGTGTCAAGCCGGTTCAGAAAAGTATAATCATGACTAGGTTCCAAAAAACTTCATTTTTGGCTGTGTAGTCCTCGAGGACAAACATTAAAAACTACCGTATTTCGGTCAATTTTGGTCGGATCGCTCTGAAAACTTTACTACGGTAATCAGGGCGTCAAGCCGGTCGAAATGAGTATAATCATGACTAGATTTGAAGAATTTTGAAATTTTTGGGACCATCTACGTACATTTTCTACCGTAACTCGGCCAATTTTGGTCTAAAACCAAACGTTAGGGTATATTTGAAATCAGCAAGTTAAGCTGGTTCCAATGACTATAATCTTATCTAAGTATGAAAATTGTTGGAAATTTCGATTTTTTAGGGATTTTTGAAATTTCAAAAAAAAAAATTTTTTAAACTAAATTCCTAGAAAAAAAAGCCAATTTAAAGTTTTAAAAAAGCTCCACCAAACTAAAAATAAAGAAAAATAGCCGAAATAAATGAAGAAGTCATTTTCCAAGAACAATTATTTTCTTCTCATATCAGAATGTGGAATCAGAAGCCATCGACTACTAAGACTACAAAAATAAAATAGACGCCGGAAATTGGAGTTTCTTCCCCCCGTAATTCCTTCTTCTTCTTCTTGTTGCTCATCATTGTTTGTTAAAACGAAGAAGAAGAAGAAGAAGGAGTGTTCGACTGGAGGCAGGGAAGTGATTACTTTTTGAGTCAGTAGAAGAGGGAAAAAAGGAGGAGAATGTTAGCTGGCTTAGTCTGTTCATTTTGCTTAGGATTATTGAAATAGATGAGTTTTTAGTAACTAAAATAAGGTCTTATAACTTTTTTAAAATTATAAACTTGGTGGTCAAAATCTCAAAAAACTCGAAATTTCAAAATAGGTCAAGATTATAGTCATCTGAACCGGCTTAACCCCCTGAATCCAATGATACCATTTTCAGGTTGATTAGATCAAAATTGGCCGAGTTACGGTAGTTTTTAGTTTTTGTCCTCGAGGACTACACAGCCAAAAATGAAGTTTTGTGGAACCCAGACATGATTATACTTTTCTGAACCGGCTTAACGTCCTGAATTCAAATATACCATTATTTTTGGTTTTAGGCCAAAATTGACCGAGTTACGGTAGAAAAACTGAATTTTCGGAATTTTCAGAATTTTTTTTTCAAAAAAGGCTAAAAATCAATAATTTCCAACATTTTCCAACATTTTCAAAATATATCATGATTATACTCATTCGAACCGGCTTGACGCGCTGATTCCAAAAATATTATTTTCAGGACGATCCGACCAAAATTAAGCGAGTTACGGTAGTTTTTCAAAAATCGCGTCGGGACCCAAAATCCCAAAATTTTAAAATTTTCGAACCTATCCATGATTATAATCATCTGAACCGGCTTAACCTCCTGAATCCAAAAATATCATTTTCAGAACGATCGGATTACTGTAGGCCGAGTTACGGTAAAAAATTCAAAAATTCAAAATTCGATATTTTTCGAAAATCCATAACTTCTTTAGTTTTCAATATTTTTGGACCGTTTTTGGACCAAAATGTGGGGAATAACTTGGGGTACTTAGTAAAAAAAAATGGTCCCGGAGAAAAAAAAAAAGAAAATACGTTTCGTAAAAAAACAACAATTTTGAAATTCGAATTTTTTGAAATTTTCAAAAAAATCAAAAATCCCAAAAACTAGTTAAAATATCTATCTCATTTTAAGTAGTAGAATGGGACCTTTGACCCTAGGTAGTGTTTTTCACATCTCTACACTCACATATATATTATTCTGACCCATCCCCCCTTTTCCTCTCCGTCGATTGTCAATTCAATTCCATTCCACTCTTTTTCACTTTTCCTTGACTCTTGAGAGGGTCCCATGTCATTTCAGGTCATTGAAAACTTTTTCAAGGGGGGAGGGAGGGTCCCGGAGACGATTTATGAGATGCTTTTCCCGCCCTTTAAGGTCGAAAAAAGATTGATTTCTTAAGTGTACTAGATTTGTGGTCAGATTTCGAGATGACGTGGAGATTTAGGATAAGGAGGAAAAAAATTTTTTTTTGAGGCAAAATTTATGGAAAACTGGTTAAAAATTGTTTTGGCTTGCTAAAAAATAGTTGAGGGTATAAAGTCTAAAAAACAAAAAATATTGAGCCACTCGAGGAATTGAACCAGTGGGTGTTCTGATACAACCGCGCCTCTTACCCACTGCGCCATCCCCCCACCTTTGCCAATCACACCTGGCGACGGGAACCCCTGGGGAGGGGGAGGCGCCACCACCTGTAAGCCCTCTGACCTCCACCTCTCAGTAGGGTCTGTGGTGCCGTTGGTAAAGCTTTTGTCTCTCGTCAAACTAGTCTAGGGTTCAAACCCACCTGGGGTCAGCTTTTTTTGTTTTTTTGGTTAAGCTTAGAAAAACAATTTAAACTGGTTTTTAAGGGCCCCCACGCATTTTAGAATAAGTTAAGGCTAAACCGAAAAGTATAAAAATATAAAAATCTCAAAAACGCCACAAACACATATACACATAACCAAAAGAAGGAAAAAAGGGGGCGTGGTCCTTCCCAAAGACGCACACACACACACAATTCGAAAGACACTGACCCCGTTTTTCGGGTAAGAAGAGAAAGAAAAAAGGGGAGGAGGGGATATAGGAAAGAAGAAACAAGAGGCACCAAATTCCTTTGGGAAGCCCGAAGAATACCAGTGTCAGAAGAAATAAGAAGGGAAGATGTTGGCAGATGATGGAAGAGTCTTCTTCGCGGATTTGGAAGAAGAGACATCCCCCAGAAGACAGAGAGACTCTCATTTTGAGGGGAGAAGAACTTGTCGACACTTTTTTTGGAGAAGGGGGTATCTTGATTTTTTTTTGGGACCATGGACCATTTGAAACTTTAAGGAAGGGACCATGGAAGGTTGGGAACATTAAAAATCAAGGAAATGGCCTAAAACGTAGTCCCTTAAAATTTAGACCGACGGGTTTAAAATTTGAATTTAGCTTATATTAGCTTTATGACCTAGTTGAGGATAGGTGGGACCATAAGTGGTCCCAAATTTCCATTTTTTTTAGATTTTTGAAAAATTTCGAATTTTTTTTTCACAATTTTTTTTCTTGAAAAACAAAGTTTTCGGGTGAATTTTTAAATTCTGAACAACTTTTTCTCTGGGACCTACCCCTAAAATGGTCATAAACTGCCTAAAAATGAGGTTTTAGGGACCAAGTTGACCAGTTTGAAGAACCTAGGAAAAATGAGGTTTTGTAGTCCTCGTGAACAATATTTTTGGGGTTTTTCGACATTTTTGAGAGGGTTAGAACTGAAAATGTGCAGAAATTGGGAGAAACAGAGAAAAAAGTTGAAAAGACGATATTTTTGAATTTTTGGAAGATTAACATTTTTCAAATTGGTATATCTCGGTTCCCATAAGAGCTATCAAAAAAGTGTTAACTAATGAAATATTGCTCATGAAAAGGGCTACATTTTGTTAGTTGACAGTTTTTTGATAGCTCTAATGGGAACTGAGTTATAAGGGTTTTAGAAAACCTTTGAAAATAATTTTTTCCAAAAAAATATTTTTTAGCTTTTACGAAACTTCCATATCTCAGCTCTTTTAACAGCTATCGAAAAATTTTCAATTAATAAAATATTGCTTAGATTAAGGGCTATATTTTGTTAGTTGACAGTTTTTTGATAACTTCAATGGCAACTGAGATATTAGAGTTTTAAAAAACCTTTCAAAAATAATTTTTTTCAAAAAAATATTTTTTAGCTTTTTTAAAAACTCCTATATCTCGGTTTCCATAAGAGCTAATAAAAAGTTGTTAACTAATAAAATGTTGCTCATATTAAGGACTAAATTTTGTTAATTGAAAGTTTTTTGATAGCTTTTTTGAGAACCGAGATAGGAGAGTTTTAAAAAACCTTTTAAAAATTATTTTTTCCAAAAATTTTTTTCAGCTTTTTCAAAACTCCTATATCTCGGTTCCCATCAGAACTATCAAAAAATGGCCAACTAATGAAATGTAGCTTTTATTATGAGCAATATTTCATTAGTTGACAGTTTTTTGATAGCTTTTATGGGAACCGAGATATACCAATTTTAAGTGTTCAACTAAGCTGAAACCATATCAAAACCCATTTTTCTCCTCTCGGACTACAAAAACCAAAGTTTTTTTTCCAATTTTTTCCTTATTTTCCACTAAAAAACCGTAATCTAGAACACAATTTTGATCCGAATTCAGGAATTCAAAATCAAAATTAAATTACAATTAATTTTTTTAAAATCTAAAAGGGTAACCATAAAAAAAAAAAGAAAAAAGATTCAAAAGTCATAAAAATCTCTAGTTTTTTTTGAAAAAGATGCAAAAAACTAAGAAAAAAAGGAGGAAAGTTTATTGGAGAAAAAAAAAACGAGACCCCTTCTTTTCTCTCGATTGGTCTCCAGGGGACCATGGAATGTCAGGAATCTCTTTCCTGAAATTCCACGTCATCTTTTTTTATTTATTTATTATTTTTTGAGGAAGGTACAAGATGAATTATATGATGAGGAAGCGGAAAAACATGGAAAACAAGGAAAAGTGCAATTAAAAAAAAAAGGTTTTTGCCTTTAAAAACTCTAGAAAAAAGTGAAATAAATAGTCCAGAGCACTTTAAAACACTAAAATAATATTTTCTTGAAAAAACAAAAATATTTCCATCATGGTGGATTCGAACCCTTGAGCTATTTGACGAAAGGCAAAACTCTTACCGTAGAGACTACACATGAAACTGAGTAATTGCAGGCGGAGGGCGTACAGGTGGCGGTGGGCGGCGGCTACCTGGCGGGCGTCGATGGGTGGGGAAGGTTTTTTTCAAAACAGAGAGAGGGATGGCGCAGTGGGTAAGAGGGATAGTACCATGAGAACACCCACGGGTTCAATTCCTCGAGTGGCTAAATAGTTTTTTGCTAACCGGATAATGACTACAATATACTTTTTAAAACACAAAAATGAGTTTTTAACAATTTTTCTAAAATTTTGACAAAAAAAAATTCGGAAAGAAAAAGAAAAGCATCATCTTTTCTTCCTCGTTTTCCCCCGGATTTCGGTGTAAACCTAATGAGGCCAATGCATATAAATGCCCTCTAGGACCTCCCCCCTTTCCCTCCCAATTCTAAGTCAAAAAGACATACATATACCGTAAAACCTGTATTAGAAGTGCCCCTGAAATTGAAGTGCCCCTCTAATTGAAGTGCCCCCCTAGACACCCCGCGAAAAATAGAAGTGCCCCCTCTAATTGAAGTGCCCCTCTAATTGAAGTGCCCCCCTCTATTTGTTCTTTCTCAACTCAATTCCATGTTTTGTTGCTTTGCTTTTTTATAAAATTGTTGATGTTAAAAAATTGTTAAGTAAAAACAACAAAATTTTAACTGAAAGACGATGTCCCTATAATAGAAGTGTCCTTCTCAGCGACCCGCGAAAAATAGAAGTGCCCCCTCTAATTGAAGTGCCCCTCTAATTGAAGTGCCCCCCAAGAGACCTCACGAAAAATAGAGGTGCCGGCACTTCTAATACAGGTTTTACGGTATGTATAGAAGGCACATCCATAATATCTCTTTTCTTTTTCTTAAGAGATACGAAGGCCCTAAAACCAAAAACATTGAAAAAGAGAAGAAAAAAGAAAAGATTTCTTGGGGGGAAGAAAGATTTTGAATAATTTTATGATTCTCGTCTTCTTTATGTTTATGCCATCCTTTTAGTAGTCATGGATCCACCAGAAACCCAGGGATTTTTGGAATTTTTTGGAAAAAAATCGAAAAAACCACTTTCCAGGGGTTCCCCAAGCCTAAAACTAGTCTCAAATTGCTCAGAATAAAAAACAAAAAATAATGGTGCCAAAAGGACTCGAACCTACGGTCCCGTGGATCCAAGGACATCCCTCTTACCCACTGAGCCATTCTGCAACGCGTGGAAAACCCAGCGGGGGCGCCCTGGCGACTTAAGCGCGCCTTAGCAGGTGGCTCAGTGGGTAAGAGGGATGTCCTTGGATCCAAGGGACCATAGGTTCGGATCCTTTTGGGACCATTATTTTTTGTTTTTTGTGAAAATGGGGGTGGAGGTGGTTGCTGACGCTATTTTGGTGCCTAGACGCATTTCTCGTGCATTGGCAGGATTAAGGGGTTTTAGTGTTGTTTAAGGGTTCTAAAGGGTTCGAAACGTATTTTAAACCTTTTTGGTGTCTTGGCGCATTTCTAGTGTCTTGACGCGTTTCTCGTGCATTGGCGCATTTCTCGTGCATTGACTGGATTAAGGGGTTTTAGCTTGGTTCAAGGGTTTTAAACGGTCCTAAACGTGTTTTAAGCCAATTTTGGTGTCTTGGCGCATTTCTCGTGCCTTGACTCATTTTTCGTGCATTGGCGTGATTAAGGGGTTTTAGCTTTTATTAAGGATTTTAAGCGATTTTAAGATATTTTAAGCCTATTTTCATTGTTTGAATGCAGTATCGAGAAATGCGCCAAGACACCAAAATCACGCCAAACATAAAAACTTCAGCTTTTCTCGTGTCTTGACTCATTTTTCGTGCATTGGCGTGATTAAGGGGTTTTAGCTTTTATTAAGGATTTTAAGCGATTTTAAGCCTATTTTCATTGTTTGAATGCAGTATCGAGAAATGCGCCAAGGATCGAGAAATGCGCCAAGACACTAAAATCACTCCAAACATGAAAACTTCTGCTTTTCTCGTGCCTTGGCGCATTTCTCGTGCCTTGGCGCATTTCTAGTGCCTTGACGCATTTCTCGTGCATTGTCGATTTAGGCGTTTTAGCGTGTTTTAAAGGGTTTTAAGCTATTTTAAGCCGATTTTAGTGCCTTGACGCATTTCTAGTGCCTAACCAAACCTTCAAAAAATTTAAAAAAAAAACATTTTTCAAAAAAAAATCAATTTATTGCAAAAAAAATTCAAAAATTTCCGTTTAAAAAACCAATAATATATAATGATGGGTCATTAGTTCCCCATAGAAGCCAACAAATCCTTGATCGCCTTTTCCATTTGCCAAATAATCATCGATCTCTTCTGCTGGACCATCCTCTTCTCCTCTCTCTCCTCCTCTCTCTTCTCCTCTTCCTTCAACATTTTTTTAGCCCGTCGGTTTTCAATTTGGTCCATGATCATAGTGGTCTCTTGCATTTTGATAGTCGCAAATTTCAGCTTATTCTCTTTTTTGGTCCCTTTGTGGAGTGGACTCTTGGATTGTTTACGGACGATCGATGACAACATTTTAGTCTGAATAAAAAATATTGTTAGAAGGAAAGAAGGAAGAGGGCGAGTGTACAGTAAGACAGTAAGAAACGAAGAATGAGGGTGCTATGTGGTCTGTGACTGAAACAATAGTGACCGCGTTGCAGACCGCGACGCACGCCCCTTTACTGCTAGGCAGGTGCAGTGAGATAAGATCTTAGATCTAGAGATTTAGAGATAATTACCCCCCTAAAAATGGTTTAAATTGGTTTTTATTAAAAGAGGGATACTGAAAATGAAAAACAAAAACTATTTAGCTAGTGAAGGAATTGAACCTGGGGGTGTCCTGACCATAACCGCGGCTGTTACCCACTGCGCCACCCTGTCACCCCGAAAATCGTCAGCGGCGGTTGCCAGGGCGACTCGCTAGGCGCCGCCGACACATATACGCCCTCCGCCCTCAAGTCTTCGGTATGTGATGTGGCGTAGTTGGTAACCGTTTTGCGTTTCCTCAAACCACTCCGGGGTTCGGGACCACCTTGCGCCAAACTTTTTTTGCTTTTTTGTATAAACCCAGTAGAGTGATTCTAAAGCTCCAAAAATAGTTTATTACACAAAAAACAAAAATTATTCACATCAAAAAAAATTAATCAATTCTCCCCACCTTTTTTTCAGTTGGGACCATATCAATATAAAGCTTCTTCATAAGCCGTTCGCTAGCCGTCGTGAATTTCCCAGGTTTTCTTCCGCGCTTGTTGGTCGGTGGCTATGGTGCCGGCGATCGGGCTTCGCGTTTTGGGATCCTTAGGCAGGGTGGTTCTGGAAATGGGACCATTGGGGGAGGGGTGGTTAAGGGGAATGGTTACCTGGCGTGGGGTGGAGCCGTTTGGCTTTGGTGGCTGATCGCAGTTGGCGGGGTTGGTCCATGGTGGGTGGGGTTAGGATTGGGACCATCTTAGCCTCATGGACCATAATATCGATTTTGGTTGGGACCATGCTAGCTTCCTTAGTTGCGACCACCTTAGGCTTATCTTTTGGGACCATGATATCCTGATCCAATTTGGTTGGGACCATACTTGGCTTAAGTTGCTGGACCGCGCTCTTAGTTGACGTCTTAGTTGGGACCATGGTCCCCTCCTCCTTGGGACCATCCTCCTTCACTTCTGACTGGTCCATAATAAGTTGATGGTCCCGGGATATCTCTAGCTTATGGGCTTGGTTCTTAGCAGGTTGATCCTTAGTGGGCAGTTGACTTGGGACCATCATGGGTTCGTGGACCACGGGACCATCCTCCTTCACTTCTGACTGGTCCATAATGGGTTGATGGTCCCGGAACACTTTGGGTTGTTGACTTGGGACCATCCCCAACCTCTCCTCCAACTCATCCAACATCACCCCAAAATCCATCACATGGTCCCGCATCTCCCCAACCTCCCAGCTCAACTCCTTCCTCCTCCTCTTCAACGCTCTCTTCTCCTCCCTTAACTCCTCTATCTCAACCCTTAACTTCTCATTTACCATCTCTGACTTCTCTGCACTCTCTCGACACTCTCTGATCTCTCGTCGACGCTTATTTAACTTGATTTGATAGCCAATGTAGATTAGTTCCTTGGTTTTGAGACGATCGCTTAATGGGTCGATTTGAGAGAGTTCTGCGATTTTTCTCTTGAGATTTAATATTTCCATGGTTTTTGGGTCCATTTTTCGGCTAAGGAAGCTGAAAATTTAAGCTTTTTTGAAAAAAAAATGAAAAAATCGAAAAAAAAACCTTTAAAACAGGGAAAAGAAAATGAAAATTGGGAAAAATCGATAATAAGACTTCCCGGGAGCCAATTTTTAAATTTGACCTATTTGAGGAAAATGCGCTCTATTGAGAAAGGAAATGGGACTAGGGAAAACCTTTATTTTAAAGAAAAACAAAATATTTATAGAAAAAAAATTCAAAAAAAAAAAAATTTTTTTTTTCAATAATTTTTAACTAGACTTTTAAAGCAGTATAGCTCGGTTCCAGTAAGAGGTATCAAAAAAGTGTCAACTAATGAAATGTTGCTCATAATAAGGGCTATATTTTGTTTGTTGACAATTTTTTGATTGCTCTTATGGGAACGACGATATGGGAGTTTAAAAAAATGGATGAATATTAGGAACTTGAAAAGTGATTTTTCAGCACTTTTTTGAAACGACTATAACTCGGCTCAGGTAAGAGCTAGGAAAAAGTTGTCAACTAACAAAATATTGTGCTTAATAAGGGCTTTATTTTATTAGTTGACATATTTTTGATAGCTCTTATGGGAACCGAGATATAGGAGTTTCAAAAAAATGTGAAAAATCACTTTTTAAAATAATCAATTTTTAGGACAATTTTCAAACCTTTATATCTCAGCTCTGGTAGCAGCTATCAAAAAAGTGTCAACTAATTAAATATTGCTCATGATAAGGACTATATTTTATTAGTTGACACTTTTTTGATAATTCTTAAGACAACCGAGATATAAATAGAAGTTTAAAAATATCTAAAAAATATTTTTTTCAGAAAAAATTATTTTTGAAGGTTTTTTTTCAAATTACCATAACTTGGTTCCTATAAGAACTATCAAAAAATGGTCAGCTAACAAAATGTAGCTCTTATCATGAGCAACATCTCATTAGTTGAAAATTTCCCTCTATCTCTTATGAGAACCGAGTTATAGCCCCTAGAAAACATATTATCTTTAAAAAAGTGTAGATATGCCAGTAGAAACATCGCCACGTCGTCTTCGAAATCTCCTTGGTAGAAACTCTTCTCTTAATCTTGAACTACTAATCAATAAACTCCATGGTGAACTGATACACATTAATTCGGTTGTAAAAAACCTGAAATCTTCTAAACTACCGTAATCCTCAGTCTATCTTACCATAACTCTGTCCCAATATCAATAATCATTTGATTCGTTGCAAAATACAAAATAATCGTTTTAATCGCGTTTGGAGTGAATAAAATAAATGAAAAGAATGCGCATTTGAATATGATTAGATCAGTTGGTGGATTTAATCGAGATTTTGGAATTGACATCTGAAAAATAATCAATCAATATAAAATTCTGGAATCTAAACCAACAGTTTTAGGTAATTCTTGAATTAAATGAATAAATGTAAAAAGATATAAAATTGAACTGATTAAAAATGAGAATGTTGATAATATTATATCCTGTACTGCATCTATCTGTAAAAAATAGTGGGCGGGGCTTCTTAAATGGGCGGAGCTTACTCTCATAAAATCTGGATTAGCTCTTAGCAATAAACCTCCAGATGGTGATTCAATCAATGAAAAATTATGATTTTGAAAATAAAATAAAGGGATTAATATAGATGATGGAATTATCCATTCACATAAATAGATCATCATTATTATTGATGAAGTCCAAAACTGAAAAAGGGGCGTGGCTTAGAATTAAAAATTCTGTAACTCGGCTTAAAATAGGCGGATTGAGGTGAAAATTTTTGGGGGTCATATTTGAAAAGCTGTTGTTAAATGGTAAAAAATTTAAGGGTTTTTGAAAAAAAATTTTTTTTTTGAATTTTGAAAAAAAAATTTTTTTTGAAATTTTTTTTGTTCTAGATTTCTTTTTTTTTCAACAATCAGGATTAAGCAGGTGCTATTTACGATTATTTAACAAACCTTGAAATGATATTTGAATCGAAAAATTTCAGAACACCTGTTGAGCGCCACCACAGCATAACCAATAAACATTGCGTTCTTAGCGAGAGTTTGAGAGAAATAAAGAAGCTGAGGAAGCCAGCTATCGATAACTGGTTGGAATAGGTTGTGGATACGGTATTTGCGTGGGCGGGAGATTAGTTCGACGTAGAGGAACATGGTAGTGTCGGTTATAGCCTGAAAGCGAAAAATTTTGAAAATGTTTTTTGAAAGAGGTATAACTCGACTGCGGTTAGAGTTATCAAAAAATTGCCAACTTGTGAAATGTAGAGCTTAACAGGGGCTACATTTTGTTAGTTAACACTTTTTTGATAGCTCTTACCTGAGCCGAGTCATAGATGTTTCAAAAAAGTGCTGAAAAAATCACTTTTCAAATTTATCATTTTTTAAAATTCTTATAACTCGGCTCCCATAAGAGCTATCAAAAAAGTGTAAACTAGTGAAATATAGCTCTTGTTAAGCTCTACAATTCATTAGTTATTACTTTTTTGATAACTCTTACCTGAGCCGAGTTATAGATGTTTCAAAAAAGTGCTGAAAAAATCACTTTTCAAATTTATCATTTTTTAAACTTCTATATCTCGGTTCCCATAAAAGCTATCAAAAAATGATCAACTAATAAAATATAGCCCTTGTTAAGCTCTACATTTTATTAGTTAACACTTTTTTGCTATCTCTCCTGATAACCGAGTTAAACCAATTTCCCCAACTCACATGTAGCCTAACTATCAAAAAGAACGATGACTTGAACTCATTCCTCCTTAGCTTATAGATAATGTACAGTAACCTGAGGTAGATCAAAAATGAGAGCCAACAGGTTGCAGAAAGTGTTAAATGACTTGTAGGCACCAATTCCAGGGATAACATGGAGGAGTGGAAGAGATTAATGGGATGGGGGCAGGTGATAGTGACTTTTGATTCACCATGGTTACTATTTGTTGTTTAGATTAGGGAAGTGATTATTGAGCTAATTTTATTTTCCAGTTCTTCGGAAGCTCCGCCCACTATTTTTTTTACAGATAGATGCAGTACAAGATATAATATTATCAACATTCTCATTTTTAATCAGTTCAATTTTATATCTTTTTACATTTATTCATTTAATTCAAGAATTACCTAAAACTGTTGGTTTAGATTCCAGAATTAATATATTGATTGATTATTTTTCAGATGTCAATTCCAAAATCTCGATTAAATCCACCAACTGATCTAATCATATTCAAATGCGCATTCTTTTCATTTATTTTATTCACTCCAAACGCAATTAAAACGATTATTTTGTATTTTGCAACGAATCAAATGATTATTGATATTGGGACAGAGTTATGGTAAGATAGACTGAGGATTACGGTAGTTTAGAAGATTTCAGGTTTTTTACCACTGAATTAATGTGTATTAGTTCACCATGGAGTTTATTGATTAGTAGTTCAAGATTAAGAGAAGAGTTTTTACCAAGGAGATTTCGAAGACGAAGTGGCGATGTTTCTACTGGAATTTCTACACTTTTTTTAGAGATAACTTGTTTTCTAGAGGCTATAACTCGGTTCTCATGAAAGATAGAAAAAAGTTGTCAACTAATGAAATATTAATCATAATAAGGGCTACATTTTGTTAGTTGACACTTTTTTGATAGCTCTTATGGGAACCGAGATAAAGCAGTTTGAAAAATGTCAATAAAAATAACTTTTTTTCGAAATTTTTTTTAGTGCAGATTGAAACCCTTATATCTTAGCTCTTTTAACAGCTATCAAAAAATAGCCAACTGATGAAATAGAGACCTTTTTATGAGCAATATTTCATTAGTTGACAACTTTTTTCTAGCTCTTATGGGAACCGAGTTATACCGCTTTAAAAGTAATACCCCCCTACTTGATTTTTTTTTGAAACTTTTTTTTTTAATTTCCTGTTTTTAATAATGAAAATTATCGTTTTTTAACTATTTGTTACTGTGCCCTGATTTCGGATTTAACTGAAAATTCCAAAAAAAACTTTTTTTTTCGAAAAAACACTTTCTGGCGCTTCCTCTAGCCTAAAACTAGTCTAGTATTGTTCAGAATAAAAAACCAAAAATAATGGTGCCAAAAGGAATCGAACCTATGGTCCCTTGGATCCAAGGACATCCCTCTTACCCACTGAGCCATTCCGCAACGCGTGGAAAACTCGGCGGCGGCGCCCAGTGGAGTTTAGCTTGCAGAATGGCTCAGTGGGTAAGAGGGATGTCCATGGATCCAAGGGACCATAGGTTCGAACCCTTTTCGCACCATTATTTTTGGTTTTTCTAGAAATACCTAAAAATATCGTTTTGAAGCCATGAAAATTGGATTTTACCAGGTTTTTGGGTTTTTTCGGGAAAAATAGCCTAGAATGAAAATTCAAATTTTGGTATTTTTTTTCCAGAATTTGAGTATTTTTTCATCTTAAAATCATATTTAAACATTTTTTTTAATTCCTTCGACTATCCAATAACCATTCCACATATATACATATGTATAAACCTGGCAAGCCAAAGGGGTCACCTGTATACACTAACCAAACAAAAAGGAAGAACACCCCTGCTTCTTCAGGTAACCATCTGCCATCCATGTCTGCGTCTCCACCATCTCCCCTTATCTCTCTCCCTTATGTTGACTCACCCGAGGGGTTCCCCTCCAAGACGCACTGTCTTCCCCTTTCTTTCTCTAATTCTCTCTCTCTCTCTCTCTCCTTTTGCTTTATGCATATTTGGCCTGTGTGGACAGGTAGAGCACCATGTGTGCACTATCGATTTACTATTTTTCCCCCTTGTGAGTCAGACTTTTTGTTTTTAGGCTAACTTAAATGGTTAAGTTATTTGGAAAGTGATTGATAGCCTAAGTAAGAATTTCAAAGATTGGTTTTGGGGAAAGTTAGGCAATGGTTTTTTTCTTTTTTTTTTTTGAAAAATTTTGGTTTAAGCGATTTTTAGCCTAAACTTAGGGGATTTTGGTGGTTTTTAGTGAGTTTTAGGGCAAAATAAAGAATTTCAAGCCATTTTTCGATTAAGATAAGGGTTTAGGTGACCTAGAAAATAGGTTTTTGGGGAAAGTTAGGTCAGGATTTTTAGAGCTTAGTTTTAAGGTGGTTTAGGGGGTTTTAGGCTAAATTTGAAGGTTTTCAGCCTAAATTTAAGGGGTTTTAAGCCTAAATTTAAGGGTTTTTAGCCTAAACTTAAGGGTTTTAAGCCTAACTTTAAGGGTTTTAAGGCTTTTTTCCATTAAATTAGTGGGTTTTCTATGTTTTTTGATAGTTTTTGGATGGTTTAAGGACCTAATTTTGACTTTTTAAAAATTTTCGAAAATTCGATTTTTTAAAGTGATTTTTAGGTGATTTTTAATGGGATTTTAAGGATTTTTCGAGATTTTAGGCTAATTTTTTCGGTTTAAATAGTAGATATTGACTTAATTTGATAGATTTTTTGGCTTTTGTTTTTTTTTTTCAATTTCAAAACCTAGATTTCACCATTTTTTTAAAATGAAAAATGAGGTTTTAGATGGAAATTAATAGTTTTTAGTGGTTTTTAGGCGTTTTTTTTGTGAAAAGTCACTTTTTAGGGTTAATTCAGTAGTTTCAAAGTATATTTTCAATTTTTTTAGGCTAAAATTTTTTTTCGGTTTTATTTTTGGAATTTTTCAAAAAAAAAATTTTTTTTTCATATTTTCCTATTTTTATTTGTTTTATCACTCCTAATATGACTCATCCCTTCACCTTTCTTTCTCTCTCTCTCTCCCTCTCTCTCTCTATTTGTCGTCAAAAACTATTATTATCATATACACATTGATAGTGGAATACATATCAATTGATGCACCCTTTTCTTTTTTTTTCTCTCTCTCTCTCTCTCTCTCTCTCCTTTTCGAAATTTAAAATTGTTGTTTCCTGTAATGAACGGAAGTGACGGTTTTTCGTTGTTCTTTAACTGAAAATCAAGGGAAAATAGGTTAAATGAAAGGAAAAACTACCGTGACCCAGGGTAATTTTGAGTTTTAAGCCGTGAAAATGGTTTAGTTGGATTCAGGAGGTTTTGAGTTCATTTTCGATTCTTGAAAAAAACTACTGTAATCCGGCCAATTTTGGCCGAAACTCAAAATTTTTAGCATATTCCGAGGCAGCATGTTAAGCCGGTTCGAATGAGTATAATCTTGGCTAGGTTTGAAAATTTTTGGATTTTTGGATTATTCTAATTTTTTCGAATTTTTGAAAAATTACCGTAATTCGGCTAGTTTTGGTCCAAAAGCCTTGAAAATGATATTTTTGGAATCAGTAGGTTAAGCCGGTTTCAATGAGTATAATATTGCCATATTTTGAAATATTTTGAAAATTTTAATGTTTGTGACCGTCGGTCTAAAATTGAAAATTTTCAAAAAATATTCAAAATAGGATATGATTATAGTCAATCGAACCGGCTTAACCTCCTGAATCCAAAAATATTATTTTCAAGGTGATCCGACCAAAATTAGCCGGGTTACGGTAGAAAATGTATTTTCGAGGATGGTCCCAAAAATGGATTTTTTCAATTTTTTTAAAACCTAGTCATGATTATACTCCTTCAAACCGGCTTGACCTCCTGGATCCGAAAATGTTATTTTCGATGGTCCCCGACCAAAATTGACCAGGTTACGGTAGTTTTTCCAAAATTTCTAAATTTCGAAAAATTTATTCGATCTAAATCCCATTTGAATTTCCAGTTGAATGAATGATCCTACGCAGTCTCTTACTCATTCTAATCGCTCAAGTCACATGGTGCCAAATCGGTCAACCCGGTCAGGCGCCGGGTCAAGTACCATTGGACCCCGGCTACCAACAACCATTGGAACCCATCAAGAACATTCTTCAAGGCTCTTACGGTAACAATGTGACGCTCTACTTCCGAAATTCTCCATATCGTGTATCGGGGGATTTGACGGTGGAGTATGGGGTTACGATGGATATTGAGACGGGTACCCGGATTTATTTCGATACAGGGGTTGGATTAATTGTCAAAGGGACCTTAAGAGCCATTGTAAGTATGTTTTTTTCAAAAAAAAAATTTTTTTTTGTAATTTTTTTTCCCTAAAAACCCTTAAAAACATTTAAAATCACTTAAAACCATGTGGAAAATCGAATTCAGGATAGGCAAAAACCTAAACCCCCCAAAGGAATCGAACCTAACCCTTAATCTGCTCCAAAATCATCCCTATTATCCACTGAGCCATTCCGCAGCGCCCCCTAAACGCGGCGACGGGGCCCAGGCGGCGTTACAGAATAGCTCAGTGGGTAAGTGGGATGTCCGTGGATCCATGGGACCATAGGTTCGGAACTTTTTGGGACCATTATTTTTGGTTTTTTATTCTGAGCAATTCTATATAAGTTTTGGCCCATGAAACCTTTTGAACCCTTTTTTTTTCGAAATTTTTTTCAAAACTTTCTTACTATACAAATTCCCACCATTAGAAACGCAGACACTTAAAGAAATGAGAAAAGTGGAACACCTTGGTGTGTGTACCCAAGCGGAAAATAATATAATACTTGGCAAATAAAACTGGTGAATTGGATGGGATGTGTAGCATGGAAACAATACTAGGGGATGTTTCATGTAGGGTAAAATTCGAAAAAAAAAAACCGAAAAAAAACCAAAAACCGTTTAAACCACTCAAAAATAGTGCCAAAACCTTATAACGGTTAAACAAAAAATAATGGTGCCAAAAGGAATCGAACCTATGGTCCCTTGGATCCAAGGACATCCCTCTTACCCACTGAGCCACCTGCTACCGCGCGCTAAACTCTACTGGGCGCCCCCGCCGCTTTTTCCTCGCGTTTCCAGATGGCTCAGTGGGTAAGAGGGATGTGCTTGGATCCATGGGACCATACGTTCGAGTCCTTTTGGGACCATTATTTTTTGTTTTTTAAGAGCTATCTGGAAATATAAATTTTGAATCTTAATTCTGGGTTTTGAGAGGCTTTTGGAGATTTTTTCCATCAAAATCATCAAAAAATCCAATTTTCCAGGGAAATGAATTCGCGCATATTGAAATGCTCCCTTACCAACAACAAATCAACTATGACAATGAGATGCCTAAATTTCGACTTGTCGATGGTCCTACAGTAAGACAGGGACGACTACAAGTACAGTTTAGGGAGCGGTGGAGATCAGTGTGTACTATGGTTACTAAGTGAGTCTTTTTTTTTGGAAAAAATGAAAAAAAAAAGGATTTTGGACCTAAAAATTACTAGAAATTGCTCAGAATAAAAAACAAAAAATAATGGTGCCAAAAGGATCCGAACCTATGGTCCCATGGATCCATGGACATCCCTCTTACCCACTGAGCCATCCTTAAACACGTGGAAAATGCGGCGGCGACGCCCAGTGGAGTTTACCCCGCGTTTTAAGATGGCTCAGTGGGTAAGAGGGATGTCCATGGATCCAAGGGACCATAGGTTCGATTCCTTTTGGGACCATTATTTTTTGTTTTTCATTCTGAGCAAGCTGATATGAGTTTTGAGTGGAAAAAACTTTTGGGACCGAGTTTTTTGAAAAAAAAATTGAAAAAAATTCAAAAAAAAAAATTTTTCTCAAATAATAATTCTAGCTGGACCTCCATCGACACTGGCACCGCATGCCGATCCATGGGCTACTCCGATGGTGGCTTCTGGAAATGGTACCTTCGAAAAAACGACACGTACCCATTTGTCATGCCAAAACCAGATTGCCATGGCGCAGCTAAGAATCTATGGGATTGCCCATCGTTTTCCAACCCAAATAATATAAGATTATCCGAAAATTTGTGCCAAGGAGAAGATGATATTGGAATTTATTGTTGGGGACCACCTACTTTTACTGGATGGGCTAGACACTGGAAAGGGATTCAGATTTTGAATTCACCATTTCATTATGTGAATTCGGATCCGGATTTGGTGGCGGTGAATCGGGAGAGTAATTCGAGATTGGAGTTTGTTGATATACTGTATGCCGGGTATGATGGGTGAGTTGAAGTACCGTAGCCGGGTTAATTTTGGTCCGGGACCATCGAAACTAATGTTTTCGGATTCAGGAAGTTAAGCCGGTTCGAATGAGTATAATCTTGACTAGGTTTGAAAATTTTTGAAATTTTTAATTTTAGACCCACGGTCCCAAAAATAAAATTTTTGAATTTTTTTCAAACCTAGCCATGATTATACTTTTCTGAACCGGCTTAACTTCCTGAATCCAATGGTACTAATATCATTCGTTTTAAGTCACGATTCGCCGGGTTACGGTAGTTTTTCGTGTTTCTAGTCTATAAAACTACCGTAACCCTGCCAATTTTGGTCTAAAATCAAAAGTTAGGGTACTTTTGGAATCAGGAGGTTAAGCCGGTTTGAATGAGTACAATAATGACTAGATTTAGAAAATTTTGAAATTTCGACTTTTGGGTCCCAAAATGAAATTACATTTTCTACCACAACCCGGCCAATTTCGGTCCGGGACCATTGAA
This sequence comes from Caenorhabditis wallacei, assembly GCA_963932035.1. NCBI lineage: Eukaryota > Metazoa > Nematoda > Chromadorea > Rhabditida > Rhabditidae > Caenorhabditis > Caenorhabditis wallacei. Next base: position 13,571,128 of record OZ009932.1, read on the forward strand.
AATGATAAATTCGGGTTCAGGAGGTTAAGCTGGTTCGAATGATCATAATCATGACTAGGTTCCGACCATATTGAAAACTCATCTTTTTTGTAGTCCTCGTGGACGATTTTTGAAATTTTTTTCAAACTTAGCCATGGTTATACTTTTCTGAACCGGCTTAACTTCCTGAATCCAATGGTACTAATATCAGGCATTTTAGGTCACGAATCGCCGGGTTACGGTAGTTTTTCCTGTTTTTAGCCTATAAAACTACCGTAAACCGGTTAATTTTGGTCTAAAACCAAAACTTTTGATATTTTCGAATTCAGCGTGTAAATCTGGTTCAGAAAAGTATAATTTTAACAAATTTTTGAAAAAATTCGAAAATTTAATTTTTTGGGACCATCATTATTTAAAAATGTTTTTTTCATTTTCAAAAATTTTCCACTAAATTAATTTTTTCAGAGTCAATAAAAACAAGACATCAGCTCTTTACATCGAAGGAGTGCCGCCGATAATGAATGGATTACGAATAGAACATAGTGCAAGGGATGGCTTACAGTTACTGGATACTAATGGTGGGTACAGTAATCCCAGTTTTTTTTTCGAGAAAAACGGCAGATTAGGGTTCAGTTAGGCCTGCTAACTCTAAAGATATCAATTTTTTGAATTTGGTTGAAAAATGGCTGAGTTACGGTAGTTTTTAGTTTTTGTCCTCGAGGACTACAAAAAATGAAATTTTTCAAACCTAGTCATGATTATACTTTTCTGAACCGGCTTAACCTCCTGAATCCGAATTAACTAAAATTTTTGAGTTTAGACCAAAATTGACCGGATTACGGTAGTTTTACCCATCGAAAATGTGCATTTTCTACCGTAACTTGGTTAATTTTGATTTTCACACTGTCTCACCTATTTTTTCATAATGAGGGGCTCATTCCGGTTCAGAATCAAAAAATTATGACTAGTTTTGGACAATTTTCGAAATTAGTGATTTTTGTACACCTCGAGGACAATTTTTCAAATTTCTTTGAAACCTAGCCTTGTTTATACTTTTCTGAACCGGCCTCATCCCCTGATTCCAAAAATATAATTTTCAGGACGATCGGATTACTGTAGGTCAAGTTACGGTAGAAAACTCAAAAATTCAAATTTCGAAATTTTCGAAAATCCATAACTTTCTTAGTTTTCAATATTTTTGGACCGTTTTTGGACCAAAATGTAGAGAATTACCTCCTAAATCCAAAAATACCATTTTCAAGCATCTCCGACCTTATTTTACTGGGTTACGGTACTTTTTCCAGGACCCGCAATCATAGCCAACTCGACATTTTCCTTTAATCGTGGTCATGGAATCTTCGTTGTTAACACCACCGACGCCCGAATATTCGTTAATAATACCCGAATCCAAGGGAATTGGGGTGATGGAATATGGTATAAACAAAGGACAGGAGTCAATTTAATAGATTACGGTATGCGAGAGAAACGTGGAATTGGAAGTGGAAGATTAGAAGAGGAGAAGCCAAGGATTGATATGTGTTCCGAACATCGAGTGAATGATAATCACTTTTTTCCCCATTTGATTTCCGTGAATTTGAAGAATCGCACTTTTTTGGACCCAACCCAACCACCGATTTGTTGGATGGTAAGTTTTTTCAAAAAAAAAGGTCCCAAATCATTTTTCCAACTTGAAAACCATCTTAAAATGATCCCCATAAAAAACAAAAACGAATGGTCCCAAAAGGAATCGAACCTATGGTCCCATGGATCCAAGGACATCCCTTTTACCCACTGAACCACTCTGGAACGCGCGCTTAACTCCACTGGGCGCCGCCGCCGCGTTTTCCGCGCGTTTCCAGGTGGCTCAGTGGGTAGGAGGGATGTCATTGAATCCAAGGGACCATAGGTTCGAGTCCTTTTGGGACCATTATGTTTGGTTTTTCAAGGGCTATCTGAAAATATAAGTTTCGAGGCATAAAAATTGGTTTTTGAGGGATTTTTTGGATTTTTTTCGACAATAAGTGAAAAAAAATTGAAAAAAGTGTTTTTATGATGAGCAATTTCGATTTTTTAGTTTTAGGCAATTTAAAAAATTCATTTTTTTTGTAAATTTTCAATTATAAAATTATCCTGGTTAGGGCCTTCTTGGGGCTTAAAAATACAGAAAATAGGGGGTTTCGACATTTTTTTTCGAAAAAAAAAAATTAAAATTAAAAAACCATGTTCCCAGGCGTTCTTGACCTCCAAACCTATCCCAAAATGATCCCCTTGAAAAACAAAAAATAATGGTGCCAAAAGGACTCGAACCTATGGTCCCTTGGTCCCAAGGACATCCCTGTTACCCACTGAGCCATTCTGCAACGCGCGGAAAACGCGGCGGCGGCGCTCTGTAGAGTTAAGCGCGTGTTAGCAGGTGGCTCAGTGGGTAAAAGGGATGTCCTTGGATCCATGGGACCATAGGTTCGATTCCTTTTGGCACCATTATTTTTTGTTTCTTATTCTGAGCAATTTGGGGTTAGGTTTTGTCCTAGAGAACCTTGTGGATTAAAGATTTTTTGTATCTAAAATAATTTTCCCAAAAAAAATTTGCAGACAGTATCCCTCCCAGCCCGTCTCCCCTACACCTACAGTATCCAATGGCTCCACATCCGTGACCGTAATCCCTCTACCGCCAGAACCACCCTCCTCATCTGCGATTCCAATAACCCCGATGAGAACTCGTGTTCCACTCAAAGATTTAGAATTCCTATCAAAAATCAAGTCTATCCACAGAGTGTTTCCCTAAAAAGTTCGGGGAAACCATTGTATTTAGCAGTGGAGCACGTTTTAGATGGGGACCAAGCTGGTTATGTTCAAGGCGATGTTCATCTTCTTTTTAATATTCATGCGTCAGTGCTAGGTGGGTTTTTAGTGATTTTTTGAGAAAAAAATGGAAAAAAAAAATTTTTTTCATAATTTTTTTTCAGATAAGGCATATTACGGCCTAAACGTTACCAATTGCATCATCGAAAAAAATACAGGAAATGGTGTTTTTGCTAATGATATAAGGGAAAGAACTGCTTTGACAAATGTGACATTGGATGAGAATCAAGGATACGCTGGATTTTTGGTTAAGGTAAAAAAGTACCGTAACCCGGTGGATCTTGGTCCTAGAGCCTTCAAAATAGTTTTTTTGGAATCAGCGTGTTAAGCCGGTTCAGATGATTATAATCATGGGTAGGTTTTGAAATTTTCCAAAAATTTTGGTTTTAGGACCCGACGGTCCCAAAATCGATGTCTTTTGAAAATATGAACATTTAATCGATTTTTGATTCGAAAATAGCTTAAACTACCCTAAATACCCATCAAAACAAAGAAAAATTGGTTTTGAAGCGATTTGGTTTTTAGCGGAATTTCGGAGCATCGTTGTCATGAATTTTAGTAGTTTTTGAAACCTAGGCATGATTATATTTTTCTGAACCAGCTTAACCTCCTCATTCCAAAAATATCCACATTTTTGAGTTTAGGCCAAAATTGACAAAGTTACGGTAGGAAATGTACTTAAATGGTCCCAAAAATGAAGTTTTTTGAAACCTAGTCATGATTATACTCATTTTGACCGGCTTGACGCGCTGAATCTGAATATGTCATTTTCAGATTGATTAGACCAAAATTGACCGAGTTATGATAGTTTTTGGTGTTTGTCCTCAAGGACTACACAGCCAAAAATGGAGTTTTTTGGAACCTAGTCATGATTATACTTTTCTGAACCGGCTTAACCTCCTGAATCCAAATTTACTAAAATTTTTAGTTTTGGGCCAAAATTGACCGAGTTACGGTAGAAAATGTTTTCCCTTTGTGACCAAAAAAAAAAATTTTTTTTTGAAAATTCCAAAAAATCCAATTTTTCCAGGATGGTGCCGCGGACATTTGGTTAAACGAGACCCGAATTCTCCGAAATTGGGGTGACGGAATGAATATTTCCTACGCCGGTGGCTCCATAATGGTTAATGGGACCCGCATCGAAAAGAATCGTTGGCGTGGTGCCGCGATTCATTATAACCAAACTCTCCCATTTTTTCCACTTTACAATGAGCTAATCTTCAAGGGCCGCCCATCCAACAATAAGTTCTACCTGCCTACAGTAATCTCTGAAAACGAATGGGGAGGGCTACTCGTCGGCAATTACTGTGCCTTTACCAACGAGTCCTACTACAGTAACCCAGTGTCCATGGTCTATCCTAAGCTCGAACCTAAGATTTTGATATCCTGGGTGGAATTTCTAAAAAATCAATATCACCCGTCGCTGGAGATTTTTTCGTGTCGGGACCCACATGTGTCACAGAATTTGGTGGATATTACGGGGAATCGGGTTGATGGAAATTTTGGATTTGGAATGAGGATTAGTCCGGCGGTTAATATGCATACTTTGATTAGTTCTAATCAATTTTTGCATAATAATGATACGGCGTTGTATGTGAGGAATGCGCAATGGCCAGAGTTGGTTGGATTACCAGCGGAGGTGAGTGGGGGTACTGTAGGTGGGGTTACGGTAACTACGGTAGTCTAGGGGCAGGGTACCTAAGCTATGGTAGCTAGCTTATGGTAGTTTTGGGTTAAGGTACCTAGGTTACGGTACCTGAGTTACGGTAGCTTTGGATCACAGAACCAAGAGTACAGTAGTTTTTGGTTACGGTAGTCAAGGGTTACTGTAACTTGGTTCCGGTACCTTGGATTACTGTACCTAGGTTATGGTAGCTAGGGCTACGGTAATCATTTACAAAGCTATTTTTCAGGTAACTATCTCAAAAAACGTGTTCAAATTCAATGTTGCCAAATACATCATATCGATTGGAATGAACGAGGATGCAAGGAGACAATCACTCGTTTTTAATCAGCAAAATGAGGTAGCCTTTTTTTTCAAAAAAAAAAAAAGTTATTGGCACCAAAAACCCCCTAAAAAGCCTTAAAACCACTCCAAACCACATGGAAATTCGAAATCAGGATAGGCAAAAACCTAAACCGCCGAAAGGATCCGAACCTATGGTCCCTTGGATCCATTGACATCCCTCTTACCCACTGAGCCATCCTGCAACGCTTGGAAAACGCGGCGGCGGCGCCCTGTGCCGTTAAGCGCGCGTTACCAGGTGGCGCAGTGGGTAAGAGAGATGTCATTGGATCCAAGGGACCATAGGTTCGAGCCCTTTCGGGGGTTTAGGTTTTTGCCTATCCTGAATTCGAATTTCCATGTGGTTTGGGATGATTTCAAGGCTATTTAAGGGATTTTTCAATTTTTTTCATGAAATTTGAACGTTTTGTTTTCAAAAAGCTCTGAATTCAGTTTTTTCTAGTCAAAATTCGCAGAAAAATTGTTCTTTTTGGTCCCCCAAGCTCAAAATTCAGTTCCAACAGCTCTTTTTGAAAAATAAAAAATAATGGTCCCAAAAGGATCCGAACCTATGGTCCCTTGGATCCAAGGACATCCCTCTTACCCACTGAGCCATCCTTAAACGCGCCCTAAACGCGGCGGCGGCGGCGCCCTGGCGACTTAAGCGCGCGTTACCGGGTGGCTCAGTGGGTAAGAGGGATGTCCTTGGATCCAAGGGGGCTCAGGTTCGAGTCCTTTCGGGGGTTTAGGTTTTTGCCTATCCTGAATTCGAATTTCCATGTGGTTTGGGATGATTTTAGCGATTTTAAAGGGATTTTTCAAAAAAAAAAATTTTTTCAAAAAAAAAAATTCCAGATCCGCGCCAACACCGTATTCGATCCATTCCCTTCTCTTCCACCAAGAAGTACTCCATATGCAGCCTTAGTAGTTTCATCCTCCAATGTTCGAATCCACCGTAACTGTTTTAACAATGAACGGGCTAAATATGAGATAGCGACGGAGCTTGAGAGACATGCAAAATGGATTGATGCTCGAGAGAATAATTGGGGATTTCAAGAAATTCCGAGGTTTATCGACAAGTTTTTCGATCAATTTAATCGATATTCGTTGGCATCGATCGATATTGATCCTTATATGGCGGCGTGTAACCAAAGGATGCCTTATATAAGCTTGTTGAATGGAGCGTTTAGGCAGTTTAGGAAAACATCGGAACCGAATCGATTGGGAGGGATTATTTATGAGAATCATGATTTGTTGAAGGTAAGGTACCGTAACCCGGCCATTATTGGTCCAAACTCAAAAATTTTGGTATTTTTGGATTCAGGAGGTCAAGCCGGTTTAGAAAAGTATAAACAAGGCTAGGTTACGAAAAAATTAAAAAATTGTCCTCGAGGACTACAAAAACCACTAATTTCGAAAATTGTCCAAACCTAGTCATGATTATATGATTCTGAACCGGAATGAGCCTCTGATTACGAAAAAGTAGATAAGACAGTGTGAAAATCAAAATTAACCAAGTTATTGTAGAAAATGTACATTTTTAATAGGTTTCGACTGCTAAAACTACCGTAATCCGGTCAATTTTGATCCAAACTCAAAAATTTCAGTATATTTGGATTCAAGAGGTTAATTCGGTCAAAATGAGTATAATCATGACTAGATTTGAAAACTTTTTAAATTTTCGGTTTTGAGTTCATTTTCGATTCTTGAAAAAAACTACTGTAATCCGGCCAATTTTGGCCGAAACTCAAAATTTTTAGCATATTCCGAGGCAGCATGTTAAGCCGGTTCAGAAAAGTATAATCATGACTAGGTTCCAAAAAACTTTATTTTTGGCTGTGTAGTCCTCGTGGACAAAAACTAAAAATTAACGTAGTTTTGCTAATTTCAGTCGGATTGGCTTGAAAATAGCATATCTGAATTCAGGAAGTTAAGCCGGTTCAGATGAATATAATATTGACCTATTTTGAAAAGTTTTGAAATTTTTTGGTTTTTGTTTCATAACGGATTTAGAAAGAAGTACCGTAATCCGGCCAATTTTAACCCAAACTCAAAAATTTTGATAGATTCGGAATTAGAAGATTAAGCCGGTTTGAACGAGTATAATCATCACCTATTTTCAATTTTTTTAATTTTTGGGTTTTTGGTCCATAACCAATTTTGGAAATATGACCGTAACCCGGCCAATTTTAACCCAAACACAAAAATTTTGGTAGATTCGGGATCAGGAGGTTAAGCCGGTTTGAATGAGTATAATCATGACCAGGTTTTGAAAAATTTCAGTTTTGGACCCCATGGTCCCAAAAATCGAAAAATTTCAAACCTAGTCATTATTATACTTTTCTGAACCGCCTTGATCTCCTGATTCCAAATATACCATTTTCGAGGCTCCTAGACCAAAAATATCCGGGTTACTGTAGAAAATCCATTATTTAGGGACCATTTCAATAAAAAATGTCTTCCAGGGTCGCTACACCGTAACCGAAGATCTCCAAGTGGTGCCTGGTGCCAAGTTAACCATCGCCTCCGGATCCATCCTCGAATTCCAGCATGGAATCGGAATGATCGTCCAGGGGGACTTAATTCGAAATGAGTATGACCAAGACGAAAAAGTGATTTTTACATCGACCCCATTTTCTTTGGAAAAGAGGTCTAATATTCGATTAGTAGACGCCGATGGTAACGATGAGGTCACCGAAGGCCGACTTGAAGTCCTCGTGGACGATCAATGGGGTACGGTATGCAATCGAAGTTGGACCCCTCAACTAACGATATTGGCTTGTAATCAACTTGGTCTAGTGGCTGATGTACAGTACTTTGAGAATTGGAGGATTTTCCCGGAAGCTGGAGATTTGCCAATGGTTATGGATAATATAAGGTGTGAGGAGAATGAAGTGGAATTGACTAGATGTCGACATGATGGAGTTGAGAGAAATTGTGCAGCTGGGTGTAGAAAGAGTGAAGTTGTTGGTAAGCTTTTTTTTGGAAAAAATTAAAAAAAAATATTTTTTTGTCAAAAAAATCCCAAAAAAACCCTTAAAAATGGTCCCCCACCCTTGAAACTTAGTTCCCCCTGGTCCCTTTAAAAAACAAAAAATAATGGTGCCAAAAGGACTCGAACCTATGGTCCCTTGGATCCAAGGACATCCCTCTTACCCACTGAGCCACTTGGAAACGCGCGCTTAACTCCACAGGGCGCCCCCACCGCGTTTTCCACGCGTTTTAGGATGGCTCAGTGGGTAAGAGGGATGTCCTTGGATCCAAGGGACCATAGGTTCGGATCCTTTTGGCACCATTATTTTTGGTTTTTCGAGGGCTATCTGAAAATATGGAATTTATTGTGGGAAAATTGGTTTTTAAGAGAAATTTTGGAATTTTTTCGACAAAAAAGCGAAAAAAATTGTTAAAGACTTCTCAGAGCATGATTTTTACGTTGAGTAGTTAAAATTTATTTCAGTTTTGAGCAATTTTAAGAAAAATAGTTTAAAAAAAAAATTAATTTACAAAATTAGGTTGATTAGAGGAGCTTAAAAACACATTAATTAGAGGTTTTTCCACATTTTTTTCGAAAAAAAAAAAATGAAAAATCATTTTATCGGACAACCTGGGCCTCCAAACCTATCCCAAAATGTTCCCCTTAAAAAACAAAAAACAATGGTCCCAAAAGGAGTCGAACCTATGGTCCCATGGATCCAAGGACATCCCTCTTACCCACTGAGCCACCTGGTAACGCGCGCTTAACGGCACAGGGCGCCGCTGCCGCGTTTTCCTCGCGTTTTAGGATGGCTCAGTGGGTAAGAGGGATGCCCTTGGATCCAATGGACCATAGGTTCGACTCCTTTTCGGACCATTATTTTTTGTTTTTTATTCTGAGCAATTTGAGACTAGTTTTAGGCTTAGCAAAGGCTTGGAAATGGGTTTTTCATAATTTTTCCCCCTTATTTCAATTTCTTTAGGCCTCCGGTGCCTGGAACCGCGATGGGCTGGTGTCCGCTACTCGCTCCTCGCCAACCCACCTACAGTAACCGGACAAACTACCATGGATAACTGGAGAATCGAAAAAGGAGGATTGTTCAATTTTAGGACCTCGGAGTTCTGTGCAGCGTTTAAAATTGATTGGAATTATCACACTTTTCATAGACTCGAGATTAGGGTGAGCAATTTTTTTAATTAAATTTTTTTTTAATTTTTTGTTCCAGAACAATTTCTGGGACGGTGTCGACGTGGTCTATAATGATTTGGTCAAAAAGCCCGCGATCCGGAATAGTGTGATCTATAACAATCGTCGAAATGGGTTCCATGTTAGATCCGCCGGGATTACTGTAGAAAATGTGACCATCTCGTTTGCGGGGCAGTCTGGGGTACGGTATAACCCATCGGTGTCCGCATTGGAACAAGAAGATATTGTCTCGTGGCTTAGCTTAAAAGAGCAACCGGAACTTGAGGCTAACAATATTTTTCGGATCCCGGATCAGCGGCTAGACCTGATTGAGGTCATGGAGAGTAATCTAAATCAAAGGAAGTTTTTGGTAGCGGCAGAGACCGAAGATTGCCCAAATGGTAAGGTTTTTCCTAGATTTGAAAAATTTTGAAATTTTAGAAAAAAATTTTTTTTTCGAAAAATCCAAAATATTTTTATACCATCTGATAGCCCTTGAAATTCTGACCATTTTTCTTTTTTTTTAAGCGTTTCTCTAGCTATTTTCTAAGCCGAGATAGCGCGCTTTGAAGTTTAGAGAGAGAGGGGAGTGACGCAGGCGGCTAGAGTGTCTGCGTCTCCCCCTCGCCAGAACTTAAAAGCGCGTTATCTCGGCGGCCAGAATAGCTAGAGAATTGGTTCAAGAGACAAATATATGTATCTTTTTATGGCGAACAAGATGTGATAAAATTTGGAAAGAAATTTTAAATTTTTTGAAAAAAAAATTTTCATGATTTTTTTGGAAGATTTTTATACCAAAATGTTCGCCATAAAAAGTTACATATAATTGTCTCTTGGCGCGTTTCTCGATCTCTTCTGGGAGCCGAGATACCGCGCTGTGAAGTTTCGGCGAGAGGAAGAGACGCAGACACTCTAACCGTCTGCGTCTCCCCTTTCTCTCTCTCTCTCGCGGCCGGAATTTCAAAGCGCGCTATCTCGGCTCACAGAATAGCTAGAAAAACGATTAAAAAAAGAAAAATGTGCAGAATTTCAAGGGCTATCTGATGGTATTAAAAAATTTTTAATTTTCAAAAAAAAAAAAAATTTTCAGATCCCCTCCAAGAATGTGTGTACAACCTAATGATCCGATCAGTTGGCTATCAATACGGACTCGCTTCCAAAATGGCTATCCAAATCGTTAATCCACCGTCAAACACGTCAGACGAGGACGCAATTTTTACGGAGGTCTCGACTGGAAAATCGTGGAGTGCTAGGAAGGATCAGATTTATGTATGGAAATGTGGTCATTTGAACTATAATAATGTATTTTTTGAATTTCAGTTCCCGGTGGTCTCAACGGAAAATGCGATGAGGATGAGGTATACTAGGTCGTATGGAACACCTAAATTGGTTATTTTGGTTCTGTTTTTGGATAGTGAGTTTTTAATATGAAAAATAAGCTATTTTTGTGAAAAAAATCACAAAAAACCCCAAAACCCCACTCAACTAGCTTGAAAAGCATATTTTTAGATAATTCTAGAAAAATAAAAAAAATAATGGTCCCAAAAGGACTCGAACCTATGGTGCCTTGGATCAAAGGACATCCCTCTTACCCACTGAGCCATTCTGCAACGCGTGGGGAACGCGGCGAAGGCGCCCTGTGGAGTTAAGCGCGCGTTACCAGGTGGCTCAGTGGGTAAGAGGGATGTCCTTGGATCCAAGGGACCATAGGTTCGATTTCTTTTGGCACCATTATTTTTGGTTTTTTGGACTTAGTCTGTGAAAATGGTTTTTAGAGCGGAAAAATCGATTTTCAAGGGATTTTCGATTTTTTTAAAGGAAAATTCAAGTTTTTGTAAAAAATTAATTTATAAAGCTGTGCAATTAATATAATACGCTTAATTGTTGCTTTTTCAACAATTTTTGAGCAAATTTTGAATTTTTTGTTTCCAAAAAGCTTGGAAAACCGGTTTAAAATGGTCCCCAACCCTCAAAACCTAGGTCCACGGACTCAAAACAAAAAACAAAAAATAATGGTGCCAAAAAGATCCGAACCTATGGTCCCTTGGATCCAAGGACATCCCTTTTACCCACTGAGCCAACTGGTAACGCGCGCTAAACTCCGCAGGGCGCCGCCGCCGCGTTCTCCGCGCGTTGCAGAATGGCTCAGTGGGTAAGAGGGATGTCTATGGGACCAAGGGGCCTCAAGTTCGGGTCCTTTAGGGGTTTTTGGTTTTTCGCTAACCCCAGGATGGATTTTAAACTATTTTTAGAGCTGAAATCGGGGTTTTTAGAGGAAATTTGTTCGTAAAAAATTTTTTTTTTTTGAGAAAAAAAAATAAAATATGGTTTCCAGCCCAAGAATACGTCGACCGATTCATTCATCTCTACCAATCCCGTGTAGAAGACAATCAATATGGATTCTCCTCCGTCCACTATTCCAATCTAACCTTCTCCGATGGCCGCCTAGCCAATCGATGGAATAATGAAAAAATCTGGCTGCAAAAAGTGAATTTCACTAGAAATTCTGAAGCAGTCGTCTGGCTACACTCCCCACAACATGCAGTGGTCCCGGGGACCCCCATCGCCGAGATCACCTATCATTTCGATAATTGTAGTGTGGTTGATAATCATGGTCCCATCATAGAGTACCATCGGGACCTTTATGCTTCGGCTAACGTTTTTCATTGGATTTTATGGTCGAACACGTTTGCCAATAACACTCGGAGTGGGATAGCGGTAGCCTTACCGGATACATATGACTTGTTGGCTAAGCAGACTCATAGTTTTTGGGTAAGTGAACTTCAAATTGATATTGATGGTCCCAAACTTAGCTAGAAATAGTCGCATTTTTTGAAATTATTGTGTTTTGTTTAGTTTTTGGTAAATCGAAAAACATTTGAAAAATGTTTTTTTCCGAAAATCCTAAATATTTTTATACCATTAGATAGCCCTTAAAATTCTGATCATTTTCCTTTTTTTAAGCGTTTCTCTAGCTCTCCTTAGAGCCCAGATAGCGCGCGTAGAAGTTCCGGCGAGAGGGAGAGACGCAGACAGTCTAGTCGCCTGCGTCTCCCCCTCTCTCACCCTAAACTTTAAATCGCGTTATCTGGGCTTAGAGAATAGCTAGAGAAACGCTTAAAAAAGAAAAATGATCAGAATTTTAAGGGCTACCTTATGGTATAAAAATATTTTGGAAAATTTTAAATAAAAAAAATTTTTTTGAATTTTTTTGAAGATAGCAAAAATAGTGAAAAGTTTTAAATAACTACTTTTCGGCACAATGTTGGCCTTATTATAGTGATCTTCAACCTTCTTTTATTTTTTGGAAAGTTAAAAAAAAATCGACTTTCTAAAATTTTTCCGGAAATTTCCAAAATTTTCAAGCTCATCGGATAGCCCTTAAAATTATGATCATTTTTCTTTTTTTAAGCGTTTCTCTGGCTCCCCTTAGAGCCCAGTTAGCGCGCTTTGAAACTCCGACGGCGAGAGAAGGGGGGACGCAGACGGTTAGACGCTCTGCCGCCTGCGCCTCCTCCTTTCTCGCCCTAAACTTCAAAACGCGCTATCTCGGCTCCCAGAATAGCTAGGGAAACGCTTAAAAAAAGAAAAATGATCAGAATTTCAAGGACTATCTCATGGTATACAGATATTTTGAAAATTCTGAAAAAAAAATTTTTTAGAAATTTCCATTTACTTTTTCCAGCTAACCGAAAACCGATTCGAGCGCAATGACGACTTCAAAATCCTCCTGGATGGTTACTACGCCTTTGCCAACATTTCTTCGAATAACTTCACCCAAAACTATGCACCCAATCAATTCGGAATGGTGGAGCTACGTGGAATGGAGAAAAAATTAGTGTGCGAGCGGAATCGATTTTTCTTTAATTGGGGTCATTGGATGATTAAAATCGACGCCACTTCACAATATTTGAAACAAATCGAATTCAAAAGTTTAGTACAGTATAACTATATTGAGAAGAACAAGTTTATTCGTCAACGAGCCGATTATGTGGATATGTGGCCGAGATCTTATGCTTTGGGAGTTTTTGGTTCGCAGAAGATTGATGTACATTTCAATCGATTTTTTAATGATTTGATGGATTTTGAACTGGTCTCGGGAGCCAAGGTGGGTGGTTTTCTCTTTGGAAAAATGTTTTTTTTTTTTGAATTTTGAAAATATTTTCATAGCATCAGATAGCCCTTAAAATTCTGATCATTTTTCTTTTTTTAAGCGTTCCTCTAGCTATTCCCTAAGCCGAGATAGCGCGCTTTAAAGTTTTGGCAAGGGAGAGAGACGCAGACACTCTAACCTTCTGCATCTCCCCCTCTCTCATCCTAAACTTGAAAGCGCGCTATCTCGGCTTAGGGAATAGCTAGAGAAACGCTTAAAAAAAGAAAAATTAACAGAATTTTAAGGGCTATCTAATGGTTTAAAAATATTTTGGAATTTTTGAAAAAAAATTTTCTTCAGAATTTTTTGAAACTTCCAAAAAAGGTAAGAAGCTTTTCGAAACTATGACACAACGATGGTCTCATTAGAGTGTTCTCTAGCTTTTTTTAATTTTTGGAAATTTTTTTAAAAATCGATTTTTCAAAATTTTCTCGAAAATCAAAAATCTTTTAAGTTCATCGGATAGCCCTTGAAATTCTGATCATTTTTCTTTTTTTAAGCATTTCTCTAGCTATCCTGAGCGCCGAGATAACGCGTTTGGATATCCGACTGCGAGAGAGGGGGAGACGCAGGCGGTTAGAGTGTCTGCGTCTCCCCCTCTCTCTTCAGGAGCCAGAACTTCAAAGTGCGCTATCTCGGCTTAGAGAATAGCTAGAGAAACGCTTAAAAATGAAAAATGATCAGAATTTTAAGGGCTATCTGATGATATAAAAATATTTTGGAAATTTTGAAAAAAAATTTTTTTCCAGTACACGGATATCTACGACACTATGAACGCGACCTATAACTGGTGGGGTACAGGAAACGAAGCAGTCATTTCCCAACGAGTTTTCGATTTCGACGATTGGAACACGTATACCAGGGCCCAATGGTCCCCATTCTATGTGTCGAATGATTTATCGATTAATTTTTGGTGGAATCCTTGGAGAGACGGGCAGTTGGCTAATGCGACTTATATCGAGCCTACTGTACATGATCTACATGGTCGCATTTATGAAGATAAGAATCTGACCTTAATCACCGAGAGATGGTACCAATTCCCTCATTACTATCGCCCATTCCGACCCTACCGTATCACTCGTGACGTCACGATTATGCCTGGAGCTACGTTGTATATTCAGGAAAATGTGGAAGTTCATGTTTGGCCTAATGTTAGGATACTGGTGCTGGGGAATCTTGTGGCTGAGGGATCCTATTGGCAACCGATTAGGTAGGTACAGTAACCCGAATTAGAGGCTTGAAAATGATATTTTTGGAATCGGGAGGTTAAGCCGGTTCAGAAAAGCCTAAACAAGCCCTACTTTGAAAAAACTTCAAAATTTAAGGTTTTTGGTCCCAAAAAGAAAATATATTTTCTACCGTAACCCACTCAATTTTGGACTATACTCGAAGATTTCGATATTTTTGAATTCAGGAGGTTAAGCCGGTTCGAATGAGTATAATCATGACTAGGTTCCGATAATTTTGAAAATTAGGGTTTTTGTAGTCCTCGAGGACAATTTTACAAATTTTTTCAAATCTAGTCAAGATTATACTCATTTTGACCGGATTAACATCCTGATTACAAACATACCATTTTCAGGTTGATTGGACCAAAATTGGCAAAGTTACGGTAGCTTTTAGTTTTGTCCTCGGGGACTACACAGCGAAAAATGATTTTTTTTAGGAACCTAGCCATGATTATACTTTTCTGAACCGGAATAACGTGCTGATTCTAAAAATGCTAAAATTTTTGAGTTCAGACCAAAATTGACCGGGTTACGGTAGTTTTAGCAGCCGAAATCCATTAAAATGTGCACTTTCTACCGTAACTTGGTTAATTTGGAGTTTTACACTGAGCCACCTACTTTTTCGTAATCAGGGGCTCATTCCGGTTCAGAATCATATAATCTTGACTAGATTTGGACAATTTTCGAAATTGGTGGTTTTTGTAGTCCTCGAGGACAATTTTTCGCTTTTTTTGTAACCTAGCCTTGTTTATACTTTTCTGAAACGCCTTAACCTCCTGAATCTAAAAATGTGGAAATTTTTGAGTTTGACCAAAATTGACCGGGTTACGGTAGTTTTTAGTTTTTGTCCTCGAGGACTACACAGCCAAAAATGAAGTGTTTTTGGAACCTAGCTTGTTTATACTTTTCTGAACCGGCTTAACCTCCTAAATCTGAAAATGCTAAAATTTTTGAGTTTGGACCAAAATTGGTCGGGTTACGGTAGAAAATTTAAAAAAAAAAAGATTTCTTCCAGATTCAAACCCATCAACACCACTGAACTAGCCGAAATCAAAGGAAAAATCCCAACAGAATTCCGAAAGCGTCGAGGCATCATCTACGACCCGCCAAGGCCTAAACGCGCTTCAGACCGTTCCAAACCCGACCAAGTCTACCGTGACTTCCCAACCCTCCATCGAGACGACCCATTCTATCAACGGTTTACCGTATCCCTAACCTCCAATGGTTCGGATTACGGTAGATCGGGTTTCCTCCAGATTTATAATGCTACTAGTGGGGAGATGGTCCCAAGTTGTGATCGTCAGTTCACTATCCGTAATGCTCAGGTGGTCTGTCGAGAGCTTGGGTTAGCTACCCAAAATGTGTACCATTGGCTGACCCCTAGATGGGATTACAACCCGCAGCTAAGAATTATCAAGACTTACATGGAGCCGAGGGAATGCCGGGGTGACGAACCAAGTTTGGATCGATGTAACCTTAGGCTAACGGGGAATGATGCTCAATGGATGTGCATGAATTCGGAACACTTTAACTATATTTATTGTGGCACGAATCGAAGTCTGAGCAAGGAATATATTGGGAATTGGGGAGGGATTACTTTTGCTCAGCCTACGCTGGAACATGAATACGGGGAGAGGAGAGGGTCCCGGAGGGAGAAATCGATTTTGCAAAATGTTGAGATTGTGGGTGGTGGTGCCGGTCATAATGATTCGTGGCAGAGTGCAGGTGGGTATTTTTTTGTTAATTTTAGCTGAAAATAGGCTGAAAATGTTCCTAAAAAAGCCTAAGAGTTTCTGAGGGTTCCTGTAGAAGCCTAAGGGTTCCTAAAGGTTCCTAAAGGTTCCTAAAGATGCCTGAAGAAGCCTAAAGTTTCGTGAAGGTTCCTAAGGGGTCCTAAAGGATCTTAAAGGTTCTTACAAGTTCCTAAAGGCTTCTAAAGAAGCTTAAAGGGGCCTGAAGGTTCCTAAAGAAGCCTAAAAGTTTTAAAAAAAGCCTAAGGAAGCCTAAAGATTCCTAAAGGCTCCTAAAGTAGCCTAAAGGTTCCTAAGCGGCCTAAAGGTACCTCAAGGTTCCTAAAAGTTCCTAATGAAGCCTAAAAAAGCCTAAAGTTTTCTAGAGATTTTTAAAGGCTCCTAAAGGTTCCTAAAGGAGCCTAAAGATTCGTAAAGGTTCCTAAAGATGCCTAAGCTTCCTAAAGGTTCTTAAAGAAGCCCAAAGGTTTCTAAATAAGCCTAAAAGCTCCTAAAGGTTTCTAAAGATCCCTGAAAGTTCCTAAAGGTTTCTAAAGGTTCCTAAAGGTTCCTAAAGGTTCCTAAATGTTCCTAAATGTTCCTAAAGGTTCCTAAAAGCTCCTAAAGGTTCCTAAAGAAGCCTAAAGGTTCCTAACGTTGCCTAAAGAAGCCTAAGCTTTCCTAAAGGGGCCTAAAGGCTCCCAAAAGTTCCAAAAAGTTCCTAAAGGCTCCTAAAGGTTTCTAAGTTTCCTAAAGTCTCTTAATCTTTTCAGGACTCCAAATTTTCCACCGTTCCCCCATCATCGACCATGTGAACGTCACTAATTGCTCAGTCCACGGAGTCCAAGTCATCTCACCAAATGACCGTATCACTTTGGCTAACCTAAACGTCACTTTCAATCAAGGACAAGGCCTAAACATCATGACCACTTTTGTCCAAGCACCCAGCACCTCTCAAAATGCAATGAGGAAGCCAATGACACTACCGTACTATAGTCAAGGAATGATGGATATGTGTGCGGCGGTGAAGAGATTTGAGGTTAAGAATCGGATTATGGTGCGTTTTTTTAAACTTGAAATTATCTACATTTTGATCCAAAAACGAGCGGAAAATGTTGGAAACTAACAAAGTTATGGATTTTTGGAAAAACTACCGTAACCGGGTCAATTTCGGTCCGGGACCATCGAAATTGATTTTTTCGGAATCAGGGGGTCAAGACGGTTCAGAAAAGTATAATCATGACTAGGTTTCAGAAAAATTAATTTTTCGTCGTGTAGTCCTCGAGGACAATTTTTCGAATTTTTTCAAATCCAGTCAAGATTAAACTCATTTTGACCGGATTAACCTCCTGATTCCGAATATATCATTTTCAAGTTGATTGGACCAAAATTAGCCGAGTTACGGTAGATTTTAGTCATTGTCCACGAGGACTACACAGACAAAAATGAAGTTTTTTAACCTAGTCATGATTATACTTTTCTGAACCGGACTGACCTCCTGAGTCCAAAAATACCAAAATTTTTGATTTTGGACCAAAATTGACCGAGTTACGGTAGTTTTACCCATTAAAAATGTGCATTTTCTTCTGTAACTTGGTTAATTTTGATTTTCACACTGTGCCACCTACTTTTTTGTAATCAGGGGCTGATTCCGGTTCAGAAACATATAATCATGACTAGGTTTGGACAATTTTTGAAATTAGTAGTTTTTGTAGTCCTCGAGGACAATTTTTCAATTTTTTTGAAACCTAGCCTTGTTTATACTTTTCTGAACCGGCTTGGTCCCCTGATCACGAATATATCAAAATTTTTGAGTTTGGACCAAAATTGACCGGGTTACGGTAGAAAATGTGATTTTCAAGGTGGGACCGAAAACCCTAAATTTTGAAAGTATGGCTTGTTTATACTTTTCTGAACCGGCTTAACCTCCTGATTTCAAAAAAACCATTTTCAATGTCCAAAAGTCAAAATTGACCGGATTACGGTAGTTTCAATATTTTAAAAATTGGCTAAAACCCCTAAATTATCCAAAAAAAATCCCTAAACATTATTTTCAGCTCTACTACAAATACGACTCTTATCCTGTCGATTGTGTCAAAATATTCACTTCCCCTGGTCGAAAAGTGGCTTTTCGAATAGTCCAATACAATCTATACTCTTCTCCAACGGACCTTGGAAGGTCCGATGCCTTAAGACTCTATAGCTCCGCCTCCTTCGCCCCAATGGCCCTTCTAGCCGATTTTCGAAGCGATTTTCAGTCGATGGATCCATCGGTAGCTGTTTCTTCAGAAGAGATTGCTGTTCATTTAAGGGCAACTGCTGCTGATGGAGTCTATGGGTTTATTGCCGAGGTTTCGGCGTTGCCTAGTAATTCTGAGCAACGTGAGTGGTTTTTTTTTGTAGAAAAAAAATATAGAAAAAATGGTCCTAAACTGAAACTTGTTATAGATTTTGTAATCTGTAGTTTGTTGTTATTTTTCAATTTTTAAAAAATCTGTTTTGGCGCCATAATGGTCCTAACTTCAAAATGGTCCTAATCTTGATTTTGTAGTTTTTGTTGTTTCTGTAGTTTGTATTTATTTGAACTTTTATAAAAATCAATTTTAGGCACAAAGCGGTCCCAAATTGAAAAAATGGTCCAAATACGAGTTTCTGTAGTTTTTGTAGTCTTTGTACCTTGCAGTTTTTTTTTATTTCCATGAAAATCGATTTTGGGACCATCATGGACCCGAGTTGAAAAAATGGTCCCAAACTCAAAACGACCGAAATTTGAATTTTTTAGTCTGTATTTTTTTGAAATTCTATAAAAATCGATTTTGAACCAATATGGTCCCAAGTTGAAAATTGGTCCCAAATTGGTAAAATGGTCCAAACTTGAAATTTTAAAGTTTTTGTAGTTTGTAGTTATTTTTCAATTTAGGAAAAAAATCGATTTGGGACCATGATGGTCCCAAACTGAAAAAATGGTCAAAATTTAAGTTTTTTGTATTCTTGTAGTTGGTATTTTTTTGAATTTTTATAAAACTCAATTTTGGGCCCAAAATGGTCCCAAATTGAAAAAATGGTCCCAATTTGAATGTTTTCTTTATATAGTTTTTATAGTTTGTAGTTTTTACTAATTTTCGAAAAAATCGGTTTTTGGGACCATAATGGTCCCGAATTAAAAATTATCTAAAGTTTAAATTTTCTAGTTTTTATGGATTGTAATTTGTAGTTATTTTTCAACTTAGGAAAAAATCGATTTCGGGTCTATAATGGTCCCAAATTGAAAAAGTGGTCCCAATTTGAAAAATGGTCCCAAATTAAAAATGGCCCATTTTTGATTTTTATGGTTTTTGTAGTTTGTAGTTTGTAGTCTGTAGTTTTTAAGATTTTGAAAATTATTGATTTTGAGCCGAAATGGTCCCAAATTGAAAAAATGGTCCTAAAATCAAAGTGGCCCAAATATAAGTTTTTTGTAGTCTTCACAATCCAAATTTCCAGATACCGTAGGAGAAGTGATCATCCGTGGATCCCGAATGGATAACAACGATCGAGGAGCCATTGAATACTCGAATTTAGGAGAAATGAGCCCGAATTTGGTCATCGAGAGCTCATCTTTCTCTTTTAATGGAATTCATTTATTTGGGAATGTATCTACTTCAAGTCAGGCGATTCAATTGCATTTGCATAATACGGTGGTAAGTTTTCTCTCGGAAATAGGTCAAAAAATTCTAAAATTAACTTAAAACTAGCTTAAACTACCTAAACACCGATAAAACCTAAGAGAAATGATTTTGGAGTGAAGCGGAATGTAGGAGCATCGTAGTGGTCCCAAAAATGAAGTTTTTTGGAACCTAGTCATGATTATACTTTTTCGAACCGGCTTAACGCGCTGATTACGAATATTTCATTTTTAGATCGACAAGACCAAAATTAGCAAAGTTACGGTAGTTTTTAGTTTTTGTCCACGAGGACTACACGGTCAAAAATGGAGTTTTTTGGAACCTAGCCATGATTATACTTTTCTGAACCGGCTTAACCTCCTGAATCCGAAAATGCTGAAATTTTTGCGTTTGGACCAAAATTAGCCGAGTTACTGTAGAAAATATGGTTTTTTGGTCCCAAAAATGACATTTTCAAAATCTGGTCAATATTATATTCATTTTGACGGGCTTAACGTGCTGATTACAAATATATAATTTTTAGATCGATTGAACAAAAATTAGCCGAGTTACGGTAGTTTTTAGTTTTTGTCCTCGAGGACTACACAGCCGAAAATGGAGTTTTTTGGAACCTAGTCATGATTATACTTTTCTGAACCGGCTTAACGCGCTGAATCTGGAAATGCTAAAATTTCTGCGTTTGGACCGAAATTGGAGGAGTTACGCTTGAAAATGTGGTTTTTTGGTCCCAAAAATAAGGATTTTCAAATATAGTCGTGATTATACTCATTTTGAAGGGCTTAACCTGCTGATTACGAATATTCTAAAATTTTTGAGTTTGGATCAAAATTGACCAAGTTGCGGTATTGTCCACGAGGACTACAAAAAACGAAAATTTTCAAACCTAGTCATGATTATACTTTTCTGAACCGCCTAGACCCACTGAATCCAAAAATACCATTATTTTTGAGTTTAGATCAAAATTGACCAAGTTGCGGTATTGTCCACGAGGACTACAAAAAACGAAAATTTTCAAACCTAGTCATGATTATACTTTTCTGAACCGCCTAGACCCACTGAATCCAAAAATACCATTATTTTTGAGTTTAGATCAAAATTGGCCGAGTTACGGTATTGTCCACGAGGACTACAAAAAACGAAAATTTTCAAACCTAGTCATGATTATACTTTTCTGAACCGCCTAGACCCACTGAATCCAAAAATACCATTATTTTTGAGTTTAGATCAAAATTGGCCGAGTTACGGTATTGTCCACGAGGACTACAAAAAACGAAAATTTTCAAACCTAGTCATGATTATACTTTTCTGAACCGCCTTGACCCCCTGAATCCAAAAATACCATTTTCAAGCCTCCCCGACTAAAACCCACCGGGTTACTGTACTTTTCCCCCTTAAATTAAAAAAAAACAAATTTTCAGTTCTTCCTATTCCGCTCCAACTCGATTGCTCATAATCGTGGTGGCCTCTACATCTCCGCTACTTCGAGTAGTCCGGTGGTCCGTTTGGGTGCCCTGGTCAAAAATTGCATGTTTGTATATAACAGTAATTCAACTACAGTAGCCTTGAGTGGTAATAATTATCAATCGGTGAGTGTTTGGGACCATTTTGGGCCAAAATTAATATTTTTTCAAAATTCAAAAAAAAAACTAACTACAAAAACTACAAAAACCTAAAATTTTGCAGATATCCCTTCTCAACAACATAATCAGCCATAATTTCGCCCTCTACCATGATACCGTAGTCGCCCATGACGTGGCAATTAACATGACACGTAACACATTATTCTCGAATACGGGTCTACATACTCTGGATATCCATGCTAACTCTAAGATATCAGCTGATAAAAATGTGTTTTTCTATAATCATTTTTATGATAATTTGGCACTTGGACATGGACAACAGTATATGGAGAAATATGGATATCAACCGGAAAAGGAGAATAATGAGTTTTTGAATCGGCCGAGGAGAAAGAGACAGGTACAGTAATCCATTAAGTTTAGGAGGGTAGTTACAGTAGTCTAGGTAAAATAATCTAGGGGTACAGTAATCCACTAGGTACAGTAATCCATAGTAGTTGTAGTACAGTAATCCAAAAAGTTTAAAAAATTAGTTACAGCAAGTTAGGAGTACAGTAATCTAGAGTAGCTACAGTAATCCAGCTTTCATAAACTTGGTACAGTAATCCACTAAGTACAGTACTCCGCTAAGTACAGTAATCCTGTAGGTACAGTAATCCAAAAAGTTTTAAAAGCTAGTTACAGTAACTTAGAAGGTACAGTACTCAAGGTTCCATAAACTAGGTACAGTAATCCAGGTACGGTAATCTAGATACAGTATTTATAATAGTACAGTAATCCACTAGCTACAGTAGTCCATAACAGTTTTAGTACAGTAATCCAAAAAGTTTAATAAATTAGTTACAATAAGTTAGTACAGTAGTCTTCAGTAGCTACCATAATCCAGTTTTCATGAATTTGGTACAGTAATCTTCTAGGTACAGTAGTCCGTGTTAGTTTCAGTACAGTAATCCAAAATGTCCTAAAAGCTTACTTACAGTACACTAGAAGGTACAGTAATCCAGTTTCCATAGATTGGGTACAGTAATCTAGTTTTAACTACAGTAATCTAGTTGGTACAGTAATCTAGTTAAGTACAGTAATCCAAAAGGTTTTAAAAGCTAGTTCTAGTAATCCAGGTACAGTAATCCACTGAGTACAGTAATTCTCTAGGTACAGAAATCTTGTTTTAACCACAGTAGCCTAGTTGGTACAGTAATCCAGATAGTACAGTATCCCAGACTAATGTAGTTACAGTAACCCTAAAGTTACAGTAATCTAAGGAAGGTACAGTAATCCAGTAAATACAGTAATCCAGATGTTTTCAAACTTACAGTAATCTCTTCTTCAAAACTACAGTACTCCTAGATACAGTAACCCCTCAGGATACAGTAACCTATAGATAGCTACAGTAATCCTCGAAAGCTACCGTCACCTATTATAGCCTACATTTTAACATTACTGTAGGTACAGTAACCTAGACTAGTTTCTACAGTAATCCTAGCTACATATCAAAAACTACATTAGTTTAGATTAAGGTAACTAATGCCAGGTACAGTACTCATAGGCTGGTACCCTAGGACTACAGTAACCTATGCTAAACTAGTCTACCGTATTCCTAGCTACAGTAACCCTAGGCTTATACCCTAGAACTACGGTACCCCTAAAGATACCGTAGCCTAGATTAAGATCCCTAACAGTACCCCTCAAACCTACAGTAATCCTCATTTTTGCAGGTCCTAACCCAACAAGGTGTCTCATTCGACTGGTGGACCCACGTCGACAACGAAACGACCCGTTATCGATCGACAATCATCGCTGGCTCATCTCAAGAGATCTTCAAATTCAATACATTTAACGACCCTTTAAATGACTATGAACTGACAACTGGAAGACAATCCCAATATGAAATTGGGTCCATTGATGCGAAAGAAAATTATTGGGGATATCCGGGAACGGTGGGCGTGGCTTCTGGAAAAATTCGAGATAACGAGGATTATGGGGAGTTGGTGAAAGTGGAGTATCAGCCGGTTTTAGAGTCGAATACGAGTTTAGTGGAAGGAGATTGCCCGGCGGGATGGTTTCAGGTAAGGATTACGGTAGTTGGGGAGGTACAGTAACCTAGAAACGAAGATATAGTAATCTAGGTTACTGTAGTTTGAAAAAGATTGATACAGTAATCTAGGTAGTAATCCTGTTAGAATTCTAGGAATGCTAAGTTAGGTTACTGTAGTTAGTTTGGTACATCAATCTAGGTACAGTAATCTAGATACAGTAATCTAGACTACTGTACTTTTAGGGGGTTAGGTACAGTAACTCAGGAAAAGTGTTCTGGTACAGTAATCTAGGTATCGTAGGTTACTGTAGATTGATACAGTACTCTAGATTTTAAAAAAATCCAGATACAGTAATCCAGAACGTTTTGCTACAGTAATCTGGATTATGGTACTCGATATTACTGTAGTTATGTATACTGTAGCTTGAGTCTAGGTTACTGCAGAAATGGATACAGTAATCTAAACCACAGTAGAAAAGTATTACAGTAATTCTAAATTGATTGGGTACAGTAACCTAGAGGTACTGTAGAAAAATTCGTTAAAATGGACTACAGAAATCTAGCTACAGTAACCCTTTAAAACTACAGTACCATTAGCCCTACAGTAACACAAAATACATCACTTTTCTATCTACAGTAACCCAAGCTATAGAACCCTAGACTACAGTAATCTAGCTAAAGTAATCTAGATACAGTAACCCTCTAAAAATAAAGTACTTCAATATCTACAGTAATCCAAACTACAGTACCCTAGACTACAGTACCCTAGATTACAGTACCATCAAACCTACAGTAACCCAATTATTTCCAGGCCGGTCACAACGAATTCAAATCCTGTTTCCTCTTTGTCCCCGCAGCAGTGACCTACACAAAAGCAGTAGAGTACTGTAAAGAACTTGGCGCTTTTGTACCGTACCTCAGAATCGACGATATCCTACAATCACAATTAGCCCAACGAGTTGAAAAATCATCGATCGATTCGATAACGGATCAAGAAAGACTAAAGGCTTATGGCGTGGAAGATGATATTCATTTATGGATTAGTTCAGTTAACATTCCCAATACTCAATGTGGATGGTTAAGCGCCAGAACTAAGAGAATCGGTCAAGTCAATTGTAACATATTGTTACCATTTATTTGTGAAAAAGGGACTCATCCGTATTCGGAACCGATTTTATGGAGACCTGGAATCATTATCCCTATAGTATTAGCCGCTATCATTGTATTCCTTCTGGTAACATTGCTAATCTGTTGGTGTTGGAAATCGAGAAAACGAAATGAGGTGATGATCGAGAGGAAGAATATTGTTAGAGCTAGTTTGAAATTGCAAAAGTGAGTTTTTTTTTGTTAATTAAAAAATACTTTTAAAAAATTTATTTTTTCTGAAATTTTATTTCATAATCGGATTCTCCTTAAAATTCTGATCATTTTTCTTTTTTTAAGCGTTTCTCTAACTATTCTGGGAGCTGAGATAGTGCGCTTTGAAGTTTAGAAGGCGAGAGAGGGGAGACGCAGACGGCTAGAGTGTCTGCGTCTCTCTTCCTAGCCGGAACTTTGAACGCGATTATCTCGGCCCCAGCAAAAGCTAGAAAGACGCTTAATAAAGAAAAATGATCAGAATTTTAAGCGCTATTCGATGGTATAAAAATCTAGGAAAAATTCAAAAAAATTTTTTTTTCGAAAATTTCAAAATTTTGCATCAAATTATATACCATCTTGTTCCCCATAAAAAGTTACCTATATTTGTCTCTTGGCGCGTTTCTCGATCTCTTCTGGGAGCCGAGATAACGCGCTTTAAAGTTTCGGCGAGAGACGCAGACACTCTAACCGTCTGCGTCTCTTCTCGTCGCCGGAACTTTAAAGCGCGCTATCTCGGCTCTAAAGGGAGCTAGAGAAACGCTTAAAAAAAGGAAAATGAGCAGAATTTTAAGGGCTATCTGATGGTATAAAAATATTTGAGGTTTTCGGGAAAAAATTTTTTTTTGCATTTTTTTAAGTCCTTAAAAAATCTGTTTCAGACGCGAACAAGAATACCAAAAGCGAAAAATGCAAAGTGGATCGGAGCACACGCACACTTCGGCGCACGCAAGTCTAGACGGTGGCTCGACGATTAGCGCTTATGATTGGCGCTCTGGCCGAAACCCCCCTCCACGTCGACCCCCATCGGAGACCCTAAGCATAGCAACTTCGGACCATACCTATTCATATGCGGCTTATACTCCTAATGGTGGTCCCACCTCAGCGACCACCCCTTCAAGATACCGTAATACCCGAGTATCCACTAATCCCAATGGCTATTCGGAGATCACTACAGTACCCTACAGTACTACCACTGGGACTACTGTAGTCAAAATGCGGCCAGATTTAAGAAGTGAGACTTCGGACGCCACTTCATGCTCCACGTGTCCTTCGGATTCCGAGAGAACCTCTACGGCCACTGATATCTCGTCTTATACATCGGATGCGTCGGAGAGTACTGTAAGGAGTACTGTAGTTAATAATCGAAGGTCTCCAGCTGCGCTAAGCCCGATTCCTGCGTTGAGGAGAGCTGGATCGAATGGGTTTTTGAGTCAGACCAATAATTTTCAAGCTTTGCCCACGGATCCGCCGAGGTAAGATTTTTAGGGTCATGATGGTCCCTTATGGTTACTTAAACTAGCTTAGGACCCCTCCAATGGTCCATAATAGCCTAAAGCCTCTTAATAAAAGCCTAAAGCCCCTTAGGCTAATGGTCCCTTAACTTAGGCTAATGGTCCCTTAACTTAGGCTAATGGTCCCTTAACTTAGGCTAATGGTCCCTTAACTTAGGCTAATGGTCCCTTAACTTAGGCGAATGGCCCCATAACTTAGGCTAGTTAGGCCCACCCCTACAGTAATCCCCCTAACTCTTTTTTCCAGACAACAACCATCTCTAAACCATTTCGTCGAACTCCACGCCCCACCGCGAACTGGCGCTTTCATCAAGAATAATGGTCCCAAAAAGAAGCCAGTTATTGAGACGTCTATGTGATTTTTAGCTAATTTTTCGAATTTTTTCCGGTTTTTTTTGTCAATTTTGGGTTTAGATTGATCTAGACTTTTTTCTTTCTTTGAACATTGTTTTCCTTACTGATGACGTGTATTTTTTTTTGGTTTGTAATTTATTTATTGATTTTTTAGCTTTTTTTTTTGGAATTTTGACTGTCATAATAAACTTTATTTTTATATTTAAAAAAGTTCTCTAAAATGTCCCAGATAGGCAATTTTAACATTAAAATTGGGTTTTAACGGAGATTTTGAAAAAAAAATTGAATTTGAAAAATTCAAAATTTTTTTTTTTTTTTCGAAATTAACAAATATTTTTATACCATCGGATAGCCCTTGAAATTCTGATCATTTTTCTTTTTTTAAGCGTTCTTCTAGCTATTCTCTAAGCCCAGATAGCGCGCTTTGAAATTCCGGCGGCGAGAGAGGGGGAGACGCAGGCGGCTAGAGCGTCTAACAGTCTGCTCTCCGAAAAGTTTAAAGCGCGCTATCTCGGCTCCCAGAAGAGATCGAGAAACGCTTAGAAAAAGCAAAATGATCATATTTTTAAGGGCTATCCGATGGTATAAAAATATTTTAAAAATTCAAAAAAAAAAACTTTTTTTTCAAAAAGTTCAAAATTTTTCTTCAAATTTGATACCATCTTGTTCGCCATAAAAAGTTACATATATTTGTCTCTTGGCGTGTTTCTCGATCTCTTCTGGTAGTCGAGATAGCGCGCTTTGAAGTTTTGGAGAGGGGAGAGACGCAGACACTCTGCCCTCTGCGCCTCCCCTCTCTCGCCGCTGGAATTTCAAAGCGCGCTATCTGGGCTTAGAGAAGAGCTAGAGAAACGCTTAAAAAAAGAAAAATGGTCAGAATTTCAAGGGGAACAACCTCCAGTTATCAGATTTAAAAAAAATTGAAAAAAAATGTATTAAAATTTTCTAGAATTCCTCGAATTAACCAATAAAACCGATGATCGAACTACACTAATCGTCTTCTTTGGTTTTAAAGGTCTAGTTCTAAGAATTCCAAAAATGAATTCTCTATAAGGGCTATGTACCATAAGCATTAATACAGTAGAACACATACCATAAGATGAGAAACATAAACAAGCGAAATTATTGAATTTTTGATTATAAATTTGAAAATACCATGAGATAACGAACCAATCCAATGGGAAACCCATAATAATTGTGGGAAAGAGAAATTGAAGTTTAAGATATAAAAAAAATTGTTTTTGCTGTTTAAGTGTCCTTTCGGATAGCTTAGAACCATGGTCGGTTAAGGCTTTGGTGATACGGTAGATGAAATAATAGGTGTGGAAGTTAATGATCAGCATGAAGATTGGAATGGTTAGCATGGTTCATTGAAGCTCCTCAGCGATCACTAATATTGGTAGGTTACGGTAGTCAGGGGGAAGGCAGGTTAGGTTCTGGAATTTTGAAACAATTTTTTTTGAATTTTGAAAAAATCTTAATCCAGACTCAAAATTTATATTTTCTGGTAGCTCTTGAAAAACAAAAAATAATGGTGCCAAAAGAAATCGAACCTATGGTCCCATGGATCCATGGCCATCCCTCTTACCCACTGAGCCACCTGGAAACGCGCGCTTAAGTCGCCAAAGCGCCGCCGCCGCGTTTACCCCGCGTTCTGGGATGGCTCAGTGGGTAAGAGGGATGTCCATGGATTCAAGGGACCATAGGTTCGGATCCTTTTGGGACCATTATTTTTTGTTTTTTGATGGGAATAGTTTATGACTAATTTCGAAGCTGAACAAGTTTCAGAACAGGTGTTTTTGAAATTTTTCGAGAAAAAAAATTTAGTTTGAAATTGAGTCAAACAACAAAAAACCACCTGGAAAATCAAAAATAGCAGGTTTTACCTAGAATTGTAGAAAAAAATCCCGAAAAAATCAATTTCCAGCCTTAAAACTTAGATTTCCAGATAGCCCATGAAAAACCAAACATAATGGTCCCAAAAGAAATCGAACCTATGGTCCCATGGATCCAAGGACATCCCTCTTACCCACTGAGCCACCTGGTACGCGCGCTTAAGTCGCCTGGGCGCCGCCGCCGCGTTTCCCACGCGTTGCAGAATGGCTCAGTGGGTAAGAGGGATGTCCATGGATTCAAGGGACCATAGGTTCGGATCCTTTTGGGACCATTATTTTTTGTTTTTCCTAATGAGCTTAGAAAACCTTTTTTTAGCTTTCTTACCTTCAAAACCACCATTTTCGCTGCTTCCTGGTCCTCTGGAATCATTAAAAATATCGGTAAATTAGCAAAAACCGCTAATAAATAACAAAAAACTATCCAAGGCTTTCTTAACCGATTCCATAATCGATTTCCGCCGGTAAGAATAAAAAATCGATTTTCAAGGAGTTGAGTGATCGACACAAATGCTGCTAAGATTAAAAAATTTTTTTATTAGGCGCCGATGATGTGGATGGGAATGGCTAGGGATCCGGAGACATGGAGGCTTAGATAATTGAATTCTGGGGTGTCCGTGTAGGAAAACGGGCTGCAGTGGGTCATGAATTGGTTTGTGATTTGGAAAAAAAAACGAAAAAAAATGTTTTTAATTTTTTTCACCTGTTTAAGGTACCATAGACCAAAAACAAAAAAACTGACTTTTTTTAGGTTAAGGATCGAGAAATGCGTCAAGGATCGAAAAATGCGCCAACTATCCGAAAATGCGTCAAGGATCGAAAAAAGCGCCAAAGATCGAGAAATGCGCCAAGGATCGAGAAATGCGCCAAGTATCCTAAAATGCGTCAATGATCGAAAAAAGCGTCAAAGATCGAGAAATGCGCCAAGGATCGAGAAATGCGCCAAGTATCCGAAAATGCGCCAAGGATCGAGAAATGCGTCAAGTCTCCAAAAATGCGCCAGCTAACTCAAAAAGTCAAGTTCCCACTATTCTGGCGCATTTCCAGTGCCTTGACGCCTTTCTAGTGCCTTGACGCGTTTCTAGTGCCTTGACGCATTTCTAGTGCCTTGATGCCCTCGTGATTTTTTTTTGTAGAAACGAAAAATGTTTTGAACTAAACTAGTAGAATGCATATATATTATATTTACTCATCTGCCCTTTTATATCCAAAAATTTTTGTTCAAAAATTCAATACATGACTAAACAAATAGTGTTTTATGGTCTATCCTGATCAACAGGCCCACCCACGAAAGAGTATATTTTGATTTTGATCAAACAAGGAAAAGTCAATAGAATTTCTTTTTTTTTTTTGGTTTAATCCAAGCCATGACTGAAAATGGTCCCAAACGAGAAGATTTACAAGGAATTCGTGGATTGGCAATAGTATCAGTAATATTATTTCATTTTATTCCATCATTATTTCCAAATGGTTATATAGGTGTAGATCAGTGAGTGAATATGATTCAATTTGTCTTTTCTTCTTCTTCTTCTTCTTCTTTCAGATTTTTTGTTTTATCGGGTTTTTTAATGTGTATGTTGGTTCGGAAATCATCCAAATCGACACGAATTCAATTGATTTCAATGTTTTATATTCGACGATTCAAACGAATTCTTCCACTTTATTTTGCCATTTTATTCCAATCTATTATTGCTATTTTCACCATTTTTCCGCTCACTTCAATTGATATTAATGTTGAATCGGCTAAGAAAGCATTAGTTTTTATGTCGAATCGGCTGAAAACTGATAGTGAAGACTATTTTCAAATGGTGAGTCACCGGAAGTGCGTCAAGGATCGAGAATTGCGTCAAGTATCCGAAATTGCGCCAAGGTACTGAAATAGCGTCAGCTAAGCGTAAAAATGATCAAAAAACTATACTTGCGAAACTTGGCTAATTTTGGACCAGCGCTCCAAAAGTGCGTCAACTCACCAAAAATGCGCAAGCTCACTAAACTAGCGTTAGATAAGCAGAAATAGAGCCATTTATCAATTTTTACGAGTTTTGGGTCAATGCACCAAAAATGCGCCAAGTATCCGAATATGCGTCAAGGAACAAAAATGCGTCAAAATCAATTACAAAGCGTTACTTGAGCGAAAATAAAGCCATTTATCAAATTATATGAGTTTTGGGTCAATGCACCGAAATTGCGCCAACTCACTGAAAACGCGCAAACTCACTAGAATAGCGTCAACATGACCATAAACTTAGACATTTACCAAAAAACACGAATTTCACCTATAAGTGAATGCACCAAAAATGCGCCAACTCACAAAAGTGCGCCAGCTCACTAGAATAGCGTCAGCTAAACAAAAAGCACCAAAAACGCGTCAATTTCAGCTCTCCCTGGCCATCGACATCTTCACCCACACATGGTCCCTATCTGTTGAAGTTCAATTTTATGCACTGGTCCCATTTATATACCTTGCTGGCGCACAACTCGATACCAGGTTTGAGATACCGTACTACTTTATGATAGGTAAGTCATAGACTACAAACTACAATTTTAGCTTTTTTTTCAGCCTTAACTTCATACATTTACTCAGTGTTTTATCTAACTGAAACAGCTGCATTTATTAGTGTTCCAGCGCGGATTTGGCAATTTTCTATAGGTAGGTTGTTGGCGCATTTCTAGTGACTTGACGCATTTTTGGATGCTTCATGTTTTGGATGTTCTGGCGCTACTCCAGAGGACTTTTTTGACCCTTGACGCACTTTTAGTGCCTTGACGCATTTCTCGATCCTTGACGCAAAACTCGATATCTTTCAGGAATGATCGCCAATCTGATTTCGGACCCTTCAAAACCCCAAATATCATTGGAAATCATTGAAAAAACGGAATTACTAGAGGAAATGGAGGAGGAAGAAGAAAAAGAGGATAAAAATTCAAATTCAAAATTATTCTTAGCAATAGTGATAATGATCGGGACATTATACCCGCTGAAAATTCCATCTCAACTCATTCGTCCATTAATAACAATATTGACTGGAATTGTGATGATTTCACCGGGGAATGCGTGTCTTCTCGAATCCCGAATTCTGACTTATTTTGGAGATATTTCATATAGTTTATACCTTATTCATTGGCCTATTTATGCTTTTTGGAAATTGAATTTTAGTCACGGACACATATGGAATAAGGAATTAGTGATGGCTGGGGGACTAGCGATTTTGTTAGCTGTGATCTGCTATCATTTCTATGAAAAGTGAGTTGGATCGAGAAATGCGCCAAGGCACCAAAAGTGCGTCAAGGGACCTAAGCTTTGTCAAAGATCGATTTTTGGTCCAAGATCCTTGAAAAACAGCATAGATCGAGTTTTGCGTCAAGGATCGAGAAATGCGTCAAGGATCGAAAAATGCGCCAACACACCTAAAACACATCAGGGATCGATATTAGACCCCAGACACTTGAAAAACGGACGAGATCGAGTTTTGCGTCAAGGATCGAGAAATGCGCCAAGACACCAAAATCGCGCCAGCAACGAAAACTTCAACTTTCTCCGTTCCCTGACACTTTTTGGGATCCCTGACTCTTTTCTAGCCCCTTGACGCGTTTTCAGTGCCTTGACGCATTTCTCGATCTCCACGTATCCTTCTTATTTCAGATGGTATCTCCAACAATCCAACATCCGGAACCTTATCCTCTGCACTATTTTACTAATTTCCAATATTGGGTTACTGTACAAGGAAGATATCCAAAAATGGAATTCCCCTAATCCTAGGATCATGGCTAGACTTGATGGACTAAATGGGACCATTTCTTTTGAAGAAGCTGAAAAATTAAACAGAAAATGGTCTAGAAATGATCAATACGAGTTGAGGGTCCCTTCTTGTGAATATGAAAAATTGGATACAGCTTTTGGAGTGTGTAGGCACAAGGTGAGCGAGGATCGAGAAATGCGCCAAGGCACCAGAAATGCGTCAGCAGTCTAAAATGGTGTTAAGTAGAATCTAAAACCCCTAAATAGCTAAATAATCGTTTAAAAAACAAAAAAATCATCGAAAACCGAAAATGCGTCAAGGCACGAGAAACGCGCCAGCAACCAAAAATGCTAGAAACCGTTTTTAAATGGTTAGAACTACCTTGAAATCTTAAAAATAACCATTTCCCACGATTTTTCGTTGTTGGCGCATTTTCGGTGCCTTGACGCATTTCTCGATCCACCTATTTTTCAGGGTCTAAACTCCACAACCGGGAAATTTAAACTGATGCTGATCGGTAATAGTTGGGCAGCTAATCATGGAACATTGGTTTATGAAGAATGTGGATATCAAGCTAGCAGTCTTGTGCAGATAGCGGTGTCAGGTAAGGCGCACTTTTGGTGCATAGGCGCGTTTTTGGTGAGTTGACGCACAATTAGTTTCTAGACGTCTTCTCAGTGACCTTGCGACTTTCTAGTGATTTGGCGCGTTTTCGGTGCCTTGGCGCGTTTTTAGTGCCTTGACGCGTTTCCGGTGCATTAACTTTTTTGATTTCAGCTTGTGAGCCACTTCATAATACCACTGATTACTTATGCAATCATTCTGTAGAAATGTTTCGGGACCATGTCAAAGAAGAAAAACCGGATTTTCTATTCATTTTTTCAAGGTATGCTGGCGCAATTCTCGATATGGCAGTTTTAAGGGGGCTATGACACTCTAAACTTGTTTCCTAGGCTTCTGGGGGGCCTTGGCGCACTTTTGGTGCCTTGGCGCATTTCTCGTGCCTTGACGCATTTCTCGATCTTGCTCTAATTTTCAGATTTATCAACATTGGTGACCCAATGAACGTTACAAAAATCGAAGATGATCCAATTTATCAAGAAATGAAGAATAACGCTGAGCAATTATCGAAATTAGTGAAATATAAGATTTTCATAATGCATCAAATTCCTAGGGCTAATTTCTCAATGTTAGCCGAAATTGTGGATCAAGTGAAGGGAAAGATGGATTTGGTGAAGTTTGATGTGAGTTTGGCGCGTTTTTAGTGCAAGATCCAAAAGTGCGTCAAGGCACCGAAAAAGCGCCAAGGCACGAGAATTGCGCCAAGCCACCAAAAGGGCACAAGGTTTTGTTAGGAAATGGACAAAACAGGTCCTGGCGCAATTTTAGTGACTTGGCGCATTTCTCGATCCGTGCGTCAAGGGGCTAATTCTTGGTTTTTTCGAGTTAGCTGACGCATTTTTGGTGCCATGGCGCAGTTTTGGATACTTGACGCTTTTTTGGAGACTTGACGCATTATTGGATACTTGATTCATTTACGGATACTTGACGCGTTTTTCGATACTTGACGTATTTTCGGATACTTGACGCATTTCTGGGTACTTGACGCGTTTTTGGATCCTTGACGCATTTCTGGATACTTGACGCATTTCTCGTGCTTTTTTCCAGAAATCGCTGATCGTCCGGGGCTCCGAAATGGCTCGTCTTCGCTACGAAAAAATGGTGTCCGGATGTCCGAAATGTGAACTGTTCGACTATAAACCATATTTTTTCAATAAAACAACGGATACATGGAGATTTTATGATGAGCAACAATCAGGATTAACCTATTTAACTCAAGGACTTCATTTAAGTTTTCATGGTTTAGAATTGATTCGACCAGTGGTTAGAGGTGTTTGTAAAGAGATGGAAAA
The DNA here is from genome assembly GCA_963932035.1 of Caenorhabditis wallacei. Classification (NCBI taxonomy): domain Eukaryota; kingdom Metazoa; phylum Nematoda; class Chromadorea; order Rhabditida; family Rhabditidae; genus Caenorhabditis; species Caenorhabditis wallacei. The sequence continues at coordinate 13,605,072 of OZ009932.1, forward strand.
TAAATATTTATGACTTTTTTTGGTTCTTTTGTTATGTAAATCAACAAAAGGGACACTGAACTGAACTATATATTTTTATTATTATTATTTGGTTTTGTGGACTTTTTTGGCAATTTTTTATAGTTTTTTTTGACAATGTTAGGAAATTTATAGGCTCCGCCCCCTTTTTAAACCTGATTATTAGGAATTTAGGGAAGAAACTAAGAAAAAATGGTTCCAGGGCAATTTTAGAGGTTCAAATTAGGATTTTAATATGGTTTTCGAAAAAAAAATTGAATTCAAAAAATTCAAAAAAAAAATTTTCCGGAAAATCCAAATTATTTTTATACCATCAGATAGCCCTTAAAATTCTGATCATTTTTCTTTTTTTAATCGTTTTTCTAGTTTTCTTGGGAGCTGAGATAGCGCGCTTTTAAGTTGCAGCGAGGGGGGAGACGCAGACAGTCTAGCTGCCTGCGTATCCCTCTCTCTCGCCGCCGCAACTTGAAAGCGCGCTATCTCGGCTCCCAGAAGAGATCGAGAAATGCGTCAAGAGACAAAAATGTGTAGAATTTTAAGGGCTATCTGATGGTATAAAAATATTTGGGAATTTTTGAAAAAAAAAATTTTCGATTTTTTCAATACTTTTTTCTAAGCGCTATATCTCCGCTCCCATAAGAGCTATCGGAAAAGTATCAACTAATGAAATATTGCTCATAATAAGGGCTTTTTGATTTTTGATTACCAAAAGATTATTATGCAAATCTAAATAAAATGAATACTAATTTTTGGTATCAATCACTATTATTTGATTTTTTTCATTTTTAGCCTTTAGTTAAACTTCCAGAATGGGGAATCCAGTGAAATCGAAACCAAAACGAGAAGATTTACAAGGAATTCGTGGATTGGCAATAGTATCAGTAATATTATTTCATTTTATTCCATCATTATTTCCAAATGGTTATATAGGTGTAGATCAGTGAGTGAATATGATTCAATTTGTTTTTTCTTCTTCTTCTTCTTCTTCTTTCAGATTTTTTGTTTTATCGGGTTTTTTAATGTGTATGTTGGTTCGGAAATCATCCAAATCGACACGAATTCAATTGATTTCAATGTTTTATATTCGACGATTCAAACGAATTCTTCCACTTTATTTTGCCATTTTATTCCAATCTATTATTGCTATTTTCACCATTTTTCCGCTCACTTCAATTGATATTAATGTTGAATCGGCTAAGAAAGCATTAGTTTTTATGTCGAATCGAGTGAAAACGAGTGATGAGGATTATTTTCAAATGGTGAGTCACGGAAAAAGCGTCAGCAATCCTAAAATAACCAAAAAACCCTTTAGAATCCTTTAAAACCCAAGAAAAATCGAAAAATAACAAATATCGGGAAAGGCGCCAAGGCACCGAAAATGCGCCAACCAAAAAAAAAACTTTTTTACAGCTCTCCCTGGCCATCGACATCTTCACCCACACATGGTCCCTATCTGTTGAAGTTCAATTTTATGCACTGGTCCCATTTATATACCTTGCTGGCGCACAACTCGATACAAAATTTGAGCTACCGTACTACTATATTTTAGGTGACTACAAACTACAACTGGTATTTTTCAAAAAAAAATTTAACTTCAGGACTGGTTTCTTACACCTACTCAATATTTTTCTTATCTGAAACAGTTGCTTTTAATAGTGTTCCAGCAAGGATTTGGCAGTTCGTTGTTGGTAAGTTGCTGGCGCACTTTTGATGCCTTGGCGTGTTTTTGGATACTTTGGCGCTATTCTTGTGACCTTTTTGCCTTTGGCGCACTTTTGGTGCCTTGACGCATTTCTCGATCCTTGACGCATAACTCGATATTTTCCAGGAATGATCTGCTACTTACTCTCGGACCCCTTAAATCAAGAAACTTCCAAAAAACCAAACAAAACCAAGGCATTGCTCATAATAATCCTAATCTTGGGCTCATTTAGTCCAATCGAATTACCATCTCAACTCATTCGTCCATTAATAACAATATTGTCTGGAATTGTGATGATTTCACCGGGGAATGCGTGTCTTCTCGAATCTCGAATTCTGACTTATTTTGGAGATATTTCATATAGTTTATACCTTATTCATTGGCCTATTTATGCTTTTTGGAAATTGAATTTTAGTCACGGACACATATGGAATAAGGAATTAGTCATGGCTGGGGGACTAGCGATTTTGTTAGCTGTGATCTGCTATCATTTCTATGAAAAGTGAGTTTGTATCGAGAAATGCGCCAAGGCACCAGAAATGCGTCAAGGAACCAAAAATGCGTCAATATACTCTCATTGCAGTTCTATAACATAGCTAAATTCGAAATAAGATGATATCAAAAAATGCGCCAAGGATCGAGAAATGCGCCAAGGCGCAATAAAAACATTGGCCTAGCTTTACTCACTTACCTGACGAATTTCTGACCCGATTTTCTGATTTCCCGTGCCATAAAATTGCAGTATCGAGAAAAGCGCCAAGACACCGAAAATGCGCCAAGGCACCAAACAAGCGCCAGGGAACTAGCTGAGCATCTCTGAACTCTTTCTAGAATATTCTGACTATTTTTGACTATTGGCGCGTTTTCCGCGCCTTGGCGCATTTTTGGATACTTGACGCATTTCTCGTTTTTTTTTTCCAGGTGGTACATAAAGCAACCCAATAACCGGATTTTCATAATTTGCACTATCCTATTTCTCCTAAACACCATAGCTTTATACAAAAAAGACATCCAATTTTTGGCTCCGCCCCCTCCTACAGTAACCAATAGATTAGATGGATTGGATATGTCACATCAATTTAGTTTTGGTTAGTTTAGGATTAAAAAATCCAGAAATATAAGAATTTTTTCAGAAGAAGCCGAGAAATTGAACGAGAAATGGTCCGGCCAGGATTTGCAGTTTTTGAGGAATCCGAATTGTGAATCGGAGAATCGCGTCAGGGATTGGATGGGTTACTGTAGGCATAAGGTTGGCGCGTTTTTGGTGCATTGGCGCGGTTTTGGTGCAAAGATCCGAAAATGCGTCAAGGCACCGAAAATGCGCCAAGCATTCAAGATTGCGTCAAAGCACGAGAATTGCGTCAAGGCACCTAAAAGGCGCAAGGGTACTAGGTTTTGATGGGAAATAGATAAAACAGGTCCTGGCGCAATTTTAGTGAGTTGGCGCATGTTTGGATACTTGACGCATTTCTAGATACTTGACGCATTTTTTGATACTTGACGCATTTTCGGATTCTTGACGCACTTTTAGTTTCTTGACGCTTTTCCAGATACTTGACGCATTTCTGGATACTAGACGCATTTCTGGATACTTGACGCACTTTTAGTTACTTGACGCATTTTCGGATACTTGACGCATTTCTCGATATTTTTTCAGGGTCTCAACTCGACTACCGGAAAATATAAAATTATGCTGATTGGCAATAGTTGGGCGGCTAACCAAGCTAGACTGGTCTACCAAGAATGTGGATTTCAAGCCAAAAGTCTCACGCAGTTTGTGCTAGCAAGTAAGGCGCATTTTTGGTGCATTGGCGCATTTTTGGTGCCTTGGCGCGTTTTTAGTGCCTTGGCGCACTTTTGGTGCCTTGACGCATTTTAGGATACTTGGCGCAATTCTCGATACATTTCAGGTTGCGAACCATTTCACTCATTTTCCACCCCGGATGCTAAATGTGATAATACAGCGGAAGTATTTGAAAAAAGGGTTAGAGAGGAGAAACCGGACTATCTAATTATTATTTCGAGGTATTGACGCATTTTTGGTGCCTTGGCGCATTTCTCGATACTTCCAGATTTATCAAACTCGGGGACCCCATAAACGTGACTAATATCGATGATGACCCAATATATCAAGAAATGCGTCAACGAATAAGAAAACTATCGGAATCGGTGAAATATCGGACTTTTATAATGCATCAGATTACCAGAATGATACCGGCTAAGGTCCCCGAAATAGTTAAGGCAGTGAGGGATAAGAGGAATTTGAAGGAATTTGATGTAAGTTTGTTGGCGCGATTTTGGTGCCTTGGCGCGTTTCTGGATATTTGGCTCGTTTTTGGATACTTTGCGCATTTCCGGTGACTTGACGCGTTTCTGGATACTTAGCGCATTTTCGGATGTTTGACGCATTTCTAGGTACTTGGCGCATTTTTGGTGAGTTGGCGCGTTTCTGGGTACTTGACGCGTTTTTAGTGACTTGGCGCGTTTTTGGATAGTTGGCGCGTTTCTGGATACTTGACGCATTTTTCGATACAATTTTTTCCAGATCTCCCTAATCGAAGCCGACTCCACCTTCGCTCGCCTCCGCTACGAAAAAATGGTGTCCGGATGTCCAAAATGTGAACTTTTCGACTATAAGCCTTATTTTTTCAACGAGACAACCCATACATGGAGATTTTATGATGAGCAACAACACGGACTATCTTATATCAACGCTATCCTGCATTTAACTCCATATGGAATGGAATTAGTTCGTCCTGTGATCCGAGATATTTGTGGAAAAATTGGAATGGATTAAATTACTGAATTGGATTAGATAACTTGTTTAAATTAATTTTTATAGCGTTCAATAAAATTCCAAAAAAATTTTTTTTGAAATTCTTAAATATTTTTGTACCATCAGATAGCCCTTAAAATTCTGCACATTTTTGTCTCTTGACGCATTTCTCGATCTCTTCTGGGAGTCGAGATAGCGAGCTTTTAAGTTAGCGCGCTAGAGAAAGAGGGAAGGGGAGGCACAGACGGCTCGATTGTCTGCGTCTCTTTCTCTCGCCGGAACTTAAAAGCGCGCTATCTCTGCTTCCAGAAGAGATCGAGAAATGCGTCAAGAGAGAAAAATGCGCAGAGTTTTAAGGGCTATCTGATGGTATAAAAATATTTTGAAAAATCGAAAAAAAAAATGTTTTGAAAAAATTTCAAAATTTTGCTCCAAATTTGATACCATCTTGTTCGCCATACAAAGTTACCTATATTTGTCTCTTGACGCATTTCTCGATCTGTTCTGGGAGTCGAGATAGCGCGCTTTGAAACTCCGAGAAGAGAGGGGGAGACGCAGACAGTTAGACACTCTAGCCGCCGGCGTCTCCCCTCTCTCGCCGCCGCAACTTAAAATCGAGATATCTTGGCTCCCAGAAGAGATCGAGAAATGCGTCAAGAGAAAAAAATGTGCAGAATTTTAAGGGCTATCTAATGGTATAAAAAAATTCAAAAAATTCAAAAAAAAATTTATTTATTTTTCTCTAGTTTCTCCTTTTTCAACTGCTCTTTTTTTTGTTCTCTCGTATACTTCTCGATCATATTTCTCCGATCCTCCTCCACCCATTGTTTACGCATTTCCCGTGTGGCTTCTACCAATGCTTCCTTATTCTTATTTGCCTCCGCCTCCGCCTCCATCGTCTTTATCTCGTCATCAGTGTATCTTCCGGTTACCGGTGGCTCATAGAATTCAAGATATCTTAGTGTTGCTAAGTCTTCGTTTAGGTTCTCGTCGGCGATGTAACCGTTTTCGTCGATTAGCGGGTTCCCTTCCATTAGTTTTATTGGTGGCGGTTTCTGTAAGGTGTTGGCGCGTTTTTGGTGCAAAGATCAAGAAATGCGCCAAGGGACCGGAATTGCGTCAAGGACCGAAAAAAGCGTCAATGCACTAGAAATGCGCAAAGAGTCATAAACCGTCGCTTTTCCGGTGAGTTGGCGCATTTTTGGTGCAAGTATCGGAAAATGCGCTAAGGCACAGAAATAACGTCAAGGCACTAAAAACGAGCGAAGAGACAAAAACCGGCGCTTTTCCGGTGAGTTGGCGCGTTTTTGGTGCAAAGATCAAGAAATGCGCCAAGGCACTGGAATTGAGTCAAGGACCAAAAAAGCGTCAATGCACTAGAAATGCGCCAGGAAACAAAAACCGACTTTTTTCAGGTACACTGGTGCGATTTTCGTGCAAGATCCAAAAATGCGCCAAGGCACTAAAAACGTGCCAAGAAACAAAAATGACGCTTTTGGTCTAGCTGACGCATTTTAGGAGATTTGGCGTGTTTTTCGATGCCTGGCGCTTTTTTTGATCCTTGACGCTTTTTTGGAGATTTGACGCATTTATAGTGCCCTGGCGGTTTTTTTTATCCTTGACGCATTTCTGGTGCCTTGACGCATTTCTAGTGCCTTGACGCTTTTTCCGATCCTTGACGCTTTTTTCGATCTTTGGTGCATTTCTAGTGCCTTGACGCATTTCTAGTGCCCTGACGCTTTTCTCGATCCTTGACGCATTTTCCGTGCAACTCACCGCTTTCTCCTCCTCCTTCGCCTCAACTTCTTTCTTCACCTCCTTAGCTCCACTTGGGGACCCTCTAGTCTTCACGGCCCCGGATATCTTATCCCCTAGCCCCTTCAATGTCTTCCCACCAGTTTTCTCCTTGGATCCACCTTTTCTCGGATTTTTTGAGGCGCAAAAAAGGAGAATTGAACAGGTGATTATCAGAATTAGGTTCTGGAAAAAAAGGGAGGTTTGGAGGTTTTTCTCAACAAGGAGTATACCTGAATTAGGATCAAACACACCTCAACGGACATCTTTTTTTGCTAATTTCGTAAGTTTTTTTTGGGAAATAAATAGTTTTTTTTTTTCAAGTTTAGTTTTAAATGAAATGTAAACAAAAATAAGGTAGCTAAAGGTTTTCACGGAAATAATTTTTTTTTGATTTTTCAAAATTCCAAAAAAAAATTTTTTTTCGAAATATTTTTATACCGTCAGATAGCCCTTGAAATTCTGCGCATTTTTGTCTCTTGACGCATTTCTCGATCTCTTCTCGGGGCCGAGATAGCGCGCTTTTAAGTTAGGGAAGAGACGCAGACGGTTAGACACTCTGCCCTCTGCGTCTCCCCCTCTCTAGCTGCCGCAACTTAAACGCGCGATATCTCGGCTCCCAAAAGAGATCGAGAAATGCGTCAAGAGACAAAAATGATCAGAATTTTAAGGGCTATCTGATGGTATAAAAATATTTCGAAAAATCAGAAAAAAAACTTTTATTTTTTCAGTTTTTTTTTTTCTAATTGCTATATCTCAGCTCCCATAAGAGCTATCAAAAAAGTGTCAACTAATGAAATATTGCTCATAACAAGAGCTACATTTCATCAGTTGACACTTTTTTTGTATCTCTAACAAGAACCAAGTTATACGCATTTTAATAATCATATCCGTTATAAATATCATTTTTTCAGTTTTTCTCGGCTTTCAGAAGAGATCGAGAAATGCGTCAAGAAACAAAAATTATCAGAATTTCAAGGGCTATCCGATGGTATAAAAATATTTTGGGTTTTGGGAAAAAAAAAATTTTTAACTTTTTTTTTCGAATTTTTTTGTTCAAAATCATAAATAATTTATTACTTTCTTTTTAATTACTTGCTGTTAATGAAAAGTGTGAACTTGATCGATTCACTGTTTGATAAGAAGAAACAAGTGGCCAAGTGTTATCAGTGAAATGTTGATAATAAGCCCTAAACCACCGCAAAGGGTGCACCACAAAAAGTATCATAAAATCAAGTCAAACATTAGCATTTTTATTGCACGTATTTTGTATTTTTCTTTGTGTTTCCATCATGTTTTCCATCTTTTATACTTTTTTGGTGGGTGTATGCTGGAAACTTTTTTTTATAAGAATATTTAGTTTTTCGGAGATTTTTAGTAGAAATTTTTCTATTTTTTTGTATTTAAAAATATGGTTACTAACGGTTTAGGAAGCAGAAAATTAGGGATTTTTGGAAAAACAATTCTAGAAATTTTTCTTAATTAATTTACTTTTTTTTTTCTTTAAAATTGCTTTTTTTGTGGTTTTTTGGGTTAAAAATATAGAAATTTCAATGTTTTTTACTTAGAAATTATATTTTAAATAGGCTCCGCCTCCTTTTTTATTCACTAGTGAGTCTTTATTATTTTATGATAAAAAAAAGGGTTTTTTTGTGAAAATTTGGGTTTTTCAAAATTGAGATTTAGATGAGTTTCTGTAAAAAAAAATTTAAAAAATTTTTTTTTGATTTTCAAAATATTTTTATAACATCAGATAGCCCTTGAAATTCTGATCATTTTTGTCTCTTGACGCATTTCTCGATCTCTTCTGAGAGCCGAGATAGAGCGAGTTTAAGTTAGCGCGCTAGAGAAAGAGAGGAAGGGGAGACGCAGGCGGTTAGAGTGCCTGCGTCTCTCCCTCTCTCTCCAGGAACCAGAACTTTAAAGCGCGCTATCTCGGCTCAAAGAAGAGCTAGAGAAACACTTAAAAAAAAGAAACATGGTCAGAATTTCAAGGGCTTTTCGATGGTAAAAAAATATTTCTAGATTTTTGAAAAAAAAAAATTTTCCTCATTTTTTCCTCATTGTTCCTGATCTATTTTTTCTTCAAAAATCTCATTGATATGCTAATCTAAATATGAATATTCATTGATTGATAATATTTGTTCAATCGGACTCCAACCCCACCAGTTGAACAAAATCTATCTATTTTCTACTAATTTTTTTGCAGATACCATGAGATATGGCTCAAAATCAAAAAGACAGGATTTACAAGGTATTCGTGGTTTGGCAATAGTATCAGTAATATTATTTCATTTCATTCCATCATTATTTCCAAATGGTTATATAGGTGTAGATCAGTGAGTGAATATGATTCAATTTGTCTTTTCTTCTTCTTCTTCTTCTTCTTTCAGATTTTTTGTTTTATCGGGTTTTTTAATGTGTATGTTGGTTCGGAAATCATCCAAATCGACACGAATTCAATTGATTTCAATGTTTTATATTCGACGATTCAAACGAATTCTTCCACTTTATTTTGCCATTTTATTCCAATCTATTATTGCTATTTTCACCATTTTTCCGCTCACTTCAATTGATATTAATGTTGAATCGGCTAAGAAAGCATTAGTTTTTATGTCGAATCGAGTGAAAACGAGTGATGAGGATTACTTTCAAATGGTAGGTCACGGGAAATGCGTCAAGGCACTAGAAATGCGCCAGTGATCTAAAACAGCTAAAAACCTCACTTGAAATCAAAAAAAAAAATAGAAAAATGGCTGAGATCGAGAAAAGCGCCAAGGCACTTGACGCACTTTTTGATATTTGCACTGAAACTGCCTTCCACAAGCTCACTAGTTTCGCGCCAATTTCAGCTCTCCCAAGCCATCGACATCTTCACCCACACATGGTCCCTATCTGTTGAAGTTCAATTTTATGCACTGGTCCCATTTATATACCTTGCTGGCGCACAACTCGATACAAAATTCGAGCTACCGTACTACTATATTCTAGGTGAGTTATGGGCTTCAAATTATAATCTTAGTAATTCTTTTAAAGGATCGATTTCATATATTTATTCAATATTCTTTTTAACCGAGACAGTTGCTTTTAATAGTGTTGCAGCAAGGATTTGGCAATTTGTGGTTGGTAAGTTGCTGACGCATTTCTCGATCCTTGACGCAAAACTCGATATCTTTCAGGAATGATTGTCTACATGATCTCAGATTCTGAAAACTTCTCAATTAACTCAAATAACATCTATCAAAAGCTAGAAACTGCTGAATTAACAGATGAGGATAAGGAAATAAAAGAAATCCCGAAAATCAATCCAAAATTCAAATCATTGCTCATCATAATCCTAATCTTGGGCTCATTTAGTCCAATCGAATTACCATCTCAACTCATTCGTCCATTAATAACAATATTGACTGGAATTGTGATGATTTCACCGGGGAATGCGTGTCTTCTCGAATCCCGAATTCTGACTTATTTTGGAGATATTTCATATAGTTTATACCTTATTCATTGGCCTATTTATGCTTTTTGGAAATTGAATTTTAGTCACGGACACATATGGAATTCATCTTTAATTCTCTCATTTCAACTTTCACTTTTGGCAGCTGTTATTAGTTATCATTTCTATGAAAAGTGAGTTCGGATCGGGAAATTCGTCAAGGGTTCAGATAAGCGTTGATTTAGCTTAGGTAACTTATATGACGATTTTTTGACGCTTGACGTATTTCCAGTGTTCTAAAATCGCAGTATCGAGAAATGCGCCAAGGTACCAAAATCGCGCCAGCAACAAAAAAGCGTTAGCAAAGCATCCCTGAGTGATTTTAAAAGTATCCTGACACTTTTTGACCCTTGACGCATTTCTCGTGCCTTGACGCTCTTTCCGTGCCTTGACGCATTTCTCGTTTTTTTTCTTCCAGATGGTACCTAAAACAGTCGGATAAGCTTATTTTCATCATTTGCACTGTCTTATTCACTTTAAACATGGGATTACTGTACCAAGAAGACGTCAATATGTTAACATCTCCAATTCCTGAAATCACTAGTCGATTCGATGGATTAAATGATTCTTATATTGTTTCTTATGGTAGTTTTTGAAAAACGGATTACTGTAGTTTAAGTTTTTCAGATGAAGCTGAAAAATTGAATAAGAAATGGGTCGCCCATGATATTTCATTGCAGAAAGTGGCCGCTTGTGAGTATGCGGATAAGAAAGCGATTTGGCAGGGTTACTGTACTCATAAGGTGTGTTGGCGCTTCTTTGGATACTTGACGCATTTCTCGATACTTCCAGGGTATCAACTCAACTACCGGAAAATATAAACTGATGACCATGGGAAACAGTTACGCGGCCACCCATGGCAATCTCTTCCACCAAGAATGCGCCTATCAAGCTACAAGGCTAATCCAAGTATCGATCCCAGGTTGGCGCATTTCCAGTGCCTTGACGCATTTCTAGTGACTTTCAGCTTGTGAACCATTTCATACTGTACCGAGGAAGGCTTGTTTGTCATCGGCAGCTGGGTTCGTGAAATATGCGATGGATGAGAAACCGGATTATTTGTTTATTTTTTCGAGGTAAGCTGTTGGCGCGTTTCTTGATCTAGCAGATTTAGGCGAAAAATGTGTTGGCCCATTTTTGGTGCCTTGGCGCGTTTTCGGTGCCTTGACGCATTTCTCGATCTTAACCTAATTTTCAGATTCCTTAATCTCGGGGACCCCATGAACGCCACCAAACTAGAGGATGACTCGATTTTCAAGGAGATGAAGAGCCAAATCAAAAAAATATCGGAAGCAGTTAAGTATAAGATATTTATTATGCACCAAATGGCTAGACCAAAAGGAAAAATGGTCCAAAAAATGGTAGATGCTGTGAAAGGACACAAGAACTTGACAGAGTTCGATGTAAGGCTGTTGGCGCATTTCTCGATACTTATTAATTTCTAGATCGCCAACACTGATATTGACCCAAAAATGGCTCGTCTCAGATATGAAAAAATGGTGTCCGGATGTCCGAAATGTGAACTTTTCGACTATAAACCCCTCTTTTTCAACGAGACAACCCATACATGGAGATTTTATGATGAGCAACAACACGGACTATCTTATATTAATGAAAATCTGCATTTGAGTCCTCATGGATTGGAATTAGTTCGTCCTGTGATAAGAAAATTGTGTAGAAGTCTTGGAAAATAATAATAAATTGTTTGAATTCATTTTTATCGGGTTTAATAAAAATTTCAAAAAAAAAATGTTTTTTCAAAAATTCTTAAATATTTTTATACCATCAGATAGCCCTTGAAATTCTGATTATTTTCCTTTTTTTAAGCGTTTTTATAGCTGTTCTCTAAGCCGAGATATCGCGCTTTGAAGTTTAGGGCGAGGGAGGGGAGACGCAGGCGGTTAGAGTGTCTGCGTCTCTCCCTCCTCTTTCTCTCGGCGCAGAATATAAAACCGCGCTATCTCGGCTCTCGGAATAGCTAAAAAAACGATTAAAAAAAGAAAAATGATCAGAATTTTATGGGCTATTTGATGATATGAAAATATTCAAAATTTTCCGAAAAAAAATTTTTTTTTTAATTTTTTTCTATCTTCTATATCTCCGTTCCCGTAAGAGCTATCAAAAAAGTGTCAACTAAAAAAATGAAATATTGAAATATTGCTCATAAAAAGATCTACATTTCATTAGTTAACACTTTTTCGATATCTCTAACAGGAACCGAGTTATCTGCATTTTAAAGACCGTATCCCCCAATAAAACCTTTTTTCAGTTTTTCTCGGCTCCCAGAACAGATCGAGAAATGCGTCAAGAGACAAAATTGGTCAGAATTTCAAGGACTATCTGATGGTATAAAAATATTGAAGAATTTCGAAAAAAAAATATTGTGAATTTTATTAATTATTAATTAAAACAACAAATTATTATTTTCCAAGACTTCTACACATTTTTCTTATCACAGGACGAACTAATTCTAGTCCATGAGGACTTAAATGAGACTTTTCATTGATATAAGATAGTCCGTGTTGTTGCTCATCATAAAATCTCCAGGTTTTTGTGGTTTCATTGAAAAAAAGAGGTTTATAGTCGAAAAGTTCACATTTCGGACATCCGGACACCATTTTTTCATATCTCAGACGAGCCATTTTGGGGTCAATATCGGTGTTGGAAATCTGGAAATTAATAAGTATCGAGAAATGCGCCAACAGCATTACATCGAATTCAGTCAAGTTCTTGTGTCCTTTCACAGCATCCACCATTTTTCGGACCATTTGCAAAATTGGTCTAGCCACTTGATGCATTATATATATCTTATATTTAACGATTTTGGAATATTTTTTGATTTGAGTGTTCATCTCTTTGAAAATCGAGTCATCCTCTAGTTTGGTGGCGTTCATGGGGTCCCCGATGTTCATAAATCTGAAAATTGGATTAGTATCGAGAAATGCGTCAAGGCACCGAAAACGCGCCAAGGTACGAGAAATGGCTTTTTTCCACAGTTTTTAATGCCTTGACGCCTTTTTAGTCGCCTGATTCAGTTAGATCAAGAAGTGCGTGAAGGCACCGAAAATGCGCCAAGACCCATTTTGAAACGTCCTAATCATCCTAGATCGAGAAATGCGCCAACAGCTTACCTCGAAAAAATGAACAAATAATCCGGTTTCTCATCCGTCACATATTTCTCAAAACCAGCTACCGATCCCACGCAACGCTTCATGTCTATCGTATGAAGTGGTTCGCAAGCTGAAAGTCACTAGATAAACTATATGAAATATCTCCAAAATAAGTCAGAATTCGGGATTCGAGAAGACACGCATTCCCCGGTGAAATCATCACAATTCCAGTCAATATTGTTATTAATGGACGAATGAGTTGAGATGGTAATTCGATTGGACTAAATGAGCCAAGGATTAGGATTATTATGAGCAATGATTTGAATTTTGGATTGATTTTCGGGATTTCTTTTATTTCCTTATCCTCATCTGTTAATTCAGCAGTTTCTAGTTTTTGATAGATGTTATTTGAGTTACTGGAGAAGTTTTCAGATTCTGAGATCATGTAGACAATCATTCCTGAAAGATATCGAGTTTTGCGTCAAGGATCGAGAAATGCGCCAGCAACTTACCAACAACAAACTGCCAAATCCTTGCTGGAACACTATTAAAAGCAACTGTCTCAGTTAAAAAGAATATTGAATAAATATATGAAATCGATCCTTAAAAGTTACTAAGATTATAATTTGGAGCCTCTAACTCACCTAGAATATAGTAGTACGGTAGCTCGAATTTTGTATCAAGTTGTGCGCCAGCAAGGTATATAAATGGGACCAGTGCATAAAATTGAACTTCAACAGATAGGGACCATGTGTGTGTGAAGATGTCAATGGCCTGGGAGAGCTGAAATTGACGCATTTTCGGTTTTTAAGCTAGCATAAATGAAGACGCATTTTCAGTGCAAATATCAAAAAGTACGTCAAGGCATTGACTGACGTTTTTCTCGATCTCGGCCTATTTTCTGTTTTTTTTTTATTTTAAATGAGGTTTTTAGCTATTTTAGATCAGTGGCGCATTTCTAGTGCCTTGACGCATTTCCCGTGACCTACCATTTGAAAGTAATCCTCATCACTCGTTTTCACTCGATTCGACATAAAAACTAATGCTTTCTTAGCCGATTCAACATTAATATCAATTGAAGTGAGCGGAAAAATGGTGAAAATAGCAATAATAGATTGGAATAAAATGGCAAAATAAAGTGGAAGAATTCGTTTGAATCGTCGAATATAAAACATTGAAATCAATTGAATTCGTGTCGATTTGGATGATTTCCGAACCAACATACACATTAAAAAACCCGATAAAACAAAAAATCTGAAAGAAGAAGAAGAAGAAGAAGAAAAGACAAATTGAATCATATTCACTCACTGATCTACACCTATATAACCATTTGGAAATAATGATGGAATAAAATGAAATAATATTACTGATACTATTGCCAATCCACGAATTCCTTGTAAATCTTCTCGTTTTGGTTTCGATTTCACTGGATTCCCCATTCTGAAAGCTATATTGGAATACTAGGGAATGACTAGTGACATAAAATCAAAATATCATACATTGATATCGACCACGTATGTATTAATATTCATTTTTATTTTAGATTTACATAATGAGATTAGCATAACGATTTTTTGGTAATCAAATAATGATTTTTTTTGCAAAAAAAAATTATTTTTTTTCAGAAAATATAAAAAAAATTTTTCAGAAAATCCAGATTATTTTTATACCATCAGATAGTCCTTAAAATTCTACACATTTTTGTCTCTTGACGCATTTCTCGATCTCTTCTGGGAGTCGAGATAGCGCGCTTTGAAGTTGGCGTAGCTAGAGAGAGGGAGACGCAGACGGTTAGAGTGTCTAACCGTCTGCGCCTCTCCCCAATTTCAAAGCGCGTTATCTCGGCTCCCAGAAGAGATCGAGAAATGCGTCAAGAGACAAAAATGTGCAGAAAGTCAAAGGCTATCTGATGGTATAAAAAAATGACGAAAAATCACAAAAAATTTTTTCATTCTTTCAGTATTTTTTTTCTAACCGCTATATCTCCGCTCCCATAAGAGCTATCGAAAAAGTGTCAACTAATGAAATATTGCTCATAATAAGGGCTATATTTCACTAATTGACAATTTTTCCATATCTCTAACGAGAACCGAGTTATGCGCTTTTTAACAACCATATTCTTAATAAAAATAATTTATTCAATTATGACGCGTTTCCAATTTTACTACAAACATTTCTTATCACAGGTCGAATCAATTCTAAACCATGAAAACTTAAATGAAGTCCTTGAGTTAAATAGGTTAATCCTGATTGTTGCTCATCATAAAATCTCCATGTTTCCGTTGTTTTATTGAAAAAATATGGTTTATAGTCGAACAGTTCACATTTCGGACATCCGGACACCATTTTTTCGTAGCGAAGACGAGCCATTTTGGGGTCAATGATGACTAGCCGTTTCTGAAAAAAAAAGCACGAGAAATGCGTCAAGTATCGAAAAACGCGTCAAGTATCCAAAACTGCGCCATGCCACCAAATATGCGTCAGCTAACACGAAAAAGCCAAGAATTAGCCCCTTCACGCAAGGATCGAGAAATGCGACAAGTCACTAAACTTGCGCCAGGACCTGTTTTGCCCATTTCCTATCAAAACCTAATGCCCTTTTGGTGCCTTGGCGCAATTCTCGTGCCTTGGCGCTTTTTCTGTGCCTTGGCGCACTTTCGGATCTTGCACGGAAATCGCGCCAGCTCACCGGAAACGCGTCAATCTTACATCAAACTTCACCAAGTCCTTCTTCCCCTTCACTTGATCCACAATTTCGGCTAACATCGTTAGATTAGCTCGGGCCAATTGATGCATTATGAAAATCTTATATTTCACTAATTTCGATAATTGCTCAGCGTTATTCTTCATTTCTTTGTAAATTGGATCATTTTCGATTTTTGTGACATTCATTGGGTCCCCAATGTTGATAAATCTGAAACTTTCAGCGAGATCGAGAAATGCGTCAAGGCACCAGAAATGCGTCAATGCACCAGGAATGCGTCAAGACATTAAAAACACCGAAGCTTATGGTAGTTGATGTCTTGACGCACTTCTCGAGCTTCAAAACGGTAATATCGAGAAATGCGTCAAGGCACGAAAAATGCGCCAAGGCACCAAAAATGCGTATAAACATCAAAAAGACCGTTTTTGATGTCTTGACGCGTTTCTCGATCAATGCACGAGAAATGCGTCAAGGGACCGGAAAAGCGCCAACCTTGAGAAAATAAAAAGATAATCTGGTTTTTCCTTCTCGACAGCACTTCGGAACGTTGTCGCTCGGTTTTTACAAGGTGATTTTGGCGAATTATACAGTGGTTCACAGCCTGAAAGAAATGCACGAGAAATGCGCCAAGGCACCGGAAGTGCGTCAGCAGTGTCTTACCGGAAAGTGAATATTGAACGAGGCTATTGGATTTGGATCCACATTCTTGATACATAAGTGATCCATGATTAGCTGCCCAACTGTTCCCAATATACATAACTTTATGTTTAGTAGTCGAATTTATACCCTGAATTTAGGCGGATCGAGAAATGCGTCAAGGCACCGGAAACGCGTCAGCAACTTGAAAAATGATTGTGGACAATTCTATGGTCACCCTGATCCATTTCTAGCCATTTTTGGGCGCTGGCGCATTTCTCGTGCGTTGGCGCATTTCTCGATTTTTGCTAAATTTCGATGGTTTGACGCATTTTTCGTGTTTTTTTGCTTACCTTATGCCGGCAAAAGCCCCAAGCAGTTCCTTTTGATTCATATTGACAAGTTGATGGGAGCAGGTACCTCAAATCGTTTTTCGACCATAGCTTATTCAATTCTGATGCTTTTTCTGAGAAAAAAAGACTTTAATTTCTGAAAAAAAAAACTTACAATACTTACCAAAAGACACCACTTCAGTGCCATTTAATCCATCAAGACGTTTAATATTAATTGGCGAAGCAGTCAAGTTTTTTATGTCTTCTTGGTACAGTAATCCCATGTTTAAGGAGAATAAGACAGTGCAAATGATGAAAATGAGCTTATCCGACTGTTTTAGGTACCATCTGGAAGGAAAAACGAGAAATGCGTCAAGGCACGGAAAGTGCGTCAATGCACGGGAAATGCGTCAAGGGTCAAAAATTGTCAGGATACTCTAAAAAGACCTCAGAGAAGCTTAGCTGAAGTTTTTTTCGTGCTCGCGCGATTTTGGTGCCTTGATGCATTTCTCGATACTGCAATTTTAGAGCACTGGAGATGTGTCAGAGGTCAGAAAATGGTCAGATAAGCAACCAAAACTAAATCAACGCTTTTCTGAACCCTTGACGCATTTCCCGATCCGAACTCACTTTTCATAGACATGATAACTAATAACAGCTGCCAAAAGTGAAAGTTGAAATGAGAGAATTAAAGATGAATTCCATATGTGTCCGTGACTAAAATTCAATTTCCAAAAAGCATAAATAGGCCAATGAATAAGGTATAAACTATATGAAATATCTCCAAAATAAGTCAGAATTCGGGATTCGAGAAGACACGCATTCCCCGGTGAAATCATCACAATTCCAGTCAATATTGTTATTAATGGACGAATGAGTTGAGATGGTAATTCGATTGGACTAAATGAGCCAAGGATTAGGATTATTATGAGCAATGATTTGAATTTTGGATTGATTTTAGGGATTTCTTTTATTTCCTTATCCTCATCTGTTAATTCAGCAGTTTCTAGTTTTTGATAGATGTTATTTGAGTTACTGGAGAAGTTTTCAGATTCTGAGATCATGTAGACAATCATTCCTGAAAGAAATCGAGTTTTGCGTCAAGGATCGAGAAACACGCCAGCAACTTACCAACAACGAACTGCCAAATCCTTGCTGGAACACTATTAAAAGCAACTGTTTCAGATAAGAAAAATATTGAGTATGCGTAAGAGACCAATCCTGAAGTTAATTTTTTCAAAAATTTAAGTTTTACACTCCATACTTATGTCCAACCCTGTAGCTTTGATCCGCTAACTCACCTAGAATATAGTAGTACGGTAGCTCGAATTTTGTATCGAGTTGTGCGCCAGCAAGGTATATAAATGGGACGAGTGCATAAAATTGAACTTCAACAGATAGGGACCATGTGTGGGTGAAGATGTCGATGGCTAGGGAGAGCTGAAATTGGTTGTTGACGCGTTTTGGGTGATTTTTGTTTAGCTGACGCTATTTCAGTGGGCTGGCGCATTTTTGGTGCTTTTACTAAAATAGGTCAGATTCCGTTTTTAATACTAAGTTTCTAAGTTTTATACTACGAGTCGCTATTTTTAATGAGTTTGCGCTTTTCTTTCGCATTGGCGCAAAACTCGTGCTAACGCCCTTCAAGTGATTATGACACATTGGCGCAATTTTGGATACTTTGAGCCTTTCTGGTGCATTTACCCAAAAATCGTGAAATAAGGTTTCTAACTGGATTAACTTAATTATGGATCAACTAACATTATTCTAATGGTGTTTAGGATTGCTGACGCACTTCGCGTGACTCACCATTTGAAAATAGTCTTCACTATCAGTTTTTAGCCGATTCGACATAAAAACTAATGCTTTCTTAGCCGATTCAACATTAATATCAATTGAAGTGAGCGGAAAAATGGTGAAAATAGCAATAATAGATTGGAATAAAATGGCAAAATAAAGTGGAAGAATTCGTTTGAATCGTCGAATATAAAACATTGAAATCAATTGAATTCGTGTCGATTTGGATGATTTCCGAACCAACATACACATTAAAAAACCCGATAAAACAAAAAATCTGAAAGAAGAAGAAGAAGAAGAAGAAAAGACAAATTGAATCATATTCACTCACTGATCTACACCTATATAACCATTTGGAAATAATGATGGAATAAAATGAAATAATATTACTGATACTATTGCCAATCCACGAATTCCTTGTAAATCTTCTCGTTTTGGTTTCGATTTCTCCGAATTTCGCATTCTGGGAGCTATACTGAAGGTTGAAAATTAGGGGTTAAAATTAGTTTGAAAAAAAATTTTTTGAAAAAAATTTTTTCGAAAATATTTTTATACCATTAGATAGCCCTTAAAATTCTGATCATTTTTGTCTCTTGACGCATTTCTCGATCTCTTCTGGGCGCCGAGATAGCGCGCTTTGAAGTTTTGGGTGAGAGAGGGGGAGACGCAGGTGGCTAGAGTGTCTGCGTCTTTCCCCCTCCCCAAAACTTAAAACCGCGCTATCTCGGTTCCCAGAATACCTAGTAAGACGCTCAAAAAAAGAAAAATTATCAGAATTTCAAGGGCTATCTTATGATATAAAAAAATTATTTTTTTTGGATTAAAAAAAAATTTTTTTTGGATTTTTTCAAAAAAAAATCATTAAGAGGCTAGCTAGTAATGGAAACGCCCTTCATTAAAACGAAAAAAAAAGCCGATTTTGAAATGGTCAAGTGCAAATTCATCACAATGGCCCTCCTTATCAGAGGAAGCATTATGACAACGATTTTATCATTCTTTCCGTTTTACTTTTCAATCTACACATTGGGAATTTTATGAAAAAAAATTTTTTTTTTTTTGGAATAACGTTTTAAGATGATGTAATGGTCCCTGGCGGGTTCCCTATAAAATACAAAAAATAATGGTCCCAAAAGGAATCGAACCTATGGTCCCGTGGATCCAAGGACATCCCTCTTACCCACTGAGCCACCTGGTAACGCGCGCTTAACTCCACAGGGTGCCGCCGCCGCGTTTTTCACGCGTTGTAGGATGGCTCAGTGGGTAAGAGGGATGTCCTTGGGACCAAGAGGGCTTAGGTTCGAGTCCTTTTGGCACTAATATTTTTTGTTTTTTATTAGGGACCCTCTAGAGGTATCTAGGGACCATTTTAACCTCTTAAAACAGTTTTTTTCCAAATATGGTCATGTTTATACTTTTCTGGACCGTCTTATCTAGCTAAAACCGATTTCACTATCATTTTTCTGAAATTCTTGGTCCCAAACTATTTCTCAGCTTTTCTCTGCGTTTCCTCCTCTCTCACTAGCTGACTCATAGCTACATCTCCCAACAAAACCAGACTGTCTGTTTCTCTGTTCTCTCTCACTCTCTCACTGCTCCTTTCTCATCGTCTCTCTCATTTTCTCCCTCTCGCTTTTCGTATATAAACTCGTTTTTAATGTGGTTTCCATCATTTTTTAGTATTCTATGTCGTTTCGGTTTAAATGACTTTTATTGATTTTTTCTGAATTAAAAAAATGTATTTATTGATTTATTGATTATTATGGCTGTGATAATTTAGAGGTGAGTGTTAAAAAAAAATTTTTTTTCAAAATTTCAAAATATTTTTTACCATCAAAAAGCCCTTAAAATTCTGATCTTTTTTCTTTTTTTAAGCGTTTTCCTAGCTATTCTGGGAGCCGAGATAGCGCGCTTTTGAGTTAAGGGCGAGAGGAAGAGACGCAGACACTCTCGCCCTCTGCGTCTCCCCCTCTCTCTCCTAGACTTCAGAGCGCGCTATCTCGGCTACCAGAATAGCTAGAGAAACGCTTAAAAAAAGAAAAATGATCAGAATTTCAAGGGCTTTCTGATGGTATGAAAATACTTCAAAAAATCGGAAAAAAAATTTTTGAAAAATTTTTTTTTTTCGAAATAAAAAAATATTATTTAAATACGATAATTCCAGAAAAAAGTGATGTTACTCTAAACTTCCATCAGTGCTAGGGCCTTCATGCAATTCTTCTGCAAATGCAACGGGATCAATTGGAAATTGAGATGTCCAAATCGTTGAGATATTGGGTGAGTAAGTTCTTTTTTTCTTAAATTTATCATTCTGAGTAATTAAATTATGAATGATTCAAGTTTGAATAGCACGAGTTATCTGAAAGTAGATAATTTTAGCGGAAAAAAATTTCAAAAAAAAAAGTTTCTCGAATTTTTCAAATATTTTTATACCATCAGATAGCCCTTAAAATTCTGATCATTTTTCTTTTTTAAGCGTTTCTCTAGCTCTTCTCTAAGCCGAGATAGAGCGCTTTGAAGTTCGATCGAGAGAGGAGGAGACGCAGGCGGCTAGACTGTCTGCGTCTCTCTCCCTCGCCAAAACTTTGAAGCGCGCTATCTCGGCTTAGAGAATGGCTAGAGAAACGCTTAGAAAAAGAAAAATGTGCAGAATTTTAAGGGCTATCTGATGGTATAAAAATATTTTGGAATTTTGAAAAAACACAATATTTTTCTAATTTTATTTATAAAATCTATAATTCCAGGAAAAAAGTCATGCATCCTCCACTCTTCGTCGACAGCAACTTCGACGACAGGAGCAACACCACCACCCAAATGGATTTTTGTTAATTTTTTCAAAATTTTTATTTTGGTTTTTTAGATAAAAAATATTAATATTAATCATTTTGAATTACCGGGGTTACTGTAGAAAGACGAAAAAACGGAAAAACTGGGGTTTTAGACTTGAAAAACACCTCAAAGAGCTTCCCAGAGGTTCCCCAGAAAAAACAAAAAATAATGGTACCAAAAGGATTCGAACCTATGGTCCCTTGGATCCAAGGATATCCCTCTTACCCACTGAGCCATTCTGCAATGCGGGGTGAACTCGGCGGCGGCGCCCAGTGGAGTTAAGCGCGCGCTTCCAGATGGCTCAGTGGGTAAAAGAGATGCCCTTGGATCCAAGGGATCATAGGTTCGAATCCTTTTGGCACCATTATTTTTTGTTTTTTATTCTGAGCAATTTGGGATAGGTTTGAGGATTGGGGAAGGTCTGGAAGTTGGTTTTTGGATTTTTTTTAAAACTTTTTTTCTTACATTTTACTTAATCTAAACATCATCGGGAACCAGTTTTCATAGTTTTTAGGTATCTCTAAACCTTTTCAAATCACCTGTCCTACCCCGGGGTAAACTATTAACTTAACAGGTGAAATTAAACACAAAATAATATCAATTCATCTTGAATAAATAAATCATTTAAGCATGTCTTACTGCTCCCCAGACTATCAATTTACCTATCCAGATTCCCCCGAATTTTTTATTTTTTCCCTTCATCTCATCGCTTTTTTAGCCTTCCCCGCTTATTTATTCACCGGATTCATCATAATTTTTAAAACCCCCTCAACCATGGGCTCAGCTAAGCTAAGCCTCCTAAACTTCCATTTCTGGGCTTGTTTCGTCGACATTGTCTTTAGTGTTCTAGTCTCCCCATTCGCCTTGGCACCCCTTTATGCAGGGTATCCAATGGGTGTACTACAGTACCTTGGAGTAGGTGTGGCTCATCAAGCTATCTTTTCAATGGCTAGCACGGAAGGTTTGTGGGGAGAAAATTCAAAAAAAAATTTTTTTTCCAAAATTTCCAAAATATTTTTATACCATCAGATAGCCCTTGAAATTCTGATCATTTTTCTTTTTTTAAGCGTTTCTCTAGCTCTTCTCTAAACCGAGTTAGCGCGCTTTGAATTTTAGGCGGCGAGAGATAGGGAGACGCAGGCGGCTAGAGCGTCTAACAGTCTGCGTCTCCCTCTCTCTCCCAAACTTCAACGCGCGCTATCTCGGCTGCCCGGATAGCTAGTGAAACGCTTAAAAAAAGAAAAATGATCAGAATTTCAAGCTCTATCCATTGCAGCTATGCTCGTATCCATAATGGGGGTTTATGAAAATCGATTTTTCATTTTGACACATTACCGGCAATGGTGGGGACCTACCAGGGTCCCGTTTTATATCTTAAACTATTTTTTAGCTTTTGTAGCCTTTATTCCGGTTTATTATCTGGTCCCGGAGCAGATTAACGCCAGGGAATGGATTATAGAGGTGAGCAAGAAAAACTACAGATAATGGTGCCAAAAGGAATCGAACCTATGGTCCCATGGATCCAAGGACATCCCTCTTACCCACTGAGCCATTCTGCAAGGTGTGGAAAACGCGGTGGGGGCGCCCAGGCGATTTAAGCGCGCGTTACCAGGTGGCTCAGTGGGTAAGAGGGATGCCCATGGATCGAAGGGACCATAGGTTCAAATCCTTTTGTGACCATTATCTTTTGTTTTTTAAGGGAATCATTTTCGGATAGGTTTGAAGGTCGGGAACGCCCGGGAACATGATTTTTTAAATTTTTTTTTTGAAAAAAAATTGTGGAAAAACCCTAATTTTTGTGTTTGTCAAGTACCAAGAAAGTTTTAATCAACCTAATCTTATAATAGAAATTTTTCAAATTGCCTGTTTTTGTCGAAAAGGTTCCCAAAAAACCCCTTAAAACCAATTTGCTCGTCATGAAACCTATATTTTCAGATAGCCCTTGAAAAACAAAAAATAATGGTGCCAAAAGGAATCGAACCTATGGTCCATTGGATCCAAGGGCATCTCTCTTACCCACTGAGCCACCTGGTAACGCGCGTTAAACTCCAGAGGGCGCCGCCGCCGCGTTTTCCCTGCGTTTTAGGGTGGCTCAGTGGGTAGAAGGGATGCCCTTGGATCCAAGGGACCATAGGTTCGATTCCTTTTGGCACCATTATTTTTTGTTTTTTCTTAGGGACTTAGTAAACCTATTTTAAGCCAGTTTAAGGCTATTTTAAGTGGTTTTTCCCAAAAAAAAAGTTTTTTTTTCAAAAAAATCAATTTTCAGCGCCTTCCCTGTCTAAGCCCCGACATCCTATCTGGTCCCTTATTCATCGTGGCCGATGACGTCACTTTAATGCTAAGGAGTGGTGGGATGGCTTCTTCTTGTATAACATTTCAAGGATTTGTATTTTTTGTGATGGTCAACAAAAGCTTAAACCAGTATGGGACCCAACTGTCTAAAAGGACCATTGAAATGCAGAAAAAGTTTATGAAGTGGGTGGGGCTAAGACTACAAAGACTACAAAGACTACAAAGACTACAAAGACTACAAAGACTACAAAGACTACAAAGACTACAAAGACTACAAAGACTACAAAGACTACAAAGACTACAAAGACTACAAAAACTACAAACTACAGTATTCCAGATCAGTAATAATCCAGCTAATGGTCCCATCCGTCTGCCTATGGCTCCCATTTATGTATATATGGTATTCGGCGAAATTTAAATATTATAACCAAAAATTTACGAATTTATCGATTTTTTTCATAGCTTCACATGGTTTTTTCTCGTCGATTTCGATGCTTTTCATACAAATTCCTTATCGAAAAGTGGTTATTGATTATTTTTGGATTTTCGGAGGATTTATCGGATTTGGAAGGATTCGGAGAAGGGAATCGAGTGTTTTTCAATCGAGGATGTCGAAAATTGTTTTGTATTGATTTTAATAAAAATTAAATTTTTTTTTTGAAAAAAATTTTTAATTGCGAAAAATCGATTTTAAATTGATTAAAAATTTTTTTAAAAATTATTTCAAGCTTTTCCAGCTATTTTTCAGCTTTTTTCCAGGTTATTTCACCGAAAAATCATAGAAATTAACGAAAAATTCAAAAAATCCAAGCTACAGTAAGAACTTTTTCAAGTGTCGTCAATTAAAATGCATTGTACGCAATTCAATTTTTTCCTTCATTTTTCTTGGATTTCCGCCGTTTTTCCTGGTTTTTCTCGTTTTTTTCGGGTTTTTTCGATGAAATCAATGGAAAAATCGATAAAAAATCGATAAAATCAGGGGAATTCATGGAAAATATCGATTTTTAGAAAGATTTTTGGGGAAATCCTGGTTTTTTCGATTTTTCTCTTGGAAATCATGGAAATAAGCGTTCTAGGGTAAAAATGACCGGGGAATTCGAATTTGGAATGCTTGAAAACCCATTTTCAATGATTTCCAGTAGAAAATTCGATTTTTTTGAAAAAAAAAATCTTTTTTTTTTCAAATTTTTTCCTAAAAAATCCCTTAATTTATGCTCAATTTCAGCTCGAAAACTCACCAAAACTCGATTAAAAATGGCTCGTGCCTTTGGAAAACGATCAGCGAATAGTGTCAGCGAGAGGGAGAATACTAAGGTAGGTTTGGGGGAAAGAGGGTTAAAATTCGGTTAAAATAGGTGAAAATCAAAGAAAAATACAAGGAAAATGGTCTAAAATGCTTAAAAACCTCAAATTTAACATAAAATTGAAGAAAAGCAAAAAAAATAATTTTCGAAAAAAAATTTTTATTTTTTATATTTTTTCTCAGAAATTCGTTTTTGGAAAATTTAAAAAAAAATAGTCGATTATCCGTTATTTTTGATCGATTTTGCAGATATTTTTACATCATTTTTATCCATTTTCAGCCGATTTTGCTGAAAATTTGTCATTTTTAACCCCAAAGTTGATAAAAATCAGTATAAAATTGATGAAAAATTTATTCTTAATCAAAATATTGAATTTCAGCCATTAAAAAATAATCCCCTGATTTTGGCTGATTTCAACCGATTTTTCTAGATTTTACAGTCATTTATAACCTAATTCAGCCTGAAATCAGCAAAACCGAAATTTCTTTCAAACGTTTTTTAAAAAGTTTTAACCGATTTCACTGGAAAAAGTCGCGAAATTTCATTTAGAAACTGCCAAAACGTCGATTTTGACTATTTAAAACCGAGTTTTCTCATATTTGCAGCTATTTTTATCGATTTTAAGTCCAAAACCACTATTTTTCAGCTATTTTCGATGAAATTTCCGGAAAAATCACTAATTTCAGTAAAATATGCCAAAAATTGTTATTTTTAGCTAGTTTGGACTGATTCTAGTGGAATTTTCAGCTATTCTAACCCATCTTAAAGCCTAATTTCCTGAAAAAATCACGAAAATTTGATCCCATTTTTCTGAATTTTTTATCTTACTTTTGGCTTTTTCAAACCCAAAACCCCTATTTTCAGTTATTTTTTATCTATAATTCTAGAGATAATCACTAATTTTCAGTGAAAAATGACAAGAATCGCTATTTTCAGCCATTTCAGACCGATTTTTCTCAAATTTTAAACCTATTTTAAGCCATTTTAAACCAAAATGTCCGGAAAAATCACTAAAATTCATTTTTTAGGAAAAAAATACAAAAAAAAATCGATTTTTAGCTATTTTCACCCGATTTTTCTCGAAATTCCAGCTATTTTCTGACCATTTTCAACCATTTTAAGCCATTCCCCCTATTCCAGATCGCCCGTCACTCCACCTCCAAATCACCTCCTCCTCCTCCTTCTCCTTCTCATCGAACCTCCACCCCATCGAAACCCTCCTCTTCCTCCCCTTCTCCTCCCCAAAATCCCCCAAAATCATCAGAAAAATCACCCGAATCTTATGATGAGGACATTTATCATCATTTAATTCATCAAGAAGAAAAAAGATTCCGAATTTTGGATCCACGATTTTTGAGAAATGACGTCACATCGATTACGCCGAAATTAAGGAGAATATTGATTGATTGGATCGTTCAGGTGGGGTTTAGTGAAAAAGGGGCGGAGCTTAAAAATAGACCACGCCCCTTTTTCAAAAAACCTGAAAAATGCGCTCCAATGATAATTTAATTGAAAGGAGCGGTGCCTAAATAGCTAGACTCCGCCCCTTTTTCTAGAAGCTGGGAAAATGCGCTCTATTGATACTCTGATGAAAATAGGTTTTTTTTTTTGAATTTTTAGGCCACGCCCCCTTTCCTCTTGGCCACGCCCCCTTTTTCAGGTTCACTCAAGACTGGAATTAGCACCTGAAACTCTCCATCTGGCTGTCTCTATGATTGATCGAATGTTGGAATTAAGAATCATCGAAACGGAACAATTGCAAATTTTGGGGATTAGTGCTATGTGGGTTCTTTTTGGAAATTTTGAAAATTGAGGATGCAAGTGCGCTCTAATGAATAAGAGACTTAAAATAGGTTTTTCAGCTTAAAATGATCGATTTAGGCCTAATTTAGGGAGTTTTAGGCTCAAATCGGCCTATTTTAAGCCTAAATTACACGGTTTTTGGCCTAAAAATCCCTTATTTTAGGCCAATTTAGGCTTAAATTAGTCATTTTTCGGCTTTAAATTGTGCTATTTTAGATCAGTTTAGGCCTAAAAATTAGGCTTTTCTAAGATTAAAATAAGGATTTTTAGGTCAAAATTAGGCTAATTTAAGCTTAAAACAGGCGGTTTTAGGCTGGAAATTAGAATTTTTAGGCCTAAAATGAGCCATTTTTGGTACGAAGTTGGCAATTTTTTTTATTAGCTTAAATTAACCAAATTCAGGCATAAAATAGACCAATTTTGATTGAAAAATGAGCATTTTCAGTCTAAAATTAGCCATTTTTAGGTATAAATTATGCGATTTTTGGTCCAAAATAGGCCATTTTTAAGCTTAAACAAGGCATTTTAATAGCTTAAAATAAGCTAAATTAGGCCTAGAATAGGTAAATTTATACCGTAATTTAGCCATTTTCTGGCCTTTCATATGCTATTTTTTAGCCTGAATTAGACCTTTTTGGGCTAATTTTAGGTAAGTTTACGCCTAATTTAGGGTTTTTTTGGCTAAAAATAGACTGATTAAGGCTTAGAATTAGGTTAATTTAGGCCTAAAAATAGCCATTTTTGAGCCTAAAATAAGGCTTTTCCTAGCATGAAAAGACCTAAATCAAGCCCGAATACGTCTAATTTAACTCCTGGAAAAGTCATTTTTCGACCTAAAATTGGCCAATTCAAGCTTGAAATTAGACTAATTTAGGCGAAAAAATAGACGATTTTAAGCATTTTTTCAGTCTAAAGTGAGGCTTTTTAGACCTGAAATAAGCAAAATTTAAGCCTGAAACAAGTATTTTTCAACCTAAAAATAGCCTTTTTTAGGCTTAAATTCAGGCATTTTAGGCCTGAAATGGGCTATTTTTTATCTAAATTCGGACAACTTTGCCCTAAAATAGACCATTTTAAGACAATTTGAGGCTTAAAATTAGGCTTTTTTCGTCTAAAATCAGGTAATTTTTGGGCTCAAAAAGTCAATAATAGGTTTATTTTCGCATTTCCAGGCTTAAAATGAGCCAATTTAACCCGAAATTAACCATTTTCCCAGGTTTCTCTCCTCAAAATTCGAGGAAATCCATTTGCCAATTTGTCATGAATACGAGCTAATCGCCGGCAATTCAATCACAAAAAACGACATTTTCTCAATGGAAAAATCGATTTTGTCACGTCTTCAATTCGACTTATCCGCCCCCTCATCCCTTATTTTTACTCGTCTCGTCTCGAGATTTCTCGAGAAATCCTTCGAGAAATCGTTGAAAATCCCATTGAAATTATCGATTTTTTTCGGGGAATTGGGATTGATGGATGTTGAGTTGGCTACCGTAACCAATGCGGAAATCGGAAGTGCCACGTGGATTTTGGCGTTGAAAGTGGTCGGAATTGGAGGAGGAGGAGTTATGGAGAAAGTGGAGAGAAAGAAGGTCGAAAAGGCTATTAGGTAGGCGGGGCTTAAGGGGCGGGGCTTAGAAAAAAGGGGAGGAGCCTAGCGATTTGAAGAAAAACAATTGGAAAGGGGCGTGGCCTAGAAAAGTGGGCGGAGTTTGGAGGAAAAAAGGCGTGGCCTAGAAAAAGGGGCGGAGTCTAGGAATTAGGGGCGTGTCTTACCAAAGTGGGCGGAGCCTAAACCGCTCCGGAAAAGGGGCGGAGTCTAGAAACTAGGGGGCGTGGCTTACCAAAGTGGGCGGAGCTTTAAATTCATAAAAAGAGGCGGGGCCTAAAAGGGGCGGGGCCTAACAGAGCCTTTTTGAAGTGGGCGGGGCTTAAGAATTTAAGGGGCGTGGTTTGTAGAAATGGGCGGAGTCTAAAATATCAAGAAAAGGGGCGGGGCTTCAGAATCATGTCAAAAAGTGGGCGGAGTCTAAAAGTTACAGAAAAAGTGGGCGGGGCTTAGAAGGAAAAAAGCGGGCGGAGTCTAGAAATTACAGAAAAGTGGGCGGAGCTTAAAAATGGGCGGAACCTAGAAATTACGGGCGTTCAATTTTCCAAAAAATGGGCGGAGCTTAAAATGGGCGGCGCTTAAAAGGTGGGCGTGGCCTAAGCCTAAAATACCAAGAAAAATGGGCGGGGCTTAAAATTAAAAAAGTGGGTGGAGCCTAAAATACCAAAAAAAAGGGGCGTGACTCGAAAGAATTGGCTACAAAATTACAGACGTTCGATTTTCCAAAAAAAAGTGGGCGGAGCTTATGGAAATCAAAAGTGGGCGTGGTCTAATAACAAGGGAACTATGACCTTTCAAAAGTGGTCGGAGCTTATAGCTACCTTTAAAAAAGAAGTGGGCGTGTCCTAAAAATGGGCGGAGCCTAATTCCTACTTTTTTTCCAGACGTCACCTGGGCAAACAACGAACCGAAATGCGTCTTGTCGTCGAAAAATTGGCACGGGCGGTTCATCGAAATTTCACGAATTCGAGACTTTTCGCTGTTCGGGTGGGTCGATGCAAACGCGCTCCAATGCAAAAAAAATTGGCTGCTTATGTTGACTGAGTATCAAACGTATTTGGCTGCGTACTTTTGAATTTCGTTGACTGAGTATCAAACGTATTTGGCTGCTTACTTTTGGATTTCGTTGACTGAGTATCAAACGTATTTGGCTGCTTACTTTTGGATTTCGTTGACTGAATATCAAACCTTTCAGAAAAAATACGAATCGACTAGGTACGGTAATCCGACAGCAATGATGACGGATGAGGTTTTGGCGAGAATTCGAGAGATTGGATTTGAGAAATGATGATGCAATTGTGCTCTATTGATAATTTTATTGATTTTCTGTGAATTATCGATTTTTTGGGAATTGTCAATGGATATCGATTTTTTAAGATTTTATTAGAATACTCACTTTTAAGGCATTTCTAGGTTTTTTAACGATTTTTTTTGTGAATCTTATTTTATTTAAGAATGCTAATTTTTATTGAACTTTAGCTTAAACTTAAGCCTAAACTTAGGCTAAAATCAAAATGGAATTAGCCGTTGGATTCGAACGAATCGTTGCTCGAAAGTGAATAGAACCACGTGTCCGGAGCCATCTTCCATTGGTAATTCTATACTTCGAGTATTGTTATCAATGACTTCTGGTTGAAATACACGATTCATTTCGTCGAGATTAATCACACAAAATGTGATGATTCGACAGCCGTGGAAACATGACGATTTTATGAAATTCTGAAATTTTGTTGTTCAAATAGGTATAACTTGGTTTAGGGGGGGGAGATAGAGGGAAATGGTTAACTAATGAAATGTTGCTCATAATAAGAGCTATATTTTGTTAGTTGGGAAAAAATTATTTTTTCAAATTATTTTTGCATTTTTAAAAAACCCCATAACTCAGTTCCCATAAGAGCTATCAAAAAACTTTCAACTAATAAAATATTGCTCATGATAAGGGCTACATTTCATTAGTTGAAAGTTTTTTGATAACTCTTACAGGAACCGAGATATGAGCGTTTCAAAAAAGTACAGAAAAATCACTTTTTAAAATAATCAGTTTTTAGGACAATTTTCAAACCTTCATATCTCAGCTCTGGTAGCAGCTATCAAAAAAGTGTCAACTAACGAAATGTTGCTCATGATAAGGGCTACATTTCATTAGTTGACAACTTTTTGATAGCTGTTATGGGAACTGAGTTATAGGAGTTTTTTGAAAATTGCAAAAAAAAAAATTATTTTTTCAAAATTTTTTTTTTACATTTTTGAAGCTCCTATATCTCGGTTCCCAATAGAGCTATCAAAAAACTGTCAACTAATAAAATGTAGCTCTTATCATGAGCAATATTTCATTAGTTGACAACTTTTCCCTATCTCCACTCTATCCCAAGATATACCCGTTTCAAACTCACCTCCTTCAACTCCCCCATCAGAATCGCGTTAATCGAGGTCAATGAAAAGAACGTGTTTTCAAAATCATAGAAAAAATGAATTTGCGTGGGTTGAATGTAATTATACCAGACAATATTCATAAACTTTGCTTGCTTAAATTGTTCCATTTCGAACACCCGATTAAACACCGGATAAGCCATTAATCTAGTGGAGGCATCGACTCTTTTTAGTATTCCCGGTGTTAGAAAGCTTAAGATTAGCTCGAGAACCGAGCCTTCTCGAGAAATTAATTCGAAATTCATTACATTTAATTGAGAATTCAATGGAATAGTTCTTAGCTCTTTGGTACATTCCTCACCGGGATACTGTAGATAATCGGGGACGATGAAAAGTGAGAGATGACCTAAAATGAATCCTTTCTTAAATACAATCCCGATTATGTCTTCGAAAACAATCTGAGCAATATTTTGGCGAGATTTGAAAATTGAAAATTTCTGGTCTTTGAACTCGATTAAACAGCCATTGGGTGTCTTAACATAACAGATCTCGATGTCCTCATTAAACGTCAATTTAATGGAATTCATATCCATTCGGATAGATAGAAGGCGGAGTCCGGTTGGGTTACGGTAACCGCTTAGTTTTTGATCGTCGACTATTGCACGCAGTTTTCGGGAAGTGTGACGGGCGACTATTCTGGAAATTGGAGGCGGGTTTCTCGAAAACTAAGCAATTAAAAATTCTGAAATTTTGCCTAAATACTTAGAAACCTTAGTTATAATTCCAGAAAAAAATTGGTGAATTTTGGAAAATTTTTAATTTTTTTCAATTTTTACCACCATCAGAAAATCCAAAAAAAAATTAAAAATTTCCAAAATTCACCAAATTTTTTTTGGAATTATAACTAAGGTTTCTAAGTATTTCAGCAAGTTTTTAGAACTTATTTTTTTTTATTTTTCGAGAAAATCAATTTTTAGCGCGATTTTCAGTGATTTCTCAACAAAAACTAATTTGTTGGACTTTGGCGACCGAATTTCTTCGAAACTAAGCTATAAAAAATTCTGAAAATTAGTCTAAATACTTAGGAACCTTAGTTATAATTTCAAAAAAAATTTAGTGAATTTTGGAAAATTTTGAATTTTTTTTTGGATTTTTACCACCATCAGAAAATCGAAAAAAAAATTAAAATTTTCCAAATTTCACCAAATTTTTTTTGGAATTATAACTAAGGTTCCTAAGTATTTCAGCAAGTTTTTAGAAATTTTTATGGCTTAGTTTTCGAGAAAATCGATGTTAAACGCGATTTTCAGTGATTTCTCAACGAAAACTAGTTTTTTGGACTTTTGCAACCGGATTTCTTGGAAACTGAGTTATAAAAAATTTTGAAAATTTGCTGAAATACTTAGGAATCTTAGTTATAATTCCAGAAAAAAATAGGAGAAATTTGAATTTTTTTCGATTTTTACCACCATCCGAAAATCCAAAAAAATTTAAATTTTCCTAATTTCACCAATTTTTTTTATGGAATTATAACTAAGGTTTCTAAGTATTTCAGCAAGTTTTCAGAATTTTTTATAACTCAGTTTTCGAGAAATCCGGTTCCAAAAGTCCAAAAATTAGTTTTTGATGAAAAACGTGTTTAATATCGATTTTCTCGAAAACTGAGCTATAAAAAACTCTGAAATTTAGCCTAAATACTTAGAAACCTTAGTTATAATTCCAGAGAAAAATTGGGGAAATTTGGAAAATTTTTATTTTTTTTATATTTTCGGATGGTGGTAAAATCCAAAAAATATTAAAAATATTCCAAATTTCACCAATTTTTTTCTGGAATTATAACTGAAATTTCTAAGTATTTAGGCAAATTTTTAGGAACTTTTTATAGCTCAATTTCCGAAATTTTCAAAAAAAAAATCTTACCTATCATAAATATCGAAATTCCCGACGATTTGATAAAGAATTTCATTGGGAAACCTTCGCAAATTCATTATCGATTTTTCAGAAAATAGAATACCGTAAAACCTGTATTAGAAGTGCCCCTGAAATTGAAGGGCCCCTCTAATTGAAGTGCCCCCCTAGACACTCCGCGAAAAATAGAAGTGCCCCCTCTAATTGAAGTGCCCCTTTAATTGAAGTGCCCCCCTCTATTTTTTAAAATTGTTCTTTTTTAACTGAATTCCATTTTTTGTTGCTTTGCTTTGTTATAAAATTGTTGATTTTAAAAAATTGTTAAGTAAAAACACCAAAATTTTAACCGAAAGACGATGTCCCTATGAAAGAAGTGCCCTTCTCAGCGACCCGCGAAAAATAGAAGTGCACCCTCTAATTGAAGTGCCCCTCTAATTGAAGTGCCCCTCTAATTGAAGTGCCCCCGAAGAGACCTCACGAAAAATAG
Organism: Caenorhabditis wallacei; assembly: GCA_963932035.1. Classification (NCBI taxonomy): domain Eukaryota; kingdom Metazoa; phylum Nematoda; class Chromadorea; order Rhabditida; family Rhabditidae; genus Caenorhabditis; species Caenorhabditis wallacei. The sequence goes on from OZ009932.1 coordinate 13,638,033, forward strand.
AAGTGCCGGCACTTCTAATACAGGTTTTACGGTAATTTGAGAATGAATTGGAGGACAGATGGTAGTGGTAGGTTACCTTAATCTAACTCTTAATCTAATCCTTAATCTCGGGAAAGACAGGTGCACATTTTCAAACCGATATAACTCGGTTCCCATAAGAGTTATCAAAAAAGTGTTAACTAATGAAATATTGCTCATGATAAGGGCTACATTTTATTAGTTGACAGTTTTTTGATAGCTCTTACGGGAATCGAGATATATCAATTTGAAAATAGCGTACCTCAAAACTACTGGAGAAACAGGTGCAAGGATAAGCAGATGGTTAGAGGCATATGTTAATTTATATTATTAGCAAGGTATTTCCTTCGAGTAATTACCATCTGTTTTAATTCTTTTTTTTTAAGTTTCGATGATAAACTTTTTTTTTCAAATGTTTATTTTAAACTGATATAACTCGGTTAAGAGTGAAGCTACGAAAAAGTTGTCAACTAACAAAATGTAGCTCTTATTATGAGCAATATTCCATTAGTTAACAATTTTTCGATAGCTCTAATGGGAACTGAGATACGAGGCTTCAAAGAAGTATCTATCTCCCCTCCCTCTTTCTCTACTCCTCCATTAACAGAGAGCGCGGCGGCCGGCTTATCTTGACCAACGCGACCGAGTTTGAAGTGTGGCCGAATGGTCTAGTGGTATGATTCTCGCTTTGGGTGCGAGAGGTCCCGGGTTCAATCCCCGGTTCGGCCCATTTCTTTTTGTTTTTTCACTTTCATTATTGTGAATATTCCGAAATTCCCATTTTGTATAAAAGCCTTTCAGTGAAAAAAACTCTTGAAATAAATAGAGGAAGAATTTTCCGGGCAGATTTATTGAAGATCAAATTTAATCAAAATGGAATTGTTTAAGCAATAAAAAAACGGGGATGTGAAACGGATGCGTTCTCACAGAGAACAAAATAATTTAGAGTTGTCCGCAGTCGGCGATCATGCAATCGGCCTTTGGCTTTCCGGAGTCGGTTCCGAAGCTCTCGATCTTGGAGACGATGTCCAATCCTTGGATGACCTTTCCGAAGACGACGTGCTTTCCGTCGAGCCAGGCGGTCTTGACGGTGCAGAGGAAGAATTGCGAGCCGTTGGTGTTTGGTCCGGCGTTGGCCTGGAAAGAGAGAAAATCGGATTAAACATCGGCGTAAACACGGCGAAGAAGAGTCAACAACTGTTCTTCGCTGACCCCACACTCCCAAAGACATCAAAGAACCACTCACCATGGAGAGAACTCCTGGTCCGGTGTGCTTCTCCTTGAAGTTCTCATCTGGGAACTTCTCTCCATAAATGGATTCTCCACCGGTTCCGTTTCCACGGGTGAAGTCTCCTCCCTGGATCATGAAGTCTGGGATGATACGATGGAATTTGGATCCCTTGAAGTGAAGTGGCTTTCCGCTCTTTCCGACTCCCTTCTCTCCGGTGCAGAGGGCACGGAAGTTCTCAGCGGTCTTTGGGACGATGTCGCTGTAGAGCTGAAAGAAAAAGTGTTAAATTTGGCTAGAAATGGTCGAAAACCAACCTCCATGACGATACGTCCGGCGGCCTTTCCACCGATGGAGATGTCGAAGAAGACTTGAGGACGGCTCATTGTTCAGCAAAGGGTAATCACTGAAAAAATTGAAATTTTAGTTAGAAACGAGGGGAGATAAGAAAAAGGGCGCTGTCGAGGCGGGAAACGTGATAATTCGAATTGAATGGGGAAATTAGCTTGAAATTGAATTTTTAGACGGGGTAAACAAGGATTTCAATGTGAAACAAAATCAAAAATCAGGATTTTAGGCCAAAAAAAATTTCGAAAAAAAAATCGATTTTTTTCAAATTTTCCGGTTAACACTAGGTTTCTTTGCTATCTAATAATTTTTCCGCACATTAAAAACTGAATTAAATGCATTTAAAATCAAAAAACAGCGAATTTTAGGCCAAAATTAAAAAAACCCAGATTTTTTTGGATTTTCTCGACGAATTTGACTTCTATCGCGATTGAATTGTTTAAAATCACAATTTAAAACCAATTTTCCACCTGAAAACGCAAAAAATCCGACGAAAAACCGCAAATTTAGGCCAAAAATTCGAAAACTAGACGTTCGCTTCTCGAAGTTTCCTCGCGCGAAAACAACAAGTCCGCAACGGTGTATGCAGACGCGGCGCCACACCCGACGACATGTGCCTCATTTGACGACATTTGGGACGTAAACAACAAATAAATACGGGCGGAGCGCTCCGGGTGATAATAAACAGAACGATTTTTTGTGTTTGTGAAATGATAAAAAAAAAAGAAAAAAATAAAATGAAAATTTGAGAGAGAAAATTGGGGAGAGAAGATGATAAAAACTGGTTTTTTTGATAATAGTTCCAATCATCAAACTTCTCTTTTTGATGGTTTAAACAGTTTAAAAATCGGGTGATTTGAGAGGAAATTGGGGAAAAAAATTTTTAAAAAATTGAAAAAAAGTTGGATTTTGGCCTAAAATCTTGGTTTTTAGTGTTCTGTAAGGGTTTTTTGAGGGGTTTTGGGGTCTAAAAAGCCGAAAAATGGCCTAAAAACAGTAAAAAAAACGAAAAAATCGAGTTTTTGGGATTTTTTCTTGAAAAAAATTTCAAAAAAAAAATTCTTGATTTTTTTTCTTATTTTTGGGTTTCAAACCCGATTTTTGCATCATTTTCTCCATGAAAAACCCATTTTTACCCCAGAAAAACCGGAAAAACCAAGAAAAATCCCAAAAAAAACCGAAAAAAACCGATTAGGGTCTCGCCACGAAACCCACGGATTACGATATTGCTCACACTTAAACCACCCATTTTTCTCTGGATTTTCGCCAAAATCCATCAAAAATCACCGAAAAAAAATGTCGGGAAAGGACAATAAAGGAGTAATTCGATTCCAAATCGACGAATTCGCCCAGCTCGACGCCGCCCAGGAGCATAAATCGGTGGAGATTGGGAATGTTGAGTGGTAAGGGAAAATGGGATTTTTGGGTGAAAATAGCTGAAAATTGAGGGAAAAAATCGGAAAAAAGGCCTGAAATAACCTAGAAATCGCATTTTTTGAAAAAAAAAAATGAATAAAAATAGTGAAAAAAGACTTTTTTCGTCAAAAATCCAAAGTACCCTATTTTTCAGGTATTTCCAGCTATTTTTGAACTGTTTTTCAACTTTTTTCAGCATTTTTAACCCCAAAAACCACCTAAAGCCCCATTTTTTCAAAATTGAATTTTTCTTCTCAAAATCGGTTTTTTTCGGCTGGAAATGCTATTTTTCAGGGGTTTTCAATGGAAAAACCGGAATTTCAATGATTTTTCATGTTATTTTCAGTATTTTTCATAGAAAAAATTTCTGAAAATCGTATTTTTCGCTTCAAAGTCTTTATTTTTGTCATATTTGTTTGCAAAAGTCTGATTTTTAGTCAATTTTCATGGGAAAAGACAGAAAAAAACCAAAAAATTTCAATATTTTAGCCTGGAAAATGAAAAAAAATTTCGTAAATTTTGACCTACAAACAAATAATTTGACCTATTTTGACGGCGGGAAATCCAGTTTTTCAGCTATTTTTCTCGAAAAACTGTATTTTTCCTTCATTTTGGCTTAATTTGGGCGAAAAATAACTATTTTTGACGACTTTCCGTCTAAAATCTCAATTTTCTGGCTATTTTTAGCTTGAAAACCGACACAAAACCGACACTTGTGAAGGTTTTTCCTGTTTTTTTTTTCGAGAAAATACCAAATGTTGGCAAAAATTTCCAAAAAATCGGATAAATTTTCTAATTTTGTGCTAAAAATCACCGATTTTCGCTATTTTTTTGTCTAAAAATTATTTTCAAGCTATAATGTTTCGCTTAAAAACCAGGTTTTCACCTATTTTTGTCCAAAAAACACCAAATTTCAGCCATTTTTTCATTAAAAATCCAATTTTCCAGCCATTTTTATGCTCAAAACAGATTTTTCAGCTATTTTTTCCTCAAAAAATCACTTTTTCAGCTGCTTTTTGGCCAAAATATGCCAAATTTTAGTTTTTTGGTTAAATATTAGATTTTGCAACTATTTTTGCCTTAAAAAACCTATTTTTCTCGAAAAAATCACCATGTTAGCTGTTTTTAGGCCTTAAAATCCAATTTTCCAGCTATTTCTAGCCTAAGGATCTTCATTTTTGACCGGAAAAGCGTAATTTAAGCTATTTTTGACTATTTTACCCATTTTTTCATTAAAAATCTAAGTTCCAAGCAATTTTTGGCCAAAAAACTTATTTTTCTCGAAAAAATCACTATATTGAGCTATTTTTACCCATTTTGGCCAAAGAAAACCTATTTTTCGGCCAGTATTCTCGAAAAAATCACCATTTTCAGTTGTTTTCATGTTAAAAATCCAATTTTCCAGCTATTTTATGTCCAAAAATCGCTATTTTAGCATATTTTTCCCCCAAAAATCATCAAAAAATCTATTTTTCCAGCTATTTCCAACTTAAAATCACTATTTTAACCTGCTTTTTTTGTTTCAAGCTATTTTTGGCCAAAAAAACCGAGTTTTGGCTATATTATGTCCAAAAATAGCTATTTAAGCCTATTTTGACCCAAAAAATCTAATTTTCCAGCTATTTCCATCCTAAAAATCACTATTTTAACCTATTTTTCCCCTAAAAATCCTTTAAAAACCCAATTTTTCCCAGGATCTTCGGCGCCTACTCAAGCACATCCGACTCGACAAACAACGTGAAACATCTCGGAGTCTATCTGAAATGTAATGATTCACTTCGAAGTAATCTCTGGTCTTGTGACGCCTCCATTCGATTCTCTCTTCAAAAATTGAATTCCAATGATAAAAACGAGGCGTTTTCCATGGATTTTCAACAGAAATTCGATAATCATCAAAAACAGCTAAAAATCGATAATTTCAAAAATTGGGAGGAGGCGACTTGCTACGATAATCGCTTCGTTTTGGATAAGCACGCGATTCTGGAGTGTCGAATCCACGTGGCATCGGTCGCCGGGATCCATGAGAAGATTCTGGAGACATTTGAGGAACCAAAAAAGAATCTTAGTGACGTCATTTTATGCGTGGGCGGTGCGAAATGTCATGTTAGTAGACAGATATTGTCACTGGCCTCACCACATTTTCATGCAATGTTCTATGGAAAATTTGATGAGGCGAAGAAGGAGGAGATTGTTTTGGAGGATGTTGAACATGGAGAATTTGTGGATTTGCTTAATTTGATCTATCCGACACATAAGATTATTGATGGTAAGAAAAATGGAGGGGAAATTGAATTTTTAAGAGACAAATGGGGTTTTTTGGAGGAAAATTGCAGTTTTTCAGTTGAAAATGGGTTTTTTAATGGGAAAATGGGTTTTTTTGAGGGAAAAAAAGGGTTTTTAATGGGAAAAATTGCAGTTTTTCAGTTTTTTGAATGAAAAATCGACTTTCTAGAGCAGAAAATGCGTTTTTCAAAAGGAAAATAGCAGTTTTCCGGTGAAAATTGCTTTTTTATTGGAAAAATGGGGTTTTTTTGAGGGAAATTTGAGTTTTTCAACAGAAAATAGGTTTTCGCACTTAGAAATTGGGTTTTTAGACCGAAATTTGCTTAATTTCAGTTGAAAATATGGTTTTCAGAGGAAAAAACTGTCTTTTTAAAGGAAAATTTTAATTTTTAGTGAAAAATAGGGATTTTGGAAGGGAGAATGGGTTTTTTCAAGTGAAAAATGGTTTTCTAAAGAGAAAATCACAGTTTTTCAGTCAAAAATGGGTTTTTTCAAAGAAAAAATCCAGTTTTTCAATTAAAAAAGGTGTTTTTCGAATTAAATATCGAGGAAAATGCGCTCTACTGAGAATATCTCGAAATTAGCGGAAAATTTGAATTTTCTGGTTTTTTTTTATTGAAAAATATGGTTTTTGGGGTGAAAATGTCAATTTAAGACTGGAAATTTGGGTTTTTAGTCGATTTTTTAGGCTCAAAAACTTATTTTTTCATTGAAAAATCGGACTTTTAAAACTAGGACTCTGCAATTGCGATCTATCGCCAATTCTCTTCATAATGGATGAAAATCCTTTTTTTCGACCAAAAATCGGCGAAATTTTAATTTTAAGCCTATCAATTAATGGCGTTCAATGGAACGCGATATCAGACTCCGTAATTTTGATTCGGGGTGATTAAGGGTGAAAAGTACGGGTTTTTAGGCTAAAAATGGCCTGAAAATAGTGGGAAATGCAAATTTAAGCCATTTTTGAGCTTAAATCAACAGAAATTCCAAGAAAAATGAACAAAAATCGAGTTTTCAACGTAAATATTGGTAGTTTTACTCATTTTCATCCAAAAAACCCCCAAAAAACCCCATAAAATTTCAGATTCGAATGTTGCTCATCTTCTGAAATTGGCGGATCGATTCCATGTGCCACGTGTCTTGGAAAAGGCCGAGAAATTTCTCATTTCCGATAAATCGACTCATTTGGTGGATAAGTTCAAAATGGCCGAGAATTATAAATTGGCCGCCCTTCAGGTGAGGGACTAGTTTTCCAAAATGGCCTAGTTTTCCAAAATGGTCTAGTTTTCCTAAATGGCCTAGTTTTCCAAAATGGCCTAGTTTTCCAAAATGGCCTAGTTTTTCCAAAATGGTCTAGTTTTCCTAAATGGCCTAGTTTTCCAAAATGGCCTAGTTTTCCAAAATGGCCTAGTTTTTCCAAAATGGCCTAGTTTTCCAAAATGGCCTAGTTTTCCCATATGGCCTAGTTTTCCCATATGGCCTAACTTTTCATGACCTAGTTTTCCCAAATGGCCTAGTTTTCCAAAATGGCCTAGTTTTCCAAAATGGCCTAGTTTTCCCATATGGCCTAGTTTTCCCATATGGCCTAACTTTTCATGACCTAGTTTTCCCAAATGGCCTAGTTTTCCCAAAATGGCCTAGTTTTCCATAATGGCCTAGTTTTCCAAAATGGCCTATTTTTCCAAAATGGCCTAGTTTTCCAAAATGGCCTAGTTTTCCAAAATGGCCTAGTTTTTCCAAAATGGCCTAGTTTTCCAAAATGGCCTAGTTTTCCATAATGGCCTAGTTTCCCAAAATGGCCTAGTTTTCCCAAATGGCCTAGTTTTCCAAAATGGCCTAGTTTTCCCAAATGGCCTAGTTTTCCCAAAATGGCCTAGTTTTCCATAATGGCCTAGTTTCCCAAAATGGCCTAGTTTCCCAAAATGGCCTAGTTTTCCCAAATGGCCTAGTTTTCCAAAATGGCCTAGTTTTCCAAAATGGCCTAGTTTTTCCAAATGGCCTAACTTTCTCGTAAACTCTTCCAGAATCAATGTCTCTCGGAATTGAAGACCCAAGCCGATGTCCTTGCCCTCGAAAAGCACAAAAACTACAAAAAGCTCGGTGACGTCACCTACAACGTCATCCTCCAAAAACTCGTCGATATTCTCAATAGTCGTGCCTAAACCGTGCCGGATAATGTGTGTCCAATAGAGCGCATTTACTGACATGAATAAAATTGTTAACCTTTTTTTTTAATTTTTTGAATATTTTAAATTCCCGCCGGTCCATTTTCCGGGGTTTTTATCGATTTTTTTATTGATTTTTCATAATTTTTCAGGGATTTTTTATCGATTTTTTGTTCAGATGAAAAGTGGAACAATCCGTGTGGAAATCGATGATTTCGATGAGTTGCATACGGTAGATGAGCTCAAAAAACCCGTGAAAATCGGGGGAGTTGAATGGTGAGAGGGGGGAAAGTGCGCTCTATTGAGAATTTTTTGAAAATAGAGGGAAAATTTAATTTTTGCTTATTTTTGATTGAAAAATAGGAATTTTAGATGAAAAATCGGAGTTTTATGTCAGAAAAGTCGATTTTTTCGGATTTTTGACTAAAAAATGTCATTATTTCACCAAAAAAGTGGATTTTCAAATTAAAAATGATATTTTTAGTCGAGAAAATTAGATTTTTAACTCAAAAAAGCCCCATATTGACTGAAAAATCGACTTTTCGAGGTGGAAAAGGCTATTTTTCAACAAAAATTGAGGTTTTTTGGGTAGAAATATCAAGTTTATGGCTGAAAATGGACTTTTAAGCCATGAAATTAGGTTTTTAGAGTAGAAAAGTCGATTTTTGAATTTAAAATAGGTATTTTTATACTAAAAAAAAAAAGGATTTTTCAACTGTACAGAAAAATATACAATAAAAGTCGATTTTTGGCTGAAAAATCGAGTTTTCCAGGTGAAAAATGCTATTTTTAGAGGGATAACGGGGTTTATTAGGCCAGAAAAGTGGATTTTTTCATGAAAATTCAAGTTTTTCACCAAAAAATGTCATAATTTCACAGCAAAATGAGGTTTTCGACTAAAAAGTGGATTTTCGAATTAAAAATAGAGATTTTTGTTTAAAAAAAGGTTTTTTGCACTAAAAAATGCAATTTTTAGTCGAAAAATAGGGTTTTTAGGTCGGAAAAGTCACTTTTTCTTGCAAATTCGAGTTTTTGACCAAGAAAAAACCATTTTTCGATAAAAATTGATGTTTTTAGAGTAGAAAAGTCGATTTTTGACTGAAAAATCGACTTTTACAGGTGAAAAATACTATTTTCAGAGGAAAAATGAGGTTTTTCGACCAAAAAAGTATATTTTTATGGACCTATTCAGGGCAGAAAAGAAAGTATTTTTTTTACTTTGTTTTCACTATTCATGCGCGTCAAAGAAATACAAAAAATGTAAAAAAATGTAAAAAAAATGTAAAACAATTCATTTTTTGTAATTTTTTGACGCTCGTGAATAGGAAAAACAAAGTAAAAAAATACTTTCTTTTCTGCCCTGAATAGGTCCATTACATCAAAAATATGAATTTTTATAAATATAATTGGGTTTTTCAACTGAAAAATGTCATTTTTATCTTAAAAAAAAGATGATTTTGGCTAGAAAAATGCCATTTTTAGCAGGCATGCCCGCGCCTGGCAGCCAGAGTGCGACTACCAATTCCGCCTCTGTGACTCGCGCCCTCACAGTGGTGGGACAGGTCACAGAGGCGGAATCCGCTGTCAATTCCGCCGCTGTGAGAATTTTTCTCACAGCCACAGTGTTACAGGCTCCGGACATGCCTGCTTTTAAAGGTGAAAAATACTATTTTCAGTTGAAAAATTGACTTTTTAGGCCAGAAAAGTCAATTTTCACTTGAAAATTCGAGTTTTAGACAAAGCAAAAACCCATTTTTCACAAAAATTGAGGTTTTTCGGCCATAAAAAGTGGATTTTTCAATTAAAACAAGGTTTTTTTTTTGACAAAATTAGGTTTTTTAACTGAAAAATGTCATTTTTAGCCAAAAATGATTTTTTTTTTTCATGAAAATTCGAGTTTTTACAAAAAAAAACATGTTTTCGAGAAAAATTGAGGTTTTAGACTAGAAAAATGGATTCTAGTTTTAAAAAGCCGCATTTTGAGTGAAAAATCGACTTACCGGGGTGAAAAATGGTGTTTGTAGGCCAGAAAAGTGGATTGTTACCGTTAAATTAGGTTTTTTGATTGAATAATGCCAATTTTAGGCAAGAAAATATGATTTTTTACTCAAAAAGGCACACATGCCGAAGTTTTCTGACAAAAGCTGAAAAATTTTTTTGAGGGTCCAGGTATAAGGGTTAAGAATAATTTTGGGGGTCCACCCACAAAAAATAAGCTAAAATTAGGACATTTTCTGCATATTCAAAGTTTTTTGTACCCCTAGCTCCTCAGATTCTGAGTTTTGGGGGTCCAGCTTGCAGAAACTTATACATGTGTGCAAAAAGGCCTATTTTTGAGTGAAAAATCGAGTTTTCCAGGTGAAAAATGCCATTTTTAGTCGAAAAATGGGATTTTTACTGTAAAATTAGGGTTTTCGACTGAAAAAACAGGTTTTAGGCGGATAAAAGCTAGGCCTTGAAACTTAGGCCACCAAAATTTCTAGGCCACCAAAAACTAGTCCCCCTTTTTTCCAGGACCCTCGGCGTCTTCTCAGAAACCTCGCCTCGTACCGCCAATGTCCGTCACCTCGGCGTCATCCTTCACTGCCAAAAATCGTCTCGTAGCAATTTATGGTCAGTGACGGCACGGTGCCAATTCAAATTATGTCGTCCGGGGATGGGGGACCATTATTCCTCCATGGAACGCCGCGTGGAATTCCGTTTCACTCAGAAAACGTTCGTTATTCCGAATTTTATGAATTGGGAGGAGGTTTTATGTGTTGAAAATGGATATATTAGTGATAATACGGCAGTGGTGGAGGCGGTGATCCACGTGGAATCGATGGAAGGGATTCATGAAGAACAGGAGAGAAAGAAGAGATTTAAGAAGTGGGATGAGGATGAGGATGAAGAGGAAGAAGAGAAGGATGAAGGAGATGTAATATTGAATGTGAAGGGAAAGAAGATCTACGTGGCAAAGGATATGATCGTTTTGAATTCGAAAATTCTTGACGAAATTGGAGAAGATTTGGAGGTGAAAAATGTGGATTTCGATGAGTTTTTGGAGTTTTTGAATGCGATTTATGGGATTATTGAGGTGGAGGGTGAGTTTTGAAAAAATAGATTTTTAGAAGAAAATTGAAAAAAAAAAACGGAAAAATCAACGATTTTTCATCATTTTTATCAAAATTTACCAGGAAAAAGGTCCTAAAATAGGATTTTTCTGAAAATTCGCGAATTTTTTCCAGAAAAATCTAGAAAAAACATAGAAAAATCGCAATTTCACAGGAAAAAACTTGAAAAAAAAACGGTGCAAAGTCGTTTTAGAACCGCACGAAATAGAACTGACTCGTTTTAAAACTGTTTCGAAATAGAACCGTTCGAAATAGCACTGTTTCGGTTTAGAACTGTGTCGTTTTAGAACTGCTTCGGTTTAGAACTCCTTATAAAGAAACTTTTTCCTTCTCCGACGCATCGAAGTGCAATAAAAACTGCAAAAGAATCAGTTCTAAACCAAAGCAGTTCTAAAACGAGACAGTTCTATTCCGAGACAGTTCTAAACCGAAACAGTTCGAATTCGAAGCAGTTCTATTTCGAAACAGTTCTAAAACGACACAGTTCTAAACCGAAACAGTGCTATTTCGAACGGTTCTATTTCGAAACAGTTCTAAAACGAGTCAGTTCTATTTCGTGCGGTTCTAAAACGACTTTGCACCAAAAAAAACCTATTGAAAAAAATCTGCATTTTTTATCAATTTTATTCATTATCCCAAAAAAAAACCATTCGACAGGAAAAACCCGCAGTTTTTGATCATTTTTATTTAAATTTTCAAAAAAAAAAACCTATAAAAACCCTGAAATATCGGTATTTTTTCAAAAAAAATGTAGAAAAAACATGATTTTTTCAGAAAATTATTTTTTAAAAACTAGGAAAAAGCTCACACATGTCGAAGTTTTCTGACAAAAGCTTAAAAATTTTTTTTCCAGGTATCGGGATTAAGAATTATTTTGGGGGTCCAACCACACAAAATCAGCTAAAATTAAGGCATACTCAAAGGTTTTTGTACCCCCAGTTCTCTAGATTCGAGTTTTTGGGGGTCCATCTCCCAGAAACTTGTACATGTGTGAAAAAGCTGAAAATCCCAGAAAGCATCCTTCTTATCCGATTTTTCCAGTAAAATTTTCCGAGTTTCCAAAAATTGTTAGTAGAAAACGCTATTTTTTCCAGATAATTTTAGAAAAAAAAACATAGAAAAACCTGGGAAAAACCCCAGAAAAAACAATAAAAATCAGCTATTTTTCATTTTCGTGGCTTTTCCAGGAAAAAAATCCAGAAAAAAACTTATAAAAGTCCCAAAAAATCAGTAACTTTTAATCAATTCTATTTAATTTTCCCAAGCACTTCCAGAAAAACCGTGATTTTTCCAAGTAAAATCCCAAAAAATCAGCAAATTTTCCAGATAAAATCATGAAAAAATTGGAAAGCTGGATTTTTTTCAGAAAAAAATTTAAAAAAAAACACCAAAAAACCTCAATTTTACAAAAAAATCCAAAAAACGCGTTTTTCCAGAAAAACCCCTTAAAATCAGGTTTTTCAAAAAAAAAAAAAACGCCAAAAAACAGCAATTTTTCTTCATTTCAGCTAGGCCACCAACCAAAAAATCCTATTTTTCCAGAAAAATGCTACAAATCCTTGTTAATCCTGTCTAAACGATTCCGTGCTCCGAGACTTCTCGAAAAAATCGAAAACTTCCTTATCGAAACCCAAGAAGTTTCTCTAATTGACAAGCTGAAAACCGCGGAAACTTATCGATTTTCTCAATTGCAGGTAGGGGGATTTCTAGGCCATGGATTGGGAAAGTTCGGCCATATTCATATAATTTTTTAAATTCCAGCATCACTGTCTCAGCCAGCTAAAAACAACTGAGGAAGTGTTGGAATTGGCGAATCATAAGGATTTGGGAGCAATCACTTCTGAGGCACTTTTTCAAAGAATTTCCGAGATTTCAAAGGAAAAAAAGGATTCAGCGGAGTCTAAATGCTAATTTTCTATTGAATTTTTTCATTTTAAAAAGAATTTTGATCAATTTTTGACTTTTTTAAAAGGGTTTTCTCATTATTTCGGTTATTTTGCAATTTTAAGAGCATTTTTCTGATTTTTTTCATGAAAATCCCTATTTTTCCCATAGAAAAAAGTGCTCGAAAAAAGATAAATTTTACAGAACATTTTAGATTTTTTGGCCATTTTTTCAGGTTTTTCAAAAAATATTGAAATTTTACCGATTGATAAAGTTAGGCCACCTAAATTTGGGCTTTTTTCAAATGCTTTTGGTTAATTTAGATTTTTTAGAAGTGATTTTTCTGAATTTGAAAAATGTTTTCGTTTTTTTGCTCATTTTTAGAGTTATTTTTTCTATTTTTTTTTTCAAGTTTTTCCTAAAATTCCCTATTTTCTCATAATTTTCCATCCTAAATTACCGAGAGATTTATGAGAAGCAAATACTGAGCGAAAGAGACATTAAATTAAATAGAAAAAGAGCTCGAAAAGAGATAAATTCGTTAACATCGTCTCAAATAGCTTAAAGTTGTCCACAATCGGCGATGACGCAGTCTTTAGCCGGTTTTCCGGATTGAGTTCCGTTCGATTCGACTTGTTTAACCACTTCCATTCCTTCCATCACTTTTCCGAAGACACAATGCTTTCCGTCGAGCCATTCGGTTTTGACGGTGCACAAGAAGAATTGCGATCCGTTGGTGTTTGGTCCAGCGTTGGCCTGGAAAAATAGGGGGTATAGAAGGGAAATAGGCTGAAAATGATTGAAAATAGAGGATTTTTGCTGTTTTAAGTGGAAAAATCGCTTGAAACTGCTGTATTTCGTCTGGAAAAGTGGATTTTCTTACTAAATTGAGCCAAAGTGACCGTTTTCGTCATTTTCAGTGAGAAATGACTTGAAATTCGTCATTTTTTGTCGTTTTTGACTCAAAAAGCGGTTGAAAATGGCTAATTTTTAGCATTTTTCAGTTAAAATCAGCAAAAAACTGGGAAAATTGAAGATTTTATATGGGAAATGGCTGAAAAGTGGAAAAATTGATTGAAAATGCATAATTTAGCTAATGATAGTGGATTTTTAGCATTTTTTCAATTAAATTTAGCGTAAAACCACAGTTTTTCATCATTTTTAGAGAAAAATAGCCGAAAATAGTGGATGTTGGTCATTTTTTGTGGAAAAATTGCCTGAAAATGGCTATTTCTAATCATTTTTTGATAGAAACAGTGCAGAATAGAGATCTTTCATTTTTATTGGAAATTAGCCACAAATAGTGAAAATGACATGGAAAAATGGGGATTTTTGACATTTTTAAATAGAAAATAGGTTGAAATTGCCGAATTTAAAACGAAATAATGGCTTTTTCGATTAAAATTAACGGAAAATGACAGTTTTTCATCATTTTTAGAGAAAAATAGCCGAAAATAGTGGATTTTTATCACTTTTAATGGAAAAATCGGCTGGAATTGCCTAATTTAGCTTAAAATATCAAGATTTTTCGATTTTTCAGTAAAATTGGCAGCTTTTCGAATATTTTTATGAGAAAAAGCTCAAAATAAGCGGATTTCTGCCATATTCATCAGAAACTGTCTTAAAATATGAGAATTTCTATCATTTTCAATAAAAAATCGGGTAAAAATAACATTTTTTCTTCGTTTTCAGTGAAAAAATGCTCAAAGTGAACAAATTATCATAAATTTCAGTGAAAAATGGCCAGAAAATTAGCCATTTCTGTCATGTTTCTGGAAAAATACACGTGGAGACAGGAAAAACCCAGTTTTAGCCATTTTTGTCGAAAAATAGCTCTAAATTCGTTGAAATCTGAGTTTTGGCTGTTTTTAGAGGTGAAAAAACGTTGAAAAATGAGAAATCTCTATAAAAAGTCGGTTTTCGGCCTATTTTTCCAATTTTTTCGCTCAAAATCCAGTGAAAACTCTATTTTTCATGGATTTTTCATGAATTCCTTACCATGGAGAGAACTCCTGGTCCGGTGTGCTTCTCCTTGAAGTTCTCATCTGGGAACTTCTCTCCGTAGATGGATTCACCGCCGGTTCCGTTTCCGCGGGTGAAATCTCCTCCCTGGATCATGAAGTTTGGAATGATACGATGGAATTTGGATCCCTTGAAGTGAAGTGGCTTTCCGCTCTTTCCGACTCCCTTCTCTCCGGTGCAGAGGGCACGGAAGTTCTCAGCGGTCTTTGGGACGATGTCGTTGTAAAGCTGCAAAAAATGTGGTTTTTAAGCTGAAAAAAGTGATTTTTAGCCTGAAAATGGCCTTTTTAAGCTAGAAATATTGGTTTCTTAGAGGTAAAATATCAGTTTTAACTGGAAAAAAAGGTTTCTAAGCGAGAAAGTGGTTTTTAAAGCTAGAAGTGGGGGTTTTAGCTGAAAAATAGGGATTTTGGAGCTGAAAAATAGTATTTTAAGCCTGGAAATCTCCTTTTTAAGCTAGAAATTCGGCATTTTGAGCTGAAAGTTGGGATTTTTAGCCTGAAAAAAGCCTTTTTAAGCTAGAAATAGAGGGTTTAGCTAGAAAATAGGCTTTTGGAGCGAAAAAATTGGGGGTTTAATCTTGAAAACAGCCTTTTTGAGCTAGAAATATTGTTTTTCGAGGAAAATTAACGGTTTTAGCTGGAAAATAGGCTTTTTAAGCTAGAAATATTGGGTTTTAGAGGTAAAATAGCAAAATAAAGAGTTTTCACGCAAAATACATCATTTTTTCTGGCAAAAATAGGTTTTTCACTCAGAAAATCCCTATTTTCCGATGTTTCAAGCTATAAATCAGCTTTTCCAGCTCTAAATCCGCCAAAAATCAACCTCCATAACGATACGTCCGGCAGCCTTTCCACCGATGGTGATGTCGAAGAACACTTGTGGGCGACTCATTTTTCAATGAGGGGTAATCACTGAAATTGATTTTTATTGAGGATTAGGTGATTTTAAGGGGGATTTTGGAGTAAAACGCGGGAAGAATAGGGGAAATCGTGATTTTCGATGGATTTTTTGGGTTTTCTCAAGATTTTTCCAGAAAATCTCCCATTTTGACGTAAAAAATGAGTCTAAAATCACTTTTCACAGCTATTTTCGTCAAAAACCTCATGAAAATTAGGGAAAAGCGACGATTTTCTGGTTTTTTCCGAAATTTTTTCATTTTTAATTCAAAATTAAAGGTTTTTCCATCGAAAACTTGTTGGAAACCTGATTTGAATCGTCTTTTCGCTAGTCTTCGACGTTAAAATAGCGAAAATCATGAAAACTTGATTTTTTCAAAATTTCCCCCGATTTTTTCGATTTTCTCCAGTCAAAACCACAGCATCTCACTATAAATAGCTAAATTCCACCTGAAACAACAAATTTTCACAAAAAAATCCAAGAAAAACGCGAAAAAACGAAAGAAATCGGCGAAAATAGGCCGAGGAGCGTAAAAAAATGGCGGGACGATGATGAATGCAAGTGCGCTCCATTGATAAATAAATTGGCGCGTGGTTTGAATTCGGGTTTTTTCTGTGTGGCGGTTTTTGAGGGTTTTCAGGCATTTGTGTGTTTTTAGAGTGAAAAAAGTCGAGAAAGAGTCGGAAAATAACGGAAAAATTGGTTTTTGGTAGAAATTTCGGTTGAAATGAGAAAAATCGGGGGAAAATGGGATTTTTTTGATTTTTCGTGTTTTTAGGGTATTTTATGCGGTTGCCAGTTGTTCCAGCGCTTCAAAAAACCTAAAAATAGGCTAAAAATAAGCAAAAACAGATTTTACTGGTTTTTTTCATTTTTTTTTGAATTTTCAGTGCTTTTCCACTATTTTAACGAAATAAGTATTAATTTTCCAATGAAACTAACTGAAAATGGCTTGAATTCAATATTTTCCTCTGAAAAACACAAAAAAATCTTAAACTTCCCCAAAAAGCTCAGACATTGCGCAATCTTCCATCTTCTGGCGAAAGGCGCAACGTTGGGTCCCGCCTTCTCAGGCGACGTCGCAATTCCAATCGCCTCGGCCACTGCACAATTGTTCAATCATTGCTCTCGCCCGGGACTCGAACCCGACCCTCATCAACCGGCGGATCGCCAGCGGCGCCCACACGCACTACACCACGCGGTCGCAAGCAATAAACGGGGGAGGAGGGGGTAGAGAAGAGTGCGGGGCGGCGAGAGAGCGGCGGCAGGGAGAGACGCAGAGAAAAAACACAAAAACGGGTTTCCGGGGTAATCTGGGCTGAAAATCTTGGATTTTTCGATGAAATCTAAGGAAATCGTGGATTTTATTGAATATGAAACGGATATTATTCCTTATTCTACTATTTAAACTGGGATTTTCGCTGTTTTTATGGGGTTTGCGTGGCGTTTTCTTGGCCACGCCCATTTATCGATTTTTTCAGAGCCAAGGACTTTAAAATGTGAAAAATCTCAGTGTTTTTTGATGAAAAATCAGGAAAAAACGTGGAAAAATGCGATTTGTGATGAGCAAGGATGTGATATTGAATGCGATGGGGCGGAGAGGGATAGCGTGATTTCGAAAAAACCCACGGATTATCGATTTTGTAATAGGTAGGGAAAGTTAGGCCATGGATGGATTTACTAGGCCATGAAATTCAAAAAATTCCAGATTTTTCACTTATAACACCCGAAAAAGCGAGGAAGGAAAATGGTTCATTTGGAGGAGCGGCACATGTGCCGAAGCGAATATTACAATGATTGTACATTGTGCTTTCTCTGTGAATGGGCAGGGATAATTGGTTTTTGCTTAATTTTTTGGTTTTCACTAAAAAATAAACATTTTTTTGAATTTTTTTTTCATGCGGAATTTCGGAGCATCGTACTAGACCAAAAATGAATAGCGGATTCGGAATCAGCGCGTTAAGCCGGTTCGAATGAGTATAATCATGCCTATATTCTGAGCAATTTTCGGAAAAATGGTCTCGCCGCGAATGAATTTTTCGACAGTAATCCCATTTTTTTGAAAATTGCTCAGAATATAGGCAAGATTATACTCATTCGAACCGGTTTAACGCGCTGATTACGAATATGAGCTTAGTTTTTGGTTTAAGACAATTTTGAAATTTTGTTCAAAATAATTTTTTTTGGAAAAAATTCAAATTTTTGAAATTTCCAAAAACTAAGTTCATATTCGTGATCAGCGTGTTGAGCCGGTTCAGAAAAGTATAATCATGCCTTTATTCTGAGCAATTTTCAAAAAAAGGGGATTACTGTAGAAAACTTCATTCGTGGCGAGACCATTTTTCGTAAAAGTGCTTCAAAATAGGTCATGATTATACTCATTCGAACCGGCTTGACGTGATGATTACGAATATGAACTTAGTTTTTGGTTTTAGACAATTTTGAATTTTTTTCAAAAATATTTATTTTTTTCAATGTTCCAATTTTTGAAATTTTCAAAAACTAAGTCCATATTCATATTCAGCGCGTTAAGCAGGTTCAGAAAAGTATAATCTTGCCTATATTCTAAGCAATTTTTGAAAAAATCGGGATTACTGTAGGAAACTTTTTTCGTGGCGAGACCATTTTTTTGAAAATTGCTCCAAACTTAGACAAGATTATACTTTTCTGAACCGGCTTAACGTGCTGATTTCAAATATGGGCTTAGTTTTTGGTTTCAGACAATTTTGAATTTTTTAAAATCTAAAATACTGTTGGTCAAAATTCCAAATTTGACTAAAATCAAAAACAAAATTCATATTCGGATTTAGCTCGTTAAGCTGGTTCAGAAAAGTATAATCATGCCTTTATTCTGAGCAATTTTCGAAAAAATGAGGATTACTGTAGAAAACTTTTTTCGTGGCGAGACCATTTTTTCTTCAAAATGCTTCAAAATAGGTCATGATTATACTCATTCAAACCTGCTTAACGCGCTGAATTCGAATATATACTTAGTTTTCAGTTTAGATCACTGCTCGAGAAAAAATTCAAAAAAATTTTTTTTTTTTTGAATTTTTTTTCCAGCTCTTTCCTATAAATGTTTAAAACAATGACGTCACCAATGACATTTCTCCCCTTTTTTCTCCCCCTATCAATACACAAACAGAGCCTCCTTTTCTCCCTTCGATCAGTTATCAATCATATACATACACACAAAACATTATACTGTCTGCGTCTCCACCCCTCACCATACTCTCTCGTTTTGCCATTTTTAGTCAACTGACAAGAAAAGAAACGATTTTAGGCGAAAATTGTCATTTTTTATTTTTGAAATTGAAATGTCAACGAAAATTGCGGAAATTTTAACGGATACAAAACTTATTTTTTTCAAGTATGAAGAGGTAAGGATTGCTAATACTTAATTTTTTTTTAATTTCAAAAAAAAAATTTTTAGAATTTTACCAGCAGAAATTCGGTCCGACTTCAGGTGGACCCGACCCCTTATATTTTGTACTGGCGATACAAGGATTTTAAGGTTTTCAAGACCAAAGAGGTAGGGGTGGAATTTCGGAGCATTTTTGTTTTTGAAAAATATTGTTGGATTCGGATTCAGGAGGTTAAGCCGGTTCGAATGAGTATAATCATGACCTATTTTGGAGTAGTTCAAAGAAAAGTCGGGTCTCGCCACGAATGAAGTTTTCTACAGTAATCCCATTTTTCTTCAAAATGCTCCAAACCTAGTCATGATTATGCTCATTCGAACCGGCCTTACGCGCTGATTACGAATATGATCTTAGTTTTGAGTTTTGGTCAAATTTGAAACTTTTGAAAAAAATATTTTTTGGAAAAAATTTCAAAAATTGACTAAAACTGGAAACTAAGTTCAGATTCGGATTCAGGAGGTTAAGCCGGTTCGAATGAGTATAGTCATGACTAGGTTTGGAGCAGTTTTCGAAAAAATGGTCTCGCCACGAATGAAATTTTCTACAGTAATCCCATTTTTCTTCAAAATGCTCCAAACCTAGTCATGATTATGCTCATTCGAACCGGCCTTACGCGCTGATTACGAATATGATCTTAGTTTTGAGTTTTGGTCAAATTTGAAACTTTTGAAAAAAATATTTTTTTGGAAAAAATTTCAAAAATTGACTAAAACCAAAAACTAATGTTATATTTGGATTCAGCAAGTTTTTCCGGTTTGAATGAGTATAAACATGACTACGTTTGAAGCAATTTTCAAAAAAAACCGGGTCTCGCCACGAACAAAGTTTCCTACAGTAATCCCCAATTTTTCGAAAATTGCTTAGAATATAGGCAAAATTATATTTTTCTGAACCGGCTTAACGCGCTGAATTCAAAAATATCGTTAGTTTTGAGTTTTGGTCAAATTTGAAAATTTTGAAAAAATATTTTTTTTTGGAAAAAATTCCAAAATTGACTAAAACCAAAAACTAATCCTATATTCGTATTCAGTGTGTTAATCCGGTTCAGAAAAGTATAATCATGACTATATTCTGAGCAATTTTCGAAAAAAGTTGGATTACTGTAGGAAACTTCTTTCGTGGCGAGACCCGATTTTTTTGAAAAATGCTCCAAAATGGGTCATGATTATACTCATTCAAACCGGCTTAACCTCCTGAATCCAAAAATATCGTTAGTTTTGAGTTTTGGTCAAATTTGAAAATTTTTTCCTAAAAAATTCCAAAAGTGACTAAAACTAAAAACTAAGTTCATATTCGAATTCAGCTCGTCAAGACGGTTCCGAAGAGTATAATCATGACCTATTTTGGAGCAATTTTCAGAAAAATAGGGATTACTGTAGGAAACTTCATTCGTGACAAGACCATTTTTCTTTAAACTTATCCAAAATAGGTCAAAATTATACTCATTCGAACCGGCTTAACGCGCTGAATCTGAATCTAGCAACCAAAATCAGTTTGGAGCAACTTCTGAAAATTTAGAGCTCTGAAATTTTCAAAAAAAAAAAAAAATTTTCCAGCTCGCCCACGAGAAAAACTACCTCTACTTGGAAAGAATTTATGATGTCCGTGTCGGTAAACCCACCGATTTCGACCTGGTTCTTCACGAAAAAAATTTCGAAAAAAATTTCTTGACTATTGTCAGTGGAGCGAGTATAACCAGCTTAAAGTTTACTCATTTTGTGTGTTTGGATAACGATGAGGTATAAATGAATTATCGATTTTTGATAAGAAAATATCGATTTTTCAGAAAAAACTTCGAGATTTCGCTAGCTGCTTGTTCAATTTAGTGCAACGGGTTAAGCGAGAAGAGCACGGATTACTGTATCACTTTAGGAAAAAATTGGCGCCGAAAATGTATGCAGCGTTTACGCAGAGATGTTTGGAAGAGGAGTTAGTTTATTTTTTTTTTTGTTGAAAAAATCGAAAAAAATTTTCGAAGTTTTTTTGGGGTGGAATTTCGGAGCATCGTTGTTTTTGAAAACTGGCTTCAGATTCGGAATCAGAAGGTCAAGCCGGTTCGAATGAGTATAATCTTGCCTATATTCTGAGCAATTTTCGAAAAAATGGGATTACTGTAGAAAACTTTATTCGTGGCGAGACCCGGTTTTTTTTGAAAATTGCTTAGAATATAGGCAAGATTATACTTTTCTGAACCGGCTTGACGCGCTGAGTACTAATATAAACTTAGTTTTTCATTTTAATCGATTTTTGAAAATTTTCCAAAAAAATTTTTTTTTCAAAAGTTTCAAATTTGACCAAAACCTAAAACTAAGTCTATATTCGGAATCAGCGCGTTAAGCCGGTTCAGAAAAGTATAATTATGACTAGTTTTGAAACATTTTTCCAAAAAATCGGGTCTCGCCACGAAAGAAGTTTTCTACAGTAATCCCCATTTTTCCAAAAACTGCTCCAAACCTAGTCATAATTATACTCATTCGAACCGGCTTAACACGCTGAAATCGAATATGAACTTAGTTTTGAGCTTTGGTGAAATTTGAAAATTTTTTTCGAAATATTTTTTTTTCCGAAAATTTCAAAGTTGACTAAAACCAAAAACTAGGTCTATATTCATATTCAGTGTGCCAAGACGGTTCGAATGAGTATAATTATGACTAGGTTTGAAGCATTTTAAATATTTGAAAAAATGGGATTACTGTAGAAAATTTCGTTCGTGGCGAGACCCGATTTTTCCAAAAACTGCTCCGAATCTAGTCATGATTATACTCATTCGAACCGGCTTAACGCGCTGATTACGAATCTGTACTTAGTTTTCAAGAACAACGATGCTCCGAAATTCCGATGGGTCAAAAATGGGGGAATTGTTTATTCATTAAAATCCAAGGGAAACCAAAAGATTCTCCAAATTAAAAAGTGTAGCTAACAGCAATTTATCCTCCAAAAGGATAGTCTTAGTATAACTAATCCAGTTTTCCACGTGGTTCCTTGCGCCAACAATCAAAAATCGATCGGATAATTCCAGAAGATTTTGCACATTTTTTTCTGAAATTTCTATCATTATTTTCCAATTTTTTTTCGTTTTTTCTTATCGCAGAGATTACTGTAGCTAGAGTACTGTACCTGTAACTTTTAAAGGATCATGTAAAACCAAGCTTAGCAAAATGGCAAAATCCTCGAAATCGACGCCCTCAATCTTAATCTCATTTATCGATTTTTCCATAAAATCCGATTCGAAAAGTGCTTTGAAATAATCGGAATGATAGGAGAGAAGCTGCAAAAAAAAAGGGGCGGGGCTTAATTTTTAAAGGGAAATTTGAATTACCGCCTTGTTAACATGCAATTTCTTCCCATCGACTAGCAAAATTGCATCGGTTTTTGGGGTTTTGGCGAACGTTTTTTCAATTGAAGACATTTTATTGATTTTTTTATTTTTAAGCGATTTTAGAGCTGAAAAATTAAAAAAAATTGGCTTAGAATGATGCAAGCGCGCTCTATTGAACTGATTTTTTAAAAATTTAAAATTTTTTGTTAAAAATCGATTGAAAGCTCGATTTTTAGATGATTTTCACGGTTTTGACATGAAAATTATCGATTTTTTGATTAAAAACCTAGTTTTTATCAAGAAAAATGGTCAAAAAATGACAAAAAATCGATAAAATTCAAATCGGGCTCTGCAATCGCGCTCTATCGAGAATTCATCGATAAAATATTGATTTTTCGATCAAATATTGATTTTTTGGTGTATTATCGATTTTGTAAAACCAAAAATCATGTTTTCACACTAAAATGGCTAAAAATCGATAAATATGCAAACGCGCTCCATTGCAAACTTTACCAAAATTCAAAAAGTCGATTGGAAATTCAAATTTAGATGATTTTTATCGATTTTTCTTCAAGAAATCGATAAATTTGAAGTTTTAAACCCTGGAAATGGTTAAGTGCAATGGAGCGTGTTTGCAGAAAAGTTGTCGAAATTTAATTTGAATTTTCCGTGAAAAAAAGGGGTTTTTCGTTTAAATTAACGATTTCTGGTATAAAAAATCGATAATTAATCAATAAATGCAAATGCGCCCTATTGAGAATATCGATTTTCAGGAAAAATCGCTATTTTTAGCGATTTTCGGGCAGAAAAATGGTTTTTAGGGTATTTTACCCAATTTGAGTCGATAAAATCAATAAAATCGATAAAAATCAACAGTTTTTTCTTCAAAATCAATAACAACAAAAATCAAGAAAAAAATCAATATTGAATCATATCAAAAAATCGATGACAAATGGCCACCTTCGTTTTATCGCTAAATCCGTTATAAACCGAATTCGAACGCAAATTTTTGAATTCGATGTTTGTTTTGAAGAGGAATAATCCATTAATCAATAAATCATTTAATCCATATCGATCCGCAATTCGAATTTTCTCCATTTTATCTTTTTTGACGGTGATTAGAAAGAGTTCCACGTGTCGTTTGGCGGCAGATATTTGAAATTGTTCACCCAAAGCGAGGAGACGTTCCGAATTGGATTCTGCAATGAAAACAGGTTGAATTAGGCTCCGCCCATTTTTTTTCGAAATTTTGAGAAATTAGGCTCCGCCCATTTTATGTAATTTTGTTAAAAGAAGCTCCGCCCAGTTTTGGGTATTTTGAAGTTGGGAAATTAGGCTCCGCCCATTTCTGGTTAAAATAGACTCCGCCCACTTTTAGCTTGATTAATTAGGCTCCGCCCATTTTTGGGGGATTTTCAGAAAATAAGTTTTTTTTTTCTAAATATTGATTTTTTTCAAATTTTGATGATTTAGGCTCCGCCCATTTTTAAAGAATTTTGATTCAAAAAATAGGCTCCGCCCACTTTCATGAAAAAAGTACCATTTAGGCCACGCCCATTTTTAGGTCATTTTTCATAAATTTCTGAAAACAAGCTCCGCCCACTTTTATCCATTTTTTGCGAAAAGTGGGCGGAGCTTAATGTCATTTAACTAGGCTCCGCCCACTTTTTAATTACTTTTCTAAAAAAAAAATCGATTTTCGAAAATAAGCCACGCCCACTTTTCAATAAAATTAAATAATTTCCGCTCATTTTTCAAAAACCATTGGGATTAGACTCCGCCCACTTTTAACTTTTCTACGGTTAAAAAAATAAGCCACGCCCATTTTTTACCTGTAACCTTCAACGGATTATGTTGAACGAGACTCAACAAAACGGCGAAATCCTCGAATTTAACGTCTTGAATGAGGAATTCTGGAGGCGATTTTTGGCCGGAATCCGATTCGAAAAGTGTTTTGAAATAGTCGGAATGATAGGAGAGAAGCTGCAAAAAAGAAAGGGGCGGGGCTTAATTTTAAATGGAAATTTGAATTACCGCCTTGTTAACATGCAATTTCTTCCCATCGACTAGAAGAATTGCATCGGTTTTCGGGGTTTTGGCGAACGTTTTTTCGAAGATTTCCGCGGTTTTTGACATTTCTAGCTAGTTTTTTGGCTGAAAATTCTGAAAAAAATAATTAGTGTAACTGCGCTCCATTGAGAATATATATATTTTTATTGAAAATGGCTGAAAATCGGTTAAAAACGGTGAAATTGGCGAAAAATTAGGGGAAAAATGAGGGAAAATTAAGTGTGAGCAATGACGGTGTTTGCGTACTTTGAAAGGTACAGTAGTCCTTTTTTTGAATTTTGAATTTTAAAAAATCGGTTTTTATTGGAAAATGCAAATGCGCTCTAACGAACTACAGCTGATTTTAGTGATATTTAAATAATCAATAGTTTATATTAAACTATTTTAAAATTTGAATTTAAAAAATTGAAAAAAAATTTATTTTTAACAACAAATTTATTTTTTCAAAAAATCAAGAAATCAACAATTGATTCGAATTAATATCTTCTAATTTTTTCTTCAATTCTGGAAGGGGGAGTTTGGGGAAAATATCATTCAAAATCACTTAAAAATTTTTTATTACTTTTAATTATAACAGCAGTTTTTTCTAAACTAAAAAGATGATCAAGGACTTTCGCTTTCGTTTTTTGAGAACATTTTGAAAATGTATCTGAAGAATTAGTAATATCATCTTTTTTTGAAAAAAGTTTCAAAGAATTATCAAGAAGTGTATCCAAATTGTATTTATCCGCCAAGACAACTTTTGTATTTCTTGGTAAGCCTGACAAGCAAATGAATATTTCCAAGAATCGAGTGGCAGCTGGAATATCGAATCGATCGGCGATTTCCAATAGGTTCTCGGCTCGTTCTTCTGAAATTTCTAAGTTTCGATTGACTGAAATTTCCACTGTTAAGGGCACAGTTTATTGATCCCCCAGAAATAATTTAGTGCCAATAATCTCGGAAACTTACTCGTCGGAGTGATCGCATTCTTCTGCAGGAGGCTTAAAACTGAAGCGAAATCCTCGAGGTTGACGTCTTGAATCGGGATTTCATCCATCGATTTTTCCATGAAATCCGAATTGAAAAGTGTCTTGAAATAGGAAGAATTGCATGAGAGAAGCTGCAAATTTAATTAAATAAAACCGCTGGTTTAAAGTCGTTGCCACACGAATTTGGGTCTTCAAAACTATTTTAATCGATTTTTCTCATAGCTATTAGAAAAAACCATAGTTGTCGAAACACGCTCAAGGCCCGGCCCGGCCCGGCCCGGCCGAAAAATGTTGGGCCACCGGCCCGGGTACTTGATTTTTTAACAAATAAATATAGGTTTTTTCTCAAAATTTTTCTGGAAACTGTCCAAAAGGTTTCATTTCGGAAAATTTAATCATTTGTTCACCAAAGTTCACTATCTAAAGCAATAATTTCAAGATAAAAGTTGAAATTTTTCAAGGCAAAAATTGCAACTTTGTGAATCCGGGCCCTTGTGGCCGGGCCGGGCCGGGCCTGTGGCCGGGCCGGGCCGGGCCGTGGCCGGGCCGGGCCGTAATATTTTTCATCTGGGCCCGGCCCGGCCCGGCCCGGCCACCGACAACTATGGAAAAAACCCATTAAAAATATTTTCTAACTCAAAATCCACTATAAACGGTCTAAAATAGTATTTTAAAAATACTCACCCCTTTATTAACATGTAATTTCTCTCCCCCGACAACCAAAATTACATCAGTATCCTCTGATTTAGCGAACACTGTCTCCCACTTCGCCAAAGCGTCTTAAAGAAAACTTAGTGAAACACGTCACTCAGAGAGCGATAGTGGCATTCCAGTGGCGGTTTCAACTGCGATTTAAGGCTACGTATCGCGCTTGAGCGTGCAAACGACACTCCGAAATCGCCACTGGTGCGCCACTCTGTTTCTGTGAGCCTAGGGGTGTAGCGAACATTGTATCCCTTAAATCGCAGTTGAAACCGCCACTGGAACGCCACTATCGCTCTCTGAGAGCATATCATCCGAAGATGAGTCACACGATCAGCGTTGACGCCAATCTCGCGTCGCTCAAATTGACACTGAAGTGCAACTTCTGCGGCGTTTTGAAGGAAAATTATCGAAAAAATTAAAATTCTGTACTTTCTACTTTGTTTAGAATCGCAAAACCTTGATTTTAAAACCGAATTTGAGATTTTTCATTGGAAATTCGAAGCGCTGATACACTTCGAAAGTCAGCAAAACAAAAACTTTATCAGCGCTTCGAATTTCCAATGAAAAATCTCAAATTCGGTCTTAAAATCAAGGTTTTGTGATTCTAGGCAACGTAGAAAGTACAGAATTTTAAATTTTTCGATAATTTTCCTTTTGAAAGCCGGGAAAGTTGAGCTCTCGTTGATTTCAGTGTCAATTTGAGGCGTCAAAGTCGATGTATGACATGCTTTTTTTTCTTTTGACGATGTGGAAGGGTGTAGCAAACGCTGTGTTATGGATGATGGGAGTTTCCGACATTTTTTTGGCTGAAAATTCTGAAAAGTTTCGAATTTTTACAAAAAAGCAGTGAGATTAGAGCAAAATAAAAATATTAAAGTTAATAAAAACTTTTTTCAAAATTAATCAAAAAAACATTTTTTAACAACAGGTTCATTGAAAGAATTAACGAAATCAACAAATCAACAGATATTTCAGGCAATTGCGCTCCATTGCAGAAAATTATTCTCAAAGAATTTTCCTCGAATTTTAGAGTTTTCAATGGAGCGCGATTACAGACTTCTTAAAATTATTCTCACATACAACAACGATAAGTTCCGAAAAACCTGTCGAACAGTTTCAGTTTGGTGTCTGAAGAGAATGTTCCAATTTTAAAATGAAAATCGCAATACTGGTTTCTATTAGTGTACGAATCGATTGTTTTATCTAAAAGATTATTCAATTTCAATTTGTCCGCAATGAGAAGTTTTTCCAAATTCGAAAACTCATTGGAAACTGAGACAAAACGTTCCAATTGCCGTTTCGGATTGTTCAGCATAAATCGATCGGCTACTTCGAACAAACCTTCGATGTTATATGCTGAAAAAGTATTTCTGGTATTTATTTTAAGTCAAAAATATATAATTTACTGTAAATTTCAAGTGGATTATCTTGAATCAGGCTCAAAACAGTAGCAAATTCCTCGAAATTGACATCTTCAATTGGAATTTCTTCCATCGATTTTTCCTTGAAATCCGAATTGAAAAGAGTTTTGAAATAGGCCGAGTTATAGGAGAGATGCTGCAAAAAAGGTCGTGGCTTAATTTAAAAGAAAACTTGAATTACCGCTTTGTTAACATGTAATTTCTTTCCTTCGACAACCAAAATTGCGTCCGTATCCTCTGATTTAGCGAAAGTTTTTTCGTAAATGCTAAGTTCCGGAGTTTCCGACATTTCTCTGCTGAAAATTCTGAAAAATCCGGATTATTGAGAAGAAAATTTAGTAAAAACAAGGAATCATAAACAAGGGCAAAATTGAATTTTTACTTTAGAGATACGAAAATGCGCTCTATAGATTTGAACAGCATTTTCCAATTATTATTTAAATAATAAAAAGTTTCATAAACTATTTTCAAGATTATTTAACAAATATTATTTTTTAACAACAAGTTTATTCAAAAAACATCAAAAGATTAAATTTACTCTCCGTGAACACAACTGTACATAGAAAAATACTTATCGAACAGTTTCGCTTTGGTATCTGCAGAAAGCTTTTCAGTTTTATTGTAAAAATCAAAAAAATCCTCTTTTTTATAGAATGACCAAATAATGGCATTTCGAACATTATTCAATTTGCATTTATCTGCAATAACGATTCTTTCGAAATTCGAAAACTCGGTTGAAGTTTGAACAAAACGTTCCAATTGCAGTTTCGGTCCGTTTAGTATAAATCGATCGGCTACTTTGAACAGATTTTCGATGCTACGTTCTAAAAGAAATATTTTAAATATTTAGGATCAAAAATATGTCACTTACTATAAATGTGGAGCGGATTTGGTTGCACAAGACTCAAAACAGTAGCGAAATCATAGAAATTGACATCCTCAATCGGAATTTCTTCCATCGATTTTTCTTTGAAATCCGAATTGAACAGTGTTTTGAAATAAGGGGAGTGAATAGAGAGAAGCTGCAAAGAAAATTTTTTAAAACCATATTCGATATTTTCTTCTCTGACTCCTAACAATCGCCCCCAACTGACAAAAATACTCACTCCCTTGTTAACATGCAATTTCTTTCCTTCGACAACCAAAATTGCGTCAGTATCTTCCGATCTGGCGAACGTCTCTTCGTAGCTGCACATTTCCGGACTGAAAATACTTTTGAGTGGGAAATACAGTGAAAAACAGTTAATTATTAAGAAAATTAAAGATAAACCCGAGAATTCCAGAAGATTTCTAGAGTGAGCAATGAGGGTGTTTGCGTACTTTGAGAGGTACAGTAGTCCTTTTTATGAATTAAAAAAAGATTTATATTTGAAAATGCAAATGTGCTCTATCGAACTGGGACGAATTGATGTTATTTATTTAAATAATTAATAGTTTTGACCAACTATTTTCAAAAAAAAAAACCAAAAAAAAAATTTTAACAACAGATTTATTCAAAAAATCAACAAAATCAACAAGTAATTCGAATTGAATACTCTGCAATCGCGCTCCATTGCACAGAACTATTCTCGAAACTTAACAATTTTATTGATATTTAGAGTTTTCAATGGAGCGCGATCGCCGAGTTTTTGATATTATAATTAGTAACAGCAACACCGATTTAGGGCAAACTTTTCAAACAGTTTCGCTTTGGAGTGTACAGAGAGTTCTTTAATTCCATTCTTATGAAAATCACAAAAATCGTTCCTAATTTTATATAATTCAACAGCCTTATCTCGAAGATTATCCAATTTGAACTTGTCAGCAATGACAATTTTTTCGAATTTCGAAAAGTCGTTGGAAAGTAATACAAAGCGTTCCAATTGTTGTTTCGGTCCGTTTAGCATGAATCGATCGGCTAGTTCGAACAGAATTTCGATGTTATATTCTGAAAAGCAGTTCAATTAGATATGAGTCCAAAAATATATCATTTACTGAAAATTTCGAGCGGATTGTGTTGAACCAGACTTAAAACAGTCGCGAATTCATATAAGTTGACATCATCAATCGGGATTTCATCCATCGATTTTTCCTTGAAATCCGAATTGAACAGAGCTTTGAAATAAGGAGAGTGGCATGAGAGAAGCTGCAAAGAAAACTTTTCAAAACCACATTCGATATTTTCTCCTCTAACTCCTAACAATGGCCCCCAACTGACAAAAATACTCACTCCCTTGTTAACATGTAATTTCTTTCCTTTGACAACCAAAATTGCATCAGTATCCTCCGATTTGGCGAACGTCTCTTCGTAGCTGCACATTTCCGAACTGAAAAATCAAGATCTTTTGATAAAAACTAGGAAAAAAAAATACTTTTGAGAAGGAAATACAGTGAAAAAAAGGGTCATTATTAAGTAAATTGAAGATAAATTCGAGAATTCTAGAAGAATTTAAAAGTGAGAAATAACAGTGTTTGCGTATTTTGAGAAGTACAGTAGTCACATAAATTTAAAAATTCATCGAAAGCTGCAAATACGCTCTATCGAACTAGAACGAATTGAAAATGATTATTTAAATAATTAATAGTTTTAAATTAAACTATTTTCAAAATTAAAAAAACAAAACAGAAATTTTTTAACAACAAATTTATTTTTTTAAAAAATCAACAAAATCAACAAGTAATTCGAATTGAAAACTCTGCAATCGCGCTACATTGCAAAATACTATTTTCGAAACTTGGGCTATATTTTAATTGATTCTAAAAGTGTTCAATGGAGCGCGATTGCCGAAATTGTAGAATTACTTTTCGTAACAGCAAAACATTTCGCCGGTAAACCTGTCGAACAGTTTCGCTTTGGTATCAGAAGACAGCTTATTTCCAGCACCGTTATGAAAATCGCAAAAATTCTTTCTAGTTGCATATAATTGAGCCGTCTTATCCACAAGATTATCCAATTTGAACTTGTCAGCAATGACAATTTTTTCGAATTTCGAAAAGTCGTTGGAAAGTAATACAAAGCGTTCCAATTGTTGTTTCGGTCCGTTTAGCATGAATCGATCGGCGATTTTGAACAGATTTTCGATGTTGAATTCTGAAAAGCAGTTCAATCAGATATGAGTTCAAAAATATATCATTTACTGAAAATTTCGAGCGGATTGTGTTGAACCAGGCTTAAAACAGTCGCGAATTCCTCGAATTTAACATCTTTAATTGGAATTTCATCCATCGATTTTTCCTTGAAATCCGATTCGAACAACGCTTTGAAATAGTCGGAATGATAGGAGAGAAGCTGCAAAAAAAAGGGGTGGGGCTTAATTTAAAAGGGGAATTTGAATTACCGCTTTGTTAACATGCAATTTCTTTCCTTTAACAACCAAAATTGCATCGGTTTTGTCCGATTCGGCGAACGTTTCTTCGTAAATGCACATTTTCTGACTGTAAAATCAATTAAAAGTGAAATTACTTTTCAGATTTTAAGAAAAAATCGATGTTAAATAAGTTGAAGCGCATTTAAAAATGAATATTAAAATAATTAATCGTTTTAAATTAAACTATTTTCAAAATAAAATGAAAAAACAAAAAAAATTTTTAACAACAAATTTATTTTTTAAAAAATCAACAAAAATTCAACAACAGATATTTCAGTCTGTTTGAAATTCATTTTTTTTAATCGATTTTATTGGAAAATGCAAATATGCTCTATCGAATTGGAGTAATTATCAACGAAAATTCAAATAATTAATAGTTTAAACAAACTATTTTCGAAATTAACAAACAACAAATTTCAACAACAATTTCATTAAAATATTAATGAGATAACAGAATATTCAAATTTTCAGTGACACAAATTATAGTTTTCGAAGTATTTATCGAACAATTTAAGTTTAACATCTGAAGATAACCATTTAGTGTTATGATAAAAATCATGAAATTTATCTTTACTATCGTACGATTTCATAGTATCTTCTAGCAGATAATTCAATTTGTATTCATCTGCCAATAGAATTTTTGTGAAATTCGGAATCTCCTTGGAATGTATGACAAAACGTTCCAATTGTCGTTTCGGATTGTTCAGCATAAATCGATCGGCTATTTTGAACAGATTTTCAATCTCTTCTTCTGAAAAAGTATTAAAATTATGTGATTCATTTGTTCTCAATTTCTTTGTATGCTTTTTTTATGCGTGGATCAACTTCTAAATAAAAAATATATATAAACGTGGTAAACAAGGCAAAAAGTTAATTTTTGGGCAATACATAAAAACTTCACCTACTCTTAATCGGCAGCGGATTATCTTGTACCAGACTCAATAACGTCGCAAATTCCTCGAATTTAACATCTTCAATTGGAATTTCTTCCATCGATTTTTCCTTGAAATCCGAATTGAACAGTGTTTTGAAATAAGGGGAGTGAATGGAGAGAAGCTGAAAAATGGGCGTGGCTTAATTTATGTTTTTTTAAATTTGAATTACCGCTTTGTTAACATGCAATTTCTTTCCTTCGACAACCAAAATAGCGTCAGTATCCTCAGATTTGGCGAACGTCTCTTCGTAAATGCTTATTTCATTTTTGGGAGTATTGGCCATTTTCAGTTCGAAAATGTGGACTTTTGGCTGAAAATTCTGAAATTTAAGTAATTTAATTGCAAATATTGCTTGAAAACGCATTTCAAAAAGTGAACTTCTAGTGAAATTCGAGAAAAATTAGGGGTGAGCAATGATGGTGTTTGCGTACTTTGAGAGGTACAGTAGTCTTTTTTTTAAATTAAAATTATTGATATTTTTCCGCATTAGAGCGCGTTTACGCTAATTATTCAATTAAAAAAAAATAAATCTTAGTAAAATAAATCATAGTTATAAATTAAACTATTATCAAATTTCACAATCCAAAAAAAAATATTTTTAAACAACAACTTTATTCCAAAAAAAAAACAACAAAATCAACAAAGGAAAACCGTGTAATCACGCTCCAATTTCATCGATTTTTATTGAAAAAAATCGATTAAAATCGCTAAAAAAATTCAAAAATATCAATGGAGCGCAATTATCGATTTTTTTCCAAACAAATCAAAAAACAAAAAAAAATCAAAAAATAAGTTAGCAACAGAGCACCTATGCATTATCACTATCCATCCTGTGTCTCTTAGCTCCGCCCCCTTCGTAACGCTCCAAAATATGATTCATATGTGGATTAATCTGCATCAATCGATCAAAAAAACGGGCTTTGGTTCGTTCCGAAAATCCGGCGAATATCGAAACGAAATAGACATCGCTCTTTTTCTGGAACATTCTTAGAGCTTGGGTTAACAGTTTATCCAATTGAAAACGATCCGCCAAAATAAGTTTTCGAGCTTGTTGAAGTCCGGAAGCCAGGAGATACATTTCAATGTAATTAGTGGCTCCTGGGAGTAAGAAGCGTTCGGCTAATTCCAGAAGATTCTCCAGATTTCTATCTGAAAAACAATATTTAAAAAAAAAGAAATTTTTAGGCCACGCCCACTTTTTGGAATCTCAAAATACCGATTTTGAACCAAAATTGGCCATTTTAGGACCAAAAATAGCCATTTTCGAATAGCGGAATTTCGGAGCATCGTTGTTTTTCAAAACTAAGTTCATATTCGGAATCAGCGTGTTAAGCCGGTTCGAATGAATATAATCATGACTAGGTTTGGAGCAATTTTTGAAAAAAATCGGGTCTCGCCACGAACAAAATTTCCTACAGTAATCCCAAAACCTATTTTTTCTCAAAATGCTCCAAACCTGGTCAAGATTATACTCGTTCGAAGCGGCTTGACCCCCTGATTCTGAAAATGTCACTTTTATGGAATTTGGACCAAAATTGACCTTTTTAGGACCATTTTTCACTGAGCGGAATTTCGGAGCATCGTTGTTTTTCAAAACTATTTTCATATTCGAATTCAGCGAGTCTTTCCGATTCAGAGAACTATAATCATGACTAGATTCCGAGCATTTTCCGAAAAAATCGGGTCTCACCACGAACAAAGTTTTCTACAGTAATCCCAAAACCTATTTTTTCTCAAAGTGCTCTAAAACTAGTCATACTTATACTCATTCGAACCGGCTTAACCTCCTGAATCCAAAAATAACATTTTCAAACTTTAAGCTCCGCCCCTTTCCCAAGCCCAGCCCCTTTTCTCACCTCTCAACGATAGTGGTCTCGGATGAACGAGGCTTAGCAGAACGGCGAAATCCTCTAATCCAACGTCTTCAATCGGAATTTCATTCATCGATTTTTCCTTGAAATTCGAATTGAAAAGGGCAGCGAAATAGTCCGAGTGACAGGAGAGAAGCTGTAAAAAGGGGCGTGGCTTAATTTTTTTTGTTTTGAGAAAAAAAAAGGTATTTTTAGAATCAGCGTGATAAACCGCTTCGAATAAGCCTAATTTCATTAATTTTGGGAAATTTCGAAAAAAAATTTTTTGGGTCCCACCACGAAAATCAATTTTCTACCGTAACCCGCCCATTTTTGATCGGATTTCAAAAGTTTTGGTATATTCGGATTCAGCGCGTTAAGACAGTTCGAATGAGCATAAACATGACTAGGTTTGGAGCATTTTGAGAAAAAATCGGGATTACTGTAGAAAATTTTGTTCGTGGTGAGACCCGATTTTTACGAAAAATGCTCAGAATCTAGTCATGATCATAGTTTTCTGAATCGGGAAAATGCGCTGAATTCGAATATGACAATAGTTTTGAAAAACAACGATGCTCCGAAATTCCGCTATCTTTAAAATGGCTATTTTTGGTCTTAAAACCGCTAAATTTGGTCCAAAATCCATAAAAATGACATTTTTGGAATCAGCGTGTTAAGCCGGTTCGAATGATCACAAAGATTTCAAAACAAAAAAAAGAATTACCCCTTTGTTAACATGCAATTTCGTATCCTGTACCACCAAAATCGCATCAGTCTTTTCCGTTGGACTAAATGTCCACTCGTAGATATTGTATTCCGGACTCTCCGCCATTTTAGCCTAAAAACTGGGAATTTGAAAAAAAAAAAAGGAAAAAATGCAATCGCGCTCCATCGTAAAATGCTAAAACTTCAATTTTATCGATTTTTATTGGAAAAAAAAATGAAAAAATCGCTGAAAAAAGGGAATTTAACTTAAAAATTGAAGTTTTCGTAAATTTAGCTAATTTGCAATGGAGCGCGATTGCTCTATATCGACTTTTAGAAATTTAAATCGGTAAAAATAACGATTTTTGCTTAAAAACTGAGAAAATCAAGGGAAAATTTGGGTTTTTTGAATGAATTTCAAGTTTTTTAATGAAAATTTAAATTTTTAAACAAAAAAAAAGCTAGGTTAACAGTAGAGCGCGATTGCAGCATTATTAAAAAGTGTGTTTTTAACTAATTTTTTCAATAAAAATTGATTTTTTTTTTCTAGAAAAAAGGAAAATTTAAAGCTAATTTCAATAGAAAAAAGACCCAAAAATTGGGATTAAAAAGATAAATTTCAGGAATTTTAATATTCAAAAAAAAAAAACCTTTTTATGAAAAAAAAAACAACAAAAAAGGCAATAACAGGGGTTATTACTATGTACATTAACAACATAAAAAAAACCAGAAAGAAGTGCGAAAAATTGAAGAAAAAATCCAAAAAAGGGGAAACTTCAAGGGAAAAATAGGCTAAATTATGTACATTTTTTACATGAAAATGCGATAAAAATCTTTAAAATGGGAGAAAAAAAATAGAAATTTTGGATAAAAATCTAGAAAAATTAACGAAACATGTACATTTTTAACATGAAAAAACTCAGAAAAATTAACAAAAAACCAACAAAAAAATCCAATTATTTATTACACGCCTCTTCGATCAATTTCGCATGTTTCTTCACAGCTGGAAGATCGAAATCATCAGCCAATTTATCCAGGGACATCCGGAAATCCACTGCAAAAAAAAAATAGATTTTGGGATAATTAGTACAGTAATCCTAGAAATGGATACAGTAATCTTAAAGAGCAGCTACAGTAACCTAAACAATAGTAATCCTTGAACTATCTATCATAACCCAAATTACAGTAATCCCAAAAATAAATATAGTAACCTAAATGACAGCAATACCAGTAATAGCTACCGTAACCCCAAAAACAGCTACAGTAACCTAAACTACAGTAGTATTACCTACAGTAACCCCGAAAACAGCTACAGTAACCTCAGCTACAGTAATCCTAAAACTATCTACTGCTACCTTATGTACAGTAACCCTAAGCTTTCCTACTACCGTAATCCTTACCTCTATTACAAAAAGTATAAGATTGATCATGAACCATTCCAATCATCGCTTCAAAAACACTCATTTCATCCGGTTCCACCGAAAAAATCGGAATCTCCGATCCCCATTTGAATAGCTCCTTGAAATAGTCCGAATGATACGAGAGAACCTGCAAAAAAAGGGGCGTGGCTTAATTTTTCTTTTTTGAAAATGATATTTTTGGTATCAGCGCGTTAAGCCGGTTCGAATAAGCCTAATTTCATTCATTTTGCAGAATTTTGGAAAAAAAATTTTGGGTCCCACCACGAAAACCAAATTTTCTACCGTAACCCGCCAATTTTTGGTCATATTTCGAAAATTTTATTATATTCATGATCAGCGCGTTGAGCCGGTTCGAATGAGTAAAATGATGACTGGGTTTGGAGCAATTTTTGAAAAAATGGGTTACTGTAGGAAATTTCGTTCGTGACAAGACCCGATTTTTTCGAAAAATGCTTCAAACCTAGTCAATATTATAGTCATTCGAACCGGCCTAACACGCTGAATCGGAAAATATCATTTTCGTGGAGTTTGGACCAAAATTGACATTTTTAGGACCATTTTTCACAGAGCGGAATTTCGGAGCATCGTTGTTTTTCAAAAATTTTTGCATATTCGGAATCAGCGCGTTAAGCCGGTTCGAATGAGTATAATCTTGACTAGGTTTGAAGAAATTTCCGAAAAAATCGGGATTACTGTAGAAAATTTAGTTCGTGGTGAGACCCGATTTTTATGAAAAATGCTCAGATTCTAGTCATGATTATAGTTTTCTGAATCGGGAAGACTCGCTGAATTCGAATATGATAATAGTTTTAAAAAACAACGATGCTCCGAAATTCCGCTATGGCTATTTTTGGTCCTAAAACGGCTAAATTTGGTCCAAAATCCATAAAAATGATATTTTCGGAATCAGCGTGTTAAGCCGGTTCGAATGGTCACAAAATTTCAAAAAAAAAAAAAAATAATAATTACCTCCTTATTAACCCTCAATCTCTCTTTTCCAACCACCAAAACTGCATTCATTCTCTTCGATTTTTCCACTTTTTTCTCATAAATCTTCGCTAATCCAATCGATTCTCGATCCTTGCTCATCATATCATAAATCCGATTCTTCTGATTGTTCATCCGATAAACCTGAGCTTGTCGATCGATAATCTTAGCTTTCGTTCGATCCGTGAATTTATCACATCCGATAATTCTCAAAAACTCTTCCGGATGACTCATTTTCGATATAGCATGATCCATAAGATTGCTCATTGGAAAATCATCGGATAATGAGATTTTTGAGGTTTTTGATTCGTTTGAAGCGATTATACGGAGTTCCAATTGATGGGTGGCCGCTCGGAGGGAGAAGACACGGGCGATTAGAAGGAGACGTTCGATTCGGCGACCTGGAATTGGGTTACTGTAGTTTTGAGAAAATTAGGAAAAAAAAGGGTTTTGTAGTCCTCTCGGACAAGATATTTTCAATTTTTTTGGTTTTTTTTCAGGCATGTCCGAGGCATGCGTTTCGCCGCGTTCAGAACTGCAAAATTTACTGTAGTGTGGCGCGTCGCGGTTTCCGTTTTCAGCCTTTTTCTGAAAAATCAAGCGAAAAATAATTCTTCAAACTAAAATAATTGTCTTCGCTGGAAAATAAGCTTTATTTTGATATAAAGTTCGATACATTTATTTGCAAAAAAATAAAACGCTCGATTTTCGAAAATCGCTCGAAATTTTTATTTTTAAAGATAATCAGGAAAAACTTTATAGTAAAATAAAGCAAATTATTTTCTAAAGACGATTATGCCGGTTTAAAGTGATATTTTTCGATAAATTTCTCAAAAAAAGCTGTAATTTGGCTCGAAAAATGCGACCGCGACGCGACCGCGACGTACCACGCTACCATAAGCCTTGCAGTTGTGGCACGTTTCTCGAGCGGCAGCGGACATCACTGTTTTTTTTCAAAATTTTATCGAATTCGATGATTTTCCTATTTTTGTACTCCTCGTGGACAATGTTATTTTTTCGATTTTTTCGGGTTTTTTCAGTTTTTCAAAGTTTTGTAGTCCTCGTGGACTAGCTTTTTGGATTTTTTCCAATTTTTTAAAAATCAAAATCAAAATTTTCAAAGTTTTTGGGCGTTTTTTGAGCAAATTTGGACTTTTTTCGGTTTTCGATTTTTGTACTTCTCGTGAACAAGCTTTTTCGGGTTTTTGGCATTTTTCGATTTTTCAATTTTGTAGTCCTTGTGGACAAGATTTTAAACATTTTTTCAATTCATTGAAATCAAAATCACAGTTTTTTGGAAGTTTCTGGGCTTTTTTGCGCAAATTTGGACTTTTTCCGATTTTCCATTTTTCATTATTGTACTCCTCGTGAACGAGTCATTTTGATTGAATTTTTAGTTTGAGACAAAATTAGAAAAATTACGAAAATAGGTTTTGTAGTCCCCGTGGACAAGTTTTTCTTTCGATTTTTAAAGGTTTTTTTAGTTTTTAAGATTTTCCATTTTTGTACTCCTCGAGGACAATTTTTTTCGGGGGGTTTTTTTTTAATTTGCGATTTTTTCAGTTTGTACTCCTCGTGGACAATTTTTAAAAGGTTTTCTTTCGATTTTTTCGAAATTTATAGCTTTTCTAGCTTTTGTAGTCCTAGTGGACAAGCCATTTTGATAGAATTTTAGAAATGAGCAACTTTTGAAAGTCGAAAAAAAAATGGGATTTTGTAGTCCTCGTGGACAAGTTTTAAGCCTTTTTTGGACCAAAATATCTCTATAATCTTTAGAAAAATGGGAAAAAAGTTTTGTAGTCCTCGTAGACAAGTTTTTCGTGTTTTTTTTTCCATTTTTTCTTAATTTCACATTTTGTACTCCTCGTGGGCAACTAACCTTCTGGTGATAATGGTTCCTCCGTCACTTGACTCATCACAATCGCAAAATTCACAAATTCCACTTTTGGAAAACGGATTAGAGGGTACGGTTTGTGAGGAAGATGACTGTTGAATAGATCGTTGAAATAGTCAGAATGGAAGCAGAAGAGCTGAAAAATGATATGATTTAGGGGTTTTTTTTAGTGGAAATTAGTGGAAAAATTGGCTATTTTTAGGGGAAAATAGGAAAATTTTTAGATTTTTTTTTAATTTTTGGACAAAAAATAGACATTTTTAAATGAAAAAATTGGATTTTTTGAATTTTTCCGGCTTTTTCACATCAATTTTTATAGATTTCAAAGTAAAAAATGGTTAAAAATTGATTTGAATGTAATTTAAATTTCTTTCTATTTAATCTGTGATTAAAATACAAATTTTTAGCTTAGAAACAGGTTTTTCGACTATTTTTTCAATTTTTAGTGAAAAATTGGTTAAAATTTCTATAAAATTTTGAATTTTTACAGTTAAAACAAGATTTTTCCACTATTTTTCATAAATTTAGGCTTAAATTATAGATTTTTCCGTCAATTTTCACATTTTTTGGCTCAAATTAAAGGGTTTTTTTCAACAAAATTCATAGTTTTCCCCTTTTTCTTTTGTTTTCAATATTTCCAAAATTAAAAAACGCTTACCGCTTTATTAACATGTAATTTCTTTCCCTCAACCATAAAAATCGCATCAGTCTTGTCGGATTGAAGAAATGGCTTCTCGTAGATTGAAATTTCCTCGGTTTCCGTCATTTTTGGTGTTAGATCTGGGTTAGATTTGGCTGAAAAAGGGGGATTTTAGGGGGAAAATGGGGAAAAAAAATAGAAAAAAAGAGAAAAATATAGATAAAATGGGAGAAATGACCCAACAATTAACAGAAAAGGAAAAAAAAATTGAAATTTCAAAAAAGAAAAAATAACTTTATACACAAAAATCAACAAAAAAGGGAAAAATAGCGGAAAAAAACATATTTTTAACAGAAAAATGACAAAAAATGATCAAAAATGGACAAAAAATGAGCTTTTTAAAGGAAAAATCACAAAAAAATCGACTAGAAATCTTAATTTTAACAGAGAAAGTCAGAAAACAGCATTTTTAACACAAAAAAAAGCAAAAAAAAAGATAAAACTCAACAAAAAATCACATTTTTAACAGAAGAGAAATCACATTTTAAAAATCTAGATTTTAACAGAAAAATGGGTGAATTTAAATGAAAACTGATGGAAAAATGACCAAAAAACCTATTTTTCTTTAAAATTCACAAAATGCCATAAAAAATGATGAAAAACCTAGATTTTAACATGAAAATGTACAAAAAGCCCGATGTTTACATTAAAACCCCCTATTTTTGGTTTAAAATTCACAAAATGCTATAGAAATGATGAAAAATTGAGATTTTAACATGAAAATGTACAAAAATTCCGAAAAATCACTATTTTTGTCTTAAAAATCACATTTTTCTGCAAAAAAAAACAGTAAAATGAGATTTTTAACTTAAAAATGATGAGAAAATCTCATTTTTAACACAAGAAATGTACAAAAATTGCTAAAACTCAACAAAAAGTGTACAAAATAGCTAAAAAAAAATCTCGATTTTCAAATGAGAAAATCTCATTTTTCACCTAAAAATATACTAAAAATGTTAAATTCACCTTTCAAAAACATAAAAATCACATTTTTCACTGAAAAAAACCTATTTTTCACCTAAAAATCCTTGAAAACCCCCATTTTTACAATGAAAAACTCGGATTTTTCGCTTGAAAAACTCTAAAAACCCCCATTTTTACATCAAAAACCCCCTTTTTTCACATAAAACTAACAAAATTCACATAGAAATGCTCAAAAACCCTTAAAATCTTGATTTTTCCACCCAAAAACTCACAAAATTCAACAAAACATGCACAAAAATCTTAAAAATCACAATTTTCCATCTAAAAACCCTCATTTTTCACTCAAAAATTCAAAAAATTCGCCTAAAAACCCCCTAATAATCAGTCCTGCTCTTTCTCAAAACCAAATCACTTTGTCTCATAAAAACCTCCGTTTTCGTCTTTTCCGTCAATTCCAAATATGCAGTAATCCGAATGACGTCATCCGGTCGAGGACATCTCCCAAGAGTATTCCGTATCAAATAAACCATATCATATTGATTAGCGATTCGAATTTTCAATTCAAGGGAGGCATCGGATGACATTAACATGAGCTCCAGGATCCGTTTGGCGCCAAGGAGGAGGAAACGGTCCGTCACTTTTAGGAGACTATCGATTGATGAGATTTTTACTGGAATTGGATTACTGTAGTTTAGATTGGTTTTGGAAAATTGGAAAATTTGTAGTCCTCGTGGACAAGTTTTATCATTTTTAAGGCTTAGAAATCATTTTTTAGGCATAAAAACCCAAATTTTAGGCTTAAAATCTTACTTTTAGCTCAAATATCATATTTTTAAGCTTAAAAACCCTATTTTCAGGCTTAAAATCTTACTTTTGGATCAAATATCATATTTTTAAGCTTAAAAACCCTATTTTTAGGCTTAAAATCTTGTTTTTGGCTCAAATATCATATTTTTAGGCTTAAAACCCCTATTTTTAGGCTAAAACGCTCTTTTTTAGGCTTAAAACCCCTTTTTTCAGGCTCCAGACATAGGCCACCTTTTCCAAAAAAAAAAATTGTCCACGAGGACTACAAAAACCTACATTCTGGTATCCTCGCTGTTGGTCGAAGAATTGCTAAGACTCGAATCAAATCCTCATATTTCACATCCTCCAATTTAATCTCATTCATCGATTTTTCCATGAAATCCGAATGGAATAGGGCGCTGAAATAGTCGGAAGCCGCTGATAGGACCTGAAAGATGAGATTTAGGGGGTTTTTGGGATTTTTTTAGTGAAAATTCACTGAAAAATGAGCTATTTTTAAGGAAAAACTCTTTAAAACCCTGAAAAAAGATGTATTTTTAAGAAAAATTGTAGAAAAAACGGGATTTTTAACGATTATTTATTGAAAAATCCATTTTTTCAGTACTTTTTCAATTGAAAAAACTCCAATTTTTCAAAAATTTTAGGCTAAAATAGCGATTTTCAGCTGATTTCTGACGTAAATTGGAGTCTTTAGGCTCAAAAAACCGACTTTTCAGCGAAAAATCATTAAAAATGATGGACTTTTCGCTATTTTTCCATTTTTAGCAAGAATTTCCCGAATTTTTAGCTTAAAAAACTCAAAAATCTTATTAAAAATACAGATTTTTCACGAAATTTGGTAGTTGTTGTCATAATTTAGCTCGTTTTTAGTCAAAAAACTCTAATTTAGGCTTAAAATCCCGGAAAATGGTTAAAAAATCCCGTTTTTCATGAAAAATCCGGATTTTATCGGTATTTTTAAATTTTTATTCGAAATTTATCAGAAAATCGGGATTTTTAGGTTGAATTTCGATTAAAATTAGACTTTTTAAGCTTAAAAATCAGGGAAATCTTTTAAAAATTAGGTTTTTCATGGTGAAATTGAGTTTTTCGGTTATTTTATCAGTTTTTATTGGATTAACAAGCAAAAATAACAGTTTTCAACTGTTTTTGGTTTAAAAACAACGAAAAATCGTTAGAAAATCGAATTTTTATTCGAAATTTGGAATAAAATCGGGATTTTGACCGTTTTTTCCTAGTTTTTAGGGGTTTTTTGTCTATTTTAAGTGATTTTTCTAGTTTTTTAGGGTTTTTATTCAAATTTCAAGCTAAAAACTCTCTAATTTCCCCAAAAAATCTAAATTAAGTTCAAAAATTCATAGTTTTACACAAAATTTCCGGGTTTTTATCAATTTTCAAGCTATTTTTCTAGTTTTTTGGGGTTTTTTCGGGTTTCTAATTCAATTTTTATTCTAAAATCATTCTAATTTCGCCAAAATCTCAAAATAACTTCATTTTTCCGGCTTTTTCGCCGATTTTCAGGATTTTTTCTTATTTTTTTCGGTTTTTTTTTGTTTTTCAACCAATTTTCTAGCTAAAAACCCTCTATTTTCCCCAAAAAATTCAAAAAATCTGACTAACCGCCTTATTAAGATGAATCCTCTTCTCCTCGACTACCAAAACCACATCATTCCCCTCCGATTCCCCAAATAATCCATCAATCGGTGTTTCTTCTCTAACCACCGGTATCTCAATTCGATTCTTCTTATATTTCAATGTCATCATTCGATCGAATAGTTTAGCCTTAGTCGATTCTGTGAATCCTTTCCATTCCTCCTCATCAACCAATAAATCCATGTTTTCTGTTGATTTCAGAAGCATTTCCATTAATATGTTTAGATTGTGTCGATCGGCAAGAATTAGTTTTTGGGATGATGGCATTTTGGCTGTGGTTAGATACAGTTCAAGATGTTTTTTGACGTAATCAGAGAATTCAAAGCGATCGGCCAGTTTTAGTTGGTTTTCGATCTTTGATTCTGCAAGAAAATAGCTTAGAGATATGGCCTAGGATTCGGAAAAATCTTTCAGCCCTTTTAAAGGTTTCAAATCATATTTTTAAGGCTTAAAGTTTTATTTTTAGTCTTGAAAACCGTTTTTTCCTGTTTAAAAACCCATTTTTAGGCTAAAAACCCCATTTTTAGGCTCAAAAACCCATATTTTAGGCTTGAAATCCCAATTTTTACACCTAAAATCATGTTTTTAAGGCTTAAAAACCTTTTTTAGGCTTTAGAAATCCATTTTTTAGGAATAAATTCTCATTTTTTAGGCTTCAAAACCCCTTTTTTTTGTTTAAAACCTTCATTTTTAGGCTAAAAATCATATTTTTAAAGCCATTTTTAAGGATTTTCAATTTTCAAAGGCTCATGGTAACTGTAGCTTGCTATTTCAAGACCTTGGCCGAGCTTATTAAAAAAAACTTGTCCACGAGGACTACAGAAACTCACTAATTGGAATAATCGGATCTCCTTGAACCAACGAAAGAAGACTCGCGAGCTCATCGAATTGAACATCGTCGATTTCGAATATATCTTGATTCATTCCCCAATCGAAAAGTTCTTTGAAATAGGCGGAATGCAGGGATAGAACCTGGAAATTTTAGGGAGTTTTGGAGATTTTAGGGGTTTTTAAGTTTAAAAAGTCTGACATTAACTGAGTTTTAACTTTAAAATCCAGTTTTTAGGTGAAAATTGAAAAATAGCCTTAGAAAACCGATTTTTGATGATAAAAGGGTCAAAATCCTTCTTTTTTATTGAAAAATTACCGGTTTTTGATGGAATTTCAAGTGGAAATGACCTAAATTCGACGAAAATGGTGATCTGAGGCTGAAAAACGCCGCTTTCCTGGATTTTTCT
Source organism: Caenorhabditis wallacei (assembly GCA_963932035.1). NCBI lineage: Eukaryota > Metazoa > Nematoda > Chromadorea > Rhabditida > Rhabditidae > Caenorhabditis > Caenorhabditis wallacei. The sequence continues at coordinate 13,681,779 of OZ009932.1, forward strand.
GGTTAAATCTATGGTTTTGGACTGAATTAAGGGGTTTTTGACTCAAAATTACTGTCGAAATCACTAAAACTCCCGAGAAAAATGATAATATCGGCCGAAAAAGCTCAAATTTACTTTGAAATCGGCTTTAAAAACCATGTTTATTCTGTTAAAAAGTTCAGAATCGTCGGTTAACATCTAGCTTTATCAGGAATGGTTTTTGAACGAATCTAAGCATTGTTCTAGAAAAATAGGTTTTTTTTTCGTCTAATTGAAGGGTTTTTAATGGAAAAATAGGTGAAAAATCGTTATTTTTATAATAAAATCGACAAAAAACTTGATTTTCTCGATAAAACTGTCGAAAAATACCATTTTTATGATAAAATCAACATTTTTAACCTGAAAATCGCATTAAAACCATCTAAATTTCCGCTGGAATCCTAGATTACCTTTTCGAACGTTCCTAATCCATTTTAGCCTGTTTTTACCAATAAAACCCCAAAAAATGACCAAAAAACACAAAATTAACGGGAAAATGACGGTTTTTCGGGTTAATTTGGGTTTTTTCATCGTTTTTATACCTTAAAATCGCCTAAAACTGTCTAAAAAACCTCCGAATCGAAAATTGCATCAGTCCAAACCAAAAAACCCCTATTTTTAGCCATTTTTCCCTATTTCCCCCGTTAAAAACCCATTTTTCCACTATTTTTTCGTTAAAATCCCCTCAAAACCGCTTCTTACCGTTCGATTAACATGCAATTTCCTTCCCTCAACCAACAACGTTGCATCGTTCACTCTCGACGCGGCGAACACCGAATTGTAGCTATTAGTGACTTTGTACATGGTTAAAACTGCAAAATTATGCATTTTCCGGTGGGAGAACTCATAAAAATCGATAAAAATCAAGGAAAACCCAAGAAAAACCAATAAAAATGAAGAAAAACGATTCAAAAAATCGTTTGACGATTTGAATCCTTTGAAAATAATGCAAATGCGCTCTATTGGACTCTCTGCGTCTCTCAATTTCGCGTGCTCTCTAGTCTTCCCAGGAGGAAAGATTTGAATTTTCGATAAGAATCAGTGGATTTGAATGGTTTCCAGGGGGAATTGATGAGGGAAATAGGGATTTTTGATGATTTTATTGATTTTTAACAATAGAAAAAGGGGCGGAGCCTATTTTTTGGGTTAAAAACCCTGGAAGAATCGAAAAAATTAACAAAATGCATTGAAAAATTCAAAATTGATACATATGAGTGAGAAGTTTAACTTTAGTACTATCCGATATACTTTTATAAATATAATTAGTCAATAAGACGGGCTTATCTGCTCTATCGAAATGTTTAATAGAGCTTTCGATAAGAGAATTTAATTGGAATTTATCGCCGATTCGAAGATTTTCGAATCGATTAAAGTAATTTAAATTGGAAATTATCATCAATTCTAAGTAGAATTTTGCAGCTGGGAGAAGGAATTGATCGGCTAGTTTCAGAAGTTTCTCGAGATTAGCGCCTGAAAGATTGCTATCATTTTTATGGGCTTTTAATGGCTTTAACACTGAAAAACTACATAATTACTGTATTTTTTCTCAATTTTAAATTAAAATTAGCTTACCAGTTAGCCTAGCCGGTTCCGGATGAATTAGAGTCAATAATCTAACGAAATCTTCGAAATTAACGTCTTCAATTGGGATTTCATCCATTGATTTTTCCTTGAATCCAGAATTGAATAGAGCTTTGAAATAAGGGGAGTGGATCGAGAGAAACTGAAAAAAAAGGATGTAAATATAGAAATGCATGTTTTTTCTTGGTTTTAATAGCTCTTATGGCTAAAAATTGCTAAAAATCGCTTAAAAACCATTTAAATTCATTTTGGAGGCTTTGAAGTGTTCAAATATCAAATCTAACAGATCGGGATTAGTTTTGTATCTTGAAATAGCGATAAAACCTTATAAAAATGGTCTAAAAGCCTCAAATCGACAGAAAAATGATCGATATAAGGTCGTTTTCACATCAATTCGGGGGTTTCTTTCTATTTTTATCGTTCAAAACATTAAAAATCCGCTTTTTGACTATTTTCTAACTAGAAATCTTATAAAAATGGACTTTAAATTGTCTAAATACTCACTCCCTTGTTAACATGCAATTTCTTTCCCTCGACAACCAAAATTGCATCAGTATCCTCTGATTTGGCGAATTTCTTCTCGTAAATACTCATTTCCGACATTTTTTTACCTGAAATATAGGAGAAATTATAAATTTTTCGTATATTTAATTGCGATCTGAATTAGCAAATAAAGAGTCGAGAAAACAATTCTAATCAAAATAAAATGAGAAAAACAGTTAAAATCATTTATTGAACAAATTCACATAAAAAACATATGAGTAAGCAGCTTGATTTTGGTACTATCTGACGCAGTTTTATAGCATTCCATGCCGAACAAAAAGTTTTTATCATGTTTACCGAAATATTTGATAGAGCGTTCGATGAGAAAATCTAGATGGTATTTATCTCCGATTTTAAGAATTTCAGATCGATTTTCCATTTCTGAACTTGCAATCAGATAGATTTCCAAGTAGATTTTGGCAGCCGGAATAATGAATCGATCCGCTAGATCCAGAAGTTTCTCCGCATTTTTTCCTGGAAAGTTCAAAGAGATTAATTTTTTGAAATGCTTGAAAAAACTTACTCATTGGTTTGAATGGTTCCGGATGAATCAGGCTCAGCAAAGTGGCAAAATCTTCAAAATTTACGTCTTCAATTGGGATTTCCTCCATCGATTTCTCTTTGAAATCCGAATTGAATAGGGCTTTGAAATAGGCGGAGTGACAGGAAAGGAGCTGCAAAAAAGGGGCGGGGCTTAATTTTTGCTGGGGAATTTAAATTACCGCTTTGTTAACATGTAATTTCTTTCCTTCGACAACCAAAATTGAGTCAGTATCCTCTGATTTAGCGAATTTCTTCTCGTAAATACTCATTTCCGAAGCTTCCGACATTTGTTTTGTCTGAAAAATAATTTTTAAGACGAAAAGTGATTTTGATTAGAGTTTGGTTCGCGAATAGAAAAAAAAGAAAAAAGAATAAGAAAAATTTAAGAGTGAGCAATGAACGTGTTTGCGTACTCTTTGAGATACCGTATAATTTGCAAATTGCAATTAATTCAGTGATGTCCGCTGCCGCTCGAGAAACGTGCCACAACTGCAAGGCTTATGGTAGCGTGGTACGTCGCGGTCGCGTCGCGGTCGCATTTTTCGAGCCAAATTACAGCTTTTTTTGAGAAATTTATCGAAAAATATCACTTTAAACCGACATAATCGTCTTTAGAAAATAATTTGCTTTATTTTACTATAAAGTTTTTCCTGATTATCTTTAAAAATAAAAATCTCGAGCGATTTTCGAAAATCGGGCGTTTTATTTTTTTGCAAATAAATATATCGAACTTTATATCAAAATAAAGCTTATTTTCCAGCGAAGACAATTATTTTAGTTTGAAGAATTATTTTTCGCTTGATTTTTCAGAAAAAGGCTGAAAACGGAAACCGCGACGCGACCGCGACGCGCCACACTACAGTAAATTTTGCAGTTCTGAACGCGGCGAAACGCATGCCTCGGACATGCCTGAATTAATTTATTTCAAAATTGTCAAAGAATTCGATTTTAAAAAACTGAATTTTTTTTTCCTTACGTTTTTTCCTTACAAATTTTTTTCCCAAAATGTGATTATAGCTCCTTCTTTAAGAGTTAAGAAAAAACATTTAAATAAACAAATAACGAATCGATGAAACGATTATAAATTGAAGAAAATAAGAGAGAAAGGGAAAAAAAGTTAACTTTATTTATTGAACAAATTCACATATGAAACATATGGATGCGCAACTTGGATTTTGTACTATCAGATAGATTGATGAAAGTGAGATTAGTAAATAGGGATTTTTTATCATGTTTCTCGAAGTATTTAATTGAACTATCAAGAAGAGAATCAAGTTGATATCTATCAGCGAGTTCAAGATCCCAAAAACGATAAGAGCAATTTGAATTTGTAATTAGAAACAATTCCAACAAGGGTTTCGCGGCTGGAAGCATGAATCGATCGGCTAATTCCAGAAGCATCACCACATCTTCTCCTGTAATGAATCACAAAACACTATTTCTCAATCCGATTTTAATAGACTCACTACTAGTTAGCTTGATCGGTTCCGGATGAACAAGGCTCAACAAAGTGGCAAAATCCTCGAATTTAACATCTTCAATCGGAATTTCCTCCATCGATTTTTCCTTGAAATCCGAATCGAATAGGGCTTTGAAAAAAGGAGAGTGAATGGAGAGAAACTGAAATTTTTATGTAATTTTTAAGGGTTTAGTGTTTTGAATGATTTGAGACGACTAATTAGTTCTAAATTAATAATGAAAACTGTCTGAATAAGTTTTTTTTTCAGCTTCAATAAAAACATAAACCAATAAAATCCGGTCGATTTAAGTACAATTTATCATGAATACTGTTTTTTCTATGCATTCGTACCTTCGTTGACTCTTTCATCCTTCATAATCATAAAAATAGGCCCTTAAATCGCCTAAAATACCCACCGTTTTGTTAACATGTAATTTCTTTCCTTCGACAACCAAAATTGCATCAGTATCCTCCGATTTGGCGAATTTCTTCTCGTAAATGCTCATTTCCGACATTTCGTTAGGCTGAAAATAGGGGAAATGTAAGTTTTTTGCGTATTTCTTTGGCTACCGTAAAACCGGAATAAAAAATAACTACTCGAATAAACGAAAAGTAGGAAGAAATGCAAGAAAAAAAAACAGTTAACTTGATTTATTCAACAAATTCACATATGAAACATATGAATGACAAGTTTGAATTTAGTACTCTCTGATAGATTGTTGAAAACGGAACTTTCCAGTAGGCTTGGTTTATCATATTTCTCGAAGTATTTGATTGAACTATCAAGAAGAGAATCAAGTTGATATCTATCAGCTAGTTGAAGATTCATATATCGATCAGAGGAAGTTGAAAATGTAATTAAATACAATTCCAAATAGTTTTTGGCAGCTGAAAGCATGAATCGATCCGCTATTTTCAGAAGTTTCGCCGCAGTTAATCCTGTAAATTTGAGAAATGCTTCTTGTAGATTTTAATAGACTCACTACTAGTTAGCTTGATTGGTTCCGGATGAACAAGGCTTAACAATGTGGAAAAATCCTCAAATTTGACATCTTCAATTGGGATTTCTTCCATCGATTTTTCCTTGAAATTCGAATTGAACATTGTTTTGAAATAAGGAGAGTGAATGGAAAGGAGCTGCAAAAAAGGGCTGTAAATATTAGAAATATCAAGAAAAATAGTGGATTTAGGGTTAAATGTTTATTGAATAGAGGCTTTTCACTGTTTTCAACCATTTTTAATAGCTCGAATTGTTCAAAAATTGCTAAAAATTGCTTAAAACAATTCAAATTCATTTTGGAGGCTTCGAAATGCTCAAATATGAAATATAAGATTCCAGGAAGAGTTTTGTACCTTTAAATAGCTATAAACCTTTTGAAAACGGTCTAAAACATTCAAATCGGCTGAAAAATTGGGAATATAAGGTCGTTTTCACATCAATTCGGGGGGTTCTTTCTTTTTTTACCGTTCGAATCATTTAAAAACTGTTTTCGACTATTTTCTCTATCGGAACCTCCTAAAAATGGAATTCAAATCGTCTAAATACTCACTCCCTTGTTAACATGTAACTTCTTTCCCTCGACAACCAAAATTGCATCAGTATCCTCTGATTTGGCGAATTTTTTCTCGTAAATACTCATTTCCGGAGTTTCCGACATTTTTAAGCTGAAAATAGTAGAATTGATCTCCTCTGCCAATCTTTTTTTCAGAAAAGTCGAAATTTCTTCGAAAAAAAAATTATTTAATGAATTTTTCTGTGAAAAAATGCAAATTCGCTCCATTAAAGATATTAATTCGATTAAAAATCGATATTTTTCCAACAAGAAAAAAATAATTTAAAAAAAAAAACAAGATTTTCATTTAAAAAAAATCAGCATCATCGTTTTTTTACAAATTCAACAAATAGCTCAAAATTTTAACTTTAGTACTATCCGATAAATCAATAAATACTCGATCCTGTAAAATATATCTTTTATCCGCTTTCAAAAATTCACGAATCGCATTTTCTATCAAATCATTCAATTGATATTTATCGCCAATTCGAATTTTATTCGCTCGATTATTGATTGTGGCGATTAGTGAGAGCTCCAAGTGACGTTTGGCGGCTGGGAGAAGAAATTGATCCGATAGTTCCAGAAGCTTCTCCACGTTGTATTCTGGAAATTATTTTTTTTTTTTTTGGAAAAACATGTTCAGTAAATGCGCTCCATTGAAAAATAGCGAATTTTAAGCTATTTTACCATAAAAATGGGAAAAAACAGCGAATTTGAGTGATTTTTTGAATAAAAAGGGCTTAGTAAATGCGCTCCATTGAGAAAATGTGATTTTTAAGCTTTTTTTTTAGCTTAAAAACGGAAAAAACAGCGAATTTGAGGGATTTTTCTGTTGTTGAAAAACTAGGGTTAGTAAATGCGCTCTATTGATAAATCCCGATTTTCTGAGATTTTTTATTTTTTATTCAAACAAAAAATTGTCAAAAACTACTAAAAATGCAATCGCGCTCCATTGATAACCCGTTAAATTTGGGTTTTTATGAATTTTTCCGAAAAAAAACCTTTTTTTCACTGTTTTAAACTATTTTTTTATAAGAAAAAATGAGTTTGCAATAGAGCGCGATTGCATTGACTACCATTTTGAAAAATATTTAAATTAAGTAAAAATGCAATGGCGCTCTATTGAAGAAATAATTTTTTTCTCAAAAAATAAGCAAATGCGCTCTATTGAACACGTCCAATTTTTTGGACTTAATTTTTTTTAATTAAAAAATAACTACATTTTTGCTTAAAAATGCAAATGCGCTCTACTGCTAAATCACATTTTCCTGGCCGAAAAAACCAAAAAATAATGCAAATACGCTCCAGTAAACTAATGTCCAATAGAGCGCCCTTTCATACTTACGTGTCGGCTTAATCGGCTCAACTTGAACCAGACTCAATAAAGTGGCGAATTCTTCGTAATCCACGCCTTCAATCGGAATCTCTTTTATCGATTTTTCCTTGAAATCCGAATTGAAGAGAGTTTTGAAATAGGCGGAGTGATAGGAGGGAAGCTGCAAAAAAGGGGCGGGGCTTATTTTTTAATTTAACGGGAAATTTGAATTACCGCCTTGTTAACATGCAATTTCTTTCCATCGACTAGAAGAATTGCATCGGTTTGGTCGGTTTTGGCGAACGTTTTTTCGATTATGTTGATTTCTTGTGGTTCCGGGATTCTTGGCTGAAAATATTGAATTCTTTAAGCCTAGTACAATAGAGCGAATTTGCATTTTTATTGGAAAATATCGATTTTTCCATGAAATTTAGCGATTTTTCAGGCTTTTTTTGTTTTGCCAACGAAGCGCCATTGCATTTTCCTATTTTTTGAAGAAAAATCGAAAATGATTGGCTTGAGCATTGGAGCGCAATTACTGACTTAGAAATTTTTTAGAACGTTAAAATCGTTTTTTTTACTGGAAAATTGCGATTTTTATCGATTTTTATCAAGAAAAAAGCTTCGAAATAAAGCTCATAATAGAGCGCAACAGCTCGCCTACCCTTTTTCGACTCCATCGACCAGATACCATTTCATAGCGATCGAATTCCGGGGAATCGTCCATTTTTCGAATCTGAATTTTTTTTTGGGATTTTCTAAATTTTTTTCAAAGGTTACAAAGCGATTTAAGAGATAGTAGCGGGATTGTAAGCCGATTAAAAAAAACGAAAAAAAAAACAATTTTTTTCAATTCAAAATCCAAAAATTTCAACATTTACAATTATAAAGGGTTAACAAATGATGAAGAACACGAGCTTGAGCGTTATCGGAAAGACTAAAATACAATCTCGACTTCATAAAATTATGTTTATCCTGTTTCGTGAATTCGCCAACGGCATGATTGATGAGTTGATCCAAATGATATTGGTCACCGATTCGGAGCTTTTCCCAATGACGGAGAGGCGATTGAATGAGCAACAACTCCAAATACGGCTTAACACTTGAAATCGAGAAACGATCTGCGTATTCGAGAATTTTTTCGATGGAGTAACCTGAAAATGGGGTTTTGGAGGGTTTTTGGCTGGAAAATAGGCTAAAAACCGGCAATTTTGCTTTAAAATCCACTAAAATCGGTTTAAAAATTTGAAATTCGCCCTAAAAACTGTTTGTTCAGTGGAGCGCATTTGCATTATTTATCGAGAAATTTCGTTTTTAAAATGGGGTTTTAATGAATTTTAACAGAATTTTCAATGAAAACTAGGATTTTAAAAAGAAAATTAATCGAAAAATCAAGATAAGTTCAGTAGGGCGCATTTGCAGCATTTTTTTCGGGTTTTTTTTGAGAAAAAAAACATGAAAAATCGATTTTTGTAATGGAGCGCGATTGCATTTCCCCAGAATAAAAAAAATTATTTTTTCTTCATTTTCTCAATAGAGCGCATTTACTTACCTGACGGTGTGACTGGTTTCGCATGAACCAAACCCAAAAGAGCTTCGAATTCATAGGAGCTGACGTCTTCAATCGGGATTTCTTCTATCGATTTTTCCTTAAAATCCGATTCGAAAAGCGCTTTGAAATAGTCGGAATGATGAGATAAAACCTGGAAAAAATTGTTCAGTGGAGCGCATTTGCATTACACTTACCGCCTTATTCACGTATAGCTTCTTCTCGTTTACAACGAGAATTGCGTCGGTGGTGTCCGATGGAGCGAGCATGCTTACACTGGAAGTTTTTTAAAATTTTGGGAAAGTACGCTCTATTGCACTTTATGGAGAATTTTAAAAAATAAAATAAGGGCGCTCTGTCGAGAAAATATAATTTTTTTGTTGAAAAACTCAAGGATGCCAAAAAATCCGGAGAATTAGGACTGAGCAAAAAACAAAAATTAGGAATGAGCAATGGGAAAGTGTTTGCGGACTTTTGAGACTACAGTAATCCTATCATCGATTTTCCGCTATTTTCGATGAAAGTTCATGGAGAAAAACTAGTTTTTCAACAAAAAACTATAAAAATCAATTTAAAAAATTGAATCGACTTAAATTTAATTTCCATTTTCGAATTCTCTAAGAACTTTTGAAACTTTTAAAAGCGTCGCTTTATTGTCACCTAAAAATGTTTGAAAAAGTTTGAAAGGTGCTCAGCAAAGTTTGACACTTGACCTGGGAACTTATTGTCAGAACGTGCAGCAAAAGTATTAATAACGGAATTTGAAACCGAGAAAATCCAAAGAATAAATGAGTAACAACAGGGTTTATTCATATTTTAACAAAAATGATTATGTAAAACCTGCGACAATCAACATCCGCTCAAAAAATTTAGCCTTTGTACGATCCGACATCTTTTTAACAGTTGGTGAACTTCTGTATCCACTGCAATCATTATATGTATTGATTGCTTTTAATTGTTGATTGAGAAGCTATTCCAATTGATATTTATCAGCAATTCGAATTTTATCCAATCGGTTCTTATTGGATAATGTGCATAAATGAAGCTCCAGTAACGGTTTGGCACCCGGCAACATGAATCGATCGGCCAGTTCCATAAGCTTTTCGATTTCGATATCTATAAAATATGCATTAGTAAATCGATACTGTAGTTCAGTAACTACCTTTCGGAACAATTGGCTTCTTATGAACAAGACTCAACAAAGTTGCGAATTCTTCGAATTTAACATCTTCAATCGGGATTTCATCCATCGATTTCTCCTTGAAATCCGAATTGAAAAGTGTTTTGAAAAAGTCCGAGTGAATGGAAAGATGCTGCAAAATTTAGACAATGAAAATTTTGAAGAAATATTCATTCAAAATCATCCATTTACAAATTTATGATTTTCGGGTGCTTTTCCCTTAAAATATGAAAAAAAAAAACACCCGCTCAAATTGATTTACCGTAAAACCTCTAATAGACCGTCACCTCTAATTGAACGTCACCCCTAATAGACCGACACGAGAAATTGCATTCTAAAAATAGACCGACAGCCTCTATTTGAACGACAGCCTCTAATAGGCCGACAGCCGTGTAGTGACTCTTCACTCATTTTTGATTAAAATTTTGTTGTTTTTTTTTACTACTTTTTGATCTTGTTGTTGCTCTTTTTCTGATAAAATTTTTGTTGTGTTTGGTTTTTTCATTAAAAAATAGAACGATAGCCCCTAATTGAACGTCACCTCTAATAGAGCGACAAGAAAAAAGTCGTTTGACTCTGGTAAATCGTTTTCAATATAGCGGAGTTTATTTCGATCCTAGGTGTGGACAATTATGACCACTTTATTCATCGTTATACTCTCAAGTTACGTAATTATACTCAACAGGTTGCTAGCTCTACTCCCAATGAACTTAATTATATTCACAATAGCGGCATTCTTCGCTATATTCACAATATACTTCGCGAAATTTAAACGATTTTTCAGAGTTCTAGTATATTTTGAATATAACGAAGAATGCCGCTATTGTGAATATAATTAAGTTCATTGGGAGTATAGCGAGCAACCTGTTGAGTATAACTACGTAACTTGAGAGTATAACGATGAATAAAGTGGTCATAATTGTCCACACCTAGGATCGAAATAAACTCCGCTATATTGAAAACGATTTACCAGAGGAAAAATAGAGCGACATGTCGGTCTATTTGAGGTTTTACGGTAAATACTTACCGCTCTGTTAACATGTAATTTCTTTCCTTCGACAACCAAAATTGCATCAGTATCCTCCGATTTAGCAAAAGTTGTTTCGTAGATGCTGATTTCCGGAGTTTCCGACATTTTGTCTTGGCTGAAAATAAATAGTAAAAATGCAAGTGCGCTGCTCTGCTAATCTTTTTTCAGAAAAGTCGAAATTTCTTACCCAAAATTTCAAAAAAAAAAAACAAAATTTATTTAATTTTTCTGTAAAAAACTAGCAAATGCGCTCTATTAAAGATATAATCGACTGAAAAACGATATTTTTCAAACAAAAAAATCAAAAACATTCATTATCACTCTTTTTTCACAAATTCAACAAATAGCTTAGAAGTTCAACTTTAGTACATTCCGATAACATTTTTTGACTGAAAAACTTTTTTTTAAAGTCGCTAGCAGTGCGCTTTGTTAATAAATTATTGACAATATTGTCAACGATTTTTTTCCCGATTTTTTGTTATTAGAGCATTGTTGAGTGCAACTTTAAATATGGTATTAACGGAACTTTCAACCGAGAAAACAACAATAAAAAAACTAACAAAATTCATTATTTATTTTTATGTTCAATAAAAAATAACTTTCAATAACCGTGAATTTCCAGAATGCGCTTAAACAATTTAACTTTTGTACTATCCGACATCTCATTAATAATTGGTGAAGATGAGAATCGTTGGTAGTGAGAATGGGGATCGAATATTGTTAATTGTTGATTGAGAAGAGTTTCCAATTGAAATTTGTCAGCGATTCGAATTTTATCCAGCCTCTCATCATTGTTTGTCACGCATAGACACTACAAATCAATCATTAACATGTGTAAATGCGCCCCACTGTAAAACATTATCTTTTTTTCAAAAAATGCTTTAACATTTGATACTCAGTCAACTTAATTAAAAGTAAGTAACCTTTTTGTTCGAAATGCATAATTCAAGTTCCAATGAAGGCTTGGCACCCGGCAGCATGAATCGATCGGCCAGTTCCAGAATTTTCTCGATATCAGTTTCTACAATTAATTATTTTTTAACGCTTTTAATAATGTGTAAGCAAATGCGCTCCAAACTAACCCTCCGGAAGAATCGGTCCCTTGTGAGCATGAACCAGACTCAATAAAATAGCGAAATCTTCGAATTTAACGTCTTGAATCGGGATTTCGTCCATTGATTTTTCCTTGAAATCCGAATTGAATAACGTATTGAAAAAGGGGGATTGAATGGAGAGAAACTGAAAAAAAACTAGTTTTTTTTTTCATTTTTTTTACTTTATTTCAATGGGGCGCGTTTGCTGACTTGATTAAACTAGTGCTTAAACTCACCGCTTTGTTAACATGTAATTTCTTTCCTTCGACAACCAAAATTGCATCAGTATCCTCTGATTTGGCGAACTTTTTTTCGTAAATGCTCATTTCCTGAGTTTCCGACATTTCCGAAGCTGATCTTTTTCTGTTCGACATTTCGAATAAGGAGAAAACTCGCTGAAAAAAAGGGAATTATTAAGAAAATTGAAGAAATTACGGCGTTTGCGTTTCGAATTTTTGAAAAAAATCGGTTTTTATTTGGAAAATGCAAATACGCTCTATCGAATCGGAAAAAAAAACAAAAAAATTCCGAGAAAATCACTAAATTTGATCGAAAAATGCCTAAAAATCGATAAATTCGCTATATTGCACTTTAAAAAATGAAAAAGAAAGTGCGCTCTATTGAGAAAACCAGTTTTCAGTAAAAAAACAAAAAAAATCCGAGAAAAACACTAAATTCGAACGAAAAATGCCTAAAAATCGATAAATTCGCTCTATCGCGCTTTAAAAAATACAAAAGCAAGTGCGCTCTATTGAGAAAACAAGTTTTTCATTGAAAAAACTAAAAAAAACCCAAAAAGCCGAGGAAAATTAAGGCTGAGCAATGCGAAAAGTGTTTGCGTACTTTACAAGCTACCGTAGTCTTTTAATTAAATTTTTGCTTTTTTCAATAAAAAATCGGTAAAAATCAATAATTTATGGCACAGAAAATCAATAAAAATCAATAAGATAATCAGATCAACGCAAATTTAATTTCCATAATCCGATCAAAAATCGTCGCTTTCGTCTTATCGGAAAATCTCAAAAACTGTTTCATTCCCACTAAATCCTCCACTTTTTCATACTGATCAACCGTCTTTTTCAATAAAATCGATAATTCGAATTTGTCGGCCAATTCCAGTTTTTTGTGCTGAGCAATTTCTGTGGATGAGCAGAGGAGGAGCTCCAGATGACGGATAGCGTTGGGTAGGAGAAATTGATCGGCGATGTCGAGCAGTTTTTCCAGGGATTTTTCTGAAAAAAATTGGAATTTTTTTTGTTGAAATTTTGAGTTTTGCGGTGGAGCGCGTTTACTTAATTTTCAAGAATTTTTACTAAAAATCGAAGAAAAACATCTAATTTTGGTTAAAAACATTTGAAGTTGATTGAAAAGTTTGAAATTCGTCGTAAAACGATTTGTTCGGTGGAGCGCATTTGCATTATTTCTCGAAAAATTTGATTTTTCATGGTTTTTTCTAGATTTAGCCGTGAAAATCGATGAAAAATAGCAGATTTCTGTTGAAAATCATTAAAAATCTATTTAAAACTTGAAAAAATGGATTAAAATTCAAGAAATTCGAACTAAAACTACTTGTTCGGTAGAGCACTTTTGCATTATTTTTCGGAAAAATTCATTTTTACATTAAAAAAAGAGTTAGCAATAGAGCGCAATTGCCTTTTTTAAAATTTTTTAGTGATAATGTAAATGCGCTCTATTGAAAAAATCGATTTTTTGGGGAAAATATTGAATTTTTGTGTCTTTTCTTGATTAAAATCGATTTTTTAATTTTAAAAGATTTTTAAAGATTTTTTAATCGATTTTTTAAGGAAGTTTCAGGAAAAAACATGGAAGAATTTAAATTTGCTAAGAAAAATGATGCAAATGCGCTCTATCGAACAACTATTTTTTGAAGCGAATTTCTATCATTTTAATGGATTCAAAACGGTTTTTTGAGGGGTTTTCAATGATTTTTAGATAAAATTAGTTATTTTTCATCGATTTTTAGCAAAATTCCAGTAAAAATTATTAAAAATTCAAAATACTTATGGAAAATGTTGCAAATGCGCTCCACCGAACAAATATTTTTTGAGCGAATTTCCAGCATTTTAATCGATTTTTCCAATGATTTTTAAAGGGTTTTTAATGATTTTTTAGCTAAAATCAGCTATTTTTCATCGATATTTAGCAAAAAATTGAGAAAAAATAAGCAAAAAAAATTTTTTTTTTCGATTTTTCAATTTTTATTTCCTAACCTTCTGGAACAATAGGATCCTTATGAACGAGACTCAAAATCGTCACAAAATCCTCGAATTCCACGAATTTAATTGGGTAGACCGGAATGGCGTCCTCGTTGAGTTGGGTGTCCGAGTCGAAGAGAGCATCGAAATATTCGGAGTGGAGGGAGAGGAGCTGGAATTATTTTTTGAAGAGGAATAGGGTAAATTAAGAGATTTAAGGAGAAAGTTAAGGATTTTAGGTTGAAAAAAATTTTGGAAAAAAATTTAAAAAAATTTTTTTTCCAAAATTTTAAAATTATTGTTTTTTATAGTTAAATCTAAGATTTTAAGGTTCTTAAACCTAGAAAAATAACTATTTTTCCCTTTAAAATCAATATTTTTCACCTAAAATCGATTTTCCACCAATAAATCAAAAAATCCCTACTTACCGCCTTATTAACATGCAATTTCTTCCCATCAACCACTAGAATTGCATCGGTTTTATTGGATTCAGTGGATTGCCCCTCGTAATTACTGATCTCCTTGTTTTTAGTCATTTTTGGCTTCAAAATAGCTGAAAATTTAGTTTTTTACGAGAAAATTCGGTTAAAAACGATTAAAATCGATATTTTTTCGATTAAAATCAATAAAAACGGTTAAATTTAGCTAAAAATTTGAAAAAATCTATTAAAAATCACCAAAATATTGCTTTGAAACTTTAAAATTCGCGGTTAAAATTACTTGTTCGGTAGAGCGCACTTGCATCATTTTTCGAAAAAAATTTCGATTTTCAATGGTTTTTTCTCAGTTTTTCGTTGATATTGATGAAAAATCACTAAATTTAATTGAAAATCCTCAAAAATCCATTAAAACACTGAAAAAATCGATCTAATAATTTAAAACTCGGGTTAAAACCTACTTGTTCGATGGAGCGCATTTGCATCATTTTTCGAAAAAATTCGATTTTTAATGGTTTTTTCTTAGTTTTTCGTTAAAAATCGATGAAAAATCGCTCATTTTTGGTTCAAAACCGTTAAAATCCATTGAAAATTCAGGAAAAATCGATAAAAATCACTGATTTCTCAATGGAGCGCACTTTCATCATCACTAAAAAACTAACAAATAGGTCTGCTATCGCGCTCTAACTCTAAAATCACATTTTTCCTGAAAATTATCGATTTTTTCAAATTTTAAAGCAATTTTCGGGAATTTTCACTGATCTCTCAATGGAGCGCACTTTCATCATAACAAAAAAAAAATGCTAAATCAACTTTATTCAACCACAAAAAAATCGATTAAACTCTCTTGGATCGTTTCTTCAAAAACTCCTGAACATCGACGTCGATATGAAGTCCTTTTTTGTAGTTCACGCGGACAATCGGGTGCGGAGACATGGTGACCGAGGGACGTGGACTAGAAAATATGGGGAAAAGTTAGGCCATGAAAAAAGTTAGGCCACTTACAAGTATGGGGAACCGGTTGCACTGATGAAGGGCACTGGGACAGGTGGACTGGAAAATTGAAAAGTTAGGCCATTTTGAAAAACTAGGCCATTTTGGAAAACTAGGCCATTTTGGAAAACTAGGCCATTTTGGAAAACTAGGCCATTTTGGGAAACTAGGCCATTTTGGAAAACTAGGTCATTTAGGAAAACAGGGCCATTTTGGGAAAACTAGGCCATGGGGAAAGTTAGGCCACCTACCTCTCAGTAGTAGTCCGCCGGAACTTGGTCCCGGAGGCTTCCGGGGCCAAAAAAGCGAGAATTGCAAAAATATGGAAGAGAATTTTCATGGTTATGGGGTTTAGGGGGGCTGGGACGGGCGGTTTTATAGTCGATGCCTAATTCGATTATAGTTGGAGACGCCTGGGAAAAACGGGACAGTTTATGGTCGTGAAAAAAAAGTTAGGCCACCATGAAAAAAGTTAGGCCACCATGAAAAAAAGTTAGGCCACCGAAAAAAAACCAAAAAAAAATGTTAGGCCATCCTAAAAAAAGTTAGGCCAGCCTAAGAAAATAGTTAGGCCACCATGAAAAAAGTTAGGCCACCATGAAAAAAAGTTAGGCCACCGAAAAAAAACCGAAAAAAAAGTTAGGCCACCGAAAAAAAACCGAAAAAAAAGTTAGGCCACCAAAAAAAAACTCGGCCACCACCTCAAAAACTCTTCCATTTTCAGCATAATGCGTGTCTACGATAAGCACAAGAAGAACTCGTCGAAGACCGAATGGCAAGCAGTTGGGAAGCTATTGTCCGTAGTGAGTGAAGGGGGCGTGGCCTAGGTTTTTGGGAAGTTAGGCCATGGGTTGAAAAAGTTAGGCCACCAAAAAAAAGTTAGGCCATCGAAAAAAAAGTTCAGCCATGGAGTAAAAAAGTTCGGTCACCAAAACTCGGCCACCCAAAACCCCCATTTTCTTCCAGAATCCCGGCAAGAACGTGGAAATCGATGACCAAAAGCTTATCAAAATCATCATGATCCTAACCAAATTCGAGGGATCCCGATTGGAAGCGATTTTTCGAAAAATGTGAGTTCTGGGGAAAGTTAGGCCACCAAAAAAAAAAGTTCGGCCACCAAAAAAAAAGTTCGGCCACCAAAAAAAAAGTTAGGCCACCAAAAAAAAAGTTAGGCCATCAAAAAAAAAGTTAGGCCACCAAAAAAAAAAGTTCGGCCACCAAAAAAAAAAGTTAGGCCACCAAAAAAAAACTCTTCCACCTCATTTTTTCAGAAGCGAGGATGAACCAGTGGCTACTAAACTTGAGTTTGGGGAATGGCTCCGGAAGAATCAACATGATCATCGGTTAAATGATGCGAGGTTTAATCAGGTGACTGATCGGAAGATTGGGACCATTCTGGAGACGTGGATGTATTCTGGAGGTGGGTTTGGGAAAGTTAGGCCACGGAAAACTAGGCCATTTTGGAAAACTAGGCCATATGGGAAAACTAGGCCATTTTGGAAAACTAGGCCATTTTGGAAAACTAGGCCATTTTGGGAAAACTAGGCCATTTTGAAAAACTAGGCCATTTTGGAAAACTAGGCCATCTAGGAAAACTAGGCCATCTAGGAAAACTAGGCCATATGGAAAACTAGGCCATTATGGAAAACTAGGCCATTTTGAAAAACTAGGCCATTTTGGAAAACTAGGCCATTTTGAAAAACTAGGCCATTTTGAAAAACTAGGCCATTTTGGAAAACTAGGCCATTTTGGGAAACTAGGCCATTTTGGAAAACTAGGCCATTTTGAAAAACTAGGCCATTTTGGAAAACTAGGCCATTTTGAAAAACTAGGCCATTTTGGAAAACTAGGCCATTATGGAAAACTAGGCCATTTTGAAAAACTAGGCCATTTTGGAAAACTAGGCCATTTTGAAAAACTAGGCCATTTTGAAAAACTAGGCCATATGGGAAAACTAGGCCATTATGGAAAACTAGGCCATTTTGAAAAACTAGGCCATTTTGGAAAACTAGGCCATTTTGAAAAACTAGGCCATTTTGGAAAACTAGGCCATTTTGAAAAACTAGGCCATTTTGGAAAACTAGGCCATTTTGAAAAACTAGGCCATTTTGGAAAACTAGGCCATTTTGAAAAACTAGGCCATTTTGGAAAACTAGGCCATTATGGAAAACTAGGCCATTTTGAAAAACTAGGCCATTTTGGAAAACTAGGCCATTTTGAAAAACTAGGCCATTTTGAAAAACTAGGCCATATGGGAAAACTAGGCCATTATGGAAAACTAGGCCATTTTGAAAAACTAGGCCATTTTGGAAAACTAGGCCATTTTGAAAAACTAGGCCATTTTGGAAAACTAGGCCATTTTGAAAAACTAGGCCATTTTGGAAAACTAGGCCATTATGGAAAACTAGGCCATTTTGAAAAACTAGGCCATTTTGGAAAACTAGGCCATTTTGAAAAACTAGGCCATTTTGAAAAACTAGGCCATTTTGAAAAACTAGGCCATTTTGGAAAACTAGGCCATTATGGAAAACTAGGCCGTTTTGAAAAACTAGGCCATTTTGGAAAACTAGGCCATTTTGGAAAACTAGGCCATTTTGGAAAACTAGGCCATATTGGAAAACTAGGCCATTTAGGAAAACTAGGCCATATTGGAAAACTAGGCCATTTAGGAAAACTAGGCCATTTTGGAAAACTAGGCCACCAACCAAAAAACTCTTCCAGAATCCGCCATCACCCCTCAAATCTTCACCCATTGGCTGGCTTCCGATGAATGCGGAGTAGCGATTTCCGCTCAACGGATGAAATTGGATCCGGCTAGCATGAGAGAGCCAATCAATCGATATTTTATCGATTCGTCACATAACACTTATTGTTCAGGTGGGTTTTTAAAACTTCATTTTTGTAGTCCTCGTGGACAAAACCTAAAAACTACCGTAGTTCGGTCTATTTTGGTCCAATCTCAAAAATTTTGGTATTTTCGGATTCAAGGCGTTAAGCCCGTCAAAATGAGTATAATCATGACTAGGTTTGGAAAACTTCATTTTTGGTTTTGTAGTCCTCGTGGACAAAACCTAAAAACTACTGTAACTCGGTCAGTTTTGATCGGATCGACTTAAAAACTTTACCAACGTTTTTAGGGCGCCAAGACGGTCAAAATGAGTATAATCATGACTAGGTTTGGAAAATTTCATTTTTTGTATTCCTCGTGGACAATACCGTAACTTGGCCAATTTTGGTCCGAACTCAAAAATTTTATTATATTCAGAATCAGGGCGTCAAGCCGGTTCAGAAAAGTATAATCATGGCTAGGTTTGGAAAAATTCATTTTTGTACTCCTCGAGGACAAAACCTAAAAACTACCGTAACTCGGTCAATTTTGGTCCAATCGCCCTGAAAACTTTATTACCGTAATCAGGGCGTTAAGCCCGTCAAAATGAGTATAATCTCGACCAGTTTCCAAAAATCCATTTTTGTACTCCTCGTGGACAAAAAACCAAAATACTCCAAACCTAGTCATGATTATACTCATTTTGACCGTCTTGACGCCCTGATTCCGAATCCGTCAAGCATTTTCCTTAATTCCTTCCCTCTCTCGAGTTATCCACCAAAATATCAATTTTCCAGGCAACCAATTAGTCTATGCAATTGGTCATTGCTCAGCCGACGTTGAAATGTACCGTCAAGCCCTTCTAGCTGGGAGTCGTTGTGTTGAATTAGATGTCTGGGATAATAAGGATAAAGACGGGGAACCAGTGATCACACATGGTCCCACTGCTGTGATGGGGATGAATGAGATTGGATTGAAGGAAGTTTGTGAGGCGATTAAGGAGTGTGCGTTTAAGGTTAGACTACAAAAACTACAAACTACAAAAACTACAAAGTCTACAAAATAAGACCATTTCGAAATTGGGACCACTTTTTTTAAAACTTGGGACCATTTTTGTCCAAAATCGATTTTTTTGAATTTAAAAAAATCTCTAAAACTACAAAAACTACAAACTACAAAAACTACAAAATTTACAAAATCAGATCATTTCGAGTTTGGGACCATTTTTACAACTTAGGACCATCTTGGTCCAAAATCAATTTTTTTTTAAATTCCAAAAAACTTAAAACTTCAAAAACTACAAATACTACAAAATTAGGTAATTTCGAATTTGGGACCATTTTTTCAATTTGGGACCATCTGGATCAAAATCGATTTTTTCTTTAAAAAAAAAACTACAGAATCAAAAAATGGACTATTTCTAAAAATTTGGGACCATCTTGGTCCAAAATAATTTTTTTCTTATTCCAAAAAAAAATTCCAGACCACACCCTACCCACTAATCCTATCAATCGAAAACCATCTCGGCCGTCGACAACAAGAAAAAATGGTTCAAATCTTCCGTCAAGTCTTTGCGGACCTTCTACTTACGGGACCACTCCCTGACTACCCACTTTATGCTAGAGAAGGGTCCGGTGAGGTACAGTATCCCTCACCAGAGCTCTTGAAATTCAAAATATTGATAAAAGCGAAAAAGAAGAGATTTGAGAAGCAAGAATCGAGAAGTCGAGAGGATTCATCTATAGATTTACATGGATCATCGATTGATTTAACTGAAGATGAAGCAATTGAAAATCAACGGTTTAATGAGTTAACTGAAGAGCAAAAAGCTGCTCAAATGATACAATTACCCGAGGAATCGTCTTGCTCAGAATTATCTGATATTATTAATTATATGCAGGCTTATGAGAGCTCCCGTGGGGTTTCCACTGCAATTAATTTGGAGAATGCGACGGTGGATACGGTACCTTGTATTGTGTCAGCTGATGAGAATACCGTTTGGAATTGTTTAAGAGGGAATTCAGTCGAGAAAGTTCAGGTGGGTTTTTCTACAGTAATCGGGATGATTTTGGGGATTTTGAAATAGAAAAACTACCGTAACCCGGTGGATTTTGGTCGGATCGACTTGAAAATAGGTTTTTTGAAATCAGGAGGTCTTTCCGGTCAAAATGAGTATAATATTGGCTAGGTTTGGAAAATTTCATTTTTTGTAGTCCTCGTGGACAATACCGTAACTTGGCCAATTTTGGTCTAAACTTAAAAATTTTGGTATTTTCGGATTCAGGGCGTCAAGCCGGTTCAGAAAAGTATAATCATGACTAGGTTTGAAAATCTACGTTTTTTGGTTTTGTAGTCCTCGTGGACAATACCTAAAAACTACCGTACCTCATCCATTTTCGCTCTAATCGCTCTAAAAACTAGATTACTGTAATCAGGGCGTCAAGACGGTCAAAATGAGTATAATCATGGCTAGGTTTGAAATTTTCATTTTTTGTAGTCCTCGTGGACAATACCTAATTTGGTCAATTTCGGTCTAAACTCTAAAATTTTGATATATTCGGAATCAGGGCGTTAATCCGGTTCAGAAAAGTATAAACATGACTAGATTCGAGAAAACTAAATTCTTGGCTGTGTACTCCCCGTGGACGAAAACTAAAAACTACCGTAACTCAGCCAGTTTTGCTCTAATCGCTCTGAAAATTTTTCTACCGTAATAAGGGAGTTAAGACGGTCAAAATGACTATAATTTTGACTAGATTCCAAAAAACTTTTTTTTGTACTCCTCGTGGACAAAAATTTCAAAAATCAAAAATTATCCAAATTCAAAAAAATTTCAGAATTTAAACAAGTCAAAAATAATGAGAATCTACCCAAAAGCATCGAGAATCTATTCCACTAACTATAATCCAATGATCCATTGGCTAACTGGTGCTCAAATGGTTGCTCTTAATATCCAGACTAATGATTCGAATACTCAATTGAATTATGCAATGTTTGAGAGAAATGGAGGTTGTGGGTAAGACTAGAAACTATAAAAACTAGGGAAAATAGAAAAAAAAATTAGGTTTGATTTGATTTAGGGCAACTTGAGGTACCGTAATCCCTCTAAGTCCTGAAAAGCTACTTAAAATTGATAGAACTCGGTTCTCGTTAAAGCTATCAAAAAA
The DNA here is from genome assembly GCA_963932035.1 of Caenorhabditis wallacei. Taxonomy (NCBI): domain Eukaryota; kingdom Metazoa; phylum Nematoda; class Chromadorea; order Rhabditida; family Rhabditidae; genus Caenorhabditis; species Caenorhabditis wallacei. The sequence continues at coordinate 13,703,284 of OZ009932.1, forward strand.
GTGTTAACTAATGAAATATTGCTCATAACAAGAGCTATATTTCATTAGTTAAAAGTTTTTCGATAGCTCTAACAGGAACCGAGATATAGGAGTTTCAAAAATGTACTTAAAAATGATTTTTTCCAAAAACAAAATTTTTTTGCTTTTTTAAAACTCCCATATCTCGATTCCCATAACAGCTATCAAAAAAGTGTCAACTGATGAAATATTGCTCATAATAAGAACTATATTTCATTAGTTTAAAGTTTTCTGATAGCTCTAACCGGAACCGAGTTATATCAATTTAAAGTAGCTTTCTCACCCTATTAGAGTGGTTACGGTATCTTAATCATTGAAGTTATAGATGAAACCTCGTTTTCCCTATTTTACCTTTTTTTACTATATCAAAAGTTTGCAGATACGTCCGAAAACCCGATTGGTTAAGAATGAGGGATGTCCAGCTTAAACCATTCCTTTCGATTCCGTTTACAGTGGCTTATACTGTTGAAGTGGAGGTAGGTACCGTAATTCCGTCAATTTCGGTCTAATCGCTCTGAAAACATTACTACTGTAATCAGGAGGTTGAGGCGGTTCAGAAAAGTATAATCATGACTAGTTTTCAAAAATTTAGATTTTTTGGTTTGTAGTCCTCGTGGACAATAGCTTAAAACTACCGTAACTAAGCCATTTTTAATCCAAACGCTCTGGAAACTTAACCATCGTAATCAGGGTGTCAAGACGGTCAAAATGAGTATAATATTGACAACGTTTGGAAATTTTTGAAAAAAGTTGGTTTTTGGATCCCACCACGAAAACCCCTTTTTCTACAGTAATTCGACCAATTTTGAATTTTTCTCAAAAGTAATGGTATTTTTGGATTCAGGGCGTCAAGCTGGTTCAGAAAAGTATAAACATGACTAGGTTCCAAAAATCCATTTTTGTAGTCCTCGAGGACAAAATCTAAAAACTACCGTAACTTGGCCAATTTTGGTCCAAACTCAAAAATTTTGGTATTTTCGGATTCAGGGCGTCAAGCCCGTCAAAATGAGTATAATCTTGACATAGTTTGGAAATTTTCATTTTTTGTAGTCCTCGTGGACAATACCGTAACTTCGCCAATTTTGGTCCAATCGCCCTGAAAATGACTTTCTCAAATTCGGGAGCTTAAGCCGGTTCAGAAAAGTATAAACAAGCCTAGATTCCAAAAAATTCATTTTTGGCTGTGTAGTCCTAGTGGACAAAACTTAAAAACTACCGTAACTCGGTCAATTCTGATCGAATCGCTCCGAAAACTTAACTACCGTAATCAGGACGTCAAGACGGTCAAAATAAGTATAATCTTGACCATAATCCAAAAATTAATTTTTTTCCGACCTTCAGTTACAGTATTCCAGGTCATCGCTGCTTATTTCTTGTCAGCTATGGATACAGAAAAGTACCGTAGAAGGAGTACGGTATCCGTTCGTCTTTATGATGTTCCCGATCAAATTTCGAAAGAAGACATAGCAAGTCCAACTTCCTCGAAATTCGAAGCAAGTTGTAGACGTCGTACTAGAGAAGAGACATCATTTGTCACTAATTATGAGAGACATGTCTATAGTTTTGATAAGGTTATGTTAAATGACATGTCTTTTATTCAATTCAATGTTCATAATGAGAATGGAAGTGTTTTTGCTCAACGGATTCTTCATATTGATACTATGAATAATGGTAAGCTTTTTTTCTTTTTTAAGGGTATAAGTACGGTAATCAGGATCCCAAGGGCTTGAAAATGATAAATTTAGATTCAGGAGGTTAAGCCGGTTCGAATGAGTATAGTCATGACTAGGTTTGGAAAATTTCATTTTTTGTAGTCCTCGTGGACAATAGGCCAATGTTCAATGGCTACCTGATTTTTGGCTACCTGATTAATGGCTACCTGAGGATTAATGGCTACCACTGGATTTTTGGCTACTTTTGTCCAGTGGGATGAATGGCTACCTCAGATTTTTGGCTACTTTTTAGATGATTTTTGGCTACTTTTTAGATGATTTTTGGCTACTTTTTAGATGATTTTTGGCTACTTTTTAGATGATTTTTGGCTACTTTTTAGATGATTTTTGGCTACTTTTTAGATGATTTTTGGCTACTTTTTAGATGATTTTTGGCTACTTTTTAGATGATTTTTGGCTACTTTTTAGATGTATTTATCGGTTTTTAAAATTATTTTTTGTTTTCTGTGCAGTCTACTACTGAGAATTGAATACCTAAGCCTATAAACAGTTCTTGTTTCCAAAACAGGCTTAGAAAAAATTCTTTATCAAAGGTCCTTATTTTCAGAAATACTCTTCAATTAACCCATGCTTTTCTTTAACTTTGTTGTGATTAAACATTTTCCTAAACTTCTTTTTTTTTTTGTGAGAAATCAGAACTATTTTTAGGCTTAGGCACATAATTTTCATTTTTAAATGCCTGATTCGATTCTCCGAATTTAACTGCCCTAATTTAAAATTTGACCACAGATCATAGCTAGACAAAATTCTGAAACATGACATCCAACCCACATAGGAAAAAGAGCGAAAAACTCTATGAAAAGCGGTCAACAATTGTCAGAAAAGTATCCTCAAAATTCAGCAAAAGTAGTCAAAATTCAGCAAAAGTAGTCAAAAATCATCTAAAAAGGAGCCAAAAATCATCTAAAAAGGAGCCAAAAATCATCTAAAAAGTAGCCAAAAATCATCTAAAAAGTAGCCAAAAATCATCTAAAAAGTAGCCAAAAATCATCTAAAAAGTAGCCAAAAATCTTCCGAAAAGTAGCCAAAAATCTTTTCAAAAAGTAGCCAAAAAGCTAAGGTAGCCAAAAAACCTAAGTAGCCATTCATCCCACTGGACAAAAGTAGCCAAAAATCCAGTGGTAGCCATTAATCCTCAGGTAGCCATTAATCAGGTAGCCAAAAATCAGGTAGCCATTGAACATTGGCCTGGACAATACCGTAACTTGACTAATTTTGGTCCAATCGACCTAAAAATGGTATTTTCCGATTCAGGGCTTCAAGACGGTCAATATGAGTATAATCTTGACTTATTTTGAAAAATTTTGAAAAAAAAATTTTTTTGGGTCTCACCACGAAAACACATTTTTTACCGTAACTCGGCCAATTTTGAGTTTTACCCAAAAATTTTAGCATATTCGGAATCGGGAGGTTAAGCCGGTTCGAATGAGTATAATCATGACTAGGTTTTGAAATTTTCATTTTTTGTAGTCCTCGTGGACAATACCGTAACTTGGCCAATTTTGGTCCAATCGGCCTAAAAATGATATTTTTGGATTCAGGAGGTCAAGCCGGTTCAGAAAAGTATAATCATGACTAGTTTCTAAAAATCATCATTTTTGGCTGTGTAGTCCTCGTGAACAAAACATAAAAACCACCGTAACTCCGTCCATTTTGGTCCAATCGCCCTGAAAACTTCACTACAGTAATCAGGAGGTCAAGGCGGTCAAAATGAGTATAATCATGACATATTTTGAAATTTTCTATTTTTGGGTTCCACCACGAAAACACATTTTCTACCGTAATTCGATCAATTTTAAGTTTTACTCAAAAATTTCAGCATATTCGGAATCGGGGCGTCAAGCCGGTTCAGAAAAGTATAATCATGACTAGGTTTTAAAAATCATCATTTTTGGCTGTGTAGTCCTCGTGGACAAAACCGTAACTTGGTCAATTTTGGTCCAATCGACCTGAAAATATTTTTTTTGGATTCAGGGCGTCATTCCGGTTCAGAAAAGTATAATCATGACTAGGTTTGGTAAATTTCATTTTTTGTAGTCCTCGTGGACAATACCGTAACTTGACCAATTTTGGTCCAATCGGCCTAAAAATGGTATATTTGGAATCAGGACGTTTTTCCGGTTCAGAAAAGTATAATCATGACTAGGTTTAAAAAATCATCATTTTTGGCTGTGTAGTCCTCGAGGACAAAAACTAAAAACTACCGTATCTCCGTCAATTTTAGTCCAATCACCCTGAAAACTAGATTACCGTAATCAGAACGTTAAGCCCGTCAAAATGACTATAATCTTGGCTAGATTCCAAAAAATTCCAAAAATCCAATTTTTGTACTCCTCGTGGACAATTTTTTTTTTTTCAAATTCCTTATTTTTTTCAGGATACCGCTTTATAACCCTCCGTACCCCTTCTAATCAATGTGCGGGACCAGCATGTCTCCTGGTCCGATTCGACTTATTCATGCACTCAGACAGGAAGAATTTGCGTGGGTTACTGTAGTTTGTAGTTTGTAGTTTTAGCTGTTTTCAGATGATTTAAAGCAAATGTATAATCCTCATGCGTTTGAAAAGGAATCGGATAAGTGGGAGAGACGATTTAGTAATCCATTTGCCGATTTGGATGAGTTTGATGTAAGTTGTAGTTTTTGTAGTTTGTAGTTTGTAGTTTGTAGTCTATAACCTTATTCCAGGGAAACGAGTTCCTTTTAGTCGAAGGAACCCGACGTGGATCCGTCGAACACCCGCCGACCACCCCGACCACGCCCACTAAGCCAATGTCATTTGGAAAAGAACTTCTAGAGAAAATATCGTTTTGGAAAAAGAAATAGATTTTTTTTGTAGTCTTTGTAGTCTTTTTTTAAATAAATGTAAAATAAAGGGTTTTGGTATTTTTTTTCTTGAAATTAAAAAAAAAAATTTGTCCTCGAGGACTACAAAAAAAATTTTTTTTGAAATCTAGCCAAGATTATACCCATTTGGACGGGCTTGATGTCTTGATTACGGTAGGAAAGTTTTCAGAGCGATTGGAGCAAAATTGACTGAGATACGATGGTTTTTAGGTTTTGTCCACGAGGACTACAAAAATGGGTTTTTCGAAATCTAGTCAAGAATATACTTTTCTGAACCGGCTTGATGCCCTGAAACCAAATATACCATTATTTTTGAATGAAATCTGCAAATGGCCGGATTACGGTAGAAAATATGTTTTCGTGGTGGGACCCAAAAACCAAAAATTTCAAAATATGTCATGATTATACTTATTTCGACCGTCTTGACGTCCTGATTACGGTAGTGAAGATTTCAGGGCGATTGGACTAAAATTGACTGAGATACGGTGGCTTTTCAGTTTTGTCCACGAGGACTACACAGCCAAAAATTGAGTTTTTTTGGAACCTAGTCATGATTATACTTTTCTGAACCGGCTTGACGCCCTGATTCCGAAAATACTCAAATTTTTGAATTAAATCCAAAAATGACCGGATTACGGTAGAAAATGTGTTTTCGTGATGGGACCCAAAAATCGAAAATTTCAAAATATGTCATGTTTATACTCATTTTGACGGGCTTAACGTCCTGATTACGGTAGTAAAGTTTTCAGGGCGATTAGAGCGAAATTGGATGAGTTACGGTGGTTTTAAGATATTGTCCACGGGGACTACAAAAAATGAAGTTTTCCAAACCTAGTCATGATTATACTTTTCTGAACCGGCTTAACCTCCTGATTCCGAATCTACCATTATTTTTGAATGAAATCCAAAAATGACTGGATTACGGTAGAAAACCTCCAAAATCTAGAAAAACTATTTTTTTTCCTCATTTTTTTCATAAATTCCTAATTTTTCCAACTAAACTAAACTATTTATGTTTAAATGTATAGATAAAAAATATTTCATAAGAATTTCCCAATTTTTTAGTCATTGAATAAACACCTCCTCCCTTCAACTGATAACACCAACCCTTCCTTCCTTCCCCCTTATTTCATAACATTTTAAATTGATTTTTTATATTTTCTTGCTGACTAACCACCCCTTTTTTGTTGATAAAACAGAAGAAAAACGTCGTTTTTTTATTATTGAAAAACGTTTTTTTTTGGAAATTTTTAATTTTGTGTCGAAAAAAAAAGTCTAAAAATCCAAAAAAAAATTTTTTTCCAATCTTTCCCAAAATTATTTTGGTAGTTAATTAACCCTTTTTAAGTGTTTTGGCAAAATTTCAGATTTTTTTAATCGCTAGTTTTCGAGAAAATCCAGCCTAAATTTAAAAAAAAAGTTTTTTAGGTGGAAGCAAACAATGAATCGCGGGAAGGATGAGGAGTATGATTATTTGTTCAAAGGTTAGTATTTACTAAGGATTACTGTAGTGAAAACTAAAAAAAAATTGAAAAAAATTTTTTTTTTTGAAAAACAAAATTTTTTGATTTTTAAAAAAATTCTAGTTTTTGTAGTTTGTAGCCCCCAAATTACAGTAGTACTAATCGGCGACTCTGGAGTCGGTAAATCCAACCTGCTATCTCGTTTCACCCGAAATCAGTTCGATTTGGAGACAAAATCGACAATTGGAGTGGAATTTGCGAATAGGAGTATGGAGGTTTGTAGTCTTTGTAGTCTTTGTAGTCTTTGTAGTTTTTGTAGTTTTTGTAGTCTTTGTACTCTTTGTAGTCTTTGTAGTCTTTGTAGTCTTTGTAGTCTATGTAGTCTTTGTAGTCTTTGTAGTCTTTGTAGTCTTTGTAGTCTTTGTAGTCTTTGTAGTTTTTGTAGTCTTTGTAGTCTTTGTAGTCTTTGTAGTCTTTGTAGTCTTTGTAGTCTTTGTAGTCTTTGTAGTCTTTGTAGTCTTTGTAGTCTTTGTAGTCTTTGTAGTCTTTGTAGTCTTTGTAGTCTTTGTAGTCTTTGTAGTCTTTGTAGTCTTTGTAGTCTTTGTAGTCTTTGTAGTCTTTGTAGTCTTTGTAGTCTTTGTAGTCTTTGTAGTCTTTGTAGTCTTTGTAGTCTTTGTAGTCTTTGTAGTCTTTGTAGTCTTTGTAGTCTTTGTAGTCTTTGTAGTCTTTGTAGTCTTTGTAGTCTTCCAGATCGAAGGCAAAAAAGTCAAAGCAGCGATTTGGGACACGGCGGGCCAAGAACGCTACCGCGCCATCACCCCAGCCTACTATCGTGGATGCTTAGGCGCCCTAGTCGTATTCGATATCTCCAAACACACAACTTTCGAAAATGTTGGAAGATGGCTTAAGGAGCTTAAAGATCACGCTGATCAAGAGGACATTGTGGTTATGTTAGTGGGAAATAAGACGGATTTAAGGCAATTGAGAGATGTGCCAACTGATGAGGCAAGGAATTATGCGGATAAGAATCAAATGTTGTTTATTGGTTAGTTTTTGAAGCCAAAAAATTGAAAAAAACTAGTTTAAACGGGGTTTTTAAGCGTCTAATACTGCTATAATCGGTTTCGCCATGTGCAAAAACCTAAATACCCTTGGAGGGTCCGAACTTGGGACCATTGGAACCACAATCAACCCTCTTACCAACTGAGCCACTCTGAAAACCTTGATAAACGCGGCGGTCGCGCCAAGGGGGTTTAAGCGCTCGTTTCCAAGTAGCTCAGTGGGTAAAAGGGTTGATTATGGTTCCAATGGTCCCAAGTTCGGACCCTCCATGGGTATATAGGTTTTTGCACATGAGAAAAACGATTGTGACATGGAAAATTAACAAAAATCGAGTCAAAACCTAGTTTTTCAAAAAAAAAATTTTTTTTAATCACGAAAAATGTTAACTTTTGTTATTTGTATTTAGTTTGTAACAACTTGTGATATTTTCAGTATTTTTATTGAAAAAAAAATCATTTTTCATAGAGAAATTTTAAAAATATGACTTCTCGATCAATTTTCAGCTATTTTAAGGGTTAAAATCGTTTTTCTCATGTGCAAAAACCTAAATACCTTTGGAGGGTCCGAACATGGGACCATTGGAACCATAATCACCTCTTTTACCCACTGAGCCATCCTTAAACACGCGCCTAACTGCCCTGGGCGCCGCCGCCGCGTTTAGAGCGGGTTCCAGGGCGGCTCAGTGGGTAAAGGGGATGATTATTGTTCCAATGGTCCCAAGTTCGGACCCCCCAGGGGTATTTAGGTTTTTGCATATGGGGAAAACGATTTTAACACTTAAAATACCCTAAATAACCTCGGGAACCCCGATTTTTCCAGAAACCTCAGCTCTGGACAGCACTAACGTCGAGGAAGCGTTGAAGGGTCTCTTAACCGATATCTTCAAGACAGTATCCAACAAATACGGTGTCAGTGGACAGACCCAACCGTCGGTATACGGTAGAATGGGTTCGATCATGCCGTCGATGCCGAATACCGAAGAAGTGAAGAAAAAATGTTGTAATGTGTAATTATTATGAGGAATAAATGGTTTGAATTGTAGTTTGTGGTCACTCTGATCCACTGATTCGCTAAAAAAATATTTTTAAAAAATTTCAAAAAAAAAAAAATTTTTTTTTGAAAAATTTTTAAAAAAATTGTTTCCAAAAAACTTACTACAGTAGTCTTTTTCCATAATTTAAGCATAGTTAAGACCTCTTTTCGATATTCTGACGAAAAAATGAAACACCAAAAAAGATGGGTTCCAGCAACAGTTCTCTTAATATATCTCCTCATTGAAGTGATTATTATTGAGTATTTCCTGGAATTTTTTTGGTAGTTTTTGTAGTTTTTGTAGTCTTTGTAGTCACTTACATCATCTGATTTTGAAAAAATGATTGAAATGTGATTTGGGCGGCGCCAAGGATGAAAAGTGGTAAATCGGGGAGGAATTGAACCAGGAGGAGGAATATTATGAGGAAGGTTGGGGATCTGAAACGGAAAATTTAGGAAAAATATAAATTTGAACAAAAAATTTGAAAAAAATTTGAAAAAACATAGTTCCAGAGCTTATTTTGAGAATTTTAAGGCTGAAAATCGTTTTCCTCATGTGCAAAAACCTAAATACCCCTAGAGGGTCCGAACTTGGGACCATTGGAACCATAATCATCCCTTTTACCCATTGAGCCACCTGGAAACGCGCGCCTAACTCCTCTGGGCGCCCCCACCGCTTTAGGGGCGCGTTTTAGGGTGGCTCAGTGGGTATGAGGGATGATTATGGTTCCAATGGTCCCAAGTTCGGACCCTCTAGGGGTATATAGGTTTTTGCACATGGCGAAAACGATTTTAAGCCTTAAAATAGCCGAAATAACTCCTAGAACCCAGTTTTTCCTCATACTAACCTCTCTTTTCTTTTGAAAATCACGATTAAGGTGATGATAAGAATGAGATAAATAGATATAAATGCAATATATAAAGAAAAATTCAAACTCTTCATTAGTTCTCTGACAAGTGGATATTCTTCGGTGTCTTCAATGATATAAAGCTTTTGACGCTCTTCATCGCTTATATTTTGGAATCCTAAAGATTGCTAAGACTAAAAAAAACCTACAGTAACTTTAACCTTGACACTCTGACTTAGCCGACATGGGAACAATCGAAGAATAAAAAAAAATAGCCAAAAAATGATAAATCGAGGTGGTTACGGTAGTTATAAGGGACCATTGGATTACTGTAGCTGGTCGATGAACTGATTGGGTCCAAGAACTTGTTGGAAATTTTAAAATGAGGATTTCGGTTAAGCCAAGGATAAGGATTAGGGTGTAGTTAGTGGAATCGAAGATGTTGCCAAGGAATTGAGATAATAAATGGAGTACGGTAGTTTGGAGGGTACTGTAGTCGGTGCAAGGTACGGTAGTTGGGACATACTGTAACATTAGATATTACTAAGATGTTAGTCCCCACTAACCTCATCAAAGAAGGTCCAAATCGTATTAAACATATCCAAAACATTAAAAACACATAAAACCATTAAAAACTCAAAAATCGCATTGGAGCGCTGTTTTCGGCGGTTTAAAATCAAAAAATGAATTACATTTAACAAAATCCCGATTGGAAAAATATTCGCATTTAGGAAATTTGTTAAATTAGTGTAATAATTAAGGGTAATTAGAATCTCAAGACCAGATGCTAATTTTTCGAAACCTTCGGCCAATGATGAGTTGGTGGACATTTTCTGGAAGACTACAAAGACTACAAACTATAATAAAATGGAGTTTTGGCGAAAAAAACGATGAAAAAACGATGAAAAACGGTGGATTTTAAGGTATAAAGGTTAAAACTACAAAGACTTAAAATTTTTTGTCAAAAAAAAAAAAAATTTTTTTAATTAAAAATCATTTTTTAAATATAACTAAGCTAAGGAGAGCATTAGAATTGTTTAAATAATTTTTTTTGAAAACTTTTTTTCGCGTGATATAAATATTGATCTCGTCACTTAATATAAGGGTGTAAAGTGCATTTTTCTAAGAAATCTTGTGATTTTTTGGATTTGAAAAATAAGATTTTGAAGAGATAATTACATGGTTAATATGGTCATTGGTGTTAATAAAATGCAGAAAAAAATTTTCAAAAAAAAAAAAAAAAATTTTTTTTTGCAAAAAAATGTTTTTATCAATTCCGTTGATCCGCTCCTAGTTCCAATGCCGACACCTAAAAAAATCATTAAAATAATCATAAAAACTACAGTAACCCTACCGTATGACTCGTTCCACCAATAAATCCTCCCAAAACCAATCTTCGATATTTAGGCGACACCAAGAAACATGATAAAGGTTGTCCGGCGATATTTATGATCCAAGCTACAGTAATCCATTGGGACCATAAGGCAGACTGGTCCCAATCTTCGGTTAGGCTAAGGATTTCGGGGATTTTGGTAGTAAAAAATAGGATGGTTTGGAGGATGACTATGGAAATGGTTGATATTGTGTCAGATCTGGAATACTGTAGTTTGCAGTTTTTGTAAAAATTGAAAATTTTTTTAAACGATTCCAGAGCTTTCCTAAGCTTAGTTATGCTTAAAAATGAGTTTTTAAATGTTTTTTTTTTTTTTTTTGGAAAACGGTTTAATTTCGATTTAGGGGTATTGTAGTCTTTGTAGTCTTACCTATCCTCCCTCTCCTTCATAAATACCATCATCAAGACCCCAATTAACGAAACAACCATAGGAATATAACCATAAGTGGCCCAAGTCTTGAAATCTCTCCAAATTCCCAAAGTGACGTTATATAAATGAATTTTATCATCAGCAATATTAACACCAAAACGGGTTTCGTTTAGGCCGAAAACCCATGGAGAAGAGGAGTTTTGGGTGCAGCTGAAAATGGAGATAATTTGAAAAACTAGGGTTCCGGAGCGATTTAGGGGCTGGGATAGTGTTAAAATCGTTTTCGGCATGTGCAAAAACCTAAATACCTTTGAAGGGCTCGAACTTGGGACCATTGGAACCATAATCATCCGTTTTAGCCACTGAGCCACCCTGAAACGCGCGCTTAAACCCCCTGGCCGCCGCCGCAAACTTTTTGAAAATGCGCGAAAATTCGCGTTTTGGTCTGGATTTTTGGTTTGTTTAGTGTGCAGTATTGGTGGCGTTATGGTATGGGGCAAGCATCGTATTTATTTTGTGCCTTTGGATTTTAGGTATGTCAAAAAATATGGAAAAATGGGTTCCAGTGGGATTTAGGGCTTGGGGCAGTGTTAAAATCGTTTTCCCCGTGTGCAAAAACCTAAATATCCCTGGAGGGTCCGAACTTGGGACCATTGGAACCATAATCATCCCTTTTATCCATTGAGCCACCCTGAAACTCGTCCTAAACCCGGCGGCGGCGGCCAGGGGGTTTAAGCGCGCGTTTCAGGGTGGCTCAGTGGCTAAAACGGATGATTATGGTTCCAATGGTCCCAAGTTCGAGCCCTTCAAAGGTATTTAGGTTTTTGCACATGCCGAAAACGATTTTAACACTATCCCAGCCCCTAAATCGCTCCGGAACCCTAGTTTTTCAAATTATCTCCATTTTCAGCTGCACCCAAAACTCCTCTTCTCCATGGGTTTTCGGCCTAAACGAAACCCGTTTTGGTGTTAATATTGCTGATGATAAAATTCATTTATATAGCTTGGATCATAAATATCGCCGGACAACCTTTATCATGTTTCTTGGTGTCGCCTAAATATCGAAGATTGGTTTTGGGAGGATTTATTGGTGGAACGAGTCATACGGTAGGGTTACTGTAGTTTTTATGATTATTTTAATGATTTTTTTAGGTGTCGGCATTGGAACTAGGAGCGGATCAACGGAATTGATAAAAAAATTTTTTTGCAAAAAAAAATTTTTTTTTTTTTTTTGAAAATTTTTTTCTGCATTTTATTAACACCAATGACCATATTAACCATGTAATTATCTCTTCAAAATCTTATTTTTCAAATCCAAAAAACCACAAGATTTCTTAGAAAAATGTACTTTAAACCCTTATATTAGGTGACGAGATCAATATTTATATCATGCGAAAAAAGTTTTCAAAAAAAATTATTTAAACAATTCTAGAGCTCTCCTTAGCTTAGTTATATTTAAAAAATGATTTTTAATTAAAAAAATTTTTTTTTTGACAAAAAATTTTAAGTCTTTGTAGTTTTAACCTTTATACCTTAAAATCCACCGTTTTTCATCGTTTTTTCATCGTTTTTTTCGCCAAAACTCCATTTTATTATAGTTTGTAGTCTTTGTAGTCTTCCAGAAAATGTCCACCAACTCATCATTGGCCGAAGGTTTCGAAAAATTAGCATCTGGTCTTGAGATTCTAATTACCCTTAATTATTACACTAATTTAACAAATTTCCTAAATGCGAATATTTTTCCAATCGGGATTTTGTTAAATGTAATTCATTTTTTGATTTTAAACCGCCGAAAACAGCGCTCCAATGCGATTTTTCAGTTTTTAATGGTTTTATGTGTTTTTAATGTTTTGGATATGTTTAATACGATTTGGACCTTCTTTGATGAGGTTAGTGGGGACTAACATCTTAGTAATATCTAATGTTACAGTATGTCCCAACTACCGTACCTTGCACCGACTACAGTACCCTCCAAACTACCGTACTCCATTTATTATCTCAATTCCTTGGCAACATCTTCGATTCCACTAACTACACCCTAATCCTTATCCTTGGCTTAACCGAAATCCTCATTTTAAAATTTCCAACAAGTTCTTGGACCCAATCAGTTCATCGACCAGCTACAGTAATCCAATGGTCCCTTATAACTACCGTAACCACCTCGATTTATCATTTTTTGGCTATTTTTTTTTATTCTTCGATTGTTCCCATGTCGGCTAAGTCAGAGTGTCAAGGTTAAAGTTACTGTAGGTTTTTTTTAGTCTTAGCAATCTTTAGGATTCCAAAATATAAGCGATGAAGAGCGTCAAAAGCTTTATATCATTGAAGACACCGAAGAATATCCACTTGTCAGAGAACTAATGAAGAGTTTGAATTTTTCTTTATATATTGCATTTATATCTATTTATCTCATTCTTATCATCACCTTAATCGTGATTTTCAAAAGAAAAGAGAGGTTAGTATGAGGAAAAACTGGGTTCTAGGAGTTATTTCGGCTATTTTAAGGCTTAAAATCGTTTTCGCCATGTGCAAAAACCTATATACCCCTAGAGGGTCCGAACTTGGGACCATTGGAACCATAATCATCCCTCATACCCACTGAGCCACCCTAAAACGCGCCCCTAAAGCGGTGGGGGCGCCCAGAGGAGTTAGGCGCGCGTTTCCAGGTGGCTCAATGGGTAAAAGGGATGATTATGGTTCCAATGGTCCCAAGTTCGGACCCTCTAGGGGTATTTAGGTTTTTGCACATGAGGAAAACGATTTTCAGCCTTAAAATTCTCAAAATAAGCTCTGGAACTATGTTTTTTCAAATTTTTTTCAAATTTTTTGTTCAAATTTATATTTTTCCTAAATTTTCCGTTTCAGATCCCCAACCTTCCTCATAATATTCCTCCTCCTGGTTCAATTCCTCCCCGATTTACCACTTTTCATCCTTGGCGCCGCCCAAATCACATTTCAATCATTTTTTCAAAATCAGATGATGTAAGTGACTACAAAGACTACAAAAACTACAAAAACTACCAAAAAAATTCCAGGAAATACTCAATAATAATCACTTCAATGAGGAGATATATTAAGAGAACTGTTGCTGGAACCCATCTTTTTTGGTGTTTCATTTTTTCGTCAGAATATCGAAAAGAGGTCTTAGCTATGCTTAAATTTTGGAAAAAGACTACTGTAGTAAGTTTTTTGGAAACAATTTTTTTAAAAATTTTTCAAAAAAAAATTTTTTTTTTTTGAAATTTTTTAAAAATATTTTTTTAGCGAATCAGTGGATCAGAGTGACCACAAACTACAATTCAAACCATTTATTCCTCATAATAATTACACATTACAACATTTTTTCTTCACTTCTTCGGTATTCGGCATCGACGGCATGATCGAACCCATTCTACCGTATACCGACGGTTGGGTCTGTCCACTGACACCGTATTTGTTGGATACTGTCTTGAAAATATCGGTTAAGAGACCTTTCAACGCTTCCTCGACGTTAGTGCTGTCCAGAGCCGAAGTTTCTGGAAAAATCGGGGTTACGGTGGTTATTTTGGCTATTTTAAGTGTTAAAATCGTTTTTCTCATGTGCAAAAACCTAATTACCACTGGAGGGTCCGAACTTGGGACCATTGGAACCATAATCATGCCTTTAAACCACTGAGCCACCCTGAAAGCCGTGCAAAACGCGCGGCGGCGCCCAGGGCAGTTAGGCGCGTGTTTAAGGATGGCTCAGTGGCTAAAAGGGATGATTATGGTTCCAATGGTCCCAAGTTCGGACCCTCCGAAGGTATTTAGGTTTTTGCACATGAGAAAAACGATTTTAACCCTTAAAATAGCTGAAAATTGAGCGAGAAGTCATATTTTTAAAATTTTTCTATCAAAAATGATTTTTTTTTCAATAAAAATACTGAAAATATCACAAGTTGTTACAAACTAAATACAAATAACAAAAGTTAACATTTTTCGTGATTAAAAAAAAATTTTTTTCGAAAAACTAGGTTTTGACTCTAATTTCATCAATTTTCCATGTTAAAATCGTTCTCCTCATATGCAAAAACCTAAATACCGCTGGAGGGTCCGAACTTGGGACCATTGGAACCATAATCATCCCTTTTACCCACTGAGCCACCCAGAAAAGCTTGGGAAACGCGGCGGCGGCGCCCCGTGCAGTTAGGCGCGCGTTTCCAAATGGCTCAGTGAGTAAAAGGGATGATTATGGTTCCAATGGTCCCAAGTTCGGACCCTCCAGTGGTATATAGGTTTTTGCACATGGCGAAAACGATTTTAACACTATATCAAGCCTAAATAACCTGTTTTTACTAGTTTTTTCAATTTTTTAGCTACAAAAACTAACCAATAAACAACATTTGATTCTTATCCGCATAATTCCTTGCCTCATCAGTTGGCACATCTCTCAATTGCCCTAAATCCGTTTTATTTCCCACTAACATCACCACAATGTCCTCTTGATCAGCGTGATCTTTAAGCTCTTTAAGCCATCTTCCAACATTTTCGAAAGTTGTGTGTTTGGAGATATCGAATACGACTAGGGCGCCTAAGCAGCCACGATAGTAGGCTGAGGTGATGGCGCGATAGCGTTCTTGGCCCGCCGTGTCCCAAATCGCTGCTTTGACTTTTTTGCCTTCGATCTGGAAGACTACAAAGACTACAAAGACTACAAAAACTACAAAGACTACAAAGACTACAAAGACTACAAAGACTACAAAGACTACAAAGACTACAAAGACTACAAAGACTACAAAGACTACAAAGACTACAAAGACTACAAAGACTACAAAGACTACAAAGACTACAAAGACTACAAAGACTACAAAGACTACAAAGACTACAAAGACTACAAAGACTACAAAGACTACAAAGACTACAAAGACTACAAAGACTACAAAGACTACAAAGACTACAAAGACTACAAAGACTACAAAGACTACAAAGACTACATAGACTACAAAGACTACAAAGACTACAAAGACTACAAAGACTACAAAGACTACAAAGACTACAAAGACTACAAAGACTACAAAGACTACAAAGACTACAAAGACTACAAAGACTACAAAGACTACAAAGACTACAAAGACTACAAAGACTACAAAGACTACATAGACTACAAAGACTACAAAGACTACAAAGACTACAAAGACTACAAAGACTACAAAGACTACAAAGACTACAAAGACTACAAAGACTACAAAGACTACAAAGACTACAAAGACTACAAAGACTACAAAGACTACAAAGACTACAAAGACTACAAAGACTACAAAGACTACAAAGACTACAAAGACTACAAAGACTACAAAGACTACAAAGACTACAAAGACTACAAAGACTACAAAGACTACAAAGACTACAAAGACTACAAAGACTACAAAAACTACAAAGACTACAAAGACTACAAAGACTACAAAGACTACAAAGACTACAAAGACTACATAGACTACAAAGACTACAAAGACTACAAAGACTACAAAGAGTACAAAGACTACAAAAACTACAAAAACTACAAAGACTACAAAGACTACAAAGACTACAAAGACTACAAAGACTACAAAGACTACAAAGACTACAAAGATTACAAAAACTACAAAGACTACAAAAACTACAAAGACTACAAAGACTACAAAGACTACAAAGACTACAAACCTCCATACTCCTATTCGCAAATTCCACTCCAATTGTCGATTTTGTCTCCAAATCGAACTGATTTCGGGTGAAACGAGATAGCAGGTTGGATTTACCGACTCCAAGGTCGCCGATTAGTACTACTGTAATTTGGGGGCTACAAACTACAAAAACTAGAATTTTTTTAAAAATCAAAAAATTTTGTTTTTCAAAAAAAAAAATTTTTTTTCAATTTTTTTTTTTAGTTTTTACTACAGTAATCCTTAGTAAATACTAACCTTTGAACAAATAATGATACTCCTCATCCTTCCCGCGATTCATTGTTTGCTTCCACCTAAAAAACTTTTTTTTAAAATTTAGGCTGGATTTTCTCGAAAACTAGCGATTAAAAAAATCTGAAATTTTGCCAAAACACTTAAAATGGGTTAATTAACTACCAAAATAATTTTGGGAAAGATTGGAAAAAATTTTTTTTTTTGGATTTTTAGACTTTTTTTTTCGACACAAAATTAAAAATTTCCAAAAAAAAAACGTTTTTCAATAATAAAAAAAAACGTCGTTTTTCTTCTGTTTTATCAACAAAAAAGGGGTGGTTAGTCAGCAAGAAAATATAAAAAATCAATTTAAAATGTTATGAAATAAGGGGGAAGGAAGGAAGGGTTGGTGTTATCAGTTGAAGGGAGGAGGTGTTTATACAATGACTAAAAAATTGGGAAATTCTTATGAAATATTTTTTATCTGTACATTCAATCATAAATAGTTTAGTTTAGTTGGAAAAATTAGGAATTTATGAAAAAAATGAGGAAAAAAAATAGTTTTTCTAGATTTTGGAGGTTTTCTACCGTAATCCGGTCATTTTTGGATTTCATTCAAAAATATTGGTAGATTCGGAATCAGGAGGTTAAGCCGGTTCAGAAAAGTATAATCATGACTAGGTTCCAAAAAACTTCATTTTTGGCTGTGTACCAGAGATGGGCATTTTACGTTTTTCGATTTTACGATTTTACGAATTTTACGGTATTTTTCGTAAAAATTTTACGTCGTAAAATTTTACGAAATTATTTTCGTAAAAAATTTTACGACAAAAATTTTACGATATTTTTCGTAAAATTCGTAAAATATTTGAACGCTAAAATCTCGCAAAATACTCTATTTATAGAACAAATGTTTTGTTAAATATGGTTTATTTTTTGAGATACTGTATTAGGCATAGCGTGCGAAATAATTTTTTCCAAAAAATGCTTTTACGCTATTTTTCATTGTTGTTTTTGTTATAATTCTGATTTCTGTTCATGATAAATCCTTTATGTTGTGGCTCCGAGCTCTGCTCCGAGGTATTTGGCAGGAAACTGATGCTCGTAACAACGCATCTACATACGGCCATAATTAGTTGCTTTTTTTCTTACATACACCATTTGTTTTGTTTTTTTTTTGTTAGAATAAATGCACTTTTTGAGTCATCGTCTAATTATTTGTTAAAATAAATTCAAATAGTAGTATTTTACGAAATTTTACGAATTTTACGAAATTTACGGCATTTTTTTCGTAAATTTTACGTCGTAAAATTTTTTACGAATTTTTCATTTCGTAAAATTTTACGTTTTACGATTTTACGAAAAAAAATTTTACGCCCATCTCTGCTGTGTACTCCTCGTGGACAAAACCTAAAAACCACAGTAACTCCGACAATTTTAGTCCAATCGCCCTGCAATCTTTACTACCGTAATCAGGACGTCAAGACGGTCGAAATGAGTATAATCATGACATATTTTGAAATTTTTGGTTTTTAGGTCCCACCTCGAAATCACATTTTCTACCGTAATCCGGCTATTTTTGAGTTTTACTCAAAAATAATGGTGTATTCGGAATCAGGGCGTCAAGACGGTTCAGGAGGGAAAATAGAAAAAAAAATTAGGTTTGATTCGATTTAGAACGAATTGAGATACCGTAATCCCTTTAAGTTCTGATAAGCTACTTAAACTTGATATAACTCGGTTCTCGTTAAAGCTATCAAAAAAGTGTCAACTAATGAAATATTGCTCATAACAAGAGCTATATTTCATTAGTTAAAAGTTTTTCGATAGCTCTAACAGGAACCGAGATATAGCAGTTTCAAAAATGTACTTAAAAATGATTTTTTCCGAAAACAAAATTTTTTTGCTTTTTTAAAACTCCCATATCTCAGTTCCCATAAGAGCTATCGAAAAAGTGTTAACTAATGAAATGTAGCTTTTACTATTAGCAATATTTCATTAGTTAACACTTTTTTGATAGCTCTTACGAGAACCGAGATATACCAATTTAAAGTAGTTAAATCGTTATATTAGAATGATTACGGTATCTTAATCATTGAAATTAGAGTTTAAACCTCGATTTTTCCTGTTTTTCTTCTTTTTTCTATATAAAAATTTGCAGATACGTCCGAAAACCGGATTGGTTAAGAATGAGGGATGTCCAGCTTAAACCATTCCTTTCGATTCCGTTTACAGTGGCTTATACTGTTGAAGTGGAGGTAAGTACCGTAATCCTGTCAATTTTGGTCTAATCGCTCTGAAAACTTTACTTCCGTAATCAGGAGGTCAAGCCGGTTCAGAAAAGTATAATCATGACTAGGTTTCAAAATTTTTGATTTTTTGGTTTGTAGTCCTCGAGGACAATAGCTTAAAACTACCGTAACTCTGTCAATTTTGATCCAATCGCCCTGAAACCTTAACTACCGTAATCAGGGTGTCAAGCCGGTCAAAATGAGTATAATCATGACATATTTTGAAATTTTCGATTTTTTTGCTTTTTGGGTCCCACCACGAAAACACATTTCCTACCGTAATTCGACCCCTAGTTTTTATAGTTTCTAGTCTTACCCACAACCTCCATTCCTTTCAAACATTGCATAATTCAATTGAGTGTTCGAATCATTAGTCTGGATATTAAGAGCAACCATTTGAGCACCAGTTAGCCAATGGATCATTGGATTATAGTTAGTGGAATAGATCCTCGATGCTTTTGGGTAGATTCTCATAATTTTGGATTGGTTTAAATTCTGAAATTTTTTTGAATTTGGAGAATTTTTGATTTTTGAAATTTTTGTCCACGAGGAGTACAAAAAAGTTTTTTGGAATCTAATCAAAATTATAGTCATTTTGACCGTCTTGACGCCCTGATTACGGTAGAAAAATTTTCAGAGCGATTAGAGCAAAACTGGCTGAGTTACGGTAGTTTTTAGTTTTCGTCCACGGGGAGTACACAGCCAAGAATTTAGTTTTCTCGAATCTAGTCATGTTTATACTTTTCTGAACCGGATTAACGCCCTGATTCCGAATATATCAAAATTTTGGAGTTTAGACCGAAATTGACCAAATTAGGTATTGTCCACGAGGACTACAAAAAATGAAAATTTCAAACCTAGCCATGATTATACTCATTTTGACCGTCTTGACGCCCTGATTACAGTAATCTAGTTTTTAGAGCGATTAGAGCGAAAATGGATGAGTTACGGTAGTTTTTAGGTATTGTCCACGAGGACTACAAAACCAAAAAACGTAGATTTTCAAACCTAGTCATGATTATACTTTTCTGAACCGGCTTGACGCCCTGAATCCGAAAATACCAAAATTTTTAAGTTTAGACCAAAATTGGCCAAGTTACGGTATTGTCCACGAGGACTACAAAAAATGAAATTTTCCAAACCTAGCCAATATTATACTCATTTTGACCGGAAAGACCTCCTGATTTCAAAAAACCTATTTTCAAGTCGATCCGGCCAAAATCCACCGGGTTACGGTAGCTTTTCCATTTCAAAATCCCCAAAATCATCCCGATTACTGTAGAAAAACTCACCTGAACTTTCTCGACTGAATTCCCTCTTAAACAATTCCACACCGTATTCTCATCAGCCGACACAATACAAGGTACCGTATCCACCGTCGCATTCTCCAAATTAATTGCAGTGGAAACGCCTCGAGAGCTCTCATAAGCCTGCATATAATTAATAATATCAGATAATTCTGAGCAAGACGATTCCTCGGGTAATTGTATCATTTGAGCAGCTTTTTGTTCTTCAGTTAACTCATTAAACCGTTGATTTTCAATTGCTTCATCTTCAGTTAAATCAATCGATGATCCATGTAAATCTATAGATGAATCCTCTCGACTTCTCGATTCTTGCTTCTCAAATCTCTTCTTTTTCGCTTTTATCAATATTTTGAATTTCAAGAGCTCCGGTGAGGGATACTGTACCTCACCGGACCCTTCTCTAGCATAAAGTGGGTAGTCAGGGAGTGGTCCCGTGAGTAGAAGGTCCGCAAAGACTTGTCGGAAGATTTGAACCATTTTTTCTTGTTGACGACGGCCGAGATGGTTTTCGATTGATAGGATTAGTGGGTAGGGTGTGGTCTGGAATTTTTTTGGAATAAGAAAAAAAGGTTTTGGACCAAGATGGTC
The DNA here is from genome assembly GCA_963932035.1 of Caenorhabditis wallacei. Taxonomy (NCBI): domain Eukaryota; kingdom Metazoa; phylum Nematoda; class Chromadorea; order Rhabditida; family Rhabditidae; genus Caenorhabditis; species Caenorhabditis wallacei. The sequence goes on from OZ009932.1 coordinate 13,724,125, forward strand.
CCAAATTTTTAGAAATAGTCCATTTTTTGATTCTATAGTTTTTTTTAAAGAAAAAATCGATTTTGGTCCAGATGGTCCCAAATTGAAAAAATGGTCCCAAACTCGAAATGATCTGATTTTGTAAATTTTGTAGTTTTTGTAGTTTTAGAGATTTTTTTAAATTCAAAAAAATCGATTTTGGACAAAAATGGTCCCAAGTTTTAAAAAAAGTGGTCCCAATTTCGAAATGGTCTTATTTTGTAGACTTTGTAGTTTTTGTAGTCTTTAAACTTTTTTGGAATTTAAAAAAATAGGTTTTGGACCATACAGTACCGTGCAAAAGTATACGAACCTAACCAACAATATTATTTTTCTTTTCGTTGCTTTCGTCTTGAACTGTATTCATTTCAAAGCTATCCTTAACTTTAACTCAAATCATTTTTCCACTTACCAGATTTATCTCTGCGTCTCTAACCTCGCCTATTTTCTCTCGTCATGGCCCCCCGCATGGCTCCATTACCTCCGGGCTCCATCAGAACACTGCTATCGAAGTTATACTTATTTCGAGATTACTGTACAATTGGTCACCGGGACCATCAGAGACATTTCAATGGTTTTCTCATCTTGGCTCGTTATCTTAATGGGGATCCATACGATCTTAGGGATTTTTTGGAAACTTTTTGAAAATGCGCGAAAATTCGCGTTTTGGTCTGGATTTTTGGTTTGTTTAGTGTGCAGTATTGGTGGCGTTATGGTATGGGGCAAGCATCGTATTTATCAGTGTTGCACGGAATTCCGTGTTCCGTGTTCCGCGTTCCGTGTTCCGGGCTTTTTTTCACTTCCGTTTCCGTGTTCCGCGTTCCGTGAAAATTATTTTTACTTCCACTTCCGAGTTCCGGGTTCCGTAAAAAGAAAAACTACTTCCACTTCCGTGTTCCGAGTTCCGTGAAAAAGGCCCGAGTTTCGCGGAATATGTTACAAGTAGCGAATCACACTCCAAAGTCACGTTTGAGGGTTCTATTTACCGTAAATCGAAGCAAGTAATTGTTTTGCAATGAAATCTGATGATTTTTAGTGAAAATATACAACAAATCGGCACCTCCGAAAGAAAAAATGACTTCCAAGTTCCGTGTTCCGCGTTCCGAGTTCCGCGTTCCGGGCGTTTTTTCACTTCCGTTTCCGTGTTCCGTGTTCCGTGAAAATTATGTTTACTTCCACTTCCGAGTTCCGTGTTCCGTGAAGTGGGAATACACTTCCGTTTCCGAGTTCCGCGTTCCGTAACAAAAATTTTTAATTCCACTTCCGCGTTCCGCGTTCCGAGATTTTCAAAAATTGACTTCCGTGCAACACTGGTATTTATTTTGTGCCTTTGGATTTTAGGTATGTCAAAAAATATGGAAAAATGGGTTCCAGTGGGATTTAGGGCTTGGGGCAGTGTTAAAATCGTTTTCCCCGTGTGCAAAAACCTAAATATCCCTGGAGGGTCCGAACTTGGGACCATTGGAACCACAATCATCCCTTTTATCCATTGAGCCACCCTGAAACTCGTCCTAAACCCGGCGGCGGCGGCCAGGGGGTTTAAGCGCGCGTTTCAGGGTGGCTCAGTGGCTAAAACGGATGATTATGGTTCCAATGGTCCCAAGTTCGAGCCCTTCAAAGGTATTTAGGTTTTTGCACATGCCGAAAACGATTTTAACACTATCCCAGCCCCTAAATCGCTCCGGAACCCTAGTTTTTCAAATTATCTCCATTTTCAGCTGCACCCAAAACTCCTCTTCTCCATGGGTTTTCGGCCTAAACGAAACCCGTTTTGGTGTTAATATTGCTGATGATAAAATTCATTTATATAACGTCACTTTGGGAATTTGGAGAGATTTCAAGACTTGGGCCACTTATGGTTATATTCCTATGGTTGTTTCGTTAATTGGGGTCTTGATGATGGTATTTATGAAGGAGAGGGAGGATAGGTAAGACTACAAAGACTACAATACCCCTAAATCGAAATTAAACCGTTTTCCAAAAAAAAAAAAAAAAAAAAAAAACATTTAAAAACTCATTTTTAAGCATAACTAAGCTTAGGAAAAAAAAAAAAAAAAAAAAACCAATGGGGTGCTGTAGTCCTCCAATCTAAGCCAGGGGTTAGAGCCGAGAGCCACCGGATGTTGACAATAGCCATTTTCAATTAGAAATGAGAAAAATGAAGAAAAAAATTTTCTGAGTCTAGCTCATAATTATAGGTTTAACCTTAAGAAATCATGTGGTGTAGACACCAAATATCAAGTAAAACTTGGAAAACAAAATTTTTTTTGCAGAAAACTAGAAAAAATAAGGGTAAAAATTGAAAATTCCAGCTTCAAAATGGTTAGGAGCTTTCTAAGACCTAGAAATTCGTTTCCCCCATATGCAAAAACCTAAATACCCCTGGAGGGTCCGAACTTGGGACCATTGGAACCATAATCATCCCTTTTATCCACTGAACCACCCTGAAACGCGCGCTTAAACCCCCTGGGCGCCGCCGCCGCGTTTAGGGCGGGTTCCAGGGCGGCTCAGTGGGTAAAAGGGATGATTGTGGTTCCAATGGTCCCAAGTTCGGACCCTCCATTGCTACTTAGGTTTTTGCACACAGGGAAACCAATTTTTGGGTTGTTTCAAAGCAATTAAGCTAGTTTAAAGGGATTTTCAAAAAATAAAAGTTGAGAAAAATTATTTTTCAGGGTCCAATAATGTCTGGAATAGTTATAAACTGCTTTTAAATCATCAAAAATAGCAACATACTTCATTTAATCGAAAAAAAATTGATTTTTCCTTTTAAAACTCTCCAATTCCTCCTAAATCATATCAAAAACCGTAATCCCCATGTGCAAAAACCTAAATACCCCAGGAGGGTTCGAACTTGGGACCATTGGAACCATAATCATCCCTTATACCCACTGAGCCATTCGGAAACGCGCGCCTAACTCCTCTGGGCGCCGCAGCCGCTTTTTCAAAGGCTTTCAGGGTGGCTCAGTGGGTAAAAGGGATGATTATGGTTCCTATGGTCCCAAGTTCGGATCCTTCTGGGGGTATTTAGGTTTTTGCACATGCCGAAAACGATTTTAACACTAAAAATTGTCAAAACACCAGCTGGAAACTGGTTTTTTCGAATTTTTCCAAAAAAAAAAAATTCCGCTCCAAAATCTTATTTTCCTAATCTCTGATGCCACCACCAAAACTCCTATTTTCGCAAAAAATCTCATGACAATTTGGCCATGATCAACATATAATTATCCACGACACATCAACAATTCAAATCTTTAAACTACACACTTTTCCAATGGGCCCTAACTATACTGACGCCGAAATTACCGTAATCCTAAATGATTTATGGATTTTTGTCTTGTATTATGACAGAATTTTTCGATTTGTGAATATTGCTATATCAATTTTTGCGATTTTCGAAAATATTTTGCATTTTTCGATTTTAACTCGAAAAGAGCTTAGGACCACTTCTATATTTATACTAATGATTGGGATCGTTTTTTCTGACATTTTTCGGCTTATAACCTCTTTTTTAATCGATTTAAAGTCGATTTCTCGTTATGCTAACCTGGATTACTGTAAGGGGTACGATAGTTTTAATGGAATTCTATTTGATATTATAATAAAATGTATAAGTACTTGTTGTACCTCCTTATCATCTTGGTTTATCATTTGGATGGCTTCCATTCGAGTTTTATCCATAGCCTTTCCTATGAGCTCTTTTACTATGAAGTTATCGGAAGAATGTGTTCCTGTGATCAAGCTTATGGTAGCTACAGTAATCTCCATCCCTTTTCTCAATGCTATTTTTGGATATAGAAAATTTGGAGTTATAAAGAAGCTAGAACAGGTAAAATTGATGTTTTAGGGGGTTTAAGGTGGCGGAAATCGTTTTCCCCATATGCAAAAACCTAAATACCCCTAGAGGGTCCGAACTTGGGACCATTGGAACCATAATCATCCCCTTTACTCTCTGAGCCACCCTGAAAACCTTGGGTAACGCGGCGGCGGCGCCCTGTGTAGTTAGGCGCGCGTTTGATCATGGCTCAGTGGGTAAAAGGGTTGACTATGGTTCCAATGGTCCCAAGTTCGGACCCTCGAGAGATATTTAGGTTTTTGCACATGCCGAAAACGATTTTAACACTAAAAATAGGCGAAAATTGAGCAAGAAGTAATATTTTTCAAATTTTACACTCAAAAATGATTTTTTTTTCTAATAAAAATACTGAAAATGCCATAAGTCGTCACAAACTAAATACAATTGGTAAAAGTTAACATTTTTCGAGTAAAAAAAATTTTTTTTTTGAAAAACTGGGTTTAGACTCGCTTTTCATCAATTTTCCATGTTAAAATCGTTCTCCCCATATGCAAAAACCTAAATACCCCTGGAGGGTCCGAACTTGGGAACATTGGAACCATAATCAACCCTTTTACCCACTGAGCCACCCCGAAAGCCGTGCAAAACGCGGCGGCGGCGCCCTGTGCAGTTAGGCGCGCGTTTCCAAATGGCTCAGTGGGTAAAAGGGATGATTATGGTTCCAATGGTCCCAAGTTCGGACCCTCCATGGGGTATATAGGTTTTTGCACATGAGGAAAACGATTGTAACACTATTAGAAACCCCAGGAACCCTCTTAACCCCGAATTTTCAGGATCCATGTTATCCAAACCCATCTATTCTTAATATAACCACTCTTCCACCCCAATATACGGTAGGGGTCTTAAAATTCAAGGTTGAACTATTCCAATTTATCGATTCAATGGAAGTCTTATCGATTTTTAAACCAGTTTTTCATATCTGTATTACGGTATTTTTATTGAGAGTGGTTAGGGAAGCAGCGAGGGTTAGGATGATGACTAGAAGAAGTGAAGTTAACAGGTGACTACAAAAACTACAAAAACTACAAAAACTACAAAAACTACAAAAAATTCCAGGACTGAATCAACCACCCGTCTAATAACCTTAACTACCGTATTCTATTTTTGCTCCGAACTTCCCGGATGGTGCGCTTGGATTTATAAAAAGCTAAGCCAAGACGACTCGAGATATGCGTAGGTTATAGTTTGTAGTCTTTGTAGTCTTTGTAGTCTTGCAGAATATCGATTGATCTTGTGGAAGTCCCCATTCTATTCTTTATCTCTTTAAACTCGATTTCACATTTTTTCGTCTGCTTTTTTATGTCGTCACAGTATAGGGATACTGTAAAAAGTATGGTTGGTTGTGGTAGAATAAGGACTGCGGTAAGTAGGCTCTATTGAAAATTGAAAAAAGTTATTTTTTGTTTTAGATGTTAACAGCGGAAGTGGCGACTGGATCGATACCGATTAATACACTAACTTCTTGAATTAATTAATTTCATTATAATTTTTGTTAGCTAACATAAATAATAATCAAAAACTCGAGCTAGGGTTTCGGCGATAGGCGTGTATTTATTCCAATGTCGAGAATAAGCTTTTAGATTTTCCATGATCCATTTTTTTGGCTTTTCGAATTTAAGGGATCTTACTTCGTTAAAGAATGCTGGTTCGGATTCAAGGAAGTTGTTTTGATGGATACGGTCGTTTTTCCAGAATATTGAGCGAATCTGAAAATTACAGTTAATAACAATTAACAAACTACAAACTACAAACCTTCTCCGCCTCCTCCCTCGTTATCAATTCCTCCTGTTGACCAACTCTGAAAATATAGCGTATATACATTTTCAGAGCCTCCCTCTGCTCTAAAAATGCAATAGCTTCTTGACGAGCATTCTCTCTTTCCGATAAGCAATACGTTTTCCATGGAGGAGGTGTCGGCTGAAAAAATAAGGCCTAGTTTTCCGAAATGGCCTAGTTTTCCAAAATGGCCTAGTTTTCCAAAATGGCCTAGTTTTCCTAAATGGCCTAGTTTTCCAAAATGGCCTAGTTTTCCAAAATGGCCTAGTTTTCCTGAATGGCCTAGTTTTCCAAAATGGCCTAGTTTTCCAAAATGGCCTAGTTTTCCTGAATGGCCTAGTTTTCCAAAATGGCCTAGTTTTCCAAAATGGCCTAGTTTTCCTGAATGGCCTAGTTTTTCCATATGACCTAGTTTTCCAAAATGGCCTAGTTTTCCAAAATGGCCTAGTTTTCCAAAATGGCCTAGTTTTCCTAAATGGCCTAGTTTTCCAAAATGGCCTAGTTTTCCAAAATAGCCTAGTTTTCCAAAATGGACTAGTTTTCCAAAATGGCCTAGTTTTCCAAAATGGCCTAGTTTTCCTGAATGGCCTAGTTTTCCAAAATGGCCTAGTTTTCCAAAATGGCCTAGTTTTCCTGAATGGCCTAGTTTTCCAAAATGGCCTAGTTTTCCAAAATGGCCCAGTTTCCCCTGACTTACCTTATCCGTCACGAGCCAATCCCAATAATTCATTACAGCCTCCCTCTTAACCCGATTGTATTGTACAGTACCCTCGGCTACAGTACTCTCGAAATCGGCGTTTGGGATTACTGTAGTAGAACTCTCTATATGGGTTACTGTAGTCGGCCAATTTTGATCAAGCCATTTGTTCAAATATTTTTTGGAAATTCTCGTGATATTTTGATGATTTAGGTGGGATGTCAGCTGAAAGAAAAATAGCCTAACTTTCTGAAATGGCCTAGTTTTCCAAAATGGCCTAGTTTTACAACATGGCCTAACTTTCCAAAGTATCCTAACTTTCTAAAATAGCCTAACTTACCTAAATGACCTAATTTAACAATATGGCCTAACTTTCCAAAATGGCCTAACTTTACAAAATAGACTAACTTTCCAAACCTCCCTCTTATCCACAGAAGGAAAGATCCTCCTCATAACCTTAACCGATATCTGATCCCATGCTGAACAACCATAAAAAATTAAACATAAACTAAATATAGAAATTGGTCGCATTTATTTTTTGGTCAACTTTTTTTTGAACTTTTATATATGGTTTAGTGAGAACAAGGGAGGATTATGATTCAGCAGATCAAAAAATTTTTTTGTTCATTCAAATTAGCACAATAGTTAGCACGTTGTTAATTTTTTTTTTTAATTTGCAAATTAAACAAAATAAATTTTTAAGTTTAGACACAGAATTACAGGTTACTGTCAAAATTTTCAAAATTTTTTATCAACTTTAAATTAAGCCCTACTATCCACTCGGATCACGAAAAAAAAACTAGCTTAATCGACCTGAAACAATCCAAAAATCGTTTTCCCCATATGCAAAAACCTAAATAGCCCTAGAGGGTCCGAACTTGGGACCATTGGAACCATAATCATCCCTTTTATCCATTGAGCCACCCTGAAACGCGCGCCCAACTTCTCTGACCGCCGCCGCCACTTTTTCCACGGGCTTCAGGGTGGCTCAGTGGGTAAAGAGGATGATTATGGTTCCAATGCTCCCAGGTTCGGACCCTTCTGGGCTATTTAGTTTTTTGCACATGGGGAGAACGATTTCGACGGTGAAAAAAAGTGAAAATTCTATCAGAAGTTTTTTTTCATATTTTTTGTTAAAAATTGAGAAAACTAAATTATTAACTTTATTAACTATTTAAAAAAAAACTAAGCTCTACGATCCACTCGGAGCCCCCTAAAATTTATTTTCAAAGTAATGTTCCTTCAAATCCCTACACCTTAATTCAAGGGTTTGTATTTATGACAACAATTATTTCCGCATGTAAAAGTGGGCGGAGCCTATTTCCTAACCAATTCCTTTTTCTCATTCTTTTCCTTATATATTAACATGGTCGCAAGTTTTAATAAAACCGATGATTTCGGGATTAACACTGAATACATTTTAAAATTCCCCCATTTGATATTGGCTGTATTTGGATTAATAACTAATATTATACATTTGGTACTAATTATAAACAGTCAAAGTTTCCATCCAATTTTTATAATCCTTAAATACTCCTGCATTATGGATTTGAGTTTTTTAATTAGTGCTATAACAATCGAAATGATCGAAATCGTTAATCATATGTATCATGGCACCTGTCTCAACTATATTAATATGACTGACTTAATAGCCAAGGTTAGTCTAAAAGGGCTGATATATCTTAGTTGGCAATCCGGATATTGGCTTACCGTATTCATGTGTATATTTCAAAACGAATCGATGCGAAAAAATATGATGTGGACCCCGGAATACTGTACCCGTACCTCAAGGACCATAGTGGTCACTATAGCTATTGTAACACTTTCACAAGTGGGACCTGTGATTTATGACGTGTCAAGACGTCCATTTGACCCATGCAGTTTACCCGATCGTCTGGATGAGGAATTCGTTAAAACCAATATTTTCAAACAAATCTTTATTATCTCACAAGTTCTACTTATTCTCGGGAAATTTGGTGTTATCAGTTACGTGATTATTTATTCTCGGATATTGGCGAAAAAAGTGGATAAGGATAAGAAAAAAGTTTTTGATTTAATTTTTTATATTCTTTTAACTTATTACATTGCACCAATTTTGGGTGTTTTGATCGAGTTCATTAGAGCACTGTTTCTCTTTAAACAAGAAATGTGAGTAATATTATAGCTCAGAGCTCATTAAACATTTACAGCACACCTAATCCATTCCTCTATGAAGAAATTGATCGATTAACTAAAACTGCTTGTACTAGTATTCGAGTCTTTGTGATATTAACCATGTCAAATGATTATAAGGCGACACTTGACTCGGTGTTCACTTTGGCTGGGGGTACACGGGTAGGTGTTATAAAAAGTGACTAAGGATTATTAATAGTTTTTAGGTAACACAAGTTCTACCAACTTGAAGAGTGACTCCGATTGAAAATTAATTTTCTTTAAAAATAAACTCATTAATAAATCCCTTTTAACTAAAAAAAATTCTCTTTTAAAATTCGTCATTTCCTTCAAAACTTTAAACTTTGTTAGTCATAACAACAATTATGTTTAAAAGAAAATGGAAAACAAATTAAGTCTGTCTAAGAAAATTACACCAGTACCCCCTCATTTGAAATAGGAAAATGTCAAACCAAGTGTCAACAATTTAGGTGAAGTTTGACCAGAAAATTTTAATCAAAATTGATTGGTTTTTCTTTGTTTTTAGGGGAAAAACTGGAGAAATCTAGTTAATAGACTTTAAACTATATCAAAAATCGTTTTTCTCATATGCAAAAACCTAAATACCACTGGAGGGTCCGAACTTGGGACCATTGGAACCATAATCATCCCTTTTACCCAGTGAGCTACCCTGAAACACGCGCCTAACTGCCCTGGGCGCCGCCGCGCGTTTCCCAAAGTTTTCAGGGTGGCTCAGGGGGTAAAAGGGTTGACTATGGTTCCAATGGTCACAAGTTCGGACCCTCCATGAATATATAGGTTTTTGCACATGGCGAAAACGATTTTAACACTTAAAATCATTGAAAAAATAGATGGAACCTGATTTCTCCGTTTTTTTCTTAAAATAAAAAAGTTCCAGATGCGTGAAATCCTCCCAGAAGCTGTCACCCCGCTAACATTCGACTATCATGCTCGTCTTTTCAACATTATCATAACAATTTTAGGATTCTTTTTTAATATCTTCCATTTCTCCGTGCTAATCCGTAAATCGTTAAGAAGCAGCCCAGTTTTTATTATGATGTTGGTGATTTGTGTTTCGGATTTTTTTCAATTGATAACTATTCTTATATATGATGTTAAGGTAATTAAAAAATTATATTTAGGCTAATATAATGTTTATAGTACGTCACTACCTTTAACAATCCAAACTTCTGCCTTACCCACGACACCTACAGTAACCAGATCCTCTTTCTTATCTTATCCTCTATAAATCTGATTACCGCATTTATATCATCGACTCTCGCTGTCCTTATGGCTTTCTTCCGAAGTATATCGATTAAGTTCTCGATGAGTTCTTGGTCGGAAGCTTTATCTAAATCCAAGACAGCTAATATTACTGCTATACTAACAATTATCTTCGCAATAATTTACAATGCACTTACCGTAACCTTCAAATATAAAATAACCCCGAAAAACGAGACGGTAACCTGTCCGTTAAGCACTTTTAAAGGTGGTCCCGGGATGTATTCTATTGCCGCTGAAAAAATTCCAGTTTTGCTTTTTACCTTGATCGATGGAATGATTCAGCTTATTCAGCTTATATTGTTTAGCTATTCGTCATATTTCCTCGCTCGATTTATTAGGGACACTGCGAAAAATAAGGTGTTAAAAAATAGAGAGGAACGGGCGGCTAGCCGAACCGAAGGTCTTATATTATTCACGTTATTCTCATTTTTCATCGCCACTTTTCCATTAACAATTGCTAATTTTATTATCCCGATTTTTTTTGGTATTAATGTGGCCCCGTAAGTTAATCCTACTGAGGTACTGTACCCATTAAGCTACAGATATTTTATTATAATGTGTGCAACTATCATGGAATCATTACAAACTCTTAATGCGAGTACCCACGGATTAGTTTGTGTTTTGATGTCGTCTCAATATCGGGATGTGGCGAAAAATGCGTTTTCTTCCGGGCGTGATTCTGTGGTAGGATTTTGAAAAAATTGGAAAAGAATTCAAATTTTATTTTATAGGTGGCTCCAATGACGGAAGAAGTGCGAGTGGATAGTAGAGCTTAATTTTTTTTTTAATAGTTAACAAGGAAAGTTTTACTTTTTCACTTTTTTACATTAGAAAAAACCACTTCCGATCGAATTTTTACTCTTTTTCATTGTCAAAATCGTTCTCCCCATATGCAAAAACCTAAATACCCCTAGAGGGTCCGAACTTGGGACCATTGGAACCATAATCATCCCTTTTAGCCACTGAGTCACCCTGAACCCCGCGCCTAACTTCTCTGGGCGCCGCGGCCGCGTTTCCCAAGGTTTTCAAGGTGGTTCAGTGGGTAAAAGGGATGATTATGGTTCCAATAGTCTCAAGTTCGGACCCTTCTGGAGTATTTAGGTTTTTGCATATGGGGAAAACGATTTTTGATATAGTTTAGAGCGATTTAAAGTATAAAAGCTAGTTTTTTCAAAAAAAAAATCGGAAAAAACAAAAAAAAATGTTTTTAATCAAAAACTTTTCGATATCAAACTCCACCTAAATTATATATATTAACAAGCGACATTTCCAATGTTAATAACAATTCTATTTTCTTAATATTTTTTCAAAAATTCATTTAAAATGAACCAAATTAAATTACACGAAGAGGTACAAAACTTAACGGATTCATCGGGTTTAACCCTTGGATATATCCTGATATTCCCCGATTTAATGATAGCAATTTTCGAATTAATCACTAATATTATACATTTTGTCTTAATCCTTCAAAGTCAATCTTCTCATCATATATTCCTAGTTTTAAAGTTTTCTTGTGCCATGGACCTTATCCAATTGGTTAGTATTATTGTAACCGAACTAATTTCTATTATCAATTTCGCTAGCTATGGTTGTGAAGGCTACGTTAACATGAGTGACATGGCTATAAAAAATTCATTAGATAAGGCTTACGAATTCGGTTGGGCTACTGGCTTCTGGCTAGCAATATTTATGGGTTTACTCCAAATAAAATCGATAAAAAGTCCCGATACCCTTTTCTGGCAGCCTAAGACCTGTGCGAAGCTAGTGGGTCTTGCTATAAGTGTCGAAAGCTTGCTATGTGTTAGTGAGCTAGCTCAGCTAATTTATTTCCATTCACAATTCCAAATGAACCCTTGTATTCTACCAAGACTACCACAACAATACACGCTTTTATTATCACTATTTAATCAAATCACTACAAGTACCATTGTGATTATCACGGCGTCCATAAATGTGCCTAAACTTTTCCTTACTTTTTATACAATTATTTATTCACGATGGCTTATGCGTCGACCAATGGATGATGATAAAAAACGAGTTTTAAGTCTTATATGGTGGATTATATTTTCTTATTTGATGGCTAATTTAATGACGGCTATCAGTGGATTTAAGGATGGAGCTTTATCCACTGGATTAGTTATGTCACCGTAAGTTAGGGAAAAATTTAAAAAAAAAAATTTTTTTTTTCAAAAAAAATTTAAGATACACTGCATATGTCCAAAAACAATGGGAACACTTGTACAGAACCATCGGCGCTAGTATTAGATCTGTTATTATTCTTAAAAAATCAAATGAATACAAGGCCACGTTCAACTCGATTTTTACAGTAACTGGGAGGTCCCGGGTAGGTTTTTGTAGTCCACGAGGACAATTTAGTTTTTTTAGGTCACCCCAATTGCTGGTGAATCGAGGACTTAGATTTTTTTTTGGAAATTAAAAAAACATTTTTTATTCCATAAATTTGTCATTTTTAAATCTCTGTAATCGAATGTATTTATCGATATAAACCCTTTAATTTTGAGTCTAGACTAGAAAGTATTAGATTTTTAGTAGATGGAAAATAATATAAAATATAAATTGAGTCTAGTTTATGGCAAAAATTTTTTTTTTAATAAATAGGGGTTAGTTTTTTGAGAAAACCAGTTCATGGGGCTTGAATCACTCTAAAATATATCAAAAATCGTTTTTTCGATATGCAAAAACCTATTTACCCTGGAGGGTCCGAACTTGGGATCATTGGAACCATAATCAACCCTTTTACCCACTGAGCCAAGCCGAACCCCGCGCCTAACTCCTCTGGGCGCCCCCGCCGCGTTTCCCAAGGATTTCAGGGTGGCTCAGTGGGTTAGAGGGATGATTCTGGTTCCAATGGTCCCAAGTTCAGACCCTCCAAAGATATTTAGGTTTTTGCACATGGGAAACATGATTTTTGGGTTGTTTCATAGCGATTCTGCTAGTTTTAAGTATTTTTACAAGAAAAGTTGAGTGAAAAATGGTTTTTACAGGGTTAAAAACTATTTGGAATAGTTCCCAGCAGGTTCAGGAATTTTCAAACAAGAAAAGTCCAAAAAAGAGTAAATGAAGAAAATTGAAAAATCCTCTTAAAACCCTCCAATTACCCTTGAATCTTGTGAAAAATCGTATTTCCCATATGCAAAAACCTAAATACCCCTAGAGGGTCCGAACTTGGGACCATTGGAACCATAATCATCCCTCTTACCAACTAGCCAAGCTGAATCCCGCGCCAAACTTCCCTGGGCGCCGCCGCCGCGTTGCCCGAGGTTTTCAGGGTGGCTCAGTGGGTAAAAGGGATGATTATGATTCCAATGGTCCCAAGTTCGGACCCTCCAGGGGTATTTAGGTTTTTGGACATTTCAAAAACGATTTCCACTATCTTAAACCCCATAAAACCTTCTATAAACAAGTTTTTCAAAATTTTTGGCATTTAAAAAAGGAAATTTGTCATTTTCGGGTAAAGGTGTTATTATGCCCAGACTTCCAATTTTCTCAGAAAAGCAATATCGCCCAAAATCAAACATCGCTTTGGATATACTCTATTTTCTTCGATTTTTTCGGATTTTTTTCGAAAAAATGGATAATATTAGCAATATCAGCTTGGATTTTGACACGGATTACGCTACTAAATACCTTGATTTAAGCTTATGTGGCCTTGGTATCATTGCTAATATTATTCACTTGTTTATAGTCATTAAAACAGTAATTACTCAGAAAAAATGGATTTTTTTGCTATTTTTGAATATTGCTGACTTGCTATACTTAATTTCTACAGTAATCTTTAGAATTATCGATTTTTCAAAAACTCCCCTTGGCTTAACCCAATCGATAATTATTTCATGGGCGGGAATTCAAATTTTGGATATCCTAACCAAAATTAAGGATTTATGGTCTACCAAAACCACTGCTACAGTAACCCTAGCTACAGTAACCCTCCTAATCATTGCTTATATTATTGGGCTACTCGACTACGGTATCTATGAGTTTTGGGTTACTGTAGTGAGTCTTGGCATCGAGTTAATGGCTTATATTCTGTTATTATGGGTTTCTTGGAATTTAAAGGATCGAAAAAAGAAAAGAATGAGCAAATTATTGATTTTTTTGATCTACTCATTTTTATTCGCGGATATTGCTCATTTTATTATTTTTCTGGTTTTTGAAAAGTGAGTTTTATTTTTTTAATTTTGTACTCCTCTCGGACAAAAAATTTTTTTTTAGAAATGACACTCTTTATGATATTCTTAACACGCTAACCATTATCCTGGCTGGTCTAAGACCCTTAATCATCCTGTTTAAGTCCCCGGAATACCAGGACGCCTTAAAATCGATAATATCACCTGGAGTTAGGGTAAATTTTAAAAAATTATTTTTTTTTCTAAATTAAAAAAAAAATTAAATTTTAGGTGGCGGCACGTCAAGATAACTCGAGCTCAACCCGGATTTCATCTAATCGGACTTAATTTTTTTCAAAAAAAAACTTTTTTGGTCTAAATTTCATCGATTTTCTTATAGAATCATAGATAAATATTAATTTTCCATTGATTTTTCGTAATTTTTACCGAAAAATCGACAAAAAACGGCTTGAAATCGAGTTTTTTCAACGAAAATTCGAATTTTTCAAACCGCTGCGCAAAATTGCGTACCAGACATTTTATTTTACGCGCAAAAGGGTTTAGGTGAATTTTTAGGGTGTTTTTCATTAAAATTACAAATTCTGAGGTGAAAAATTGGTTTTTCCGCTTTTTTTCTTTGTTTTATCGGAAAAAATTGGAAAAAAATCAAAAAATCAAGAAAAATGATGGTTTCGTGGCGAGACCCATCGACAAAAAGTTGGATGCGCCTTTAAAATATTACGGTAATTTTAAGTTTTTTTTTTTCGATTTTTTTCAATTTTTCACCGTTTTTCTTCATTTTTCCTACATAAAAACTGGTTTTTTAATTAGAAAAAAATATATAATAATTAAAAATAATAAATCTAACAAAAATTTGATGAAAAATTGCAAAAAAAAAATTTTTTTCAGAAATGCGCCCAAAAACCCCTCGGAATCGTCTGGCCGACGAAGAATTCGCTCGGAAAGTGGCAATTAAACGGGATAAAAATTTTAAATTAAGGTAAAAATCGAAATTTTAATTAAAATTTTAAAAACCAAAAAAAAAAATTTTTCCAGAATTCACCCCAAAAACCACCAGCGGAAGTTCCAAAAACCCCGACTAACCATCAAAAATAACCCCGGAATCTACAGTAATCCATAAAATTCAAAAAAAAAAAATTCCAAGAAAAAAAATTTGCAGTCGACAAAAACTACCCGATTCTAAGTGGTCTCCTTGGCCGAATTAATATTAGTCCGTCGAAATTCAAAAATAATGATTTGGAAGAGTTTTTCGGTTCGAAAATGGCGTCCTCGGCCAGAATGAGCTGGTTTTTACAGTGAGTTTTAGTTTTTGTAGTCTTTGTAGTCTTTGTAGTCCACCTTTTTCCAGCAAAACCCTCCTGAAAGCAGCCAAAAACCATGGAAGCAAAAATTATGTTAGTGCTGAGCAAGAAATCGCCAAAACGCCGTTTCTTCAACCAAAAATCGTCAGATGCCAGAAGAAGAATTCAAGGAAAACTAGTAGGAAAAGGCGGAATTTTGCTTAAATTTTTAAATTTTTTAAATTTTTTTGTTAAATAATAATTTTGAAAGTTTAGTTATTTGTACTATTTTTCTTTGAATAAAAGTTTGTTTTTTTCTTTTTTTTCGGTTTTTTTTCATTGAAAATCGTTTGAAAAATCGATAAAAAGCAAAAAAAAAAAAGAAAATTCAAAAAGTCGAGTTGAAAACCAATGACAAAAAATGCTATGCGCCTTTAAATTTTCTAGGGTTACGGTAGTTTATTTATTGTTGGAAAATTGATTTTTCTTCGTTTTGAATCGATTTTTCTCAATTTTTCGGGGTTTTTCTATCAAATTTATAGAAATTAATCGATAAATCAATAAAATTAAGCATTTTTATAGAAATACCAGGGTTTTTTGGTGAAAAATTGGTTTTTCCGGGACTTTTTTGATTTTTGCCAAAAAAATTGGATTTTGGCTTATTTTTTATCATTTTTCGGTGATTTCAGGTTTAAATTGATGGCTTTGTGCTGATTTTCCATTATTTTTTACTATTCTTCCCTTAAAAATCGATTTTCCGGGACTTTTTTGATTTTTGTCGGAAAAAATGCGGTTTAGCTCATTTTTAGTCATTTTCAGGTGATTTTAGGCTCAAATTGATCGTTTTTTGCTATATTCTACACTATTTTCCTTCATTTTCCCCCCAAAAACCCCATTTTTCCAGAAAAATCCAACAAAAATGGACCAAAACGAGTTGGACGCTTATATCCATCAACAAATCAAAACTAACATCCCGATCTTCGATTCCTACCGTAATCTTCTCAAAAAAAGAGGAAATTATGATGTCGATTTTAAGGAATTCGAATGGAGATATTATAGATGTTTGAAAGGAGAAGAGGAAGTGTAAGTTTTGGATTTTTAGCTGATTTTTAAGTAAAAATGGGGGAAAATAGCCTAAAAATGATATTTTTGGCTGTTTAAACCTATTTTCAAGCCCTAAACCCCTATATTTAAGTCAAAATTCGCAGAAAAATTGAATTTTGACCGTTTTTAACCAATTTTTCCTTTAAAAGTCGCTAAAAATAGGTTTAAAATGATCTTTATGGCTATTTTAAGCGATTTTGAAGTCTTAAGAGTGATTCTCTGAGAGACTGGAGCAAAACTGAATCCCCGTTGGCACGAAAAAAAATTTTTGCTCTTCGATTTTGTTTTAATTTCAACTATTGGATACGCCGATAATTCTAAGAATTTTCCGAGAATTTCAGAAGGCTCCGCCCCTTTTATTAGGAGTTGAGTAGTAAAATAGGTCAAAATGGTAACTTTGTTCAAAGCAATGGTAGAGACACAAACTCAAAGCGAAAATGTTTTTCACATATTTTTGAGACTTTTTTGTGTTCAAACCAAAATTTTAGCTCTTCTCCTTCACTTCGAAAAATTTCATTTTTTCAAATTTTACTGACACTTTTTTGATTTTTTCATCCTAACAAAAAATTTTAGTACTATCGCCGGGTGATTTTATTTTAGATTCGTAATTTACATGTTATGACCCGTCGATTAAAAAAAAAGCGGTCGAAAAATAATGGTGCCCAAGGTGATTTTCACCTAGTTTTACATAGGTAGTCCCTGATATATGGTTGAATTCAGTAGGTCTAAGAAGTCTTAACAATGTTGTACAATTATGATCTGTTTCAATTTTGTTGATAGATGTGCTGTAATCATTTTTGAACAGTTTCCAAGTTTATGGAAATATATTTCCTGTTTCTGATAATCGTAACTCCTAAAACAAGAATTGTCACAACAAACCTTCGAAATCCTCATTCAGTCAAAACATTTTCCACTGAAACTGTTCCAATTCTAACAAAAAAGTTGTTGTAAATATTATTAAAACATAATGAATAAGGTTTTGAGTAAAAAGTTTGATTTTTCGAAAGAATGTCATTTCCTTTCAAAAGATTTACTTCGACTAGTTTTTCAACGACGAATTTTATAATGAAAATGAAAAGCGAAATGTTTCATTTGTAGTTTTTAACTCTTTTATGGACTTCTAACACAAAAATAAACATTTTGGAACAACTTTTCAGCATAAAAATTTTTCGGAAAATTTCATCATGTGGTCCCCCCTGTGAAATTTTCAAAAATTTTTCTTTTCAGAATTTCTTTCCAAAAGTGGTTGTTTTTGTAATAGAAGATTAAAATCATGACAGAGACCTTCAATAAATAAGTATTAGTCTGGAATCGCTCTGATTTTCTTCTAAAATTCACTGAAAAATTGCTAAATTTTCCATTGATGGTCTAAAATCCCATAAATTTCTCGAAATACTTAGAACTATATAATGAATTCGGACTAAAGTTCATGAAACAGTTAGATAAGTCGCTTTTCTGAAGTTTATTCAACAGTTTCAGTGGAAAATTTTTTGACTGAATGAGGATTTCGAAGGTTTGTTGTGACAATTCTTGTTTTAGGAGTTACGATTATCAGAAACAGGAAATATATTTCCATAAACTTGGAAACTGTTCAAAAATGATTACAGCACATCTATCAACAAAATTGAAACAGATCATAATTGTACAACATTGTTAAGACTTCTTAGACCTACTGAATTCAACCATATATCAGGGACTACCTATGTAAAACTAGGTGAAAATCACCTTGGGCACCATTATTTTTCGACCGCTTTTTTTTTAATCGACGGGTCATAACATGTAAATTACGAATCTAAAATAAAATCACCCGGCGATAGTACTAAAATTTTTTGTTAGGATGAAAAAATCAAAAAAGTGTCAGTAAAATTTGAAAAAATGAAATTTTTCGAAGTGAAGGAGAAGAGCTAAAATTTTGGTTTGAACACAAAAAAGTCTCAAAAATATGTGAAAAACATTTTCGCTTTGAGTTTGTGTCTCTACCATTGCTTTGAACAAAGTTACCATTTTGACCTATTTCACTACTCAACTCCTAATAAAAGGGGCGGAGCCTTCTGAAATTCTCGGAAAATTCTTAGAATTATCGGCGTATCCAATAGTTGAAATTAAAACAAAATCGAAGAGCAAAAATTTTTTTTCGTGCCAAGGCATTCTTGACTCTACCAGAGAATCACTCTTAATTCCCGGATTTTTCGTGAAAAATGACGAAAAACAAGGAAAATCAAGGTTTTAGCTTTTTTCAGCTATTTCTGGCAGTCTAAAACCCATTTTTCCACTGTTTTTCACCAGTTTCACGACTATTTTCACCTAAAATTAGCCCGAAACCCTTAAAATCATCATTTTCAGGCACACATGCCGAAGTTTTCTGACAAATGCTGAACAATTTTTTTGCGGGTCCAGGTCTGCAGATTAAGAATGATTTTGGGGGTCCAGCATACTTGTCGGGGGCGGGCAGCTCTAAAAATTTCAGCCTGCCCGCCCCCGCCCGCCCCAACCCGCCCGGGCCCGCCCTGCCCCGCCCGCCCGGTATCTGCCCGGAAGTAAAATTGAGGGCATGAAATCACTCATGAAATTTCGAACTTTTCTCAAAATATAGACTATTTAAATAAAAATTGATTCAAATATCACCAATTTATGCCGAAAGTTCAAAAAATACTTGATTGTCGAAAAAATCACAAAAAATTCACTATTTTCCACAAATTTTCATATTTTTGGGTCGAAAATTAGCGAAATTTTCTAGTTCCGGGCAGTTGGGGCGGGCGGGGCAGCAAATTTTTTGGTCCCTGCCCGCCCCGGGCCGCCCGCGCCCCGCCCGCCCCTGCCCGCCCCACTATCTGCCCCGATTTCGACAAGTATGGGGTCCAGCCACTCAAAATTAGCTAAAAATAAGGCATTTTCTGCATTTTCAAAGATTTTTGTACCCCCAGCTCCCTAGATTCTAGTTTTGGGGGGTCCAGCTTGCAGAAACTTATACATGTGTGTTTTCAGGTCAGATCCAGCCCCAACCACGTTCTCACAACTGCCACTTGATGTTCTTCGAAGACTTTTCGATGATATCGATATTGGGGAGAGGTAAGGGAAGAGATAAATAAAATTAGTGAATTTTCCTTGAAAATCGCTAATTTTTTCTTTTAAAAATCTAAAAATTCAGTTGATAATTAAATCTTTCGAGAAAAAATCAAAAAAATAGCGATATTATCTTGAAAAAATCCATTTTTTACCCTAAAACTAAAAAAAACTCTACTTTTCCACCTTTTTTGGCAAAAAACTTTAACATTTTTATTGAAAACCCCCCTCATTTCACTCCGAAACTCGCTTTCATTGCCTCAAAATCACCATTTTGAATTAAAAAAAACCCCCAAAAACCGGTTTTTGAAAAAAAAAACGATATTTATTTAAAAAAAAAAACTCTATTTTTACCCATAAAATCCCTTAAAACTGCATAAAAACCTCATTTTTACCATAAAATAGCAAAAAAAAAAGCCCATTAGCGATTTTTAATTGAAAAGACTCCAATTTTTTGCCTAAAAATGTCCAAAATCCCTTTTTCTCTCGAACGTTTTTAAATGGAAAAATCCACATTTTCACCCCAAAAAAACCATTAAAATGGCTAAATATCACTATTTTTGCTCCGAAATCCCTTAAAAAGCACTTAAAATTATTTTTTTTTTTTTTTTTGAAAAACCACCATTTTTAGTAAAAATTTTTTACCTTGGAAATCCCAATAAAATTCTCGAAAATTCCGATTTTTGTTGAAAAATCCTGTTTTTAAACCTTGAAAACCTAAAAAAAAACTCATTTTTACCCTAAAAATCCCTAAAAACCCTCTTTTTATCTTGCAAGTCCCCCAAAAATTGCCTAAATTCCGCTATTTCCACCCCAAAAACCCCATATTTTGCAGACTAATCCTCCGAAAAGTGTCCAAATCTCTTCGCCATTTCATCGACACCCAAAAAACCCATTGCTCATCCTTAAAAATCCTATTCCGCCAGGGAGCCGCTTCCCTAATCCTCCCGAATCAATCGATAATTTATGAGGATCAGAATGGAGGATGTTTGGTTAGATTCGAGAGTGATGAGCTATATGAGAATAAGATGAGCAATGTGGAAAGTGTGGAATTGCTCATGACAGATGTATCCACGATTCTTGCTAATGATAAATTCAGAATTCAGAAGATGATGTGGGATTTTGATTCGAGGAATCAAATTGGGGAGGAGGAGATTCAGAAGAGGCATAGGATCATTGATTCCACCCTGGAGGATATCCGATTCCACGTGGAAGAGCTCCAATTGGATATCACTAATCCCAACGTGGCATCGATTATCCTCCCACATATCCACGTGGAATCACTTCGGATCTTGTTGCTCATCACTAACACCCTTAATAATGATCCGAATGGGATTTTCGATGAAATTATGGAAACGGAACACTGGAAACGAGTGAAAAGTGTGGCTTTGGATAGTATTCCACACACATTTCCAATTGAAAATTTATTCAAATTTGAGAATTTTGAAGTTGGATCATTGGCGATTACTATGGAGAGATTGGAGATGATTAGAGATGTAGGTTATGATTTTTTGGGTTTTTATCCTGAAAATAGCGAAAAAACGGGATTTTAAGGGTTATTTTGGCCTAGAAACAGTGAAAATCGTTTTTTTTTTTTGCTTTTTTTACCTTAATTTCAGTGGGAACTTTAGTTTTTTGGCTTATTTTGGCTTGAAAATAGTGAAAAAGTGGAGTTTTCAACGGAAAATTCAAGGAAAATAGAGAAAAATAGAGAAAAATAGGCTCCGCCAACTTTTTTGGGATTATTTTTATCACCAAAAATTTCAAAAAATCAAAAAAAAAAAAGGATTTTTCAGTTTGTTTAGCCTAATTTTAGTGGGAAAATCGGATTTTTTGGCTTAATTTGGCTCAAAAACGGTAGAAAAATCGGTAAAAATGGGGTTTAAAAAACGAGAAAATTAGGCTCCGCCCACTTTGTAATTTTGGCTTATTTAGGCCCAAATTTAGTTAAAAATCGAGTTTTTAGGCATATTTTTGCTTGAAAATAGTGGAAAAATCGAGTTTTTTGAATTAATTTGGCCTAAAAATAGTGAAAAATCAAGAAAAATACGAAATATAGGCTCCGCCCACTTTTTAAAACTTTTTTGGAAAAGTGGGCGGAGCCTAATTTTTTGGTCCATTTTTTCACGAAATTTAGCTTTTTTATGGTCTTTTTTAGGGATTTTAAGCCTAAAAATGACAAAATTATATACAGTTTTCTCAAAAAATGCTAATTTAGGCTCCGCCCACTTTTTGATTTTTTTTTTGGAAAAATTGGGCGGGGCTTAGTTAAAAGGGCGGAGTCTAAATCCATTTTTTATGAACGCGAAATTTTAAAATTACTGCAAACATCTTGTCCACGAGGACTACAAAAACCAGTTTTTTAAAAAATAAAAAAAAAGCTTAATTTTGTCCACGAGGACTACAAAGCCCCAATAAGTTCAAACATAAAAAGACAACTTGTCCACGAGGACTACAAAAAGTCAATTTTCCAGAACCTCCTCCATCAAACCCATTTCCAAACGTGTTCCCTCAGTTTCGAAAGTCATCGTGGTAATCCATTCGTCTATGTTCCATTCGCATTAATTATCGAGAGATTAATGAATGGAAGAGTTAATGGAGAAATTGAAGATGAGATTCATTTGAAATTAATGGTTGATTTGGTGATGAGTGTCAATGGAGATTACGATCCCCGAACGGGAAAATATCGGGATCCACAATCTGGACAAGAGTATGTGATTACGGTATATCGAGATAGGAATTTGGTTTTGGTCGATTTCGAGAAGAAGGAGAAGAAGGAATAGGTTTTTAAGTGAAAATTTGAATTTCTCTGGTTTTTTTATCCTTGACGCATTTTCGGTGCCTTGGCGCATTTCTCGATATCCCCTTTTCCCCCATTTTTTGTGAATTTTAACCCCGAAATCGTTATTTTTATGTAAAAATGCACTTTTCCCGAACTTTTTTGACCCTTGACGCATTTTTGGATCCTTGGCGCTTTTCTCGATATCCCCATTTTTTGTGATTTTCTAGCCCCGAAATCGTTATTTTTATGTAAAGATTTGAATTTTTCTAGTTTTTTTACCCTTGACGCATTTCTTGACCCTTGACGCAAAACTAGATACTTGACGCATTTCTCGATTTTGGTATTTTGTAATTTTCTAACCCAAATTCCTCTTTTTATTTGAAATTTTGAATTTTCCCAGCTTTTTTTTTTACCCTTGACGCATTTTCGGTGCCTTGGCGCATTTCTGGCGACTTGACTCATTTCTCGATATCCTCGTTTTTCTCCATCTTTTTGTGATTTTTTTACCCAAATTCCTCTTTTTTATGTAAACATTTGAATTTTTTTGGTTTTTTAACCCTTGACACATTTCTTAACCCTTGACGCATTTTTGGAGCCTTGGCGCATTTCTCGATTTTTGTATTTTCCGCTTTTTAAAAATGATTTTCTAACCCAAATTCCCCCATTTTTATGTAAAAATTTGAATTCTTCGGCTTTTTTTACCCTTGACGCGTTTTTGGAGCTTTGGCGCGTTTTTGGAGACTCGGCGCATTTCTCGATTTTTGTATTTTCTGTGGTTTTCTGCACCCTAACCGCTTTTTTTTTCATCTCTTTCACCCATAATTTTTGTAACTTTTGTGAAATTTGATTTTTTCTAGCCTTAACAATTGAGATGAAGATACTGTAGATATAAGCCACCTTTTTATTTCAAAAAAAGTTTAAAAATGGAATCGATGACCAGGATTATTGGAGCAGCATTTCTTCTCGGTGCATCTACTAATCGTCACTGAATCCCATCTAGTCTCAATTATCAATAATTCCGTTGAATTTGGAATAATGAAATTGGCTACAAGATTCCTTAAAGTTTGATATGGGCAACGTGTCAAGCCAAGTTGTACTTCGATTTCTTCATCAGATGGCTTGAATCGACAGTTTAATATTACTTGTTTGAAATTCGGGTTTTTGGAGGCGGTCTGGAAGATTAAATAGATTCTCAATAGAGCGCGATTGCTTCGTTTTTTTCAAAAATAATCTATTTTGTTCGTTTTTGGCATTTTTTTTTGGGAAATTTAAGCTCCGCCCACTTTTTAAAAAAGAAAATTTTTAAAAGCCTTTGTCCACGTGGACTACAAATTTTTTTCAAAAAAAAAAAAATTGTTCTCGGGGAGTACAAAAACCACTTTTTTTCAAAAATAAAAATAGCTACTTTTTGTACTAAAAACTTTCAGAAAAAGGCTAAAAAAATCACTTTTTCCAAAAAATTCTCTAAAAAAACTCATTTTGTCCACAAGGACTACAAAAACCACTTTTTTTTTCAAAAATAAAAAATATATGATTTTTGTCCTCGAGGAGTACAAAAATGATAGTTTTTTTTTCGAAGAACTAAAAATAATCTCGTTTTTGTTCACGAGGACTACAAAAATCAATTATTTCGAAAGATAAAAAAACAGCTGATTTTTGTTCACGAGAAGTACAAAATCCAGAGAAAAATAATTTAGCAAAAAAATTTGTCCACGAGGACTACAAAAACCACTTTTTTTCAAAAATAAAAAATAGACCATTATTGTCCACGAGGACTACAAAATGTTTTTTTTTCAACAAAACAAATTGTCCTCGAGGACTACAAAAAACCACTTTTTTTTCAAAAATAAAAAATTGATTATTATTGTCCTCGAGGACTACAAAATCAAGAGAAAAAATTTTAGTGAAAAATTGTCTTCGAGGACTACAAAAAACCACTTTTTTTTCGAAAAACTAAAAAAATCTAAATTTTGTCCTCGAGGACTCCAAAACCAATGCCACTTACTTCCTTAAAAGCAACCAAATCATCGATCGAAATCTCGTCAACCGTAACATCCAACGAATTGAAATGATAAAAATGATGAGATAATTTTATCGATTTTTCGGATTCAAATTCCTTCAACTCCTTCCATTGCTCCATTTCAACGAATCGATCGATATTCATATTCACTGAATTCTCTTCAATATCCAATACGAGCTTTTTCAGAGTTCCAGGCTTAGCCGCCCTAAAGAAATTGATCGCCATTTCCTCGGAACCCTTTATTTCCATTGCTTCGACTGATAAACCACTTGGAAAACTAGCCAATAAATCCTTTAACATCTGATTGAACTTGTTGGAAAATTGATTTTCATAGGTAATTTGATTCAATTGAAGTTTCGGATTTTTCATCGCCATCGACAGTTGACTGATCCGTTTTTTGTCAGAAATTCTTTTAGATTTCTTGAAATGAATTTGATAGCGATCGTTCCTCTCATGAATATCTTTGTAAGTAATGTCGCCCTGTTCAAACTCGATCTTACAAATCGATGGTCTCTCTTGATCGACGATTTCGCGGAGACCGTGCGAGACGTTTCGCAATTTTAATCTGGAAAATTTTTCTCTATTATTGTCAGCAATTAAACGTGGCCGAAGATCCGACAAGCTAGTAGTTCTACAGTAATCATGCGCCTTTAAACAATGCAATTTTTTTTATTTTGAAAAAATTGGGTTTTGTACTCTTCGTGGACAAAAAACACTTTTTCACATTTTTTGAAAATTGAAGTTTGTAGTCCTCGTGGACAAAAATATGCCTTTTAACGTTTTCTGAAAAAAAAGTGATTTTTGTAGTCCTCGTGGACAAAAATAAGTATTTTTGAACTTTTGAAAAGAAGTACTATAATTTTTGTAGTTCTAGTGGACGAAAAGAGCTTTTTTTTAAATTGGAGTTAGTAGTCCTCGTGGACAAAAAGTGTTTTTTTAATTTTTCGAAAAATCTATAATTTTTGTAGTTCTCGTGGACGAAAAGAGCTGTTTTAAATTTTTGAACAAAATTGATTTTTGTACTCCTCGTGAACAAAAAGACAAAAAGAGTTTTTCTTTAATTTTTAGAAAAAAAACTATATGTTTTGTAGTCCTCGTGGACAAAAAGAGCTTTTTTATTTCTCGAAAAAGCTATAATTTTTGTAGTCCTCGTGGACAAAAATAACTTTTTATTTTTGAAAAAATTGGATTTTTTAATCCCCGAGGACAATATTTTGCAAAAATGGGCGGAGCCTAATCTTCACTGTTTTTCCCATAATTTTTGAGTCAAAAACAATCAAAATTGAGAATTTTTAGAGGAATTTCCTGAAAAAAAAAATCTAGAAATACATTTTCAATTAAAAATCAAATCTTACTGTTGAAAGAAGCTCGTCTTTCCCACAATCTTAGCAACAATATGAATCGGCAAATCGGAAAACGTCCTCTGACCATTCTCAATGATAATCGGTTCCTCCAAATCGCGACATCCCGATGAGAATCGCTTAAACCAACATTTAAACTCTTCATAATACTTGGGACCGAAAAATCGATTAATATTGCGGCAGCAAACACGGAATTCTCGGTTAATTTTCACTTCGTAGAGGATACACAGGCGAATGGTGGCCGGGTCGTTAAGGCCGAGGATTTTTCTGTGAGAAGAAAACATTTTTTTAATTTAAGAAGAAAAAAAAATTAAGCTCACTTCTTGGCATCCTTTGGATTTTGACTCGTCATTTTCTCATATATAATCTTAAAATCCTCCCTTGAAATCTGATTTTTTCCGATTAATTTACATAAATTATCGTAGAATTTATCTTCTGATCGGTGATTTTTCGTGTCATAAAGAATAAATGCTTCTAGAGCCGATGGATGGTCCCGGAGGAATTCTGACATGCTGGAAACTTTCTTTTGCAATCGCGCTCTATGTTTCCAATAGAGCGCGATTGCATTTCAAAAAAAAATACTTACATTTCCTCATTAAATGAAAAATCGAGCATGGGATATACTCTCAGATTAAGAGCGATAGAGGCCCAATCAGTTTTGTAAAGCTCTTGATTATTCATCTCCATTTTTGACAATTCTAAAATATCGATTTTTTGGGAGTTTCAAGAAAATTTTAAAAAAAATATAAGTATAATCAGTGTAATAAACACTGGCTTTTAATATAAATAGATTCTAAAAAAAAACATTTTTTGATTTATTCATAACAAAATAACAACAAAATTAACGAGATTTCTTCTCAATCGAAAGAGAAACACGATATGGGATCAACTTAAATTCCAGATATTTGTTCGAATTTTCGATCGAATAATGATAAACATATTCGCGTTCATCGGTAGACGGTACAGGTTCTCCGAGATATTCCTCTAATTCTTCCACATCAAATCCAAATTTTGTGTCGAAATGACAGGTCTCGAAGTTTTCCGATTCGGCGAACAACTGCAAAATAATGGAATTTTTCGAAATTAGTATTTAAAAAAATCGATGAAATTCTAGTCAATGGAGCACAATTGCAGACTAATAATTTCGAAATTGCTGAAAAATGCGATATCAATCCGGTTTTTTTTTGAAAAATAAAAAAATTGTAGCAATGCAATTGCGCTCTATTGAGAATTCCTGAAATCGAAAAAAATTAAAAATACTTACATCACGAAGCGGCACCAAAGTGAATGGCCAAATTCGAAATTCATATAATTCAAAATGCTTGAAATTGCTAAGGATATTAGTTGGAAAGCAGTTTAGAACATGTCGAAGCGAGATTGTCTGCGCCAATTTCCATTGTTCCAAACATGAAATGAAGCATAATTTGGTGATTTCGGTACGTGTTCCGAACGGAGAAGGCATGGTTCTACCGTTTTCAACGCCGATTTCCTCGAGAACGCCGGGTTTTAAATACGGCAGAAATGAGAAGAGTTTTTCCGTTGTTACGGGAAAAATGCTAAGACGCTTCACTGATAATTGATGGTTTAATTGTTCGAAAATCAATTCCATGCTTTTAAATGAGCTCAATTCAAGGCTATTGCTCATTTTATAAATATTCCCATCGCGATCATCGAATCTAATTGATTCCAATTGTAGTTTTGGATTTTTGAGAATGAATAATAGATTATTGAAAGCGATCGATTCGAAATTGGCGCTTCTGATAATTTTATCGATTCTGCATAATCTCATTTTTTCAGGGTTCCAATCAATATTCGCATAGTAAATCGAATTGCCGTGATATCTACAAAGAATCGCGTCGTGCTCCAAAGTAATCCATAAACTCTTAATTGCTGGCTTCACTTCATCGACGAGCAGGCGAAGTGGCTTGCACACTTTACGCAGGATTAATCTGAAAAAAGTTACTTCGTGCTCTATTGCAAAAAATTATATTTTTTAATGAAAATGGAAATGCGCTCTACCGAACCTAGTTTTCATATTTAAAAAATGGCTTTTTTTTTAATCAAAAACCGATTTGAAAAACTGGCGAAATCGGTTAGCTTTAATTTAAAAATTTCAGAAAAAAACGGTAAAGTCGGTAGAGCGCATTTTCATATTAAAAAATTTTTTTTCAAAATTATTTTTCTTTTTTTCTCACTGGACCGCGACTGCAAACTTACTGTGACTTCATATCCAATTTTCCAATGATAATTTTTAAATCATCAATTTTCAAGTCGAAAATATGAGTCGATCTAAATATAAAAAAATCAATATTTTTTCCAAAAAAAAATCGATAATTTCACCTTTTCTCAACAAATTTATAACTTCCATTTTTAAATTGTTCGAATCGATTTTTGAATTCCTTAAAATCGATAATATCCTTTCCAAGAATAGCACATATCGATTTATAGGCCTGGCCGATCGGCTTATGATGAATATATTCATTGAGAATACAGTAATAAATTGCTTCCTCATCGCCTCGAATTAAATCGCTGAAAACAGAAAAATTAGTTAGTATGCAAATGCGCTCTATTGAACTCCAGGTCAAATTTCCATTTCAACAGGTTCTTATCGATTTTTCAGGAGTTTTTTTGAATTTTTTTGCTAGAAAATCGCTTTTAAAGAGTTTGCAATGGAGCGCGAATGAATTTTTAAAAAATGCTTACATTTTCTCCTTGAATTGACTCAAATCCTTGGAATTCTTTTGAAGAAATTCATAGACGACACACATATCGAATGGTCTTCGATTATTTTTCAAAAATTCACTCATTTTTAACGAAAAACCCCGAGAAAATTGCTCGAAAATCGGAGGAAAATCCTAAAATTAAGAGTGAGCAAGAGGAAAAACAAGTTCTCGTTGCGAGACCCATCGATGGTTTTTTCTATGCGCCTTTGAAGTTTCTTACGGTAGCTAAAACGTTTTTTGAATTTTATGATGGAAAAATCGATTTCCAACGGGATTTTTCGAGTTTTCAAGTGATTAAAAAATAGAAAAAAATTAATGCAATCGCGCTCCATCGAACTTTTTAAATTTCAGCATGTCAGAATTCCTCCGAGACCATCCATCCGCTCTGGAAGCTTTTATTCGATATAACCCTAATAATCACGGATCAATCGATGAATTCTATGATAATTTATGTGAATTAATTGGGAAAAATCAAATTTCAAGGGAGGATTTTAAGATTTTTCATGAAAAAATCGATAAATTCGAAAAAATAGAAAAGTAAGCGATTTTTGTAATGCAATCGCGCTCCATTGCACACATTTCGAATTTAAAAAGTGTTCAATAGAGCGCGATTGCACTATTAAAAAAAAATGGGCGGAGCCTAACTTTTTCTTTTTTTTCCAGAAATCCAAATATCCGCCTTTGCATCCTCTCTGACGTCATCACCAAAAAATCGATTCACGAATCATTTATCGATTTAAATCGATTATTTTCAATCGATTACAAGGATTTCAAATTTTGGTTCAATCGACTTTCCATGGGGAATTTGGATTTGAATCAAAAGACATTTTCCGAATTACCAATCGATATTGTCGAGAAAATTGTGGAAACATCGGATTTTAAATCTCAGTAAGTTTTGGGGAAAATGCAATCGCGCTCTATTGCAAACTGTTCTGAAGTTTGAGAAAAATCGATATTTAGCTTAAAATCCCATTGAAAATCGATAAAATTCAGGTTTTCGGGGTGATTTGCAATGGAGCGCGATTGCATACTAGTAAATTTTAAAATCGCTGAAAAAATACGATTTTAAGCTGGTTTTTTGGCTAAAAATAGCTCAAAAATTCTAGAAAACCCGTGAAGAGTATTGAAAAATTGGCTCCGCCCACTTTATAAAACTCTTATTTAAAAAGGAAGAAAAAAGGGGCGGAGCTTATTTTTTCTTACTTTTTTTCATCCGAAAAGTGAAATTTTGGGTGAAAAAACCTAGAAAAATCAATAAAACCGATATTTTAGACTCCGCCCCTTTTTTTCAAAAAAAAAAATGGAAAAATGCAATCGCGCTCTATCGAAAATCCCGAAAATTGAAAAAAAAAACATAATTTTGGAGCAATTTTATCGATTTTTAACTCTAAAAATCATTAAAAACAGTTATTTTTAGGCTCCGCCCCTTTTTTTCAAAAAAAAATGGAAAAATGCAATCGCGCTCTATCGAAAAATCGAAAAACGTCAATATTTAGATTGAAAACCGGGTTTTTAGCGTGATTTTATCGATTTTCCCACCTAAAAATCTATCAAAATCGTTTTTTTTTAGGCTCCGCCCCTTTTTTTCACGAAAAATCCGGAAAAATGCAATCGCGCTCTATCGAAAATCCCCGAAATTGAAAAAAAACATCATTTTGGAGCGATTTTATCGATTTTTAACTTTGAAAATCAATAAAAAACGTTATTTTTAGGCGCCGCCCTTTTTTTTCAAAAAAGAATCGAGAAAAGGCAATCGCGCTCTATCGGAAAATCGAAAAAACTCAATATTTAGCCTTAAAAAGCGTGTTTTTAGCGTGATTTTATCGATTTTCCCAGCTAAAAATCAATAAAAATCAGTTAATTTTAGGCTTTTACGCCAGTGTCCAATGGAGCGCGATTGCATTAAAAATTTTTTTTTTCGAAAATTATCGATTTTTCCCAAAAAAAAAACCAATTTTTCTTCAAATGTTTCAAAAAGTCCAATAGAGCGCACTTCCAGAACACAACTCCGCCGTGTCTCCCGACGCCTTCAATCAATCGTTAGCCACAGCAAGCCATCACTAAAAACCATCAGTTGTAATATAGTCGACTCAACACGAATTTCGCTTTATTCGAAGCCAGATCAAATTTTCTGCATTGACAATTTCCTCTATTCGTGTAGTAGGATTCCCACGAAATTTGATAAAGGAGGATGCGCCTTTAAAATTATTTTTAACAGTTTAGCCAACCCACGCTTAAAATTAGATTGCTTAGAGTACCAAAACCAATTTAACAGTGACGTAAACATCGAATTAAGTACCCTAATTAACTCACTTAATTACCCAATTAAAATCAAAAAACTAATTTTAAAAGTGCCTTTAAAAAGCTTGATTATCGATTTTTTGTATCGATTCGTTAAACCGGAATTTTTGGAGGAAATCGATTTGGAATTGATCGGAGAGGAATCAATCGATATTGATGGATTAATGGGGAAATTCATGAAAAATATGAGAAAAATTTAGATTGAAAAGAATTTTGTGGAGTTTTCATCGATTTTTTATGGATTAGAGTGTTTTGAGATTAAAGTGAGGAAGTTGACGATCGACGAATTAATTTTAGTCGAAAAGGTAGGGAAAATATTGATTTTTATCGATTTTTGAGTGAAAAATCGATTTTTGATAGAAAAAATCGATAAATGTGATATTTTATTGATTTTTTTTAGCTGAAAAATCGATAAATTTCAATGAAAAATTCAAATTCGCCGAAACCGCTAGTCTGCAATTGCGCTCCATTGCAAATCTGCCAAAAACTGCCTTTTCTCCGATTTTTAGCAACAAAATCGATAAAATTACGCGAAAAACTCAAATTTTAAGCTATATATTGATTTTTTTCGATTTTTGAATAGAGCGCGATTGCATTTTTTTGTATAATTTTCGAAAAAAAAGTGGGCGGAGCTTAAAAATATCAATTTTTAGCCATTTTTCTAGTTTTTTCAGCAAAAAATTTAAATTTTCGATTAAAAATGCAAAAAATATTTAAACTCCGCCCACTTTTTCTGAGGGGGCATGGCCTATTTTTGGATTTTTCGAGTACTGAAAAATCGATAAATTTCATCGAAAAATCAATTTTTTTTCATTAAAAATTTAAATTCCAAAAAACCGTCAGTCTGCAATCGCGCTCCATTGCAAATCGCTCCCAAAAACTGGAATTTTATCGATTTTTAGCGGGAAAATCGATAAAATTACGCTGAAAACTGGAATTTTAAGCTATATATTGATTTTTTCCGAATTTTCAATAGAGCGCGATTGCATTTTTTGTAGATTTTTCGGAAAAAAAAAGTGGGCGGAGCTTAAAAATATCGATTTTTGTCAATTTTTCTAGTTTTTTCAGCAAAAAATTTGAATTTTCGATTAAAAATTCATATAAAAAATAAGCTCCGCCCATTTTTTTTCCGCTGAAAAAATTGGATTTTTCGAGTACTTTAAGACAGCGGCGGAAACGTCCACCTCAAACTGCTCCTCGGTGGAGCGCACTTGCATTTCACCGAAAGAGGCCGCTATTTTTTTCGCTTTTTTTCAGCGTTTTGTGTTGTTTACTGATAAACGCTTTATAATTTGCATATTTCTTCAAAGTATTTCGATAAATTCAGTCAAAATTATTAGCATTTATAAAAAATTATACTTTTTCAATCAATTTTTCGTTAAATGTCTCATTAAAAATCTAGTTTTTCAAGATTTTCATTTTGTGAACTTTTCTGATCAAATTTATAGATAACTTTGCTTGAACCTTTGACAACTTTCGATTTTTCCTTCTTTTTTTCATTCATTCATCGAATAATTAAACAAAAATCAGCTTTAAAAATAAATTTTAAAATTTCCAGAAGTCAACGTGAAACCAGTGCATCAATCGTCTTCACTGCTCTCCGAACTCGACGATGATGTGCTTGGAGTGTTAGAAGGTACGTAGTTCTCGTATTTACCTCCACAGCTACGACACAAGTCGGCCGAGCACATGAAATGAACCGGCTGCTTGCATTCTCCACATCTGACCCATGTTGTACTCAGTGAATCCGGTTCTTCCTCGTCCATGTCGGGAGGGAGAATCGGATCTCTCTGAAAAAAGTACAGTTATAAGGCCCTATTAAGAAAATATTTACTTCATGACAAACATTGCAAATTGCTGGATCTTTAGCAATGTTTAACGACACATTGTGTGATGTTGCACCGCTTCGCTTATTTTTCTTTCTTTTCTGTAAAATGCTGTTTTTTCAGGATCGAGGAGGTTTCAACGGTACCGGAAGGCTGGTGAAATTCATGGTTTGACGTGCTGATTTCGATTTGTAAGAAGAATCACGGCGAACCGGTAGGTTTGAAGAACTATTTCCAGGAGCTAGCTCATTTGCTTGTTTAACCAGTGACACGATTTCTTTCATAACTGTTAAATCTTGTGGTTGTTTTCTCATTGTTCTCATTTTATAGCAAAGGCTTTCGATAGTCTAAAACAAAACTTTCAATTTTTTCTAACTGTCAAAACATTCCTCGCTGAATTCATTATACACTCTTGCAGCGGCATCGTCGCCTATATATGAAGTCGTTGGGAATTGGAAGGCCTGTGTTGTCGTCGGGGCATCGATGGGGAAAAATGGCTCTGAGTCGTCAATCGGATCTTCTTCAATTTCTTCTGAAGGTAAGTATTCATTTTTGATTGCCTGAAGATTGTAAGGAGCTCTTACGCTTATAGCGGACTAATAGATGAATATGCTTGCAAGCGATTCCACTCAGTTGATAAAGACAAGAGCACGAGAACCTGTATGAACATGCACCGCATTGGCAGTGACAGTTCTCCTGAAACTCTCAGGCACTGTTTGGGTAGTCAAAAAATTCCATACTTACGTCTTTGAAACAGTGGCATCCAAAAGAATCTTCTACTATATATACTTTTTGGTTAATCCTGTTCTCAATTTCGTATTTTCCGGCCTCAATCAATTCAACTACATAATTATCCTTTTCATTAACAGCCTTTTGACAGTTTTTCAGACTCTCCGCACGACGCGGGCACGACTTTCGGACACCTCTTTCGACCTGTTTAGAAATTCGGCGCACCACCCATAGGAAGCCGTCGAGTAACACTTGCAACAGCTCGTCGACACGGATGTTCATATTGCGATGAAGTAAGTCTTTCTACAACATTTTTGGCGGTGACTAGTACTATATTTCATGTTACCTTCAGGGCAGAATGCCAGTTCTCATTGACCATAGACGTTTGAAACGGTGCTCCTTTCCTATAACATGTAGCCCAATATTCAGCCTTCTCTGAAAATTAAAGATGAGCCACCGCATTCTCTGTAAAATAAGAAGTCAGCATTTTTGTTAAAATTGTAGTTAATTGCTTGTATTAGATGAAATACGATACCGATGTAGTAGGATTTAAGATATTCAGCATATCTTTGTCCTTTAGGACCGTCTTCGTCAAGATACTGTAGAAGTGACGAAATACGGCGGTCAAATTGAACTTTATTTGGCTCTCGAATGAGCTCGCCAAGTGTTGCTTTGACTACAGAAGTTGTTTCACAAGATAGCTGCTCATCAGCGTTTTTTTCCAGTGCCCGAATAACGTGCCACCTGCACCAGAGTCTTTTCGCTTGACTTTGTGGATATTGCTAAAACCTTTTTTTTTTAATCTTTTATATAAATCCCTAACCATTTTGAATCCATTCCAGAATGCTCCTGCTTCATCAGACATCACAAAGGCTGGATTGAAGGAGTCAACAACTTCAGCAACACATCGGAACAATTCAGCAACATCATCAGTTGTGCAGGAGGAAGATAAAAGAAATGCTGAGCACATAATGGATATTTGTATAGTGAGTTACTTGAGTCTACTAACCAGCGGGGATGCCCCTATCCTGACCATTGATTACCATCATTGTGGTTAGTTTCAAACCGTATTTAGTGGTGTTGTGTGTATCATCTAATGAGATTCCACGGTTACCATATTTTCCACAAATTTCGGTTTGTCCTGGCGTGATGATCACTAAAAAAAAAGCTAATAAAATTCTCAATTTTCCAGTTTGCCACCTAAACGGAATCCTCCTCCATCTGCATCCGGTTCCCGATAGGAACGGATCCCGTCTTCCTGCCAACCCCTTTCAACTCTCATTTTCAGTGATCGTAAGTCATTTTCGTCTAGTCGTCCTTCATACAAATTATGTTTCCTTCTCAAATATCTGAAAAAATCGAAAATGGATCACTGTAGGCTCTATTTTCTACCTCAAGTCATCTGGAAATAAGTAAACCAATCGACTTGTCGAATCATAATTTTTTTCACATTTTCTGATGATTTGAGTGTTGGTGAATCCGTCTTTCATTAATCTGGAAAATTCACTTTCTTCCAGCTAGCAGCTTTCATATACCTCAATACTACAGCAGTCTCTGAATTATTTAAAATTCGAAGGGCGTGTGATTGATTGTGACCGTAGTGCGCCGAATAATATGATGCCAAAATTTCACCATTTTCATTTTTCTCAGTTTTCAGAAAAGAAGTGCAATGATTCGATCCAGTTTTCTTCTTTGATGTTGACCTAGTAGGATCAATCACGGAACGATGGCCTTCGTGGCGACAGATCCAATAAGTCGTTGAGCGGCTTCCATTACTTTGTAAGTTTCGCTTAATCCAACTAGTACACGTTTCTTGTTCAGTTTCGTCCTTCCACACCTACAAAAATTGTTCTAGGTTGATCTATTATTTCCCTAAAACTTGAAATTCTGTTTCAGTCTGAAACTTCACAGTTTCCATTTCCATTTCGCTGTGATTAGCCGAAAAATGAATTGCGAGTAGCTCTCGAGTCAAAAATTTCTCATAACATTCCTCCACTGGACATTCCAACTTTCCTTTCCCCTCTCTGGGTTTTTTCGGACACGTGGAAACATTCAGAAGAATATTAGATGTGTCATTTATTCTTTCCAATTGTATCTTCTGAAAATAATTCTTAATTTTTTCACGCTGGAAATTCTAGGGGTATACGGTACTTTACTATTAGACTACATATACTTTTCTATCATAAAGTCTTCCTTCCCTCATATTTGTTTTTCCGTATCTCTATAATTAATTAACTATTTCAGGAATATACCTTTGCCGGCGGAGCAGAAGCTGTTGGCGACGGTGGATCGGATGACAATGTAATCGTAGATGGATCGATGGGAATTTTTTTATGAAATCGATTGATATGGCTCTGTAAGCCCTTTTCTGACGGAACGACTGCGTTGCAATGTGTGCATTTCCAAGCACCAGAGCCATGTTTTGCTGATGCTCTGCTGGCGACCAAGATACTCTTGAACTCCTCGATATCCTTCGCGTCTCCTTCATGAATCGATTGTAAGTGTTTTACAACATTGTTAGATCTCATAGATTCGTAGGAGCATTTTGGGCACTTAATCAGATTGGGCATGGCAACTGAGCTCATAATCAAAATTTCATCACTTTTATAGACACGTCCGGTGGAGGGGTCGTGGGAAACTTGGTAGTTTCACATGAACTATCGTGGGAAAGTAATAAAACTGTGGGAACATAGGCGAGCTGTCAATATTAGTTATGCCGCTGCTTGAAATTAGGTGATTTTTTTAGCCTTGAACTTCATCTAT
The DNA here is from genome assembly GCA_963932035.1 of Caenorhabditis wallacei. Classification (NCBI taxonomy): domain Eukaryota; kingdom Metazoa; phylum Nematoda; class Chromadorea; order Rhabditida; family Rhabditidae; genus Caenorhabditis; species Caenorhabditis wallacei. Next base: position 13,760,028 of record OZ009932.1, read on the forward strand.
CATGGATTAAATGACTAAAAATTTTGTTTCAGATTTATTTATCATCTACTGCTACTTCTCTACACACTTCAGGATACGCTTTTTCTTTTGGTCAGTTGTTCTCTTGTATTTTTCCGTTTTTTCCGTTCCGTTTTTGGTTTTTTAGTTCAGCTTTCAGCGTTACCGGCACATCAGGATTCCGACAAACACCCACAACTTCCCAATTCTACAAATCAATTCATTTCGTTTTCAAATAAAAATTCATTTAAATTAAATAGAAAATTAATTTATTCAAAATAAATAGAAAATTAATTTATTCAAAATAAACAGAACATTGAATTGTTTTTTTTTTCCAAGTGTGTTGCTGTGTATGTGTGATCTGAAAAAATAAAGATAAATTATCATAAATGAGTGTGATTGGTTTTCAGATTGGAAGTAGAATACGGGAAGCTGTTTGAAAGCAGTAGGAAACATGCTTCACAAAATGAAAATCTTGAAAAACTAGATTTTTAATGAGACATTTAACGAAAAATTGATTGAAAAAGTATAATTTTTTATAAATGCTAATAATTTTGACTGAATTTATCGAAATACTTTGAAGAAATATGCAAATTATAAAGCGTTTATCAGTAAACAACACAAAACGCTGAAAAAAAGCGAAAAAAATAGCGGCCTCTTTCGGTGAAATGCAAGTGCGCTCCACCGAGGAGCAGTTTGAGGTGGACGTTTCCGCCGCTGTTACTTTAAGCGCCTAAAAACCGAATAAAAATCATATTTTCAAAACGCTGCAATCGCGCTCAATTGCAAACATAAGATGTAACTGGGTTTTTATCGATTTTTAGTGGTAAAAAATCGATAAAGTCAATGAAAAATCACTATAATTCAATATTTCAAGCTTCAGAAAAAGTTTGCGATAGAGCGCGATTGCAGTTTTAGCTGGAAAAATCGATTTTTAGCCATTTTAATCGATAAAAACGAGGATTTTTGGTCAATTTGCAATGGAGCGCGATTGCAGGCTTAAAAAATCCCATTTCCATTTTCAGATAGCCAAGAAAAACGCCAATTTCATCAGTGCCACATTCCACACGTCGAATCGTCCTTCTAACCAAGAAATCATTCGAAAATTCGGATTAATTAAATATTCATATTCTTCTCATCCATCGAGAATAATTGGAACTCTTCCTATCCCAAAAACTAAAGATTTTTTGAAATTTGAAAGTGGTTTAGGCTATATTAAAATTGCGAAATTGGAAAAAAATCGATTTTAGTTGTATTTTTTTCGTTTTTTTTTTTGAGATTTTTGTATAATAATTAACAATTTTTCAGTAGTTTTTTAGAATAAGATTGCCAATAGAATAGTACTTTTTTGATTTTTTTGTTGTTATTGCTCATTGTTATTTGTTGAATTGCTCTGTTTTTTTGTTTTTTTTTTCAAAAAATTGCTTTTTCTTGTTTTTTTTCCATTTTAATTTCTTAAAATATGAAAAAATCTACTTTCTGTGAGAAAAGACTACAAAATTTGCAGTAAAAACGAGAAATGCGTCAAGTATCGAGAAATGCGCCAAGGATCCAAAAACGCGCCAAGGGTAAAAAAACCAGGAAAGTTCAAATTTTTACATAAAAAAGCGTAATTCGGGTTAGAGAATCAGAAAAAATTCAAAAATCGAGAAATGCGTCAAGTATCAAGAAATGCGCCAAGGATCCAAAAATGCGTCAAGGGTCGAAAAAACCAGAAAAATTCAAATTTTCACATAAAAACCTATTCTTTCTTCTCCTTCTTCTTGAAATCCACCAAAACCTTCCTATCTCATATTCCTGTCCAGATTATGGATTGTGAATTCAAAAAATGATTCAACTACCGTAAGAAAACTTAAAGGCGCACAGAAAAAATCATCGATGGGTCTCACCACGAAACTTGTTTTTCGTCTTGCTCATCCTTAATTTTAGGATTTTCCTCCGATTTTCAAGCAATTTTCTCGGGTTTTTCCGTTAAAAATGAGTGAATTTTTGAAAAATAATCGAAGACCATTCGATATGTGTGTCGTTTATGAATTTCTTCAAAAGAATTCCAAGGATTTGAGTCAATTTAAGGAGAAAATGTAAGAATTTTTTAAAAAATGTAATCTCGCTCTATTGCAAACTCTTTAAAAGCGATTTTCTAGCAAAAAAATTCAAAAAAACTCCTGAAAAATCGATAAGAACCTGTTGAAATGGAAATTTGACCTGGAGTTCAATAGAGCGCATTTGCATACTAACTAATTTCTGAATTATTTTTGGTTTCAGCGATTTAATTCGAGGCGATGAGGAAGCAATTCATTACTGTATTCTCAATGAATATATTCATCATAAGCCGATCGGCCAGGCCTATAAATCGATATGTGCTATTCTTGGAAAGGATATTATCGATTTTAAGGAATTCAAAAATCGATTCGATCAATTTAAAAATGGAAATTATAAATTTGTTGAGAAAAGGTGAAATTATCGATTTTTTTTGGAAAAAATATTGATTTTTTTTGTAGATCGACTCATATCTTCGACTTGAAAATTGATGATTTAAAAATTATCATTGAAAAATTGGATTTTAAATCTCAGTAAGTTTGTAATCGCGCTCCAATGGGAAAAAAATTACTAAATGCAAATGCGCTCTTTTCTGATTTTTTTTTGAAATCCACAGCGAAATCAACTAATTTTTCGAATGTTTTAAACCGATTTTCGATGAAAACCCTTTGAAATCAGGAATTTCGCAATGGAGCGCAATTGCAACCCAAGTAATTTTCAGATTAATCCTCCGTAAAGTGTGCAAGCCACTTCGTGCGCTCGTCGATGAATCGAAGCCAGCTATCGAACATTTATCGATTAATTTCGGGCTTGACACGATTCGTTGTGGTTATGCCGGCAATTCGATTTACTATACGAATATTGATTTGCAACCTGTCCCATATCGTTTTGGGCGAAAAAATCATGAAGCAAGCGAAAAAATCATCAAACACGAAAAATTTGAGTCGATCGCTTTCAGAGATTTATCATTTATTCTTCGAAATCCGAAATTGGAATTAGAAAGGATTTATTACGAAGATCGCGAAAGAAAATGTTATAAAGTGGATAACAAGGCAAAATTAACCTCTTTTAAAAGCATCGAATCGATTTTGGAACGTTTAAACCATCAAATATCCGTCAGACATCTTAGCCTATTTCCGGCAACGACGGACAAACTTCTCGCTTTTCTCCCGTACCTAAAACCCGGTGTCCTTGAAGAAATCAGCGTTCAAAACGGAAGACACACTTCTTCGTCGTTCGATAATCGTTCCGAATTGATCAAATTGGGTTTAATTGTTAGTTTGGAGCAGTGGAAATTAGCTCAGCGTATCTTCCTCCGCTATTCGACCTACAGCTTCCCCACTGAAGCGCTTCACAATTTCAAACATTTGCATATGTTTGAATTTCATATTTCTTCACGCAATTTGGTTCCACTTCGTGATGTGGGTTTATTTTTTTTTTAATTATATTTTCTACAGGGGAAATTGATATTTTAATCATGGAAAAAGTTTTTTTTCTGTCGATTTCGGCCATTTTGACCATTTTCAGGGGTCTGGATCTCAGATCTCGTGGATCACTCTGAAAAGTCTTGGGGGTATAAAACAAACCTAAATTAGAAACTTTACATTCACAGAATTTTTTTGAAAATGCCTATTATCAAATTAAAAAAACTGCGTACGGTGTTTGCGGACTTTCGAAAGTACGTGATTTTTTAGGCTCCGCCCCTTTTTATTTTTTTCAGTGCTGATTTCGGAAACAGCTCATCCTGCACTGTTTTCGGCTGAATAAAATAAAAAATAGAAAAATAATGAAATTCAGAGTATAAAAAGCATCGGAAAAGTGAAATTAGATGTGAAAATTTATCAAAAATCGAAAATTTCGTAAATACAAGAATTTTTCCGATTTTCAAGGGGAATTCGATTGTTTTCGTTATTTTTCATTGGAAGATGTTTTATTTCGAAATTCTAAAATGAAATTCGTAATTATTTGCATGCATTTGACGAAAAAAATGCCGAAAATCAAAGAGAAGGGAACAAAAAAAATTGAAAAAACAACAATTTTTCAGGTTTTTTTCCAATTATTCTTTGTTCAAAGTTTTAATTTTGATATTCTGAATGATTTTTGATATCGAAAGTCTGATTGTTATCGACTAAATGTGAAATTCTGTCGTTTAATGACCTAAAATCAAAAATGAGCTTGAAAACTTGATTTTTCGATATTTTGCTCAAAAATTTCAACGGGAGCAGGTTCCGAACTGAAAGAGGAATATTTTGATCGAAGTTTGTTCAAATTTAATCGAAATCCACCGAAATAACTGATAAAACCCCAGCAAAAAGAAGTAAAGAGAAAAAGCCTTGAAAAACCGCGCCGCAAGATTGCACTTTTTTCAAATGGGGCGGAGTCAACGCAAAGTGCGGCGCGGTTTGTTTCTACGCAGTTTTTTTTTAATTTGATAATATTTTCTTTAAAATGTCACTTCAAAATCGATTTTTTTTTTTCTCTGAAAATTCGAATTTCCCAAAAACCGCTGCAATTACGCTCCATCGCCCTAAAAGCTAGAATTTCTTCGATTTTTAGCGGGAAAATTGAAAAATTCAGCAAAATATTGAATTTTTTTTGGGTTTTTAATAGAGCGCTTTCAAAGAAAAAGTCTGTTTTTTTTTAATTTTTAGCCTAAAAATATCGATTTTTTGTCAAAAACTGAAATTTTCACTAGATATTCAAAAAATATTAGGCTCCGCCCATTTTTTTCGTAGGCCATGTAAAATCACTATTAAATAAAATCCAATGTTTCCCCTGCTGCAATCGCGCTCTATTCGACCTAATTCAAATTTTTTGCAGTTGTTCGCCGAATCGGAAAACTTCGAAACGTGTCATTTCGACACAAAAGATGGATTTGATGTGGAAGAATTAGAGGAATATCTCGGAGAACGTGTTTCACTGTTTACTGACACTTATTACGTTTATCATTATCCCATCCCAAATTCAGAGAAATATTTGGAATTTAAGTTGTTCCTCATTCATGAGGCGATTTGGATTGAGAAAAAATCTCGTTAATTTGTTGAATGAAATTTTTGTTGGAATTTTTCGAAAAAATTCATCTAATTTCCAATAACAACAAAAACAATAAAAAACCAACAACAACAACAGTAATTAACAACAAAAAAGTTCAATTTCTCAAACGAAAATGAATAAAATGATCTTGAAACCAGGTACACGGACCTCCAGAAACTACACGATTAATCTCGACGAAATCCATCGTCAAACGGAATTCCAATTTATATTTCGATCCCGGAATTTCATAATTTCCGACAAAAAAATTTGGATGAGGAAATTCGCATTGGATAATATCCAAATTGTCCGTAATCCCTTCGATTGATGGCTTGTTTAGAGTGTAAATTGTGCACGTTTTGAAGTTTGGGTTGGCCAGGGAAATCTGAAAAAATTAGAAAAATATGGGTGTGCAAGTGCGCTCCATTGAACAATTGCTTAAAATATACGCTTTTAAGATGAAAAATGGGGTTTTAAGCATGAAAATAGTATAATTTTGTTAAAAAATTAGGTTTTTTTAAACGAAAAAACAAATTTTCTTTTGAAAATAGCGATTTCTGAGTCAAATTTTGACTCTAAAACGCCGAAATTTGTTGAAAAAAATGGGGTTTTTAGCTTAAAAATAGGCTAAATTGGTTGAAAATGAGGTTTTTAAGACCAAAAGACCCAATTTTTTTTGAAAAAATGAGAAAAGTGGGCGGAGCCTATTTATAGTCAAAAATCGTTGAAAAAAGTCAAAAATCTTTCTTAATTCTTCTATTTTTACTGCTTTTTCAGCATTTTTCCACCTAAAATAGCTATTTTTCATCGGAAAATCGGTTATTTTCAGAGAAAAATCGTAACTTTTTCCCAAATACATAAATAAATGAAAATTAGGCTCCGCCCACTTTTAGGACCTTTTTAAGTGGATTAAAACGGAAAAATTCATTATTTTCAGCCAAAAAATTCAAAAAAAATCTTCCTAAAATGAGATTTTATCGATTTTATCAGAAAAAACCCACTAAAAACGCTATTTTTATCGGAGAAATACGAAAAAGTTGGTTTTTAAAGGAGTTTTCCGAGAAATTAGAAGAAAAACCTCTAAAATTGCTATTTTTGGTTAAAAATTTTTTGAAAAAAATTCTTTAAAATCGCTGTTTTTCAGCTCAAAACCATTGGAAAAACTGAAAAAAATCGCTATTTTTCCTTCAAAATTAAGGGAAAAGGTGGATTTTAAAGGGTTTTTAACAGAAAATTGTAGAAAAAGCTATAAAAATCATGATTTTCAGCCAAAAATCCAAAAAACCCTTTTAAAAAGCGATTTTCACTGAAAATCTTCAAAAAACTAATAAAAATCACTATTTTTCAGCTTGAAAATTCAAAAAATCCACCAGAAAAACCTGTTTTAATCGGATTTTAACAAAAAATTACCATTTTTCATAATTTTTAACCCAAAAAAAAAGAAAGACTTACATCTCTCAAAACCAACAATTCCCTAATCGAAACGCCCTTCAAATTCAATTCAAATTCCTCCAAATGCCAAAACGCTTCAGAATAATGAATCGGCGGGAATCCCACATTGATCTTTTTCATTCCCTTCCACTGTTCCATTTCAGCCAATCGTTCCACATCCAACTCCTCATTGCTCACTCTAAAATCCAAACTCTTCAAAATTCCGGGTTTAGCCACGTCGAGAAAAGCCACAAGGAGATCCTCATTCTCCACATCCACCAATAACTCTTCCACTGGAATTTTATGCTCTAATCCCGTCAAAAGATCCATTATTTTCTCGTTTAAATCACATCTCGATGGATTATGGTACTGTAGAAATGTCAACGAGAGCAATGGATTCACCAGATATTTCGCCCAACAATTGAATGATTCTTCTCGATTTTCATGAATAACTCTCCCGAATCGATCGTAATGCCCATCGCAAATCTCAATGAAATCACCCATATCATAGTGTTCATAGGTTATACAACAGATTGCTGGACGTTCGCGGTCGACGATTTTTTGGAGACAGGAGGAGGCTTGGCGGAGGTTTAGTCTGTAATGGAAATTTTGATTTTAGAAGGTTTTGGAGGTGTTCGGTAGAGCGCCAATGCATTTTTCTTGGAAAAGTTGGATTTTTAAAAGTTTAGAGTGTTCAATGGAGCGCGATTGCATTTTTTGATTTTTTTTTTCGGGTTTTGGGGAGTCCAGTCGGGCGCTATTGCATTTTTTATCGAATTTTATGCGGAAAAGGATTTTTTTTTAGTTTTTAGAGGATTCGCGGTAAAGCGCGATTGCATTATTTTGGATTTTAGCGATTTCAGAAGGTTCCGTAGAGCGCGATTGCATTTTTCATGGCTTTTTAATTAAAAATGAGTGAAAATGGAATTTTTCGAGATTTTAGAGGAATAACGGTAGAGCGCGATTGCACCTTTTTCGGAAAAATCTGATTTTTTGGGTTTTAGAGTGTTCAGCAGAGCGTGATTGCATTATTTTGGATTCTGGGAGTTCTAGGGTGTTCAGTGGAGCGTGATTACATTTTTAGTGAATCTATAAGGTTTAACAATGGAGCGCAATTGCATCTTCCCAATAAAAAATGGGTTTTTAGTCAATTTTATAGCTTTTTTCATTAAAAAACTTGGTTTTTTCAATCCTTTCAATTTTCTCAAGTCTGCAATCGCGCTCTATTGCTAATTTTAGCTGAAAAGCGATTTTTAAGGGTTTTTCATGAAAAATTCTCGATTTTTAACTCAAAATCTGGATTTCAACCCGAAAATTCTCGATTTTTACCTCAAATTGGGTTTTTTAAGATGAAAATTGAGTTTTTGGGCTTAAAAATCCCGTTTTTTAATTAAAATTGTCTTTTTACACCGAAAAAAGGTTTTTTTCAATTTCGAAATAAAAAATAGAGGCTTCGATGACTTTTAAGCATTTTTAATAGCTAACATCTCGATTTTTAAGGTTTTCCGGGTATAAATTGTCTATTTTTTCACTTTTTACACGAAAAAATCACGATTTCAAGGTTTTCCAGGCCGAAAATAGCTTTTTCCTCCCATTTTCCCCTTTAAAATCGACTCACTGCGACTTAAAATCCGCCTTCTCCGCAATTTTTCCAAGAATTTCGACTGGAATCATGGAAAAAGTCGTTTGATTGGATGGACGAATGAAATCTTTGTGATAATAGCAATAATCGAATTCCGGATAATCGATATGGACACGGGTTAGTTTAGAAATATCATCATATGACTCAGCTACCGGTTTCTTATCAATGGCGTCAGAGACGATACAGACACGAATCGTCGTTGGATCCAACAGCACGTTTTCACGGATAATTCTGGAAAAATGATGGGTTTAGAGTGGATTTTTTGGCTTAAAAGGGTGGAAATGTGTTATATAGCTAATTGAAAGCATTACATTTGAATTTCAGGTTTAGAAAACCTTTAAAACCTCATTTTTATCAGGAAAACTCAATTTTTTCTTTAAAAAAACTTAATTTTAACGATAAAAAACGTTATGATTAAAAACTCAATTTTTAACAGAAAAACATCATTTTTTCTATGAAAAATCTATTTTTCTCCAGTAAAACCCTATTTTTACAGGTAAAAACCAGTTTTTCCAGTGAAAAATAGCGATTTTCTACAAAAAAAAAAGATCACATTTTTTCCGTTTTTTAATTATTTTTTTGATCAAATTTATGATTTTTAAAAAAAAAATTTTCCATTTTTTTTCTAAATTTTCCACATTATTATCACGAAAAATTCCATTTTAAACGGGAAAAATTATTTTTTCAACTGAGAAATGACGATTTTAGATTAAAAAGCTAGAAAAATCGCAGTTTTTACCGGAGTTTTCATGATTTTCAGGTAAAATTTGTCAGTTTTGTCACACTTTTTATGTTATTTTTTCCAATATTTTCTTATTTTTACTACTAAAAACCAGATTTTCTCAAGTAAAACTCAATTTTCAAAAAAAAAAAAAAAAAAACCAGTTTTTCGGCTTAAAAACAGAGATTTTCCACAAAAAAATTTAAAAAATCGCGATTTTAACCGGCTTTTCATAATTTTTAGGCCAAAATCACAGTTTTTTCTGTGAAAAATTTGTTTTTTTTTTCAATTTTTCTATATATTTACTACTGGAAACCCCATTTTTACGATAAAAATCAGTTTTTCGGTTTAAAAATGGCGATTTTCCATGAAAAAAAAAATCGCAGCTTTGACCGGTTTTTTTCATGATTTCCAGGTAAAATTTGGTTTTTTCTTTCGATTTTTTCAATATTTTTCCCCTTAACCCAACCTTCTAAAAAACTCGGTTCTTCTCCTCCACTTGGTCATTTCCTGATACGTTTCCATAAATTCCTCCTTAGAAATTGCATCTCTTCCGAGAATTCGACGCAATCTTCCCAACGATTTATCGGCGGTTCTCCATTTTGTTATTTCGTAGAGAATGTGAAGTTCAAGCGCCCCCGGATGGTTGTTTAGGAATTCGGACATTTTTCCTGGAAAAAATGGGATTTTTGGGGAAGTTTTTGGGTTTTTATTGGTAAATCACTGATTTTCTGTTAATTTCTTATATTTTCGATGAATTTCTTACAAAAAAATGGGAAAAAAAACGAGAAACTGGAGAAAAACGGTAGAAAATTTAGGAAAAATTATTGATTCCAGAAAAAGAAAAAACATTCTACCGTAATCTTTAAAGGCGCATGCAGAAATTTGTTATTGGGTTTCGACACGAAATTCTTTATTTTATTTATTTTCACATTTTTTGAATGAATTTTTGTTTTTTATGGGTTTTTAAAGCTTTTTTGTTGAAAAATGGGTTAAATTATTGAAAATATAGCTGAATATTGTTGAAAAATCGGTTTTTAGGGGAAATTTTCGAGAAATCAAACAAAATTAAATTCTACCGTAATCTTTGAAGGCGCATACGTAAATTTGTTATTGGGTCTCGACACGAAATTATTATTTTAGTTCAGTGATGTCCGCTGCCGCTCGAGAAACGTGCCACAACTGCAAGGCTTATGGTAGCGTGGTACGTCGCGGTCGCGTCGCGGTCGCATTTTTCGAGCCAAATTACAGCTTTTTTTGAGAAATTTATCGAAAAATATCACTTTAAACCGACATAATCGTCTTTAGAAAGTAATTAGCTTCATTTTACTATAAAGTTTTTCCTCATTATCTTTTAAAAAAAAATTTCGAGCGATTTTCGAAAATCGAGCGTTTTATTTTTTTGCAAATAAATATATCGAACTTTATATCAAAATAAAGCTTATTTTCCAGCGAAGACAATTATTTTACTTTGAAGAATTATTTTTCGCTTGATTTTTCAGAAAAAGGCTGAAAACGGAAACCGCGACGCGACCGCGACGCGCCACACTACAGTAAATTTTGCAGTTCTGAACGCGGCAAAACGCATGCCTCGGACATGCCTGTTTTAGTTTTTTTTAAATTTTTTAAAAATAAATTCCTTATTTTCAGCTCTTTTCCCCAATTTTCTCCTTTAAATTTCCTTTTTCGTTTTCAAAAAAATTTCCATGTGACGTCTTCTTAACATTCTCACGACAAATCACACGTTAAAGAAAAAAATTGTAGTATTAATCTAGAATTGGACTTTGAATGTTGAAAAGAAGAAACCAAAAATCAAAGCTTTTAGAAAACGCAAAAATCCAATTTTTAAGTTAATTTCTTGTTAAAACCATTAAAAATCACTATAAAAAATGCAGTTTAAGGGTTATTGTGCAATGGAGCGCGATTGCAGAGAAGCGGTTTTTGGGGGGAATTTGAATTTTTCGTGAAAAAGGGGGTTTTTTAAAGGAAAATTAATGATTTTCAGCTTAAAATCCTATAGTTTTCAATGGAAATTTAAAAAAAAATGAAAAAAAAAATTTTTTTTTTCAAAAATAATTTTTTTTTCTTAGAATACTAAGCTACAGTAATCCCTTTCCCCTATTTTTCAGCTGTTTTTGCCCTAAATCACATTTTTTCGTCATTTTTTCTCCCAAAACCTCCAATTTCTTTTAGATTCTATTTTGTACGGATTTCCGGCTTCCGGGCATTTTTTTCCGCTTCCGATTTCCGACTTCCGTTTAAGAAAAGTTTATTTCCGATTTCCGACTTCCGACTTCCGTTTTAGGAAAATTCATTTCCGTACAACTCTTCTGCTCCACCATACCTTATTGCTATTTGAGGCGCGGTGACTAGAAAATTACACTGTAAAAAGTTCTTCCACCACCGCGGACTAACTTTTTTGACAGTATAGTTTTCTAGTCCCCACGCCCCAATTAGCAATAGAGCGAGGTTTAGCGAGTTTTCATTCCGCTAATACATAAATATGTATATGTATCTATCTAAGATAACAGAGAGAGAATGACATAACGTTACCATAGGCAACACTCGAAGAAGGCCAGAGAGAGAAAGTGCTCATTATTATCCGCCTTCTTCTTCTTTTTCTACTCCTCCCCCTTTTCTCTTCTTCTCCTTCATTTTCTCCTTCTTCATTTCCATTTTTCCCACCAAACATATTCTACTACCTGACCCAAAAAGAGCAGTGTATCACGCGATTCTGATTCTTGCTTGGTTGATTAAATCCTACTAATCTTACTGATTTTAATTCTTATTCTAACTCTAATTCTTATTCTACTCGTTCTAGAGGAAAAAGAGGATTCTTAAGGGAATCTGGTTCAATTGTGAGTTTTGGGGGATTTAGGGGTTTCGGGATAAGTACTTCTGGGTTTTTTGGGATTTTTCAAAATTTTCGGATTTTTAAAGTTTAGGAACTTTTGGGGAATTGTTAGCTTTTTTCCGATTTTGGGATTTTTCATATTTTTAACATTTTTGACTTATTTTGAATTTTATGATTTTTACGATTTCAGTTATATTTTTTCTTAGAATCTTAAGGTTTACGGATTTTGGGATCTATCAAGAAAATTTTTCGGATTTTAAAAATTTTTATATGTAACATTAAAACCATTTGATAATCACTTTAACTGTACTTTTTTACTATGAAGTCAAAATTCAACAAAGTTTTTTTTCGATTTTTTAAAAATTCGAATATTTTTACATTTTCTGTATTTTAGATCTAAATATCTTTTTTTTCAAATTCTTAGGTTATTTGTTCATTTTTAGGTACGCTTAAACTACTTATTAAGCTTACTTATCAAGGAAATACGATTTCAAAAATCAAAATTTCATTTTTTTTTTGATTTCCTGATCTTCTAGCTGTTTACGAATTCGCGATTATTAACCGACATTTAAATATAATACACGACTTTCGAAATAATCGCAGAAAAAGTAATCCCTTAAGAATTGTACTTTGATCTCATCTCAAGTAATAATCATGCTCTTCTGACTAGCTATTGACGTCGAACTATTATTCGTACATGTACAAATTAATCGTTTTTCGAAAATTTTCGAAATTTTGTCATTTGATACAAAATCTAAGCTTTTTTTTTTATTTGAAAGTGCAGTTTTCAAAAAAAAAAAAAAGTGCAAAAATTGAAAGTTTTTGAAAAATTAAAAAAAATTATATTTTCCATTTCTGTAATCGCGCTCCATTGTACACCCCTTTAATCGCGAAAAACCGAAAAAACTGAAAAAAAAGTGTTTTTTTTTTTCAATAAAAAAACAAGTTTTCCAGCTAAAAATATCGATTTTTCGCTTAAAAATCGATCAATTTCACTAAAAATTCAAATTCCAAAAACGCAAAAACGCAATTTTATAATACAAGCGCGCTCCATCGCACAAAATAATTTAGAGGTTTAAAAACTTCAATTTAATCGATTTTTAATTTAAAAATGAATTTTTTCGGTCGATTAGAGCGCGATTGCAAGGTTTTTTTTTCAATTTTTAATGAAAAATCGATATTTTATCGTCAAAAATAGGGTTTTTCCAAAAAAAAAAAATTCAAAATGCGTTAGCGATAGAGCGCGATTTCATTTTTTCTTTTTTTTTTTAATGAATGAAAAATCGATATTTTATCGTTGAAACTAGGGCTTTTTCAAAAAAATTCAAATTTCTCAAAAACTCAAAAAGGGTTATCAATAGAGCGCAATTGCATTTTCCTCATTTTTTTTCGTTTTTTCACCGATTCCAAGTTTTCTCTCTTTCAGCTCACAATTTCCAACTCCACCGTACACCCATCAGAAATGTCTGAACCAGCCGAACCCGATCAAAACGTTCAATCCTACTTCTCCCAACTAAGCCACGCAGTCTGTGGCTGCTTCACCGCCGAACCTCAAAACATTCCGAGCGCGAAAAAAGAGAACGACGGGGCGCCAACCTACGAAATCGCGTTCGGATGGTCATTGTCATTTGAGAATTTGATGAAACACAAATATGGACAGAAGATGTTTGCAGAGTATTTGAAGGGAGAGTATTCTGATGAGAATATCCTTTTTTATCAGGCTTGTGAGGAGTTGAAGAGGGAGAAGAATTTGGAGAAGGTCGAGGAGAAGGTACGGTTTTTTTAGGCCACTCCCCCTTTTAATACGGTTTTTCGAACAAAATATGGTTATTTTCATAGTTTTTGTAGCTTTATTGGAAATTCCAAAAAAAATCGAATTTTGGACCAAAAATGGAAAAATGGTCCTGATTTGCATTTCTGTAGTTTTTGTAGTCTTTGTAGTTTGCTGTCTTATTCACGTCATTCGTTCACAAAATCGGTTCACACGCAACCAACCCGCCAATTAAGCCGTTAGCTGTAGCTCTATGACGCACGTTAGATATTGAAAGTGAAATTGAAATTTGGAACTAAAAAAAATAAGAATTTGTGATATCAGGGAAATTGGGGAAATTGACGGAAATTTTGAAAATTTAAAATAACGGTTAAAAAATTGAATTGAAAAAAAAATGTAAAATCGGTAAAATGATGTTTAATAAATTGTTAGAACAACATTAAAATAATTGTTAAATAAATTTAAATAGCGTTAAAATAACGTTAAAATAGTTAAAATCGTTATTTACTAACGATAATAAAGTTTATAACATTATTAACGTTTAGCTTAACGTTTGTAACTTTTATTAACTTTTATAAATTGTGAAACAACGTTAAAATAATGTAGAAACCTTAAAAAACCATGTTTAAAAAGTTAACAATGTTTAAAAAACGTGTTTTCTATTGATTTTCGTCCATTCTGACCATTTTCAGGGGTCTGAAGCTCGTCTCTCATGGTTCCGATCACTCTGAAAATTTTTGAGGGTATAAAACAAACCTAAATTAACAACTTTGCATTCACAGAATTTTTTGAAAATGTCTAGTTTTTCAGCTATTCGGCGTTTCCTGAAACACACCTATTTTTGGCTGTTTTTAAACTGAAAACGTAAAAAAGGTGTGCCTCAGAAATCTGAAAATAGCTGAAAAACTAGAAATTTTCAAAAAATTCTGTGAATGCAAAGTGGCTAATTTAGGTTTGTTTTATGACCCCTAAAATTATCAGAGTGATCGGAAACATGAGATTCGAGCTCCAGACCCTTGAAAATGGTTAAAATACTTTTTCAAAATAAACTTTTGAACGGTACTGTAAATAGCGTTAAGATCGTTGTTGAATAACGGTAATTAAGTTTTTAACATTTTCAACGGTTAGTTTAACGTTTATACTTTTTCTTAACGTAATTAAATTGTTAAATAACGTTAAAATGATGTTAAAATCGTTAAATATGGTTTTAAAACGGCTTTTTAGCGTTAAAATTAAGTTAAAAACCGTAAAATATCATTCACGACATGAAAATCGTTTTAATGGTTATTTTAAAGCTTATAACGCTTATTAATGTTAATATAACGTTATTTAACATTTATTACGTTTCTAACTTTCCTAACACTTTTAACTTTATTAACACGATCCAAAGTTAAAGTTGCAGGCCCGAATCATCTACGAAGACTTCATCTCAATTCTCTCACCAAAAGAGGTCTCATTGGATTCACGTGTCCGTGAAATCGTCAACACCAATATGGGCCGCCCGTCGGCCACCACATTTGATCAGGCGCAAGTTCAAATCTACACTTTGATGCAGAGAGATAGCTATCCGAGATTCTTGGGAAGTACAATGTACAAAGAGATTATGGCCGGATTCGGGGTTCAGGAGGAGGCGATTTAGGGTGGTTTTGAGGGGAAATTTCCAGATTTTTTGCTGAAAATCCCCTATTTTTAAGCCTTTCTGAGCCTAAATCCCCTTTTTTTTAAGCCTAAATTCTCATTTTTCCCCGAAAAAACTCAATTTTCACCCGATTTTCTCCAATTTTTCAGTGAAAATCCATGTATTTTGTACCTTAATTTAAGGCTTTTTCAAAAAATCAAAACTTCATTTATTTTGTCATTTTCTCCTTTTTTTCTTGATTTTTAGCTAAAAAATTGGATTTTTCATGAAAAACAGCTATTTTTTTGTGAAATTTATCGATTTTTACCTTCAAAATCGATTTTTTCACTAGAAATTTGAATTTCCCCAATCCGTATTTTTGCAATTGCGCTCCGCTGCGCAATGAGCCTAAAACTGCAATTTCTTCTTTTTTCGATAAAAACAAGGTTTTAAGAAATTCTGTTTTCAGAAATTTGAATTTTAAGCGTTTTTTGGGAGAGTGCGATGGAGCGCGATTCCATTTTAGATCAAAATTCGGGGTTTTTCTTGAATTTTTAAGTCAAAAAATGACTAAAATTTCTTGTTTTTTAAATTTTTTTCATATAATTTTGAAAAAAATTGCCCAAAACCCTTTAAAAAATCGATTTTTGTCATTTTTTTTCTCTTTTTTTCTCGATTTTTCGCGTCATTTTTGATTATTTTTGTCTGATCCTTTGAAATTCTCCACAAAATTTCAAATCACATGGCCAAATTATGAAAATATTGTCCATTTCATTGCCGCCTTTTTCTTGATCAATCTCGATAAAATTCTCTTTTTTTTCTTTTTTTTGTATGTTTCAATTCGACTTCTTCCCGTGATTTTTTCTATTTTTCATCATTTTTCTCTGATTTCTCATAATTTTCCACATATTTTTTGATTTTTTCACATATTTTTCCCTCCGATCTCACACAAAAAGTTCCCTACTTCTTACTGTATTACAAACAGCTTTACTATCAAAAACTAAGCAATAATTTCCATCCCCACCACCCTTCCGACCTTCCTGTAGATTCCGAGTGAATTTCTCTCTTCTCCCCCCAGTGATAATAGTATTTCCTATATTTTTCTCATGATGATGACCAATAATAATTTAATTCATTAATAAAGTGTGATGATCGGAACTTTTTTTTTGGATTTTGATATTTTTAAAAACTTAGCTTAAGCTAGAAAAACTTTTTTAAAAAACCAAATTTAAATTGAAACAATAAATCAAAAATTGCCCAAATTCAGTAAACGCGCTCTAATGACAATTTCTATTTTCTGATTTAAAATGTACTTCGTAATTAAAAGTGTACATTATATATATTTTTCATTTTAGTTTAAACTTTCTTTATCATCTTTTTTTTTCGAATCTTTAATTTAGTGTATTACATCATATTAACATCAAAGAACACATCTTAAAAATCACTTCAAAAAAAAAAAAAATTTTTTTCTCATAGAAAATTCTATTCCCCTTTAAATCACTCAACCGGGGCGACACTGCTCATTAGTGCCAGTCCCCAGGCTCGTGGATTAGTAATACTTATCACTTTTTTTCCGCCAAAATTTTTCGAAATTTTTCGAAAATGCAGTCAACTGAATAAAAAGATAGCTATTTTCCGGGGGAATGAGTAATTCTTAAAATTTTATTTAAAATTGGAAATAAAAAGGAAAAAAATTCGGAATTTCTAGGTGAGCAATTGCGCTCTAATGCGAAAAGCAGTTTAAAAGCGCGATAAAAACCGGAAAATGAGTGAAAAAGTGGATTCTAACATGAAAAAGTGTCGTTTTAATTGAAAAATTAAGAATTTTCGATGAAAAATATAGATTTTTCACATTTTTTCACTTAAAAATCGATTAAAAACTCCAAATTCCAGATAAAAATTCAAAATTAGCGCCTCCGCAATCGCGCTCCATTGCACGCTGGCCTAAAATCGTTATTTCATCGTTTTTTTAATTTCAATAAACGATTTCCGTCCCCAAAAATTCAAATTTTCAGTAAAATTTCGAATTTTTTCGAGTCTAACAGAGCGCGGTTGCATTTAGGATTTAAAAACTGTTCGCGATGGAGCGCGATTACATTTTCTCGATAAACATGATTTTTGATCTTTCCAAACCCCAAATTCTAAGAATTCTCTCGATAAACTTCAAGAAAACAACAATTTTTTCGAAAAATTGACATTGAAAAGTTATTAAAAAATGTTAGAAAAATGTATATAATTATGGGAAAAAATTTATTTGAAAAAATTGGCAAAGTGATGTATGAATATATATAGAGAAAATATGTGAAGATATGAGAAAAATGAAGAGGGGAAATTGAAAATTTCAGTGAAAAAAAATCGAAAAAAAAATTAGGAAAAATCGATAATTGGCATGATAAGCTAATTAATTGCAATTAACGATTAATTGCTCAATTATTCCTTTTTCTGTTCGGCGCTCGGCAGACGTTTCGTGCCAGTTTTGAGATGATCGTCGTTGACAGCGAGCGCCGTTTCGTAGTGTTTGATGAGTTGTTTTGGGAAGCTGGAAATTAATTACTTAATTACTTAATTAGTTAATTAAGTAATTAATTACAAAATTAATTTTTTTTAATTAACAAAAAAGTAATAAATCGATGTTAAATGTAAAAAATCAATAGTTAATCCCTTAAACTTAACCGATTTTCTTAACTTTTTTTTTAATTATCGATTTTTTACACACTAATTAACACTAATTACCAATTAATAACCAATTAACTCACTGCCTAATCATCTTCTCATTCGTCAACATTCCAATCGATCCGTCCTTAAATTTGCACAGAAAATGCTTATCCTTCGTCTCCGGCTCCTGATGCATTCCGATGATTTTTTCGAGTCCCGATGGTAGTCCGGGTGGATCTTCCTCCACGATTCGCGGCTTTTTTGGTGACATTTTTGCTGGAAAATAGCGATTTTAAGGTGAAAATTAGGATTTTTAGGTTGAAAATAGGTTTCTAGAGCAATTTTAAAGGAAAAAGGCGGTTTTTAACACTAAAAACTTATTATTTAAGTTCGAAAAATGAATTTTTACCCCTAAAAGTGTCAAAAACCCATGGAAATCATAGAAAATACCTTAAAAATCGATAATTATCATGAAAAAATGGTTGAAAAAAGTGAAAAAAGTTTAGCGCGCGCTTTGAATTTTAGGTAGATCAAATTTAAAAAATTGAAATTTCGTTTGAATTATCGATTTTTGGAGGAAAGCCGCTGAATTTGTAAGCTCTGCAATCGCGCTCTATGGCGAACTCTCTGCGATTCGAAATGGTCAAATTCGTATTCTTCTTGATGCCTTCCCATCTGATGTCCAAGTCTCTGCCTTTGCTGACGATTTGAAACTGATAAGTTCTAACCCCGTAAGTATGCAAATAGGAGCTAATATTGTCGCAGATTGGTGCAAGAAGTGGCGTCTTCACCTGGCAGAGAATAAAACAGTAGTGTTACATTTTGGTAATAAGAACCCTCACACGAAGTATTTTCTAAATGGCATTCTTATCAAATCAGAATCTTCGGTTAGGGATCTAGGTATTGTTGTAGATAATAGGCTTAAATTTGACAAGCACATTATTATGATTTCAAATACCGCCCTTTTAAAATGTCGACAGATACTCAAAACGTTTCATTCAAACAATCCTGAGTTTTACTTTAAGCTTTACAATGTTTATGTGAGACCTATTTTAGAGTATGGCTGTGAGCTCTTTAGCCCATCCCTAATTTATCTGGCTAACAAACTTGAGAAACCTCTCAGATTTTACACTAGACGCGTTTTTCAGCGGTGTAACATCCAATTCCACTCTTATACTGACCGGTTACTTCAATTTAGCTTAAAATCCTGTATTCATAGGCGCATTATCCTTATTCTCCGAACAATTCATAAAATTATCACATGTAAATATCATTTCCCAACTCTATCTGAATATATTAAACCTTCCCACTCTAGTCGTTTCCCGTATACTGTAAATGTTCGTGGCACGTCAAATAAATGTTTCCTGCACGAAAATCTGTCACTTTGGAACAGAATAGCCAGAATGATCCCGAAAAAGTTGTCACCGGAGGCATTTGCGCTACGCCTAGAATCCATCCCCTTCCACGTCCTCACTCCCCCCACTTGACCTACAGGACTATTGCTGGTCCAAGTGGTCAATTTACATATTTTTTGCTCTGATCTCCGTTGATATTGTTCTTCTTTTTATCCCTGTGATTACTTTTCGCAATAAATATATATATATATATAAATTCAAATTTCCCGTGAAAATAGCAATCGCGCTCTACTGCGAACTCTTTGAAAAGTCGGGAAAAATGTGAATTTCAATTCAGAAAAACCAGCCAAATTCAGCGAAAGTCCAATAGAGCGCGCTTGCACTTTCCCTCCATTCTACACCAGTTTTTCTGGTTTTTCCTGTCAAAACTAACTAAAAAATTAAAATTCTAATAGAAAATCACAAAAAAAAACCCGGGAAAAATGTGTAGAACAGTGGTAAAAAATTATTTTAAAATCTATAGTTGCAAATGCGCTCTAATGAACTTTTTGGGTGAAATAGGGTGTTTTAGGCCTTTTTTCATGTTAATTAGCGATTTTAAGCTGAAATTGAGTAGTTTTTCTTTAAATTAACCGATTTTTAATAGAATTTCGTTAATTTTTAGAGAAAAATCGTGATTTTTAGCTCATTTTGTAGGTTTTTTTTTTCGAAAAACTGAACAAAAAAATTTTTAAATTATTATAATTTATTACGGTAGCAATTTTCAAAAAAATAAAAAATTAAATTATTGATTTGAAGTGCTTGGACCCGATGTGGAAGGCATGGCTGAAGGGAGTGGTGTGTTGATATGAAGAGTTGATTCGTAGAAAGCGATGACTTGTTGGGGGAAGCTGAAAATGAGATTGGTACAGTAATCCCAAGAAGCTACAGTAATCTGGACTAAAAAATTTTTGGCAAAAAATTAAAAAAAAATTTTTTTTTTGAAATTTTTCTCATTTTTAAACTCATTTTTAAACAGTTATTCCACTTTAAATCATTAATGTAGGCAAAAAATCGATTTAAAACACCCCATTTTACCCTAAAAGTTCATTAGAGCGCATTTGCAATTTTAAACTTTAAAATAATTTTTCTACCACTGTTCTACACATTTTTCCCGGGTTTTTCGTGATTTTCTATTAGATTTCAAAGTTTTTTCTTAGTTTTGACAAGAAAAACCAGAAAAAATGGTGTAAAATGGCTGGAAAAAATTATTTTAGGATTTGAAGTGCAAGCGCGCTCTATTGGACTTTCGTTGAATTTGGCTGGGAAAAGGGGATTTGGCTGAGATTAGGGGCCAGAAGTGTGGATTAGGCTAATTTTACCTAAATTAGGGGTTTTCAATAATTAAAACACTAATTAACTAATTAAAAAAAAATTTTGAAAAAAAAAATTTTTTTTTTTCAAAAAACAAAAAATTCGCAATGGAGCACAATTGCGTACTACAGTAACCCACCGGCGATTCGCATCATCCTTCTCCACCTCTAACACAGTGTCATCCTTGAACTGGATGACAAACTTCATCCCAAATTGATCTTTTTTGATTCCGATGATTTTTTTGAATTGCGGCTCAGCTGGGGCTCTTTGAGCTGGTCTTGGTGGTGCCGGAGCCGGATTAGGAGCTTGGCCCTGAAAAAAAAATTTCAAAAAAAAAAAAAAATTCAAAAAAAAAATTTTTTTTTCAAAATTTCAAAATTTTTAAATTCTTTAAATTTCCCTAAATCCTTCCTAAACCCCTAAAAAAATCCAAAACTCACAGCCAACTTCGACCTCCTATACTGCTCGAGGTATTCGTAGGAATTCGAAAGGAAATTGGACTCTGGCTCCCACGAGTTGTCCGATGACGGGAATCCCTGAAATTATTGATTTTTTGGGTTTTAGATTAGTTTTATGGCTTTAAAACCTATTTTTTCAGTTTTAAATCGATTTTTTTAGGCTAAATGGTTTAGGCTTTTGAAATAAAGCTATGAATCTTAATATTGATGTTTAAAGTCATAACATCGGGAAAACTGTCATAACTCGGTTCCCATAAGAGCTACCAAAAAAGTTTCAACTAATGAAATGTAGCTCTTATTATGAGGAATATTTCATTAGTTGAAACTTTTTTGATAGCTCTCACAGTAATCGAGTTATAAGAGTTTTGAAAAATTTGAAAAAAAAAACATTTTCAAAAAAAAATGTTTTGTAGTTTTTTAAAACTCCTATATCTCAGTTTACAGAAAAG
This sequence comes from Caenorhabditis wallacei, assembly GCA_963932035.1. Taxonomy (NCBI): domain Eukaryota; kingdom Metazoa; phylum Nematoda; class Chromadorea; order Rhabditida; family Rhabditidae; genus Caenorhabditis; species Caenorhabditis wallacei. The sequence continues at coordinate 13,781,402 of OZ009932.1, forward strand.
ATATCAAAAAGCTGTCAACTAATGAAATATAGCCCTTATTATGAGCAATATTTCATTAGTTAACAGTTTTTTGATAGCTCTTATGGGAACCGAGATATTCAAGTTCGAAAAAAAGCAAAAAAAAAATTTTTTTTGAAAATGCGATTTTTAGTATTTTTTGAAATGGCTATATCTCGATTCCTGTTAGAGCTATCAAAAAAGTTTCAACTAATAAAATGTAGCCCTTGTTATGAGCAACATTTCATTAGTTGAAACTTTTTTGATAGCTCTTATGAGAACTGAGATATAGGAGTTTTAAAAATACAAAAAAGAAAAAAATGTGTTTTGAGATTATAGTCATTTTTAAAGTTATAATTCAAAATCTAAGGTTGAAATAGATATCTTAGGCTTAAATTCATGGTTTGAAACCAAAAAAAATCGTCTATTTAAGCTAAATTTAAGTCTAAATTAGGCCTACCTGCCATTTGATGAAGTACTCGGTGACTCCATTCACCTTACGATCATCAAGGATCTTCTCCACAGTATAAAAATCATTTCTGATCTGAAAATTTGGTCTTAAAATTTAGATTTAGATGCAATTGCGCTCCATTGCAAATTTTTTTGGTTTTTGAAAAAAACATTTTTTTTCTAAATTAAAAAAAAATATTTTTTAATTAATTAATTAGAGTTTTAATTAGTCCAAACCCTTAATTTAGGAAAAATTAACCTTATCCACAATTCTAGCCCTTAATGTCAGCTAAATCCCCTTTTCCCAGCCAAATTCAACGAAAGTCCAATAGAGCGCGCTTGCACTTCAAATCCTAAAATAATTTTTTCCAGCCTTTCTACACCATTTTTTCTGGTTTTTCTTGTCAAAACTAACTAAAAACTTTGAAATCTAATAGAAAATCACGAAAAAACCGGGAAAAATGTGTAAAAAGCTGAAAAAAAAATTATTTTAGGATTTAAAGTCGCAAATGCGCTCTAGTGGACTTCTAGGGTAAAATGGGGTGTTTAAAGTCGATTTTTCGATTAAAACCGGGTGAAATAAAGGCTAAATGATAAGTTTTGAGATATCAAAGAAATTTGAAAAGTTTCGAAAAATTTCGAAATTTTCAAAATTTTATTTTTTGGCCTAAAATGAAAAAAAATCAAGTTTTAGGTGCCTAAACCAACAAATCAAAATGATAACTGACCTTTTTAGGTGGCATCCTCTTCCTCCAAAAAAATCCAAGTCAAATCAATAAATCCAAAAAAAAAACAGTGGAGGGAGACAAGTCGTGTGGTGTGTGCGCGTTATAATTTGGAATGGGGAGAGACCAATGGGGTGTTCAAAGGGACAGGCGGGTCTCGCAACGAACAGTCCACGGGACCATGCTGTCTGCATCTCTGGACTCTCTGGTGTGTCATAACATTTGGGAAACTGTCATAACTCTTTTCCTGGGAGGGATAGGGGAAAAGTGTCAACTAATGAAATGTAGCCTTTGAAATGAGCTATATTTTATTAGTTAACATTTTTTTGCTATCTGAAATAAGAACTGAGTTACAATAAGATTAAGAGAACAAAACAAATCCAATTGAAATTACAGTTTTTTTTGGCTGAAATTTCAAGAGTCATAACTGTTTGAGCAAGTATATCTCGGTTCCCATTAAAGCTACTAAAAAGTGTCAACTAACAAAATGTAGCCCTTGATGTGAGCAATATTCCGTTAGTTGACACTTTTCCAATAGCTCTCAAAGGAACCGAGATATACACATTCCAAAAATGAGCAAAACAAATTTTTTTTGAAAGTGTGATTTTTAGTATTTTTTGAAATGGCTATATCTCGGTTCACAGAAGAGTTATCAAAAAAGTTTCAACTAATGAAATGTAGCCCTTGAAATGAGCTATATTTTGTTAGTCAACATTTTTTTATAGCTCTTATGGGAACCGAGATATACAAATTTGAAAAAATAAAAAAACCTTTTTTTTTGAAAATGTGATTTTTAGTATTTTTTGAAATGGGTATATCTCGGTTCTCTTAAGAGCTATTGGAAAAGTGTCAACTAACGGAATATTGCTTATGAAAAGAGCTAAATTTTGTTAGTTTACACTTTTTTGCTATCTCTGATGGAAACTGAGTTACAATAAGATTAAAGAAATAAGAGAAATCTAATTGACATTACAGATATTTTTTTCACTTAAAATTCAAAGAGCCATAACTCGGTTCCCATTAGAGCTATCAAAAAACCGTCAACTAATGAAATGTTGCTTTTGAAATGAGCTATATTTCATTAGTTAACTATTTTTTTGATAGCTCTTATGGGAACCGAGATATACAAATTTGAAAAAAAGCAGAACAATTTTTTTTTGAAAATGTGATTTTTAGTATTTTTTGGAAATAGCTATAACTCGGTTCCTGTAACAGCTATCAAAAAAGTGTCAACTAATGAAATGTAGCCCTTAACATGGTCAACATTTCATTAGTTAACTATTTTTTGATAGCTCTTATGGGAACCGAGATAACAATCTTCAAAGTCAAGTCTTCGGGTCGCCGTGTCTACATCTCCAACTTAACCCTGAAATCTTGTTTTACGAAATGTGATCATTGATAAGGGTAGTTCGTTCTATAAGTCCATAAAATTACGGATTTAATGTATTTGTTCAAGGAACCATTGTTGAAATTAACACCGGATGTGAACTGATAACAGCCGTTTGGTTTTTGAACATACCTTCATATGTTTGCGATTCGGTTTTTATTGTCTTTTTCAACAACGTTTTTTTTTTCCAATGAAGCCATACAAATATTGAGTCGATGTCTATAAAATGGAAACTGATAAAGAAAAAGAGGTACGACTTCATTTTACGATTCTTCTTTTTTATGGAATCGGAGAGGAATCTTTCTCATCATTTCTTCAAAGTTTTATTTTATTTTATTCGAGCTATACGTTCTGCAATAAACTTTTAATCTCACTCTTACAGAAGGTTTCTACAAACTCAACCTATCTATTTCAGTTTGAAATGGCCGAGATTGATTGGAACAACCGGGAAAACAACGATTTGATGAACTTCATTGTTCATGAGGCAAGAAAAGAAAGAAATCCAAATGGGCGGAGACTAACGAACAACGATCAAATCAAAAAATCCTTCAATCGGTATATCGGAAACGTACATGATGAAGAACACGATTTGAATTGGTTCAAGAATCAGTAAGTTTAAACCTTCGCAGGGAAAAAAACATATTCCTTGGTTTTAGAATCAAAAACTTGTTAGTAAACATTGTCACTTCTACATTTCTTGCAATTACCAAAGGACGAACTTTGGTGTATTGGCAGATTTTGCTTGACGAGGCGGCAATCGGAAGGTATGAATTTGATACACGAACATCATTTTTCTGTTTAAGCGAAATGCAACCCACGAATTTTAAAAGATTACGATTCTTTTCAGACTGGAAGCAGATGGAGTTACATTTACAAGAACAGCTGAGGGATTCACTGATGCAAAAATAGCTGAAATTCAATTTCCTGCTGGTAAGAGATCATTGTTGAGATCTTCTCTAAGTTAAACAATTCCAGCTTGGGATCACCGAGAGAGCAACGACCTCTTCGCTTATGTGGCTGAAGCTTCAAGAGAAGCGGGTGGAACTCTCAATATGAGTAACGTTTTTAAAGCCTATACGAGACTGAGTGGGACAAGACGTACCAAAAAGGCGATTTCGGCTCAGTAAGTTTTTGGTTCGAATTACTAATGGGGGTTCATTTTTCAGTTGGTACGGCATTTTGAAATCTGGAATTGAAAAAAAGCAGCTCCCGTTAACAACTATAGCATTAATGTTGTATGCAACAAAAACCCTGGCAACGGAAACATTTTACGAAAAGTAAGTTAATTATCGCTTCATATTATAAACATATGACTTTTTAGTTTGAAAAAGAACTCGATTTTTGTGAAAACCGACATAATTTTATCCAAATTTACACGTCGAAAATATGCGAAGCTGGAAGGGAACGAGCAACCCATCACTGATGCAACAGATGAAATGAAAAAACTCGAGAACAAGATTCTTGATTTCTTGCTGGATGAGGTGCCATCACAAAAGTTGGATATCTCACAATTTTCGAGAAATTTCAAAAACCAGCCAGACGAAGACGAGCGCGTTGGCCATTCTTCGCGGCAAATCGCATATCAGTAAGTTGATAACCGATCTAATTTTCTCGTTCTCATTTGGCCCACTTTGCTAGAAATTTCTGCTCCAGTGGGCACACTAGCTAGTTATGTTACAATATTATAAACTATAAACTACTAATCAAACTTTCCCGTTTTACAGTTTCAACACGATGACGGAATATATACAACAACTCAGAGGACATAAATTCGATATGAATACGCGTGCCAGGATTTTGCTTGCGAGTAGTACTCCTATAGATCGCCCGTTCTATCAGATGTTGAAACGTTATGCAGATTTAAATGAAATGATTCTGGAAACAGAAAGAGCATTTAAAACGAAGCCAGAAGAAGACAAAAAAAAAACGAAGCCAAAAGGGGGACTTTATCCAGACGAACCCGTTCAAAATGTCGATATTCTTCAAAATGAAAACACCTGGAGTGAAAAAGAAGACAACGATCTTTTTGCCTACATTGCCTACAATGGCACTAGAGGACGTGAAATCGATTATACGGAGTATATAAAATACAGCCAGTCTAAACGAAGTGTAGAACAACTGAAGGACAGGTTAGTATTCTAGAATTGCAAAAAGGGATAAGGTTATTTCACAGATTCGCTTATTTGAAAAAGCACATCGAAGATTGCAACTTTTTGCCAATGATGAGAGTTAGGATTCTGTATGCAACAGGAGGAACCATTAGTGAAGGGTTTCTCAATACGTAAGGACTTCATGAATGACTATTGTCTATAATAGATATTCAGACTGCAAAACGCATTCCCTGGATTTGAATCGGACTTTGATAACGGTCAGATCCGCTATAAAAATGGCGTTGATGACGTGATTTTGAGACTGGAGAAACTTTCTGTCAACGAGCCAAGTACTTCGAATGCAGGCGAGGTGAAGCAAGAAGCCAAGAAGGAAGAGCCGGAATATGATGAATGACTTGGGAGCCTTTTGATATTTCATATTTAGAGTGGTTTTTTCAATATTTTAATGTTTTATTGAATTCATTTCATTTCTGGGATTTTATATTTTGTAATTTTTATTTGGGATAATTAAATGAAGTATGTTAGCTGGGATTACAAAGGAAAATCAATAGAAATTAAAATTAATTTAAAACCTTTTTTTTTATTGATACCCAAAAATATAGTGTAATACCTCTATTAGAATTGCCCTTCTAATTTTTTTTGGCTTTAAAAAAAACATTTTGAAAATCACGTTTTTAATGCAATTCTAATAGAGGTTTTACGGTAATTTAACATAGAACATTTTTTCAAACAACTGAAAAATTTAATAAAATTCACGTGAAACCTAAAAAACCAGGGCATTTTATTCCACATCAACATGGGCGGCCTACAGTATCCTTTGGATTATTTGATTAAAAAGTCAATTATTCGTCAATAATGTCCTGCTGGTCAGCTCTATCCGAAGCGTTGAAGAAAAATGTGGTTGGAAGATTGGATTTAATGAGTCGGTAAGTATAAACGGGTTGAACCCTTAAAATTCGGATTCAGGAGGTTATTCGGGTTTAGAAAAGTATAAGCTTGATAGGGTTTGGAGCATTTTGATTTTTGAAGGTTAGAGACGCAGAGAAGCTAGACTGTCTGCGTCTCTGACCTCAGAAATTCAAAATGACTCTAGATATGGCTTGTTTATACTTTTCTAAATCGCTATGACCTCCTGAATCCGATTCTGTCCTCAGAACTCATAGAGGTTAGAGCGCAGAGAAACCAGAGTTTTTAGATTTTCCAAAACCCCCAAAATTATCAATTTTTAAAAGTTTCGTTTTTTTAACGTTAAACTCGGACTCAGGAGGTTATTCCGGTTCAGAAAAGTATAATCTTGAAAGATTTTGGAGCATTTTGAGATTTGAAGGTTAGAGACGCAGAGAAGCTAGACTGTCTGCGTCTCTAACCTCGAAAATTCAAGTTACCGCTAGATATGGCTTGTTTATGCTTTTCTGAACCGGAATAACGCCCTGAATCCGAATCTACCATCAGAAATCAGAAATTCTCAAAATTGATCATTTTGAAAATATTTTTTTTCCAAATTTTTTTTTTCCAATTTGACCAATTTTGGTTTTTTCATTTTGAAAATGATGTTTTTGAATTTAGGAGATCCTGGCGATTCAGAAAAGTATAAACAAGCCATATTTAGCGTCATTTTGAAATTCCGAGGTTAGAGACGCAGACAGTCTAGCTTCTCTGCGTCTCTAACCTCGAAAATTGAAATTAAATCGAAAAAATCAAGTTTTAAAAGAAAAAATATCTTAAAATTGGAATATTTTGGTCAAAATTAGTGATTTTCCAGCTTTTCTCTCTAATCATCTTCAAAATAATTTTTCCAGTCACTCAATGAAAAACGTGTCTCATTCTGATCGTTGCCTCACCGATTCCGTCGAAATCTCGATTCATCGTGTTCGAGTTTCTCTGAAAAATGAGAAATACTTGATAATGGTTCATGAAGGGATTGGGAAATGGTTCAGAGTGGAGATTAAGAAAAAGGATGATGGGAAGACGATGATTTTGAAGTGAGGGCTTATCTCTGCGTCTCTTAATCTCTCGTTCTATTTAGATCTCAAAGTTCATGGGATCCAAATGATATTGTCACTAAATCTTCTGATTTCTCGCCTGAAGAAACTTTCATCCATATTGTTTGTGATCTTCTTGCTCATGATAATGTTCAAATTAATGGAATGGAATGGGAAATCGAGGGAGGCGACGATTGTCTTGAAGAGGTTAGATTTAGCCGATTTTGGGACCAAAACTTTTTTTTTTCTTAAATTTTCTCTTCAAAACTTGATTTTTTCGGCTTGAAACTGTTAAATTTGGATGCAGGAGGTTATTGCGGTTCAGAAAAGTATAAACAAGCCATATCTAGCGTTAACTTGAAGTTGGGAGGTTAGAGACGCAGAGAAGCTAGACTGTCTGCGTCTCTAACCTCTAAATTTCAAAATGAAGTTAGATATGCCAAGATTATACTTTTCTGAACCGAAATGACCTCCTGAATCCGAAAATAATGATTTTATATCGAAAAAAATGTAAATTGGTCGAAATCGATACATTTTGAAAAAACTCGAAAAATTAATTTTTTCCTAAAAATGCTCAATTTTGAGAATTTTCGATTTCTGGTGGCATATTCGGATTCAGGAAATTGAGAGCATTCAGAAAAGTATAAACAAGCCATATCTAGCATTAACTTGAATTTACGAGGTTAGAGACGCAGAGAAGCTAGACTGTCTGCGTCTCTAACCTCCAAAATTAAAATTGACGGTAGATATGGCTTGTTTATACTTTTCTGAACCGGAATAACCTCCCGAGCCCGAAAATGTTATTGAAAATTGGGCAAAATCGATACATTTTGAAAAAACTCGAAAAATCAACTTTTCCCTAAAATACTCAATTTTGATAATTTTCGATTTCTGAGGCCAGATTTCGATTTAGGAGGTGATTCCGGTTCAGAAAAGTATAAACAAGCCATATCTAGCGTTAACTTGAACTTCCGAGGTTAGAGACGCATACAAGCTAGCTTCTCTGCGTCTCTAACATCCAAAATTCGAAATACTCCAAACCCTATCATGATTATACTTTTCTGAACCGGAATGACATCCTGAAGCTGAATCTGCAATCAGAAATTGATTATTTTCAAAATTGAGCATTTTGGGAAAAAAAAGTTAGAAATAGGAAAAGGAAAATTAATATGAAAAGTTGAAAATATTCGAATTTTTCGTTTTTTAAACAACTTTTAAAGAAAAAAACCGTTTCCAGGACAAAAAAGCAAGTCACTCTGAGGCACTATCCTCCACCAAACGAGTCCTTGACTCCATGAAAAAATACGCCAAGCGCGACAAACTCTTCCGTGTCAAAATCCTTTCAACTAGCTGGAAATCGTTTGTCGAACTGGAAGAGCTTCTAACAACTTATCTAGTTGAGAAGGATTTCGATTATGTCGAACGGCTGAGTCTCTGCACCTCTCCGAAATCGTTGACACCAGTTTATTGTCTGGATTCATTTGCGGAGATGAATGGTGAACCAATACGTTCGTTTTTCTTGGTTATTTTTATTTAAAACTGTTCATAATTTTGAATTCAGGAGGTAATTCCGGTTCAGAAAAGTATAAACAAGACATATCTAGCTGTAATATGAAGTTTCGAGGTTAGAGACGCAGAGAAGCTGGACTGTCTGCGTCTCTAACCTCCAAAATTGAAAATACGGCTAGATATGGCTTGTTTATACTTTTCTGAACCGGAATCACCTCCTGAATCCGAATCTGTCATCAGATTTCAGTTTGGAAGTCAGAGCGCAGAGAAACCAGAATTTTCAAATTTTTCAAAATTTCCAAAATTGTCAATTTTTAAAATGTTCGATTTTTAACGTTATATTTGGATTCAGGAGGTTATTTCGGTTCAGAAAAGTATAATCTTGGCACACCTAACGTTAATTTGAATTTTGAAGGTTAGAGACGCAGGCAGTCTAGCTTCTCTGCGTCTCTAACCTCCAAAATTCAAAATGGAGCTAGATATGGCTTGTTTATACTTTTCTGAACCGGAATAACCTCCTGAATCCGAATTTAACAATTTCAGAAAGAAAAAAAAAACCAAAATTGGTGAAATTGGAAAAAAAAAATTGAAAATTTTTCTTTTGTTTCAAAACTATCAACATTGAAAAAAATCTATTTCTGATAGAAGATTCGGATTCAGGAGGTGATTCCGGTTTAGAAAAGTATAAACAAGCCATATCTAGCGCTAATTTGAAAATTGGAGGTTAGAGACGCAGAGAAGCTAGACTGTCTGCGACTCTAACCTCCAAAAACAAAAATGCTCCAAACCCTATCATGATTATACTTTTCTGAACCGGAATAACGTCCTGAATGCGAACTTAAAGGTTTTAAGTCGAAAAAAACAAGCTACAGTATCCCAAAGCCCGGAATCTCGTTAAAACCAGACATTTCCCAATTTCCAGGCCTACAGTAATCCTTAAAATGATAGTACTGAATTCCAGGCGTCTCCACCATAAACCATGGCATTGATCTACCCGCCTACGAACTCCTCCACTGGATTGCCACTGGAACTGAATATCACGCCACCCTCCGCTTCGCCGCCATCGACAAGACAGCCGAAGACCTATGGAATTCGATGGGCGACAAAATTGAGCAGTAATTAGAAAATTTTTTTTTCCGAAAACAAAAATAATGGTTTTCAGAGTAACGGAAGGCTTGGTGATGAAAAAGGAGACTGTCGTGAAGATCGGCTGTCCAACCATTAATTTTTATCATCAACGATCGAGTTGTGGTTATTGGATTTATGCGGTACCCCATGGATTTATGCGTGACTTTATGGTATTCTTTGGAAGATTTCTTTATTATTTCAAAGAGGTTAGTTTTTTTTTTGCGTCAAGGATAGAGAAAAGCGCCAACAATCCAATTTCGAGTCAAGGATCCAGAAAAGCGCCAACCATCCGATTTCGCGTCGATGCTCAATTTTCAAAATTTCTGGATTCTGATGACAGATTTGGATTCAGAAGGTCCTGGCGATTCAGAAAAGTATAAACAAGCCATATCTCGCGTTAACTTGAATTTCGGAGGTTAGAGACTCAGACAGTCTAGCTTCTCTGCGTCTCTAACCTCCAAAATTCAAATCAACGCTAGATATGACTTGTTTATACTTTTCTGAATCGCCAGGATCTCCTGAATTAAAAAATATCATTTTAAACATGAAAAAACCAAAATTGGTCAAGTTTGAAAATATTGAAAAAACTAATTTTTTTCCAAAATGCTCAATTTTTAGAATTTTCGATTTCTGATAACATTTTCGGATTCAGGAGGTGATTCCGGTTCAGAAAAGTATAATCATGATAGGGTTTGGAATGTTTTTAATTTTGGAGGTTAGAGACGCAGAGAAGCTAGACTGTCTGCGTCTCTAACCTCTAAATTTCAAAATGCAGCTAGATATGGCTTTTTTATACTTTTCTGAACCGGAATTGCCTTCTAAATTCAAAAATATCATTTTCAGAAAGAAAAAATCAAATTTGGTCAAATTTGGAAAAAATTTGAAAAAAACGAATTTTTCCATAATGGCCCATTTTGAAAATTTTGGAATTCTGATGGCAGACTCGGATTCAGGAGGTGATTCCGGTTCAGAAATGTATAAACAAGCTATATCTAGCGTCATTTTAAAATTTGGAGGTTAGAGACAGTCTAGCTTCTCTGCGTCCCTAACCTCTAAATTAAAAATGCTCCAAACCCTACCATGATTATCTTTTTTTGACCGAAATTGCCTTCTGAATCCAAATCTAACGTTAAAAATCGAACATTTTTAACATTGGCAATTTTGGGAATTTTGGAAAAGTAGAAAATTCTGGTTTCTCGGCGCTCTGACTTCTAAACTGAAAACTGATGGCAGATTCGGATTCAGAAGGTGATTCTGGTTTAGAAAAGTATAAACAAGCCATATCTAGCTTTAACTTGAATTTTCGAGGTTAGAGACGCAGAGAAACTAGGCTGTCTGCGTCTCTAACTTCGGAAATTCAAACTAAGGCTAGATATGGCTTGTTTATACTTTTCTGAACCGGAATTGATTCCTGAATTCAAAAAAATAATTTTCCAAAAGAAAAAATCAAATATGATCAAATTTGAAAAAACTCGGAAAATCAACTTTTCCCCAAAATGTTCAATTTTGAGAATTTTTGAATTCTGATGACAGATTCGGATTCAGGAGGTGATTCCGGTTCAGAAAAGTATAAACAAGCCATATCTAGCGCTAACTTGAATTCCCGAGGTTAGAGACACAGACAGTCTAGCTTCTCTGCGTCTCTAACCTCCAATTTTCAAATTAACGCTAGATATGCCATGATTATACTTTTCTGAACTGGAATCACGCCCTGAATCCAAATCTGTCATCAGAAATCGAAAATTCTCAAATTTGATAATTTTGATCACCAAAGGCGCCAAGAAGCCCAAAAAAGCCAGCTATCCAAAAACGCGCCAACAACCTAAATTCTTCCAGGGAACCGCCTGCGGACTCGGATGGCTCTGCCAAAAACACGGCCACCCCTTCGAGCGTCACTACTACAGTAACCTTGGCCGCCGCGTCTTCCACGAACCCGACTGGGCCGATCTTCAATCTCAAAATCCGGATCCGAATTGTAAAATTGTGGAGACAATGGTTCAGGGGGCGAGATTACTGTATTCGGAAGATGAAAAAATTCATGGAACCAAAAAAGGGGAGGAGCTTAAGTCATGGGGCTTTCGACAGGATTCAGAATCCATTCTCCTCCAAAAACTCTCCAAAATCTCCCTGGAATCCGCGGAATCCTATAAAAACGTCGTTGGCTTCATTAAAATCTGTAAATCTCGATCCGAAGACATCCCCATGGAATCATCTTGGATACTGGCTGATTTAAAAACGGTCATTGAAAGAATGCAGAAAATTCTGGATTCTGTTCGGAAATATGTGGAATTGGGGGATGCGGAAGGGATAAGGATTAGTTTGGCGGTGCTCAAAGAGACGGAGAAGATTATGGAGAAGTTTTTGGAAGGGGAGGGTGCCATGGGGGATAAGGAGGCTCCAGAAGAAGTCCAGAAGTCAAAAAATGCTCAAAAACCTCAAAAAGACGTCCAGAAGACTCCAGAATCCATCAAAAAGCCAAATTCCAAAAAAGGGGAGGAGAACGGTGCCACTAATGATAAGGAAAAGGAAAATAAGGTTTCTGAAGCTCCAGAAGACGCCCAGAAGTCAAAAAACGCTCGAAAACCACAAAAAAACGTTCAAAAGACTCCAGAAAACCCCCAAAACCCTCTAGAATCCTTCAAGAAGCTAGATTTCAAAGAACAGGAGGAGGAGGATTCCACAAATGATAAAAATGTGAAAAAATCGAATTCTGAAGTAAAAAATTCTCCAAAAAACGCCCAAAAAACTCAAAAAGACGTCCAGAAAGCTCCAGAAACAGTCAAGAAGCAGGATTTCAAAAAAGGGGAGGAGAAGGATTCCACGAATGATAAAAACGATAAAAAATCGAATTCTGAAGTAAAAAATGCTCCAAAAAACGCCCAAAAAACTCAAAAAGACGTCCAGAAAGCTCCAGAAACAGTCAAGAAGCAGGATTTCAAAAAAGGGGAGGAGGAGGATTCCACAAATGATAAAAACGGAAAAAAGAAAGATTCTGATGTCAAAAATGTTCCAAAAAACGCCCAAAAAGCTCCAGAAGACCCCCAAAACCTTCCAGAATCCACCAAGAATCAGGATTTCAAAAAAGGGGAGGAGGAGAATTCCATGAAGGATAAAAATGCTAAAAAATCGAATTCTGAAGTCAAAAATGCTCCAAAAAACGTCCAAAAACCTTTAAAAAACGTCCAGAAGACTCCAGAATCCATCAAAAAGCCAAATTCCAAAAAAGGGGAGGAGAAGGATTCCACGAATGATAAAAATGTGAAAAAATCGAATTCTGAAGTTAAAAATGCTCCAAAAAGCGTCCAAAATGCTCCAGAAGACCCCCAGGAAACTCCAGAATCCGTCAAAAAGACAGATTCCAAAAAAGGGGAGGAGAAGGATTCCACGAATGATAACAAGGATAAAAAATTGAATTCTAACCTCAAAAATGCTCCAAAAAACGTCCAAAAACCTTTAAAAAGCGTCCAGAAGACTCCAGAATCCATCAAAAAGCCAGATTTCAAAAAAGGGGAGAAGAAGGATTCCACGAATGATGAAAACGAGGAAAAGAAGGATTCAGAAGCTCCAGAAGACCTCCAGAAGCCTAAAAATGATAAAAATGAAGAAAAATCGAATTCTGACGTCAAAAATGCTCCAAAAAACGCCCAAAATGCTCCAGAAGACGTCCAGAAGCTAGTTTTCAAAAAACAGGAGGATGCTCATTTTATGGAGGATATAAACCAAGAAAAGAAAGATTTTGAAGCTCCAGAAGACTCCCAGAAGCTTAAAAATGCCAAAAAATCGAATTCTGATGTCGAAAATGCTCCAGAATCCGATCCAGAGGTAAGCCCCCTTCCCCATCCCCTCTAATCCCAATCCCCTTTCTTCCAGAATCCAGAATCCATCCTCTATCGACTCCTAAAATACGCGGCACCAAAATTCGCCGCAACCTACTGCAAACTCCATGGATACCGCCAAAAAATCCAACTTCTCCACAAAAAATCCACCAAAACCAATGGAAGAATGGAAGCGATCATTGCCTCAATTGAATCCGTGATGGCTCCATTAAAAGCGATGGTCCCCCAGATTATGAGCGATGACCAGAGTTCCTATGATCTTCTGAAGGGGCTAGAGGCTATGAAGGAGAAGGCGATTGAGTTGGGAGTGGAGGAGGCGGAGGAGGTGGTGCCGCACCAGGAATTTATCATGAAAATTGAAAAAATGGATCCGGGAGCCGCCAAATCGTATTGTTATATTCATAAAAATCAGGATCTATTTTGGGATTTGCATTTCACATTCAAATGTCTCATTTTTGAAAAAGAAGAATCGGGAATCGAAGTTGAGCAAGACCTCTACAAAATGGCTCACACCTACTTTGAGGTTTATCGAATGTGCTCTGAGGTGATGGCCAGGGCAAGAGGAGTTGTGGAATGGAAAGGGGAGGAGATGGAAGAGGCGATGGAGGCGTTGAAGAAGGCCAAGGAGGCGGTTAGAGGGTATAATCAAATACATAAAGAAGTTTTTCCTCAAAGGGATTATGGGGATGAGGAGGAGGAGGATTCTGAAGAGGTTACGGTAAGAAATTTACTAATTTTTCTTGAAAATCAAGAATTTTTCAGAAAAATCTAGATTCTGAAGTCAGTGAGGATCCCAAGGATTCTGAAGGCTCCCAGATGGATTTAGATGAGGTTGAAGTAAGAAAAACCTCATTTTTCCTTTAAAAATCCGGATTTTTTCCAGGAAAATCCAATTTCTGCTATCAAGGAGGAATCTACGGATTCAGAAGGCCCCAAAAATGATTCTGGAGCTAAAATGAGCCCAAAAGACGTCCAGGAGCAATCAGAAGACGCTAAGAATGATTCTGGAGAGGTTACGGTAAGAAAAAGCCCTTTTTTCCCATAAAAACTCAGGAATTTTCAGAAAAATCCAAATTCTGAAGTCAAGAAGGATTCTGGAGATGGAAAAGTAGATTTGGGGGATCTTAAGGATTCTGAAGACGCTACTAAGAATTCTGAAGTTGCTAAAAATGATTCTGATGACGTCACTAACCCAAAAAACGTCAAAAAGGTCCCGGAAGACATTACTAAGCATTCTAAAGTCATGAAAAATGGAAAAGTGGCGCCGAAGGATCCAGAAGCTCCAGAAGACATCCAGGAGGATTCTGATGACGTTAAAGTACCAAAAACCCAATTTTTGCCTCAAAAAATTCAGAAATTTTCAGAAAAATCCAATTTCTGGTGTCAAGGAGGATTCTAAGGATTCAGAAGTCTCCAAATTGGATTCTGATGACGTCACCAAGTCAGAAGAGGTCAAAAAGGCTCCAGAAGGTCCTGAGAACGATTCTAAGGTAACAAAAACTCTTTTCATCCCTTAAAAATCCCAGTTTTCCAGAAAAACCTAATAATAATCAACAACACCGATCCAGACGACCTGATCATTGAAAAAATCCGAAAAGTCGATTCAGAAGCCGCCCACGCATTTGAGAAAATAAAGGAGATCAGGGAGGATCAGCTAACAAGATCTGGGAAGTTGAAAGCGATTCTGGACTCAATTTTCATCCAAATGAATCCTGAATTGATTGCAAAGACCAAAAAACTGATTGAACAGCTCCAGAAGGATGCGAAGTCATTGGAACCGATAATGGTAGAGACCAGGAGGATAATGGGATCATGGAATGGAGAGGTTAATCTGGCTATCTTAGTGCTAATGCACGTGATCAAGTATATCGAGGAGAAATTTTCTCCATTGATTTCCGACGAGCCAGAGGATATTTTAGTGGCTTATAAGCTCTCGGGATTCCATCCAAAGTATGGAAAAGCGTATAAGGATAATTGTGAGGATCTTGCGATGGTCGAGGAGTTCTTATCATTGGCAATGGCATTTATCAGCACTTGTGTGGATAATCCAGAGTTTCGACAACATTCAAAGATCATGGATAAGATTAATAACCTAATCGATAACCTTCCGGATATCAAAAATATCCACACGGTCGCCAAGAATTGTCTGACCACGATAAGTAACCAAATTGATGATTGTAAAAGTCTCGAGGAGTTGGACCAATTTAAAAATGTCCAAAAGATGATGATGATTAAAATGAAGTTTAATTCGTCGACGAGGGAGCTTATCCAGGAGCACGTTGACTTGTTTAACAAATCTTTCTATACGCTTGGAATTAACCCGAAAGCTATAGCTATACCTGAGGATCTGGTGATTCAAAGGGTTTTTCCAAAGTTTAAGGGGCTCCAGAAGCGTCGGCTGATTAAAAAAGAGAAGGAATTTAAGCCGAAACTGAAGGCAGATGTTCATGAGAACTATCCCCGACTAGTTTTGGCTATTCATCAATACAAAGAGTACCTAACCATGGCCAAAGGATTAGTCCATCTCGCAGCTAAGGACCCGGAATTCAAAAAAGAGCAAGTCATCACCCAACTCATCCCCTACAAACTCAAATTCATCAATACAATCTCCCAATTCCTAGCCGTCGCTGAACAAGCCATTTCCCTAATCCCGGGAGCATCCGATGAAACGATCCGGGCACTTTTACGGCACGATGAGGCGTATAGTGAGGAGAATATGAGAAAGATTAGGCAATGGAGGAGATTGATCGAGCAGGTTTTCGTTGATAATGAGGTCTATCCGGAAGAAATGGAGGAGTTGGATTTGGAGATGGTTAGGAAGGTTTTTCCAGGGTATATGAAAGTTGAGGTGAGGATTTGGGGGTGATTGGGGGTAATTAGGGGTAATTAGGGGTAATTAGGGGTAATTAGGGGTAATTAGGGTTAATTACAAGACATTAATGTTAGTTAACCTTAATTAACTTGGTTAAGAAATAATTCAATTTTTGTTAGTTAACGTTAATTATAGTTAATTAGTGTTAATTAGAGTTTCTTAGCTTTAGTTAATGTTATAAAAAGTTAAAACTGTTAATTTATGTTAAATAATGTTAATTAACTTTATAATCTTTTTTCTTGTTATTTTACGTTAATTAACGTGTAAACCCGATAATTAATTGGTTAATTCATTTTTTGTTAATTCACGGTAATTAGGATTTTGAAAAAACAATTTATTTCTGTTTATCAACAAATGGAGGCAGAATTTGAAAAGGTAAGAGTTTTCAGTTAAATTTTTTGGCAATTAGCGTTAATTAGGGTTGATTAGGGGTAATTAACTGTAATAGGTGTAATAAAAAGTTATAATCGGGGTTTTTGTTAATTAACGTTAGTTAATTTTACTAAGCGGTAATTAACTTAATTGAGACTTATTTGTATTAATTGGAGATAATTACTGTTAAAATAGTTAATTGAGTTTGAATTGAATTTGGTTAATTCAGTATAATTAGCGTTAATTAATATTAATTAACAATTAATTAACATTAATTACATATCCTTATTTAACAATAATTAACACTTTTTCCATTTCCAGCCCTTCAAACCCCGCCCACCAAATCAAAACCTCCCCATCGAACAATACGATGACTACACCAAGGACCCAAAATACCAATTGGATCCAGAAGACGTTGAAGTCGTTGAAAAACTCAATGAAAAAAACGAAGCCGTAGCGACGATGTACACCTCGACAGCCAAAAGACTTAAACTCCACGAGGACTACACGGAGAAACTTGGTATCTACATGAAGCTAATAATGTTGGATCCGAACCTTCCCAAGACCCCGGACTCGGCGGAAAACGTTTATGAGTTGTATCACTCGTTACCCTACTTGGACTATAAATATGAGCAAGAAGGGGATATTCTGAAAGGGATTAAGTGGAAATTGGAGACTTTTGGAGTGGAGGAAGCGGTGAAGTGTCCTGAAGCGACGCAAATGTTGTTGCTAGAGATGCAGAGAGTGATGGGGCTTGGTAATGAGGAGGAGAAGATTTATCGTTTCGTGAAGGTTATGAATACGGTGTTGGCTGGTGCCGATGGCGTATTGGAGGTCATTAAGGGAGAGGTTAAGGAGGAGGATATTGAGAAGTTGTTTCCGGATTATGTAAGTACCGTTTTTCTGTGTTTAAAAAAAGGAAAAAAATAGAAAACGTTTTTTTTTACATTTTTCTACTGCAAAGTTTAAAGAAAAAAGTGTTTTCATTTTCGTCCATTTTTAGCCATTTTCAGGCTACTGTAGCTCGGATCTCAAGTTTCCGATCACTCTGAAAATGCTTGGGGGTATAAAACAAACCTATATTAGCCACTTTGCATTCACAGAATTTTTTGAAAATTTCTAGTTTTTCAGCTATTTTCCGATTTCCGAAACACCCCCCTTTTGGCCCATTTTTAGCCTTTTTGCACTGAAAACGTTAAAAAAACGGGTGCCTTCCAGAAAATGTGAAAAAAAAATCCAAAACAGTTATTCTAACTTTTAGGGTCCGCCCACAATTAGGAATTTAGGCTCCGCCCATTTTCTGATGAAGAATAGTCTTTGCTTACATTTTTTTGGAAACCAAATTTTTTTTCTGAAGGTTTTTGTTTTGAGGGGGCGGAGCCTATTTTTACAGGTTTTTGAATTTTCTCTATTTTCTCGATTTTGTGGGCGGGGCCTATCTTTACTTAAAAGGGGGCGTAGCTTATTTTCTCGGATTTTCGGATTTTTTATATTTTTCAGTTTTTGTGGGCGGAGCCTATTTGGGGGCGGAGCCTAATTCTAAGGAAAACCTATTCTTCATCAAAAAGTAGGCGGAGCCTAATTGTGGGCGGAGCCTAAAAAAACAGTTATGGATTTTTTCAGTTTTTTTTATGAAACTTTTTTTTTTGGGCGGGGCTTATTTTTCCATAAAGTGGGCGGAGCCTGAACATTAGAATAACTGTTTTGGATTTTTCACATTTTCTGACAGACACCTGTTTTTCCACGTTTTCAGTGCAAAAACGGCCAAAAACGGGCTAAAAAGGTATGCTTCAGAAAACGCGGAATAGCTGAAAAACTAGGAATTTTCAAAAAATTCTGTGAATGCAAAGTGGCTAACTTAGGTTTGTTTTATACCCCCAATAATTTTCAGAGTGATCGGAACATTGAGATTCGAGTTCCAGACCTCTGAAAATGGTTAAAAATGGCCAAAAAAAAAAAACACTTTTTTCTATAAACTTTTGAATTTAGATCTACGAAGAAGATGGATTCTACAAAGCAATGGAACCGATAATCGATCCAGATCAAGAAACTGATTTCTATTCGAAATGGCTGCTCAAGGCGATCCCCATATCAATTTGTCTATTGTATGTGTTGTTTCATGTGATGATCGCTTTGGATGTGCCGAAATGGCTTAAGAAACTTTCTGAGGAATACAATTAATTTTTAAATACTCGATTTTTTTAATGAATAAATTATGTGGTTTTTTAAACGTTTTTGTTTGAAGGGGGCGGGTCTATTTTTCAGATTTTTGAAAAAAAAACAATTTTTTTTTGTGAGCGGAGCTTAGAGCCTATTTTCACGGATTTTCGGGTTTTAAAGATTTTTTTTGTCGTTTTTGATTTTTTGATTTTTTTTTCATTTTTTAAACCTTAATCTTTTGGGGGTGGAGCATATTTTTCCTTAAAAATGGGCGGAGCCTAATTTTGGACTTTTAAGATTTAACAAAAAATGTTCTTTTTTTTCTTCCTAATTAGGGGCGGAGCCTAATTTCTAGTTGAATATCCTTTATTTTATTTTTTTTAAACAAGTTCTCTTAATCCTTGAAATCGTCGAAACAACCAGATGATCTTTAACGGTACTTTTTAACAATAATTATGTGATGTTCTTCCGGTTTAACTGAAAAAAAAATATTTTTTTTAATCTGAAATAGTCTACTAATTGGACTAACAATTGCAATGATGGTAGATAGCAAATGTAGTTAAACCAATTGCAGCTGATGTGAATACAGTAGAGACGTAGATGTATAGGAGGCTGCAATATTAATATTGGTTTAGTTAGCTACAGTAATCTCACTTAGCCGCCATCCAATCCCAGACTCCTCGAACTTTGACTTGTCTTTGGAAGTATTCATCAAAATCCTTGGTTAATCTATCCATGGCCCCTGGGACCTTCTTAAACTTTTCATGGATTAAGGACCAATCCATGGATAGAGGAGTTTCCAGTTTTTCCAGGGCTTCCTTGACTTTCTGATTCGGTTCCTCAAATAAACTCATCGATAATCTCAGTTTGTGAAGCTTAATCGTTTCCAATGGGTCCATGGTGCCAAGTTTACTGTAGACTGATCCAATATCTGCTAGATGTTCCTCGGGCTCCAATGGGATTACTGTAGCCATCATCTTTTCATTATTGGCCTTCAGCGCAAGTAATTGGTCTCTTAATTCTGGATAACTTGACCAAATCTCTCTCAAACTTTCTTTGTTATCTGGATCCTTCACTTCCTCAATGGATTTCATAACTTCTTCTCCCTCATCTATCAAAACATTTAGGAAATCCTGGTTTTCATAGATATAAACCAGCATCTCGAATCCTCGAACAGCAATTGCCACGTCAAGAAGGTCTTCAGGATTCTGGACTCTAAATACCCCTTTCTTCCGAATATCACTAAAACGAGAGATTTTAAATTTTCGAAGTTCTTCACGAAGATCAGCGAAAGAATACAAAAAATTCTTGAATTTCTCCATTGTGTTCTTTGAATGGATTAATTTGATGGTCTTTGGAAGCTTGTTAATTGTAATCAAATCGCTGGTATCGAAAGTGAAGAGAAAATCACATTCCTTTTTTGAAATCGTGAATTCTTCTATCCATTTTTGGGCTGCTACCAATTTATCTTTTGATTCAGACAACCGTTTGATTGATTTAACCATTTCATCGTCTTGAATTATGGAATCGAATACTTTTTGAGCCTCTTCAATTTTAGTTTTTAAATGGACAATATCAGTGCCGCTTTTCCAAGCTTCAAAATTATCAGAGTTCAAAATCACTCGGAAACTTTGGGCAACTTCGACTAAGCTACTATATAGTTTTTCTGCGTTACTCAATTTCTCTATTAAGCTCGGGACAATTTTGATAAGTGCATCCAAATCGGAAGAGAGCTTTTTCAATTCAGTCAAGCGCATTTTATTCATCATATTGGGACATTTGAAGCAAGAAGATAAAGGAGCTGACATGAATCCATTGAAGCTTCGTTGAAAAGTATAGGCTTCATAAATAAAATTAGATATTATCTTCATGCTGTCAATGTATTCTAATCGCATCAAATGTGCTTGGAATTGTTTTATGGGCATAAACATATCCAACAATTTTCCGGATTGTTCAAAATTTGAAACTAAATTCCTCAGATTATCACCTCCGTTCAAAACGCTCAGAATCCATTCATCTTGCCAATCATTGAGGAAATCAGGTATGTTGTGGAGGGACAAAAACGCAGAGGCTATAGATGGATCGCTACTCAATTGGTGAAGTGACATCGAAATTTCTAAATCACTGGATTGTCGTTGCATATTAGAGACATCATACACATCATTGAGGGTGATCAGGCGGGATAAAGACTTCTCCATATTATCGAATAATTTTGGTAAATCTTGAAAATTTCTCCATCTGCTATCAAATTCACTAGAGGCTTCAAAGCCCATCACCAGGCTATTGAGATTTTTTTGCAAGTCTGCCTGTACTTCTTTTAGCCATTCAGGAACTATAGATAGGTGTTTAAAGATTTCGTCGAGAGAGAATATCATGTCAGCTAACTTGGAAACTTTGAAATCATCTTTTGATATCTTTTTCACTGTTTCCAGTTGCTGCAAAGCAACGGTCGCCGGATTATCCTTGAAATTATAATCTGAGAAACTTCCATCAGTAAGGAATCCAGGAATCGCATCTTTCTCGGTTGCATTTCTCATCGCCTCTCTTTCCTCCGGTGTTATCTTTTTCACATAATCCATTTTCTTCGTTATCTCCTCCACATCAACAATCTCCTCCATATCATTCGGAAGTCCATCAACAATTTGCTCAAACGAGTATAAAGATCCTCCAAGAGCATTCAGTTCAACAGAAAAAAACTGCTCAATGACAACCCGATCCACATCCCATAACCCAGCTATCAAATCCAACTCATCTATTTTATCATCAGCGATTCGCATTTGAAGATAGATCGCGTTCAAGACTCTAGCAAGTTTCTGGTGCCGAGAAGCCATTTTTGATAGGTGGGAATCTAAAAAAAATGGATTTTCGTGGTTGAAAATGATGGAAAACTCACTAGACATTATCGGTATGATAAGGAATAAGAAAAGAATGAGCATGGAAGAAATTTGCATTCTGAAAAGAAAAAATTAGATGGCTGAAGCCTTTTTTAGAAAAACTTACTTCAGAGGGACTTTTATAAGTTGGAAAACTTCGTGGAATAATTTTTTTGTTTTTTTGAAAAGTGCGGATTATTTTTTCTAGTGAAAAGTCATGAAAAGTTCACGTCATTTTAAATTTCAACAAATTTTCAAAATTTTTTGAAAAATTACAAAAAAAAAGTATTTTTTCGTGGGCGGAGTCTATTTTCTAGTTTAGTATCCTTTATTTTTACAAAAACAAGTTCTCTTAATCCTTGAAATCGTCGAAGCCACCAGAATTATTAACGGGACTTTTTAACAATAACTATGTGATGTTCTTCCGGTTTAACTGAAAAAATATAATTTTTTTTAAAAATCTGAAATAGTCGACTAATTGAACTAACAATTGCGTTGATGGTAGATAAGGAATGCAGTTAAACCGATTGCAGTTGATATGAATACGGTAGAGACGTAGATGTAGAGGAGGCTGAAATATTAATATTGGTTTAGTTAGCTACAGTAATCTCACTTGACCGCCATCCGACTTTGGAAGTATTCATCAAAATCCTTGGTTAATCCATGGATTAAGGGTCAATCTGTCGATAGAGGCTTCATCTTCGTACCCCTTATTTTCTTCCACCAATCCATCACGCCAACTACCAAGATAAATACGAAGATTGAAACGAATCCACCAACACTAATCCAACTGCAAAAAACTACAGTAATCCATAACCCCTAAAACACTTACTAATCCTTCAAAAACTTCAAAAACGCGTTCTCCTCTTCCCCTCCAAAAAACGCTTCAAAATCCGATTGCAAGCCGACCATAGCACTTGGTAGCCTTTTAAAGCTAACTTGGGTTAACTGCCAATTTGTAGCCAATGGTTTCTCGAGCTTTTCCAATGCTTCAATCAATTGTGGATCTGGTTTGTCAAGCAACTTCATCGACATCCTTAACCCTTGCAATTCGACTCTCTCCGTTGGTTTTATAAAGCTTAGTTGAGCGTAGAACTCCCCAAATTTCTTTAGATCTTCCTCTGGCTCCACGGATTTTATCTTAGCTAGCACTTCCTTATTATTAGCTTTAATTGCTTCAAGCTTAACCTTTAGCTCAGGGAATCCTTGCCAAACTATTAACAGCTCTGCTTTTTTTGTGGGATTTTTGACAGTTCCAATCGATTTTTCCACTTCGGCACCCTTCGTGATGATGATCTCCAGATGAGAATTGTAGCTAGCGATTAGATCCATTTGCTCTAATCCTCTAACAGAAATTGCTGCGTCGAGAAGGCTTTGGGGATTTTGAGGAACGAATTTCTTGGTGACGGGTTCAGAGCGTTTAAGCTTTTGAAGTTCTGCAGAAAGTTTTGGGATAGTTTCTAGAAGCGGTTTGATCTTTTCAATGGATTTTTCGGATTTCATGAAATGGATTATTGGAAGAAGTTTGTTGAGTTCAGCAAGATTGTCTGTTTTGAATGAGTAAACTAACTCACATTCTTTATCTTTTATTTTGAGATCTTTGATCCAGTTTTGAATTTTATCAACATTATTCTTTGCTTCGGCAACATTCGCAACAACATTATTGATTTCAGCTGTTTGAACTAACGGTGAAAACGTGTTTGATAAGTTTCCAAAGAACTCGGTCAGTTTTTGTAGTTCTTCTCCATTTTTCCATTCATTGAAATCATCTTGATCAATTTTTTAAGCTTTGTCATAGAATGAACTGATATCGGCTGAAAGTATATCTTTGTTGGCGATTGCATCAAAAGATGCCTGAAGAGTGCTAGCAAATGTGAAAATTGTTTCCAAATCATTTGATAACTGTGTGATGGTCTCCAAGGAAACTGGCATTTTGTTTTCGATGTTTATGCATGAAGCAACCTTTTCAACTTCGGAATTTTTCAACAAATTTTCCATCTTTTCTACATCACTTAGTGAACTGATTGAATCCGTTACAATTTCCAAAATATCCACGTTGGAGAAAGCATTAGATGCGCTTTCAACTTGAGGAAACTGTTTCGCAACACTTTCAATTTCACTAACATAAGACCTCAACGACTGAAGATTGTTCCCATTATTCAAGATCTTAATCAACCAATTATCTTCCAAATACCTATCTATGGATAGGTTATGGTCTGAAACAAAGGCCGAAGCGATAGATACTTTTGATGGGAGTTCGAGTAGGCCTTGAACAACACTAAAAATTGAACTGAATTGCACTTTCAGATTTGTTTTTGCCAAACTACTTGCCAATTGATTCAGTAAAGTGAATCGAGCCTTTAGAGTAGTGAGGGAAGCTTGAAGTTCATGAAAGTCTGAAGCCTTGCTTTCAATAGAAGATGCGACTTTTACACCGTTTATTAAAGCTGTCAGTGGCTTATTAGAATCATTATGAATGAATTCTAAAAATACGGTCAATCCATCTATGAAATTTACACATTTATCAATTGAGTAGGTAAATTCTTTGAATTGGGTTCTGGAATACATTGACATTTTTTTCACCTTCCCGATCAATTGGACAACATTTGCTGCTGGATTGTCTTTAAGGGCGAGAACACCGCCAAAGTCAGTTCCCTCGGTTATTAACTTCGGAAGCTTTGAATTGTCCAAAGCGGTAACGAGTTGTTGCTTCATCTCCGATGTTATCTGTTTTATCGATTCCATCTTCTTCGTTATCCCCTCCACATCAGCAATCTCCTTCACATTATTCGGAAATCCATTGACAACTTGCTCCAAAGAAGCCAAGGACCCATTTAACCCATCAACTTTTAAAGAAACCAACTTCTCAATAACACTTCGATCCTTCACATCCCATAATCCAGCTATCACATCAAACTCATCTATTTTATTATTGTCAAGTTGCAATTGAAGATAGATTGCGTTCAACACTCTAGCCAATTTCATATGTCGAGCAACAACTTTTCCAGCTTTCGATGCTGAAAATTTCAGATTTAAGATTACCAATTAAACTACAAACCCCCTCCAGTATACCCCGAGTAAGGGTGCATAAGGGCCAATTCACGTGCAATTGTTTTTCGCGTGAACTTTCCCTCCGATACGATTTTAGGATTCTTTTTTTTCCAATCTCACGTCGAATTATTTTCACGTGACCTTTCCATTCGCTTTCATCTTCTTCCGACGATCGCAGAAGAATAAGTTCACGTCAAATAGTTTCCACGTGACCTCTGCTTTAATTTTTATTTTTTTATTATTTTTTTCTAAAACTCCGAAATCGCCACTGGCGCATCGCTCTGTTTCTATTTATCCATCAAAAGTTTCCTCCGGCAGCTTAAAATACTCTCGAAACACCCTGTTTTTAGGTGTCACCTCGTCTAAGGCATTGAATTTCGGGGTATATCCATCAAAAGTTTCCCCCGGCAGCTTAAAATACTCTCGAAACACCCTGTTTTTAGGTGTCACCTCGTCTAAGGCATTGAATTTCGGGGTTTATCCATCAAAAGTTTCCTCCGGCAGCTTAAAATACTCTCGAAACACCCTGTTTTTAGGTGTCACCTCGTCTAAGGCATTGAATTTCGGGGTTTATCCATCAAAAGTTTCCTCCGGCAGCTTAAAATACTCTCGAAACACCCTGTTTTTAGGTGTCACCTCGTCTAAGGCATTGAATTTCGGGGTTTATCCATCAAAAGTTTCCCCCGGCAGCTTAAAATACTCTCGAAACACCCTGTTTTTAGGTGTCACCTCGTCTAAGGCATTGAATTTCGGGGTTTATCCATCAAAATTTTCCCCCGGCAGCTTAAAATACTCTCGAAACACCCTGTTTTTAGGTGTCACCTCGTCTAAGGCATTGAATTTCGGGGTTTATCCATCAAAAGTTTCCCCCGGCAGCTTAAAATACTCTCGAAACACCCTGTTTTTAGGTGTCACCTCGTCTAAGGCATTGAATTTCGGGGTTTATCCATCAAAAGTTTCCCCCGGCAGCTTAAAATACTCTCGAAACACCCTGTTTTTAGGTGTCACCTCGTCTAAGGCATTGAATTTCGGGGTTTATCCATCAAAAGTTTCCCCCGGCAGCTTAAAATACTCTCGAAACACCCTGTTTTTAGGTGTCACCTCGTCTAAGGCATTGAATTTCGGGGTTTATCCATCAAAAGTTTCCTCCGGCAGCTTAAAATACTCTCGAAACACCCTGTTTTTAGGTGTCACCTCGTCTAAGGCATTGAATTTCGGGGTTTATCCATCAAAAGTTTCCTCCGGCAGCTTAAAATACTCTCGAAACACCC
Source organism: Caenorhabditis wallacei (assembly GCA_963932035.1). NCBI lineage: Eukaryota > Metazoa > Nematoda > Chromadorea > Rhabditida > Rhabditidae > Caenorhabditis > Caenorhabditis wallacei. The sequence goes on from OZ009932.1 coordinate 13,807,126, forward strand.
TGTTTTTAGGTGTCACCTCGTCTAAGGCATTGAATTTCGGGGTTTATCCATCAAAATTTTCCCCCGGCAGCTTAAAATACTCTCGAAACACCCTGTTTTTAGGTGTCACCTCGTCTAAGGCATTGAATTTCGGGGTTTATCCATCAAAAGTTTCCCCCGGCAGCTTAAAATACTCTCGAAACACCCTGTTTTTAGGTGTCACCTCGTCTAAGGCATTGAATTTCGGGGTTTATCCATCAAAAGTTTCCTCCGGCAGCTTAAAATACTCTCGAAACACCCTGTTTTTAGGTGTCACCTCGTCTAAGGCATTGAATTTCGGGGTTTATCCATCAAAAGTTTCCTCCGGCAGCTTAAAATACTCTCGAAACACCCTGTTTTTAGGTGTCACCTCGTCTAAGGCATTGAATTTCGGGGTATATCCATCAAAAGTTTCCTCCGGCAGCTTAAAATACTCTCGAAACACCCTGTTTTTAGGTGTCACCTCGTCTAAGGCATTGAATTTCGGGGTTTATCCATCAAAAGTTTCCTCCGGCAGCTTAAAATACTCTCGAAACACCCTGTTTTTAGGTGTCACCTCGTCTAAGGCATTGAATTTCGGGGTTTATCCATCAAAAGTTTCCTCCGGCAGCTTAAAATACTCTCGAAACACCCTGTTTTTAGGTGTCACCTCGTCTAAGGCATTGAATTTCGGGGTTTATCCATCAAAAGTTTCCCCCGGCAGATGTAGAAAATGTTTTGAAAATTTATGGGTATAACATCTCAAAATGTTTCCGGCGTCACACACTCTTTACAAAACTGTTAGAAAGTACCTGGATTTTTTTCCTCCGATTTTGCCTGTTTTCTTGCATTCCTATATGCTTTCACTTGTTCAGATGAATAAAAATGTGTTCTTTCCATATGTTTCACTATTGTCCGAAGATCCGCCTCTCTATCGCATTCTGGACATTTTTCCATCTTCTAAATTTATGTTCTACAATTGATTCAGAAATAGATAATGAGTCACAGCCGGCTAACCTTATGATCCAATTGAATTCCCAAATCCTCTAATACTCCAGGAAAAATGCAGGAAAACGAAGAGAAAAGTGAATGAAAACAGAAAAAAAATATTAATAATTGACAACAATACGTGGCACGCGTGAAATCATTTTAATATTTTCCACGTTGGTAAACATTTAAGTCCCGTTCACTTTCTGACCGAAACTGATAGCGATAAAAGTTCACGTAAATTATCCATTCCGTGAATTGGCCCTTTTGCACCCCTGCTCGCTAAATACTATCCCCCACATAAGCGTTCGAAGCTGATACATTTTCAGAAGCTGAATTTGCATCACATAGTCGATATTTGCTGTTTTTATGTTTGTCTTTCTGTATTTTGAAAAATTATCATCGAATATTAGAAAAAATGAAAAAAATTTGAGAGTTTGAAAAAAGTGAAAATCAGCAATATAAGACGGTTGGAATTTGAAAATATTTGAAATTTCATTGAAAATACAAGAAAACATTATTTTTTCGGACACTCAGTCCTTTTTCTTATCCACTTTGTCCATAATTTAAAAAAATCGAGTTTTTTTCCGAAATAGTATTCAGTTTTTGATTTTTCAAAATTTTACGGCTTTATTGTACACGTTTTTTTATAATTTCTAAAATATGGAGAAAAACTGGATCCGAAAAGTGAAAATTTGCAAAAATCGGAATTCACGTGATGAAAAATCCGAAATCTTAAAATTTTATAAAATCGGATTGATAAAAAAGTGTCCGAAATTAATAAATTCACGCAAATCGGAGAAAAGTTCAGTTTGAAGAAAAGGGAATTCGTTCTGATCCCTTGCAGTTTTTGAGCTTGAATTCAGATCCGAATGAATAATTTATTTTTGCTTTGGTGGAACAGTCAATCCTCCCCAACGATAGGCTCCATAGAACTTTCAAATAATCCATCGGAGCAGTGCAGCCGAACAGGGGAGAACTCCCTGATTCAGGAATCGAAATAAAACATTGAAATCAGTGCATATCCCTCACATTTTCGAATGCGAAAAGCTTCTCGGACCTTTAAAAACTCGATAAAACGAGTTGATTTAGAGAAGAAAAAATAAATTACGTGGAATTTTGGAATTTTTACCCGAAAAATGCTACACGTATTTAATATTTCCACGACGCAAAGAATTTTTTCAAAGTTTTCAAAATTTAAATGACGGCTGTATCTCCATTGGAATCGACTGCAAAGTAGACAAACTTTATGAGTTAAGAATATATTTTCAACCCGACCAATCCTCTCTAACTTTCAGTTTAACTAGTATCGTCTTCAGTTGAAAAAGAAGAGGATTAGACAGTTGGAGAATATTTTGGTCGGTGACGCTCTAATAGGATTCCTCGATGGCATTCGAGCAAGACACTTATTGCGGAACCTATCGAAATCATGATTCGGATACTCAAGAATTTCTGACATTTTTTTAAAATCTCTTCTTCCGATTTTTGTAAATTTATATTTTTCGGATTATTGTTTTTTTTCACGTGATTTCCGTTTTCTGAAAATTTTCACTATTCGGACAATCAGAAAAACAGGAACAAGATAAAAAATTAAATATTGCAAATAAATCGGATTGTCTTCCACATTTTATTTAATATACCTACTTCGCGGTATAATCTGGATTTGTCCGAAAAATCAAGGCATTTGTTGTTTTAGCACTAGATTTTCAAATATTTTGAAATTCTCTCCGTCTTATATGATCAAAACTTGGAAATTAACATTAAACCTCCTGCCAAAAATTAAAAATAAAAAAAAAAAGAAAAAAAAAAGAAAACTAGGCGGAGCCTAATTACGTGACAATTGAAAAAACATCAACACCGTACCCCATTATAACGGTGCCCCAATTAAACCAAAAATGAATTTCCAATAAATATTGGTCTTGAAAAATTCAGTTTTTTTCTGCCGCTTTTTTTGATAAAGAATTAGTGGTCAGTTTCGCTAATTGATTCTCGAAGCTCTTCTCATGTAAGTCCAATTTTTAAGATCACAAAAATTAATTGTTGTCTATTTCCAGAATGAAAGTAATAGAAGGGATACTAACTACGCTCCTTGTGCTTTATATTGTGTCATGTGATCCTGATGATACAGCTTATCGTATAGAAAGAGCTGCCGCTCCGGCTAATACTCCGGCGCCTGCCAAGAGTCCAAATTGTTTGTAGTTTGTAGTCTAATTGGCAACCTTAAATCTGAAATTTTCAGTATCGAAAGCTGGAAAAGTGGTTGCTCGACATATGAAATTGGCTAGAGTGTTGAACGCAATCTATCTTCAATTGCAACTTGACAATAATAAAATAGATGAGTTTGATGTGATAGCTGGATTATGGGATGTGAAGGATCGAAGTGTTATTGAGAAGTTGGTTTCTTTAAAAGTTGATGGGTTAAATGGGTCTTTGGCTTCTTTGGAACAAGTTGTCAATGGATTTCCGAATGATGTGAAGGAGATTGCTGATGTGGAGGGGATAACGAAGAAGATGGAATCGATAAAACAGATAACATCGGAGAAACGGGAGGCGATGAGAAAGGCTACCGAGAAAGATGCGATTCCTAGCTTTTTGACGAAAAAATTTCCGGATTATGATTTCCAGAAAAATTTGGCATCTGATGCTTTGAAAGATCTTGAAGTAGCTAAAAACGAAAACTTTAACGTTAAAAATTTTATTAATATACTTGTTAATTTGAGTTTAATTAGACAGAATCTGCCTCTCGTTTTCGAATGGCTGAAAAAAATTAACGGAGAGTTGAAGAAAACGCATAGCCTTGTAGAAGGTTACCGAGCAGTTATCGAAGCTCAAAGCAAATCGAATGACCTCAATGAGCTATCCACTTTATTCGCTAACGTAGAGAAATCGTTACCAAGTTTAAAGAGATTGAAAAGCATGGAGGGTATCGTCGATATTCAACATCAATTTGCGGTGATACAAAATTCGTTACTGTTGTTTCACCAAGTCAATCAATCTCTATCAATAGCATCAGCGTTCATTTCCAGTTCTGATAGATCTAGTATTCATCTAGACTTGAAAGATGAATGGATTATGAAAATATTAAGAAAAGATTTGAAAAATCTGGAAATCTATCTCGAAAACGTTGAAAAGATGATGACCGGTTTTATTACTTTGGATCAATATCAAAATAATTTGACGAGTTTCGAGCACATTGATAACCTGAAGAGCATATCCGATTCTTTGTTGGCAAGCGTGGACAACTTTCAAAAAAATGCTGGCCACTACACTCTTGCTTCGTCTACTTCTTGTTTTAAAACAACAGATTCTAAAAATAATCCTAGCTTATCCGGGCTGGAAACTTTATCGTCAGACCTAGCTAAACTTCTCGAAGTTGTCCCAGCTATGTTGGAAAGCTTGAAAGATATTGCCACGTTAGACAGAGATGCTCAAGAATGTATTACTGAGATTAACACTGTTAATGCAACAACTTTTTCGGATTGGATTAGCGGTAGTGGTATTGAGGAATTTTCTAAAAAGGTTAAGAGGATGGAAAACGTTTTTAAATCTTTGCAACAAGACGATGCAATGGCTGCATCTATTAAACGACTGTCAGAATCAAAAGATCAACTTCAATCGCTCCAAAAACAAATCAGTGAATTCCCAATAATCAAGAAAGAATGCGATCCCATTTTCAACTTCGACGTCACCCCATTCATATCCCTTAACTCTATCCCAGAAACCATTCAAATCATGAAATCCGAAAAATCCATTGAAAAGATCAAACCTCTCCTGGCAACAATTCCGAAACTTTCTGCAGAACTTAAAAAGCTTAAACCTTCTTCCACTAAATCTTATCCTCCCAAAACCAATCCCCCGAAAACGGCCACTCAAAAACCACCAGCCAACAAGAAATCCAAAAGATCCACTGATACCAAGAAATTCGTTTCTCAAAATCCCCAAAGCCTTCTCGACGTGGCGATTTCTGTTAGAGGATTAGAGCAAATGGATCTAATCGCTAGCTATAATTCTCATCTGGAGATCATAATCACGAAGGGTGCCGAAGTGGAAAAATCGATTGGAACTGTCAAAAATCCCACAAAAAAAGCAGAGCTGTTAATAGTTTGGCAAGGATTCCCTGAGCTAAAGGTTAAGCTGGAAGCAATTAAAGCTAATAATAAGGAAGTGCTAGCTAAGATAAAATCCGTGGAGCCAGAGGAAGATCTAAAGAAATTTGGGGAATTTTACGCTCAACTAAGCTTTGTAAAACCAACGGAGAGAGTCGAATTGCAAGGGTTAAGAATGTCGATGAAGTTGCTTAACAAGCCAGATCCAGAACTGATCGATGCGTTGGAGAAGCTTGAAAAACCATTGGCTACGAATTGGCAGTTAACCCAAGTTAGCTTTAAAAGGCTACCAAGTGCTATGATCGGCTTGCAATCGGATTTCGAAGCGTTTTTTGGAGGGGAAGAGGAGAACGCGTTTTTGAAGTTTTTGAAGGATTAGTAAGTGTTTTAGGGGTTATGGATTACTGTAGTTTTTTTTTTTGCAGCATGTTATTGCTTTGTATTGGTGGTGGTGTTCTGATCTTTGTGCTTATTTTGCTATTAGTTTTTCTGTATTGGTGGAAGAAGATAAGGGATCCGGATATGAAAAAGAAGCTGGAGAGGGATGTTGGTAAGTTAATTGACTAAAATTTTTAGTCTAAAAATTTAATTTTTTCGATTTTTTGAAATATTGAAATTTTGTAGAAATTAAGCTCTAGGAATATTAATTTCGGAATCAACATAAAAAATGCGAAGTTTTGAACCCCATATTGACTATTTTTGGACAATTTTAAGTTTTTAGGTGTAATAAGGTGTAATGAAAGTGGATTAAGCCTAAAAACCAAAATCTACCAAATATGGTCAATATGGGGCTCAAAACTTCGGATTTTTTGTTTTAGAAGCCTTAGTAGCAATGATTTCCTTCGAAACTATCAATTTTATGTCGAAACTAAAAAATTTAATTTTTTCGATTTTTTGAAATTTTTAAATTTTTGTTAAAACTTCAAAATCAAGCTCTAGGAGTAATAAATTCAATTTTTTCATGAGAAATGCGAAATTTTGAGCCCCATATTGACTATATTTGGAGATATTTTTGGTTTTCAGGTGTAATAAGGAGTATTAAAAGTGTATAAAACCTAAATACCAAAATCAACCAAATATAGTCAATATGGGGCTCAAAACTTCGGATTTTTTGTTTTAGAAACCTTAGTAGCAATGATTTCCTTCAAAACTATCAATTTTATGGCGAAACTAAAATTTTTATTTTTTCGAATTTTTGAAATTTTTAATTTTTGTTGAAATCAAGCTCTAGGAGTGATAAATTCGGATTCCTCGTGAAAAATCCGGAGTTTTGAGCCCCATATTGACTATATTTGGAGATATTTTTGGTTTTCAGGTGTAATAAGGAGTATTAAAAGTGTATAAAACCTAAATACCAAAATCAACCAAATATAGTCAATATGGGGCTCAAAACTTCGGATTTTTTGTTTTAGAAACCTTAGTAGCAATGATTTCCTTCAAAACTATCAATTTTATGGCGAAACTAAAATTTTTATTTTTTCGAATTTTTGAAATTTTTAATTTTTGTTGAAATCAAGCTCTAGGAGTGATAAATTCGGATTCCTCGTGAAAAATCCGGAGTTTTGAGCCCCATATTGACTATATTTGGGGATATTTTTGGTTTTCAGGTGTAATTAGGTGTAATGAGGACGTAATAAGCCTAAAAACCAAAATCTTCCAAATATAGTCGATATGGGGCTCAAAACTCCGGATTTTACGTGAAAAAGATGGTTTTGATAGTCTAAGAGTCTAAAACTGACTGTAAATGCTGAAACCAAAAAATCGCATTTTTTCAAATTTTCAGGTTTCGCATTTCTAGCCATTTTCAGACTTTTAGACTATCAAAACCGTCTTTTCCACTTAAAATCCGAAGTTTTCAGTCCCATATTGACTATATTTGGTCAATTTTAAGTTTTTAGGTGTAATAAGGTGTAATAAAGATGTAATAAGCCTAAAAACCAAAATGAACTAAATATAGGCAATCTGGGGCTCAAAACTTCACATTTTAGGTGAAAAAGACAGTTTTGATATTCCAAAAGTCTAAAACTGACTGAAAATGCTGAAACTAAAAAATCGCATTTTTTCAAATTTTTAGTTTTTGCATTTCTAGCCATTTTCAGACTTTTAAACCATCAAAACCGCCTTTTCCACGTAAAATCCAAAGTTTTGAGCCCCATATTGACTATATTTGGTCAATTTTAAGTTTTTAGGTGTAATAAGATGTAATAAAGATGTAATAAGCCTAAAAACCAAAATCTACCAAATATAGTCAATATGGCGCTCAAAATTCCGGATTTTTTGTTTTAGAAACCTTAGTAACAATGATTTCCTTTAAAATATCAATTTTATGTCGAAACTAAAATTTTTATTTTTTTTTTGATTTTTTGAAAATTTTGAATTTTTGTTTAAGTAAAGCTTCAGGAGTATCAAATTCGGAATCACCATGAAAAATGCGAAATTTTGAGCCCCATATTGACTATATTTAGACAATTTTAAGTTTTTAGGTGTAATAAGGTGTAATAAAAGTGTAATAAATCTGAAAACCAAAATCTACCAAATATGGTCAATATGGGGCTCAAAATTCCGGATTTTTTGTTTTAGAAACCTAGGTAATAGTGATATCTTTCAAAACTATCAATTTTATGTCGAAACTAAAAAATTTAATTTTTTCGATTTTTTGTAAATTTCAAAGTTTTGTTGAAATCAAGCTCTAGGAATATCAAATTCGGATTCCTCGTAAAAAAAATCCGAAGTTTTGAGCCCCATATTGACTATATTTGGTCAATTTTTGGTTTTCAGGTGTAATTAGGTGTAATAAGGCTGTAATTAGCCTAAAAACCAAAATCAACTAAATATAGTCAATATGGGGCTCAAAACTTCACATTTTACGTGGAAAAGACGGTTTTAATAGTCTAAAAGTCTAAAAATGACTGGAAATGCTGAAACTAAAAAATCGCGATTTCCCAAATTTTAAGTTTTCGCATTTCCAGCCATTTTCAGACTTTTAAACTATGAAATCCGCCTTTTTCAAGTAATTTCCGAAGTTTTGAGCCCCATATTGACTATATTAGAATAACTTTGATTTTTGATCTGTGTACTCCTCTCGGACAAAATTTTCAAACCACGATTTCACCGGTTTAAAGTGATTTTTAAGAGTTGGTCCAAGAGAAAAAGTTGCTCAGAATTAAAAACTGAATCTAACAAGCTAGTAGTAAAAAAAAATTAACCATTTTCAAATGTGCTCTACCGCAACATTTTTACAGATTTCGACCCATCGGTAGAATCAATGTCAATGGAATTTGACTTTATGCAATACCAAGACTCCCGTTTCGACATCAACAAACGCAACGACATGGGCCACACAAAAATATTCCAAGCACTCATCGATCGCAAATTTCAAGAAGTGGAAGATCTAATGAACGCTGGCGCGATCCTCGATGCGGCGTGTGGTGTCAACTCGCGGACCGTGTTGACCGAGGCGGCGGCAATGAAGGAGAGGAATTGGTGTCAAACGTTTTTGGATGCTGGCGCCGATCCGGATATTTATGATTATCTCGGCCACTCATTGGATCACTTGGCTGAGTATGCGGGCGCGACAACGATTCTTCAGGAATATCGGAATAGAATGCCTAAGAGATTTAGTGAGTTAATTGTCTTGGAAATGTGAGAAAATCGATAATTTATCGATTTATCGATTTTTTAAAGTTTAAATTATCGATTTCTAGTGAAATTATCGATTTTTTAAAGTTTAAATTATCGATTTTTCCTAGAAATTATAGATTTTTCATACCAATTATCGATTTTTTGAGGGAAATTATCGATAAAAATTATCGATTTTTATTTGAAGTTATCGATTTTTAAAATTTTAAATTATTGACTTTTATCTGAAATTATTGATTTTCAATACCAATTATCGATTTTTGGGGAAATTATCAATGAAAAAGTATCGATTTTTGCGAGATTTATCGATTGATTTTGAGTAAAAATCGATTTAAAAAAAACAAAAATTAGATGAATTCCTTATAAAAAAAAATCGATAAAAACCATGGAAAATCGATTTTCTTTGATTATTGATTTTCCATGGAATTTATTGATTTTAAATGATTTTTCTTCGGTTTTTTTTAAATGATTTTTTATCGATTTTTCCAAAAAATTATTGATTTTTAGGAGAATTATCGATTTTCAGTTTAAATTATCGGTTTTATGGGGAAAATTATCAATTAAGCATTATCGATTTTAGGAGTCCTTCCACACGAAGAACGCCGTTGGAAAATTCTAATAATGGATCCATCAGTGATAAAACTAGGCGACCGTAAGAAGCTACCACTCCGATTCAAAAAGAACGCCACGTGGGGATACAAGAAAGGAATGAATTTGGACGATTTCAGTACGATAGTGATTCCAAAGAAGTTTGTGAAAGGGAATGAGAATGATGAGGAGATGATGACGTTGGTGTTGAATGATGATGATGATATGATTAGATGGAAGCTTTATGCGTGGTAAGTGGTGGGAACTAAACACGGATTAGTGATTTTCATGAAAAATCCGAAGTTTTGAGCCCCATATTGACTATATTTAGAGATATTTTTGGTCTTCAGGTGTATTAAAAGTGTAATAAGCCCAAATACCAAAATCAACCAAATATAGTCAATATGGGGCTCAAAATTCCGGATTTTTCGTTTTAGAACCCTTGGTAACAATGATTTCTGTCAAAACTATCAATTTTATGTCGAAACTAAAAAATTTAATTTTTTCGATTTTTTGAAATTTTCAATTTTGATGAAATTGAGCTCTAGGAGTATTAAATTCGGATTCCTCGTGAAAAATCCGAAGTTTTGAGCCCCATATTGCCTATATTTGGTCAATTTTTGGTTTTCAAGTGTAATTAGGTGTAATAAGGCTGTAATTAGCCTAAAAACTAAAATTGAGCAAATATAGCCAATATGGGGCTCAAAACTTCACATTTTACGTGGAAAAGACGGTTTTGATAGTCCAAAAGTCTAAAACTGACTGGAAATGCTGAAACGGAAAAAACCCATTTTTTCAAATTTTTAGTTTTCGCATTTCCAGTCAGTTTCAGACTTTTAAACCATCAAAACCGCCTTTTCCACGTTAAATTCGAAGTTTTGAGCCCCATATTGACTATATTTGTATAACTTTGATTTTTGTTCTGTGTACTCCTCTCGGACAATATTTTCAAACCATGATTTCACCGGTTAAAAGTGATTTTTGAGAGTTGGTCCAAGAGAAAAAGTTGCTCAGATTTAAAAACTGAATCTAACAAGCTAATAATAATTAGTAAAATCCAAAAAAAGTTTTTTCCAGCGACGCCGTTCTAACCCACCCAAATTGGTTGAAGGAACTAATCGGGGCACATAACGATCGTAAGAAGCAGGCGTATCTGATGCAGGAGGACTATCTTTTTTTTATTCTGAACGTCGAATATAAAAATAAGTTGCAATTGAAGTCGGTGGTCAATGTGAAGAATGCGATTCATCAGATGGTGCCGAGGTTGTTGGAGGGGGTGTCGATTACGTTGTTGCCAACGAAGGATCCGAAGGTGTTGAAAAGTAAGTTTAGGCTATTTAGGCAATTTAGGCAATTTAGGCTATTTAGGCTATTTAGGCTATTTAGGCTATTTAAGCTATTAAGGCTATATAGGCTATCTAGGCTATCTAGGCTATTTAGGCTATTTAGGCTACTTAGGTTATTTAGGCTATTTAGGCTATTTTAGGCTATTTAGGCTATTTAGGCTATTAAGGCTGTTTAAGCTATTTAGACTAGTTTAGGCTATTCAAGCTATTTAGACTGTTTAGACTAGTTTAGGCTATTTAGGCTATTTAAGCTATTTAGGCTATTAAGGCTATTTAAGCTATTTAGGCTATTTAGGCTGTTTAGGCTATTTAAGCTACTTAAGCTGTTTAGGCTATTTAGGCTATTTAAGTTATTTAGGCTATTTAGACTAGTTTAGGCTATTCAAGCTATTTAGACTGTTTAGACTAGTTTAGGCTATTTAGGCTATTTAGGCTATTTAGGCTATTTAGGCTATTTAGGTTATTTAGGCTAGTTTAGGCTAGTTAGGCTATTTAGGCTATTTAGGCTATTAAGGCTGTTTAGGCTATTTAGGCTATTTAGGCTATTTAGGCTATTTAGGCTATTTAGGCTATTTAGGCTATTTAGGCATTTTGGGCTATTTAGGCTATTTAGGCTATTTAGGCATTTTGGGCTATTTAGGCATTTTATGTTATTTAGGCATTTTTTATCAACTATTTAAGCTTTTTAAGATATTTAAGATATTTAAACTGTTTCAGTAATTTAAATTACCTAAACAGCCTAAACAGTTTAAACTGTTTAAACTACTTCAACTACCATATACTAATTAACAGAACAAGAAACCTGGAAGGAGCTAATCAAAGCATTCGGCGGAAAACTCACCGACACACCAGTCGGCGATAGCATGGAAACGGCACGACCCTACCACGCCTGCTCAACCGAATACTTTGAGGAAAAGGGTTACTTGCAGAATAGTTGCTGGATTTTGAAGTATAAGGATAGTGAGGTACGGTTTATTAATTATTAAAAAAAAAACTATTTAAACTATTTAAATTAACAAATTTTAACAAACAGGTCAACCCGGAATACCTTAGCGATTGGGATAAGTACACTTGTGTGGATTTCGAGTTCCTACCCGAATGCATGGCCCGATTTCATCTTCTTCCAACTAACAACACGGTTGTCCCGTTGGCGAAGAACGATACGACGTTGAATGTTGTGGAGAGTTCTGTTCGAGACACGACGGACGGATCGAAGATCAATTCGGTGGTGGAGAAGGCTAAGCCGCCGACAAATAACACGATTTCGGCATCGTCGACGGGCACTTCGAGGTCTACTGTTCAGCAGCCAGGTAGGACTAAGATAAGGGCAAAGCTTAGGACAACGTTCCAGACAAAACCTGAGACAAAGATTTAGGCTAAGCTTAGAATAAAGTTTAGGACAAAGCTCTAGACAAAACCTTAGACAAAGATTTAGGCTAAGCTTACTGTAGTCAAGTTAGAACAAAGGTTAGGACAACGCTCTAGACAAAACCTTAGACGAAATCGTGACAAAGCTAAAGGCAAAGTTTAAGACAAAGAGGAACTAAGCTTAGGACGAAGCTTTAGACAAAACTAAGTTCAGAGATGTACTAAGTTTAGGGCAAAGCTTAATGAAAAGAGGCAAAGCTTTATGCAATGATCTGACCAAAACTTCTGATAACGCTCTAGACAAAACTAAATACAAATAGGTACTAAGCTCAGGACAAAGCTTAAGACAAAGATTGGTGCAAAGCTTAGTACAAAGCTAAGGACAAAGCTCTGAACAAAACCTTAGGCAAAGATTAGGGCAAAACTATGGACAACGCTCTAGACAAAACCTTAGACAAATATGTAGTCAAAGATTAGGACAAAGATTAGGACAAAGCTCTAACCAAAAACCTCTAAAACCACTCATTTCTTTGCAGGGCAAGCAAGACCAAGAGCGAGCAGAGAACGTTGCCCAGGAAGTGTCGAACCGGGCGTCGAGCCAAGATCAATCGCCGGACCAACTCAGAAACCGCATGTCGGAGCAAAACTGAATGGAAGAGCATCGAAGGATGCGGTCAAGAATCCATTGAGGGGAAATGATACGAAGACGAAGTGATACTTGATTCTGTGAAAATGGACTATTATGATTAAATAAATATTTATTAGATGTTGTTTATTGGAAAGCTTAGGACAAAGGGGTACGAAGGTTATGGCAAAGGTTCAGACAAAGCTTTGGACAAAGGGGTACAAACCTTAATACAAATCTAAAGACAAAAGGGACAAAGCTCTAGACAAAGATTACGACAAAGCTAGGTAAATCTAAAGACAAAGGGTACTAAGCTAAGGACAAAGTTTAGGACAAAGCTCTGACCGAAGAGGGACAAATCTAAAGACAAAAGGGACAAAGAAAAGGTCAAAGATTAGGACAAAGCTTAAGACAAAGGTAGAAAAACCTCTAGACAAAGCTATAGACAGAACTGAGGACAACAGAACTGAGCACAAAGTAGGACAAAGCTAAGGTCAAAGTTAACGACAAAGCTAAGGACGAAGTTGAAGACAAAAGAAATAAAAAGTTCAAGACAAAGCTTTGGACAAAGCTATAGACAAAGTTTCGAACAAAGCTACATACCAAAGGGTACAGAGCTATAGACAAAGCTTAGATTAGTGCTAAACTAAGGACAAAGCTATAGACAAAGATTAGGACAAAGCTAAGGACAAAGCTCTAGGCAAAAGCTCTAGACAAAGGTAGGCAAAGTTTAGGACAAAGTTGAAGACAAAGCTCTGACCGAAGAGGGACAAAGCTTTGGACAAAGGTTCAGACAAAAGGGACAAAGCTTAAGACAAATGTAGACAAAGCTCGAGACAAAGCTCTATTCAAAGCTAGTCAAGGCTTATTACAAAGCTTAGGACAAAGGTTCAGACAAAGCTTAGAACAAAGTTCAGTACAAAACTTAGGACAAAGCTAAGGACAAAGATTCAGGCAAAGTTTAGAACAAAACTTAGGACAAAGCTCAAAAAATATCAATGGAGCGCGTTTGCATATTTTTTTGTTTATTCTAAAACTGATAGTCAGATCACATGACGTGCGTCAAATTGCGAAATAGTCGTCAGTAAACAAAACGGTTCTTATCAAGCAAAAATCGTTATCAAATCGAAGTTATGACTGAATGTTAATACTTTTTGCTAATACTTTTTCTTTAGATTGACTTGGAAGGTCGGTATTTTTAGTTTAAAAGTTAGTTTTTGTCTTTTTATGAGACTTTTTGGTAATTAACATGTAATTAGAGTTAATTATATAAAAAAATTTCAACAAAAAAAATATATTAATTAACTTAATTTTGTTAATCAAAATTTTACAATTTTAATTACAATTTTTTGAAATTAATAATTGCAGAATGACAGTAATCCCTCCCAAATCCCATCTAAAAGGTCTCTCCATCCAATTCAATCTATCCGAAGTAATTCTAAGAATTTGGATGTACAATTTCATTTTCGACTCAATCATCATCAACTACCGTAATGGTCACCAGCCGATTTCAATGAATTTAACAAATCGAAAATTGGAAATTTTAATTGAATCATCGAATTACATTAAGACCTTCTATCAATCTCTCAAATCCCTTATCTCCAATTCCAACTGTATTCTGGAGTTCTTCCACATCGATTTTTCCAATTCCATGGATATCCAGGAAATTTTAAAAAATCGAAAAAGGCCCAAAAAAATCCAGGTTAACTACATTCATTTAACAAATTTAAATGATGTAAAAGATGCGGTTACTGTACTACAGTACTTCGATTCGGATAGGATTACTGTAGAATTTAAAGGGAGGAAGGTGGAGTTGAAGGAGATTTTTGAGGTTGAGTTGTGGAATGGGAAGAATTGGAAGATTGTGATGAGCAATGTGACAAGTGAGTTGCTTCTGGGGATTCGGAAAGTGAGTTTTGATTTTAATTAACTTTAATTAATGTTAATTAACATTAAAAAAATTCCAGAACTTCTCCACCAATTCCCATCCCCATGAACTAACCATTCAATACCAAAACATCGATTTAAGCCTAATGGACACTTTATTTGGGACCACACGAACCCAAAACCTTGATCAAAAAACATTGAAGACTTTTCTAAAATTTTCGGATTTTTCGATAGTTTTTAAAGTTGTGGTAACTACTACAGTTAATTATACAGTTTATTTTTGAAAAATTTCAGAAGGAACCATCAAAAACTTTGAAAGTGCTCGAAAATAGTTTGATCATGGAAAATATTCTTAGCTATTTTGGTTGTTTTGAAATGTGAGTTTTACTACGGTATTTTACAGTTTATTATAATTAATTAAAGTTTTTTACAGTTAATTACAGTAGATTAGAGCATAGTACAGTTGATTACAGTATACTAAAGTTTATTACACTTTGCTACAGCTTATTATAAGTATACTACGGTTTAGTACGGTTACCATAATTTATAAAAGATTGCTACAGTTAGTTACAGTTAGTTAAAGTTAGTTACAGTATGCTACAGTAGTTTACAGTTACTGTGACTTATTACGGTTTGTTACAGTTAACTACAACTTACTACAGTATACCACACTACAAATTACAGTACCCCTATTTCCAGCCAACGCCTCCGAAAAGTGTCCACTTCCATTCGCCACTGTATTGACACAATAAAAACGGATTCAAAAATCAGAAAAATTTCTATTAAAATGGACGAATTAACAGGCTTAAAACTAGAAATTTTTGTTAAAAATCAAGAATTCTCGGTTTTTTATGGGGACACCGAAAATGGATGTTTCGTGAATCGCCGGAGTTTAAGCGACGATTTCTCGTCTCGAGTAATTAAGGATTTAGAGATTTTAATGAAATCTCAAAAATCTGAAATCGAGGAGTTAACTTTGAGTTTTCCGTATTACTTTTATGTAAAAGATGTGAAAAGTGTGGATTATGGGATGTTGGAAGAGAGGACAGATAGGTTTTTGGAGGGATTAAAGGTTAGTAAATTAAATTTTTGTTAATGGAGTTAATTAGTTAATTAACAAAAACAGTACCACTCAAAAGTTTATTTAGTCCATTTTGACCATTTTCAGGCTACTGTAGCTCGGATCTCGAGTTTCCGATCACTCTGAAAATGTTTGGTGGTATAAAAGAAACCTAAATTAGCCACTTTTCATTTACAGAATTTTTTGGTTTTTGAAAATTCCTAGGTTTTCTGCTAGAAAACCCTAAAAATAGCGATTTTAGGACAAAACAGCTGTTTTTTTCGTAGAGTTTTCACGAAAAATTTCGGATTTTGGCTGAAAAAAACTGCAAAAAAGGCGGAAAACCAAAAATCTTTATTTTCAAAAAAAAATTATTTTTATTTAAAAAAAATTCGGATTCCACGGCTTCTTCGTTTTCATAGCTTTCGGTACTAGTTCCTAAAAAACGGCACGATTAGCGCACCATAAAATTTTTTTTTCATCCATTTTAACCATTTTCAGGCTACTGTAGCTCGAATCTCAATGTTTCCGATCACTCTGGAAAGTCTTGGGGGTATAAAACAAACCTAAATTAGCCACTTTGCATTCACAGAATTTTTTGAAAATTCCTAGTTTTTCAGCTATACGGCCTTTCTGGAAGACACCTATTTTTTCATGTTTTCAGTGTAAAAACGGTCAAAAAGGGTGTGTTTCAGAAATCTGAAAATATCTGAAAAACTAGGCATTTTCAAAAAATTCTGTGAATGCAAAGTTGTTAATTTAGGTTTGTTTTATACCCCCAAACATTTTCAGAGTGATCGGAACATTGAGATTCGAGCTCCAGACCCCTGAAAATGGCAAAAATGGCCAAAAGTGTTTTCTGTTTTTTTTTGTGCGCTAATCGTGCCGTTTTTGAGAAACTTTTACCGGAAGCTAAGAAGATGAAGAAGCCGAATTTTTCGAAATTTAATTCTTAAAAAAATGTTTTTTTTTTGAAAATAAAGATTTTTTAGTTTCCCGCCTTTTTTGCAGCTTTTTCAGCCAAAAACCGAAAGTTTTCTTGAAAATTAGAAGAAAAAACCAGTTTTTTTTGCTTAAAATCGCTTTCCCTCCGATCTTTCGAGCTCCAGAGCCCTGAAAATGGCCAAAATGGCCGAAAATCAAGTTTTGAGCGATACTGTAGTTATTTAATTAATTAGTTGTTAATTAACTTTTTTTATATTACAAAATTCAATGTTTACCCCTTTTTTTCCAGAACTGCCTTCAATCCCTCCTTCTCCCACTTCAAGTCAAAAAACTGAAAATGGAAGTGTTTAACCAACATCAAATCATCAAAATTTTATCATTTTTGAACCCGGCGACTATTAAAACGATTGAAATTGGCTTGCCAAATGGGATTAATCGAGAACTTAAATTTTTGGAAATTAACGAAATTTGTGGTTTGGAACAATGGATGAAAGCGGGAGAATTAGTGATTTCGGATAGGACTACGGTAGCTACAAGGGTATCGGAAATGAAGTTGTTTCATTTTTTGAAAGTGTCAATGGCGGTGGAGAGGATTACTGTAGAAGATATGGTTTCGTTGAAAGAAGTGAGTTTTTCCTTGAATAAATTATTAATTTTCACTTTTCCAGAACCTTCTCTCCTCCCCAAATTTCGAAAAATTCAAATTTTCGTCTAAATCCTTCGACAGCAATATAGAACCATTGGGACCACCGTATTCAAAAACCCGTAATATCATCACTTGGTACTTTCAATATCCTAGCCCAAATCAAGCTCTTTGTATAATTTATAACATCTCTCGTTCAGTGATTTTTACTCGAATCGATATTTCCGCTGTTCCGAATGACGCCTTTTTTATTGGTTGAATAAATAATTGTGTTAATTTTTTGTTTAAACACCTATATCTCGGTTCTCGTAAGAGCTATCAAAAAATTGTTAACTAATGAAATATTGCTCATAACAAGAGCTATATTTTGATAGTTGACAACTTTTTTGTAGCTTTCATGGAAATCGAGATATTCCAGTTTGAAAAAAATGCTCCAAAAAATCAGTTAAAAAAATTTTTTTTGCATGTTTTAAAACCTGTATATCTCGGTTCTCGTAAGAGCTATCAAAAAAGTGTTAACTAATGAAATATTGCTTATAATAAGGCCTACATTTTATTAGTTAAAACTTTTTTGATAGCTCTTACGAGAACCGAGTTATAGCTATTTTATTCCGTTTTTCCAGTTAACGCCTATTTTTAAATTTTTATCATGCAATGTTTGACAATCATACCGTGTAATTGAAAACGCCCTAACCACACGAAGGAAGAGCTCTGATGCATTGGCGCATCGTTCTCTACTGATAATTTAAAGATGAGGAAGAGTTATTGATTTTTTTCCGGTTGACTTTTTTTTAATTTTCGTTGAAATTGATTTGTGTAGTAATTGCGCTCTAGTGAAAAAAACTTAAAACTTTAAAAAATGTGTTTCAGAAAACACTGCATAGCTGAAAAACTAGGAATTTTCAAAAAATTCTCTGAATGCAAAGTTGTTCATTTAGGTTTGTTTTGTACTCACAAAAATTTTCAGAGTGATCGGAAACATGAGATCCGAGCTACAGTAGCGTGAAAATGGCCAAAATGGCCCAACACTTTTTTCTATAAACTTTTTAACGGTACTGTAGTTATTTAATAAATTAGTTGTTATTATAATTAACTTTTTTAATTACAAAATTATTAAAAAATCACTTAAACCCCATATTTCTTCCAGAATTGCCTCCAAACACCCCGGTACGGTACAATAATTTTAGATTAGCTTCTGTTACTTTGAAAAAAATGTTTAAATATTAAAAAAAAAAGTTAACTAGCAAAATCATGTTAATAAGGAAAAAAATTGTTATTTAAAACGTTAATTAGAGTTTCAGTTTGTTATCATTGACCATATGACATTGACATTTATATGATTCAGTGAATGTTACTGTCGTTATCACCATTGGTTTACCTCGTTAAATTGTCTTTTTATGAAATACGTAGTACGCTATTACAATTATCACATTTTCGAATCGCGTGCATACATTTTTTTTTCAAAGTTATCAATGCGAACATACTAAAAAAGGTATATAAACTGCGGTCATCTGTGATAGTAACGTTTCAGTTCTAATTTTTTTCCTTCAAGTAAAATTGTTTCTAAAAAATATGTTAATAAAATATTAACCATTAATAACTTTTAATTCTAGATAATTAAACCACGATGCCATCCGGATACTCTCTCCTATCCGCCAAACAAAAACGTCGTCTAAAATCCATCTCGATCCTCTACGAACCCCATAAAATCGTCATGTGGCTCTACTTCTACCTCATATCGGATACCCTTGAATTAGAGTATCGAGAAGTCAACTCGAACACCGAAGTGGTCGCCGAGAATCGAGGATTTCGGATTACGGTAGAGAAAACCCGGTTTTCTACAGTATTCTGTGAGGATCTACGAGCAGTGCTTGCTAAGAATGAAGCGGTTTTACAAGAGTTTAA
Organism: Caenorhabditis wallacei; assembly: GCA_963932035.1. Classification (NCBI taxonomy): domain Eukaryota; kingdom Metazoa; phylum Nematoda; class Chromadorea; order Rhabditida; family Rhabditidae; genus Caenorhabditis; species Caenorhabditis wallacei. The sequence continues at coordinate 13,826,222 of OZ009932.1, forward strand.
AATCGCGGTTAATTGTTTATTAAACAATGATTTACATGAAATTAGCCACCCGATTTTTGAATGTATCAGTTTTAATTCGAGGAAATTGAAAACGAAGAAGATGAATTTGGAATTAACAGAAGTTGAGCAGTTAACTACCATGTTAAAAGTGATGGATCCGGAAATTCTGGAAAATGTGGAATTAACGATGAAAAATGAAGGGGTTAACGAGGTTTTTGAAGATATCGATTGGGAGGAGTTTAAGCATTTGGAATTGGAAGTAGTGGTGGAGGAGGTGGAAGAGGAGGAGTTGGAAGTTGTTGAGCAGGTGATTTCTAGAATATCTCGGTTCCCATTAGAGCTATCGAAAAAGTGTTAACTATTGAAATATTAGTAGTAATTAGAGCTACATTTCAATAGTTAATAATTTTTTTATAGCTATTATGGGAACCGAGATATAAGGATTTTTAAATTGCTCCAAAAAAATGAGTTTTTGAAAAATGTTTTTTTTTTTTTTTTGAAATTCCTATATCTCGGTTCCCATAAGAGCTATCGAAAAAGTGTTAACTAATGAAATATTGCTTATGATAAGAGCTACATTTCATTAGTTAACACTTTTTTGATAGCTCTTATGGGAACTGAGATATAGGGGCTTGAAAAAATCAAAAAACAAATTTTTTTTCTAAATTTGATTTTTAAGAGCATTTTTTAAACCCCTATATCTCGATTCCCATAAGAGCTATCAAAAAAGTGTTAACTAACAAAATGAAGCCCTTATTATGAGCAATATTTCTTTAGTTAACAATTTTTTGATAGCTCTAATGGTAACCAAGATAGAACCTTTATTTTCAAAAAACCTCTTAACCTCAGGTTTCCGAAATTTCCAAAAAAAAAAAAAATTAAATATTTTCTAATTTTTTAAAAATAATTTCAGATTCTCGTAAACAACTCATGTTTCAACAATATCACAATTCACTTCGATTACGGAACCATCCCTGATAACGGGCAATCCTTAAGTAAACCAATAGATAAGAAATTTCACACCGTCAAGTCAGCCAACTCTATTAGCTATTCTCGTTGCTCTAATAGATTCAAAGAAGTAAGTTGTTAATTAAAAAAAAAAATGTTACTTTTTTTTACATTTTTTTTTACAGAAAATGCCAATTGTGAATTTTTCTGAAGTGTTCGAGAATCCATTGATTTTTGGGAATATTTTGAAATTTGTCGATGGGATTGATATGTGAGTTGATTAGCGAGTTAATTAAATTTTAGTAACGAAAAAAAAAATTTTAACAGATAATTAATTTAAGTTAATTAACAAAAATGGCAAAGTTAATAAAAATTATAATTTTTAAAAAACTACAAAGACTACAAAAATGTTAGAATTTTAAAATTGGGACTATTTTTTTTTATTTTTGGTCCCAAAATCTTTTTTTTTAATTTTCAAAAAAACTAGAAAGACTACAAAGACTACAAAAACCCAAAAAACTACAAAACTTAAAAAAAAACTGTTAACCCTTTTTTTTTACAGTCAATGCCTCCGTAAAACATCTCAAACCATTCGTCATCTCATCGACTTACTTAAGCCAGACCCTCAAATCAAATCAATTTCTCTCGAATCAAGAGAAAATCAGATTGTAGTAACCTACAATGAAAAATCGATATACTACGAAAACTGCCAAGGGGATACTGTAGTTGGAAATCAATATCTCCCGGGACAAATCGATTATCGATTGATTTTTTTCGATGATTTCGAGGGGATTTTGAAAAATCAAAAATCGCCGGTTTCAACGATGAAATTTGAATTAACAGATGGCCGGGACCTTATTAACATGGCTAGAAATCGTCTGGAATCGGTTAATTTGAAAGTAATTAACCTAAAAATACTAATTAACGAGTTACAAGATATTCTGGATGTTATAACGTTAATTAACCCGTTTTACATCAAATCCATCGAAATTAAAAGTCAATTTTCAAGGAATTATGGGAGATTATTGGATATTAATGAGTTGGTTAATTTGGATCAATGGATGAGGGTAGAGGAGGTTAGGGTGAACGATTTTGCGATTAGTACACCGGTTCAAGAAATTTATTTGGATAATTTGGTGGAGGCGGATTTTTATTTGGATTTTTTTGGGACCAGGGATTATATTTATTTGAAAGAGGTGATTTTTTAATTAACTAATTAATTAACATTAACAAAATTCCAGAAATTCCTCAACTCGCTCACCCTAATCCGGTTCAAACTCCACTTCAACCATTTCATCAATGATAACAATACAAATGAGCAATGGGAAGGGCTTGAACTAGACCGCCCGATTACCAGATACTACCGTAATTCTCACACTGATCAACGACTTTTTATGATGTATACGGTACCTAAAACTATCATTTTTTCAAGATTGGAACCCGCGTTGATTTCTGATTCTTTTAATTTTATTATTTGATTTTTCATGTTAATTAACAATGTTCAAAAAAAATTAAAATTAAGTAAAATTACATTTTTTAGCTTACAAAATATAAATTTTAATTAAAATTACATATTAATTAATTTTCTTAATTATCTCAAAATTTATATAAATTTGTAAAAAAAAAGTTTTTTTTTGAAAATATCATATTACCTCATACTAATTTTAAAAATGAGCAAGAACTCTGAAACTGCTTATAAGACGAAAAATGAAACAAATGACTGACGACTTTTTCATTATCAGTACGTCTTTTAACTCCATTCAAAGGAATTTTAATCTCTAATAAAATCACTCTATTCCTTTCTTATCATGACATTAATTTTGCAAATAAACAGAAAGAATCATGTGACGCCCATGTCGATCGGTCAAACGGAAGAATCGATTCCTGGAAAATTTTGAATTAATCAATGTATTACAATGTATTACAGAATAAAAAAATAATTTCAAAAAAAAATCGTACAAAATAAATAAAGAGTGGGCGGAGCCATCTAAGCCACGAACTTTTTTAGGACAATTTGGTCATTTTCAGGGGTCCGATCATTCTGAGAATGTTTGGGGGTATAAAACAAACCTAAATTTGCCACTTTGCATTCACAGAATTTTTTGAAAATTCCTAGATTTTCAGCTATGCGATGATTTCTGAAACAGACATTTTTTACGTTTTCAGTGCAAAAACGGCCAAAAACCTCCAAAAAGGGGTGTGCCTCAGAAATCGGAAAATAGCTGAAAAACTAGGAATTTTCAAAAAATTCTGTGAATGCAAAGTGGCTAATTTAGATTTGTTTTATACCCCCAAAAATTTTCAAAGTGATCAGAAACATGAGAGCCGAGCTTCAGACGCCTGAAATTGGCCAAATTGGCCAAATTTTTTTTGTTGTTTACTGTGCGCGAATCATGCCGTTTTTGAAAAACTTGTACCGCTAGCTAAGAAGATGAAGAAGCCGAATTTTTCGAAAAAATTTAATTCTTAAAAACTATTTTTTTTGAAAATAAAAAATTTTGGTTTCCTGTCCTTTTTGCAGCTTTTTATTTTAGCCAAAAACCGAAATTTTTCCTGAAACTAGTTTTTTGGCATAAAATCGCTATTTTTTTGGGTTTTCTAGCGGAAAAACTAGGAATTTTCAAAAAATTCTGTGAATGCAAAGTTGTTATTTTAGATTTGTTTTATACCCACAAAAATTTTTAGAGTGATCGGAACATTGAGATTCGAGTTTCAGACCCCTGAAAATGTCCAAAATGGCATAAAGAAGGGGAGTGGGTTAGATGGCTCCGCCCACTCATAGATTTTTTTAAAAATGAATTACCGTAAAACCTCTAATAGACCGTCACCTCTAATTGAACGTCACCCCTAATAGACCGACACGAGAAATTGCATTCTAAAAATAGACCGACAGCCTCTATTTGAACGACAGCCTCTAATAGACCGGCAGCCGACTACCCCTAATAGAGCGACACCCTTTCCAAAACTACTGTAACGACGCAAACAAAGACATCCGCGCGTGAACTCTCGAATCTTTTTTATCCTTTTTTTATTTTTTTTGGAGGAATTGGAAAATCTGATCGAAGAAGTCGACCTCAGTGAGGAAGAATATCAAGAAGATAGTGACTCTTCGCTCATTCTTGATTAAAATTTTGTTGTTTTTGAATTTGAATTTGATTTATTGCTCATAACCGGTAAAATTAATATACATAAAACAGTACTTAGCGCAGTAGAAGAATAAAAGGGTGAGACAATAAAATTGAAATGACCGTTTTGACCGATAAGAGTCAGGTTGGTCAAGTTGGGGGGAGAAGGGTATCGAGAGGAATAGCGCCTACGCGCGCAGCGAATGCCGGTGGACTTAGATTGATGGATACTAATCTAGATGCTCTGTTCCAAAGGGAAAGGTTATTATGGAGAAATGACTTAGATGGGGGACCACATACATTAAATGAGCCAGGGAACCGGGAAAGTTGGGATTTTTTTATATACAGGGTTTTTAGGGGAAAGTGATATTGTTCAGTCAGTATTTTATGAAAAGTGCTCAGAATGAGAATGACACGACGATGTAGGCAAGATTTTAAATTGAATTGGTTAAGTCTATCAGTATAGGAATCAAATGGGAGGTTACAACGTTGGAAAACTCGACGGGTATAAAAGCGAAGCGGTGATTCCAGTTTGTTAGCAAGAGCAGCAGATGTTTTTTAACAACTTGTTGATCTTGTTGTTGCTCTTTTTCTGATAAAATTTTTGTTGTGTTTGGTTTTTTTTTTCATTGAAAAATAGAACGACAACCCCTAATTGAACGTCACCTCTAATAGAGCGACAAGGAAAAAGTCGTTTGAAAAATAGAGCGACATGTCGGTCTATTTGAGGTTTTACGGTATAAGTTTTTTTTTTTAATTTTGTAAAATTTTTAACTAACATTTTCTTTTGCTTTGGTATTTTTTTTTAACTTTTTAAACAAAAATTATTATTTTTCAGATCATAATATGAGTGACAAACATGGAAATTTCAACATAATTATCATGACAAATAGTTTCAATATTGTTATCTTTTTTTACTGTTTACTACATCAGACACTCCCAATAAACATGTAATTGATGCAATTTTCAATGTTAGTTTTACTCAATTTTTTCACATTTTTTAAAAATTAATAATTGAATTACAGATGGCCTACAATTGGTTAACTGAAGACCAAAAATCACAAATAACTGAATTTCATTTCCGTTTCGATCAAAATAAGATGGTTACTGTACTATTTCTTAAATCAACTTTTATTACAATTAGTTACGAAAAATTCGGGAATTCTACATCTGTTGAATGTATATCGTTAAATGAGGAAACTGTGGTGGGGGAACATTTTTGGGATGTTTTTGTTGAAGATTTTGGGGAAATTGTGAAAAATGGTTTAAGGTGAGTTAACATTATTTAACATTATATAACATTATATAAAAAATGTTTAAAATATTTTTTAAAAACATTTTTTAACGTTTTTCAGCATTATTTAACACTATTTTTTTTTAAAATTTAACATTATTTTCAGTACCATATCCGTCTTGGAACCAAAAGAAGAAGTCAATAATTTACCGGAAATTCAAAACAAAGTATACAATTCGATTTTCAAAAAAATCGAATTAACACCTCAAAAACTACAAATTCAATGTATCAACCTCCAACTTTTCAATTCCACTCAAATCCTGTCAATTGTACTCCACGTGGATCCGGTGTGTCTTCGAAAAATTGGGTTCTATAATTTAATGAGTTTGGGGGAGTTTGTGGAATTGGATAAATGGAATCGGGGAAGGCCACTGGAATTGCATTTTTATTTGGAAATTGTGTTGTTAGATGAGTTGAAGTTGGTTAAAATGGTAAGTTTTGTTATATAATGTTATATAATGTTATAAAATATTATAAAATGTTATAAAACTTTAAATAATGTTTTATACTGTTATATAATGTAATATAATGTTATATAATGTAATGTAATGTTATAAAATTTTATATAATGTTATATACGGTTAAATAATGTTATATAATGTTATATAATGTTACATATTTTTATATAATGTGATATAGTGTAAAATAATGTAAAAAATCACATTTTTCCAATAAAAATAATGTTATATAAAGTTAATTTCAGTTCCTATCCCAATCCACATCGTTTCAAAAAATTTCAATTTCATATAGTTCCATTATAATGGGAAATTTAACCGAATTCTTTTCTCCTTTCAAAATTGAATGTTATCGAAGATCATTCGAGATAACTTTAATTGAAAAAGTGAAACCAAAACAACAAAAAATGGAGACGAGTTTAGTGGTGAGCAATTTTTAATTAATTAATTAATTACTTAATTACCCTATTTTAGGAAAGCAAATTAGTTTTGAAAGTGCTGGGAAATCTTGTTGTTATGAAGAATATTTTGAAGAATTTGGAGTTGTTTGATATGTGAGTAGACTACAAAGACTACAAAGACTACAAAGACTACAAAAACTACAAAGACAACAAAGAGTACAAAGACTACAAAGACTACAAAGACAACAAAGACTACAAATACTACAAAGACTACAAAGACTACAAAGACTACAAAGACTACAAAGACTACAAAGACTACAAAGACTACAAAGACTACAAAGACTACAAAGACTACAAAGACTACAAAGACTACAAAGACTACAAAGACTACAAAGAATACAAAGAGTACAAAGACTACAAAGAGTACAAAGACTACAAAGAGTACAAAGACTACAAAGACTACAAAGACAACAAAGACTACAAATACTACAAAGACTACAAAGACTACAAAGACTACAAATACTACAAAAATTCAAATTTGAACCATTTTGGGCCAAAATTAATATTTTTTCAAAATTAAAAAAAAAAAAAACAAAATACAAAGACTACAGAAACTACAGAAACTACAAAGAATTAGAACAATTTTTTAATTTTTTACATGAAAAAAAACTAAAATATCTTAAATTACACTAATTAACAATACTAATAATTTCAGTCAAAACCTCCGCAAAACGTGCTACTCAATCCGTTTTATCATCACCAATCTCCACCCAAATCATCATATCCACCGTTACGAAATCGAGTGGTTTGGGGAAGATTTCATTAATTCGACTATTAAAACCAAGTCGAACCATGTTAAAAGAATTGAGTATTATGATAATATGGAAAAGGATTGGAGTGGAAAAAAAGCGAAAAATTTCAAGTGCGCTAATTACGAAGAGTTAGCTGTTAACGATTTTGGGGTTAATGGGCAGGATGAGTTAACCGAATTAATATTGAAAATCGAGAAGAATTTATTAATTTCGGTTGGACAAATACTACAATCTAAAATTCACCCCTTGAAAGTCTCAATTCTCGAAATCGAAATTGCCGACCAATTTGACCTCCTATCAATTCTACCGTACCTCGACCACTACAAACTACAAACTCTTCGAATCGGATTTCTCGCTGATCGAGAGAAATGGATCGGGGAAGAAATTACTAAAAAATCGACAGAAATCGAATTTGAAGATATTGCTCATTATTGGGAGAATGTAAAAGAATTAGTGATTTCCGAGAGGATTATTGTTAAAACTTCTGTGAAACTGATGTATTTGAGCAGAGTGGCTAAGGTCGAGATTAGGGTGAAGGATATTGATTCGGAAGATGTGATTTATTTGAAAAATGTGAGTTTCTACATTATTTTACATTTTTTTTTATTGGAAAATTGTGACGTTTTACATTATTTTACAGTTTATAACATTATATAACATTATTTAACGTTATTTAACATTATATAACATTATATAACATTACATAACATTATTTAACATTGTATAACAAAATATAACAATATTTAACATTATTCTTATTGGAAAAATGTGATTTATTGCATTATATAACATTATATATCATTATTTAACACTTTATTACATTCTATTACACTTTATAACATTATATGACATTATATAACATTATATAATTTTCAAACTTCCAGGAACTCATAAAATCTCCAAACTTCAACAAATTCAAAATTTCTTTCAAATCTTCATCGATCAACGGAAGCCTATATAACACATTACCTCCGTTTCAACGTGTCTTTGATGTTAGAAGTGTATGGTATTTTCAGATGACGGAATCAGAGAATTTTCTGCATATTTTGTTTTTTGAGAAGAAAAAATTGATGGTTTTTTCGTGTGTAGAACGGGATGTTGTTCCTAATGAAGTTTTTTGATTGATATTGTTAATTGAAGATAGTAAAAACATTAGTTACAGTTAATTACAGTTATTTGCAGTTTATTACAGTTAATTACAGTCTATTATACATAGTTTATTACATTTTTTTACAGTTTTTTTACAGTTTTTTACAGTTTATTACATTATTTAACATTTTTTTATTACAAAAAATAGTTTAATCATATACAACTGCATTCATTGGCGTATCTCCTAATCCAAAAGAAATAAATTTCAACATTGGGTTCAATGTAACAACCAAAACTTTCTCCGGATCAGAAGATTTGAAAAACCATATAACTTCTGAGTCATTTTCGAAGAATTTTGGCTCCGTGAAACTTTCAATCATTTTTTGTTGCTCATCGTAGTTTTTGTAGTGGATTATGAAGGATTTGAATGTTGGAGAGGTTTGGAAGGTCTGGAATTTAGTTAGTTAATTGGAATTGAAAGACTACAAAAACTACAAAAATTAGAAAGACTACAAAGACTACAAAAACTACAAAAACTACAAAAACTACAAAGACTACAAAAACTACAAAAACTACAAAAACTACAAAAACTACAAAAACTACGAAAACTACAAAAACTACAAAAACCCACCTCTTTCATTTCATTAACATCTTTCAACAAAACCGCTCCTACAGTAATCTCCCCAACATCAAAATGCAAAAATCCGGTGATCGAAAAAATTTCAAAATTTTCAATTTTAATTTTCTTGATTTCCCTCCATTGCTCACTCTTCACAATTTCATCGATTTCCAGACGATTTTCAGAAACTCCAAAAATTTCCAAATTTTTGAGAATATTTGGGTCGAGGTACTGTAGAATTGACATGATTTGAAATTGATTTCTAGCCGAAATAACGAGTTTTTCAATTTTTTTTGGGGTTTTTCGGGATTTTAAAGTGGAATTTAGGTGGGTGATTAGGGGATCCAGGTGATTTTCGAATTTCGATTCAAGTTTTAAGTTTAGCTCTTCTAGTATGTAGTCTTCTTCGTTAGATAGCTCTTTTAACATTTTCGATGGGTTCGTGATGGTTTCTTCTGTTAGACTCATTGAAAATAGTTGCATTTTCAAAAAAATGTGAAATCTGAAAAAAATTAATTTTTTTTACATTTTTTATCACATTTACTTAGCATTGATAAATTTAAAAAAAAACAAAAAAAACTTTCAAAATTTTACTTTAACCTTAGAATTGAATAAAAATGAAGAAAAAGTGACGAAAAATCTAAAAAAAAAATAAGAACCTTGGTATTTACACAATATAAAACTGAGTCATAAGAGAGAATTAGAGAAAGAAATAAAAAAAATGAAATGTCATCTATTTCATGACTATTTGTTGACTTTTCACAAGCAACGGGCATCCGGACAAAACTAGAGACAGGTTTTTTGATTTTAGGAAGGTTTCAGTTAATATGGGCACTATAAAAGAGGTATTACTTATTTTAAAAGCGTTTTATCTCGATTCCCATAAGAGCTATCAAAAAAGTGTTAACTAATGAAATATTGCTCATAATACACGGCGCGGCGAACTCGACGCGTGGCCTAGAAAATTTTGCATTTGATACTCAGTCGAAAAAAATGAAAATGTTTCAATCAACACCAAAATTTTTGAGCGTATAGTTCAGACCATTTAAAACACTCTGGCAAAATTTCAGAAAAAACAGCGGTTCAGTTTTTGAGAAATTCAGGTTCAAAGTCAGCGAAAAACGGCTGTTTTCGCTGTTTTTTCGCGTTTTTTCACTGTTTTTTCGCACATTTGTCGGTTGTTGACCAGGTTAGAGGATTTCGATCAACTTGAAACTTTCTGGGAATGTTAACCAAGTCTATCGGAATATTCCAGCGAATTTTTAGAAAAAACAGCGGTTCAGTTTTCGAGATACCACTTTTCAGCCCTTTTTGAATTTGGCTGCCGCGGCCACGCGTCGAGTTCGCCGCGCCGTGAATAAGGGCTATATTTTGTTAGTTGACAACTTTTTTGTAGCTATTACGAGAACCGAGATATAAGGGGTTTAAAAATGGTCCTAGAAGTCAGATTTTGAAAAAAAAATTTTTTTGATTTTTTTCAAACTTTTATATCTCGGTTCCCATTAGAAATACAAAAAAATCGTTTAAAAAATCAATCAATGATTTAATACAAAATTATTATCAGTAACAATACTAGCTGGAAAAATAGCGAAATTGAACAATAACTGATTTGGGTAATACAGAATAGCCACCACTTTTTCGGGGTTAAGGGTACTGTAGAACCATGAATAACATTCATCGTCTTCAGCATAATCATCTCCAAGTTCCTCCATTAATTGCTCTTCTTCGTTAAATGATGCTAATGTCGTGACGAAGCAGTTGAAATTTGGGGTTTCTTGGGCTGTCTGGAAAATGTAAAAAATGTAATAAAATGTTATATAATGTTAAATAATGTAATATAATGTAGTAAAATGTTATATAATGTAATATTATATTTTATAAAGTTAAATAATGTATTTTAATGTTATATAATGTTACCTACGTAATATGCTACAGTATACTGTAGGCTTATGTAATATACTGTGTTAAATAATGTTATATGATGTAATAAAATGTAGTAAATTTTTAAATAATGTAATATATAATATTATAACTTCACTAACCTTTTTCATTAACAATAAATCCTCCAACGTGGTCCCAAACCTCGAAAAATCAGCTTTTTCAAAATGCAAAAACTCCCCGACCGATTCGGAAACAAAATACTTCAACTTCAATTCCTTCGCCTTCTTCCATTGCTCAGTATTAACAATTTCGTTAATATTAAAAGAGTAAATACTACTAACTTTCTCCGTTAACAACCTCGGATCGGTAATCACAATTGTTTTCAATGTTCCTGGTTCCAAATTTTTTAAAATTAGCAATGCTTGTTGGCTGCTTGTTAGCTTGAGCGTTAACATTTTGATTTTAAGTTTGTGATTTTTTGATTCAAGGAAAACTTGGAGTTTTTCAAGGGTTTCAATGAAAAATGGTTCGGATTCCGGGAAAATTGTTCTTTGAATTACTAGCTCATCTAATATTACATCCTTGTTAACAGAAGCTAATACTAAGTCAAAGTCCTTTTTAAAAATGTCGAAAAAATTCGATTTTTTAAAAGTGTACTTCCCGTTGATAGTCTTCACTTGACAGTTTTTCTTGTCTTCTATGTATTTGATCTCTCGAATTTCAGTTTTATCACTGAAGAAGAGTTTGATGAGATCGTAAGAGACGCAGACAGCGATGGTTTTGAATGGGACGGTTGGGTGGGTGTCGTCGATGAAGTTACGGAGGTCGTGACACACTTTTCGGAGGATTTGGCTGAAATTTAAGAAAAAATAGTTTTGTTGTTTTTTTAGTTTTGTTAAAATAAATTTGATTAAATTATTTAACACATTAAATCGAATTTTAATTAACAAAAACCAATTTTTTACTTACATTGTAACAAAATTGGTGTTCTCTGCAATTTGAAAAAGTACATTGTTTGGCATATCAAGTAGAGAAGGCGGCATGTTCTACAATTAAGGAAAATGAGTTATAAAATTTTTGATAATAGAAACTGAAAAAAAAAAATTACTTAACAAAAATAATTTAACGTTTATATAAACCCCGAAAATTGCAAAATATTGATAAGTCATCATTTAGTTGTCAATGATAAGAAATGTTTCGATGTAGTTTGACCAAGAATTTTGACATTTCTTTTCGATTGTCATGGGGAGATTAGTTGAAATGTTTAAAAGATCAAAGGAACAATTTGTTTTTATCAATTAAATGCTTTTCTTTAGTTCTAAAAGTCTTGTACAAAAAATTTCAAAATTAAAAAAAAAATTTTGTGCATTTTTAAAACTCCGGTATCTCGGTTCCTGTAATAGCTATCAAAAAAGTGTTAACTAGTGAAATATTGCTTATGATAAAAGCTACATTTTGTTAGTTAACATTTTTTTCATAGCTGTTACGGGCACCGAGATATAGGGATTTCAAAAATGCTTTTAAAAAAATTTTCAAAAACTGATTTTTAGGCGCATTTTTAAAACCCTTATATCTCAGCTCCCATAAGAGCTATAAAAAACAGTCGATTAACAAAATGTAGCCCTTATCATAAACAATATTTCATTAGTTAACACTTTCTTGATAGCTCTTATGGTAACCGAGATGTGGGAGTTTTAAAAAATCAAAAAAAAAAATTTTTTTCAAAAATTAATTTAATGAGTTTTTTAAACTGTAATATCTCGGTTCCCATAATAGCTATCAAAAAAGTTTAAACTAACAAAATGTAGCCCTTGTTACGAGCAATATTTCATTAGTTAACACTTTTTTGATAGCTCTTATGGGAACCGAGTTATAGCAGTTCGAAAATATTAATCCTTCTGTTCAAGTTCACTGTTCATGTTAAATAAATGTTTTTTGAACTATATAACTTTAAATAGTTTTAAAGCAAAACTTAATAAATTTAATTTCATGACGTCACAATTTTCGTGATAAGACTGATGAAACGGTCAATTCCATCGCCAATTTCTTATCATCTCAAGTTTCTTGTCTCAATTTCCACTATTTTTTTTGCTATATTTTACTTTTTTGTTAGAAAAAAAGAATTAATATGAATTCTTCTACAATTAATTTAATGGATATGCCTGATGAAGTGTTCGATAGGATTTTTGAAAAATGTCGGTTTCGAGAAATGTAAGTCAAATGAGATTTCAATAAAATATGTTTAAAAAAATTTGTAAACTTGCTGTATATTACTGTAGCTAACTGCTAACTGGTAACTAACTTTAACAGAAAAAATTTATGTTAAAAACTAAAAAATCCCATTTAAAAATTATAATTTAACACTGTAATATACCAAAATATTGCAGCCGATCCCTCCGAAAAGTCTGCTCAAAACTCCGCAACTACATCGACTCAACTAAGCCCGACGCTAACCTAATCGAAATAGAAGTTGTCATAAATTCCAATGAAATAGTGACCTACTATTACGGTGAAGTAACAACCGATAGAATTGGATATGAAGATTTTAAAAGAGGTTGTTTAATGGAATCCCGCCAAAAAATCAATTGGCACAATGGAAACTTCATCGAAATGAGTTTAGGAGATCTTATGAGCAATATGAAGTTCCAAAAATCGGTGTTAAAAGAATTCCGGATAATCTACCGTACCACTCCACCATTCCCCCCAAAAACCCTAGAAAAAGCCGTTAAAACCCTTGAACTATCCTTAAAATCGCTTAATCCACCTATAAAAACCGAAAGATATTATTTGGAGCCATTTCACAAAAATCAATTAACATCGAGTCTACCGTACTTTGATGCGGAGGTGTTAAAATTGATAGAGGTTTTTAATAGAGAAGACATCGAGGGGAATGATGTGATTATTGAAATGGATCAATGGAAAAAGGCGGGGAGTGTGGATACGAGTAGAGCAGTGGTTTTTAAGGATGTGGAGGATTTTCGACATTTGAATAGTGCTGTTGCGTGGTTTGAAGAGTTTAAATTGGAGGATTTGAAGGTTTTGAAGGGGGTGAGTTTTTTTGTAGTGAAATTGTTAATGAATTTGTAATAAGTTGTTAATAGATAGTAACTAACTGTAGCTAACTTTCATAAACTGTTATAAATTTTAATTAACTGTAATTAACTGCAGCTAACTGAATTTAACTTTTATTAAACGTAACTAACTGTAACTTACTGTAACCAACTGTATCTAAGTACAGCTAACTTTATATTACTGTAGAAAACTGTAACTTACTGTAGCTAACCATCCGAAACTGTAAATAGACTGTAACCATCGGTAATTAACTGTAAATAACTGTAACTAACTGTAGCTGACACCAATTAACTGTAATTAACTTAATTAAATGTAAATAACTATAAAACACTGTAATCACCTGTAACTAGCTCTAATTAACTGTAACTAATTTTAATTTACTGTAATTTACTGTAATTAATGTCAATTGACTGTAACCAACTGTAATAAACTGTAATTACCTCTAACTAGCCTTACTAACCCAACTTTTCCAGACATTCTTCCAAAACCCCTCCTTCACCCAATTCCACTTCACCTACAAAACGCCCATCAACTGGACCCTCCTCGAAAACATCCTTGGTGAACCATTTGAAACCGACGAATACTATTTTTCAAACGGCCAAAAAACCATCGAAAAATTATGGTTTTTCGAAGAAAACGGGATTTTTTTGGAGATTTCTAAGGATAAATATCCGGGGATTGTGTTCAGGAGAGTGGAGGAGAAACGGATTCCAAGGACAGCGAGGATTGAGAAATTCGTTAATTTTTAATTAGCTAATTAATTAATTATTTTGAAGAATGATAATAAATTTTTAATTGATGTTAATACTTTATTTAACAAAGTTTTAGGAAAATTTTAAAAAAATCCAAAAAGGGGCGTATCCAAAAAATTCAAAACCCTGTAACTCCCCTTAAAATGCTCCAAACCGCTTAAAAATTCTTGAGGACCATCTTTACATTAGTCCTAACAACTCCTGAAAATTTCAGGAAGATTGGAGAAAAAAAATTTTTTTCAAAAAAATTGCGAAATTTCCCGCAATATTGCACTCCAATTGCCCAAGCGTTCAATGTTCCCGGGGACCCCATCTGCGTCTCCAAATCTCTCGTTAACATGCAAAAATTGCTAAACTTAGACCTTGTTACTCGAAATTTCATAATAAGTCTGAAATCAACAAAACAGATCGGGGGGAATATATAAGGAAGAGAGAGATGGTTAGGGGGTATCTGTTTTAAGCTTTTTGATATATTAATCATGACATTAACACCCACTTTAGTTAAGGTAAGTTTATTAGATAATTGTAATCAAATTTTAATTAAAAAATTAATTTTAATATTATGTTAAATCAAGAAAATAGGGTTTTTCTATTAAAATAAAGTTTTCGACCTGAAATTCATAGTTACAGTATAACAAAGTCAATTTTACTACATTTTAAGTGTTAATTAACTTTTAAAAAAATTAATTACAATTTTTAATCACCCCTTTTTTCTCCAGCTCGCCGAAAAATACAACTGTGACAAAATGGTGTGTAGAAAGTGTTATGCTCGTTTGCCAAAAGGGGCTACCAACTGCCGAAAGACGAAATGTGGTCATTCGAATGATCTGAGGAAGAAAAAGGAATTGAAGTGGGTTTTTTTATAATTTTTTATCACAGTTAAAACCCCTATTTTAATAGTAAAATACAGTACCGTTCAGAAGTTTATAGAAAAAAGTGTTTTCAGCCGATTTTCGCCCATTTTGGTTATTTTCAGGGGTCCGATCACTCTGAAAATTGTTGTGGGTATAAAACAAACCTAAATTAGCAACTTTGCATTCACAGAATTTTTTGTTAATTCCTAGTTTTTCAGCTTTTTTCCGATTTCTGAGGCATACCCTTCTGGCCGTTTTTGCCCGTTTTTGCAGTGAAAACGTGAAAAAATGTTTGTTTGAAAAACTAGGAATTTTCAAAAAATTCTGTAAATGCAAAGTTGTTAATTTAGATTTGTTTTAAACACCCAAAAATTTTCAGAATGATCGGAAACTTAAGAGCCGAGCTACAGACCCTTGAAAATTGATAAAATGACCGAAAATCAACTAAAAATATTGTTCCTGTAAACTTTTACTATTCCTCCTTTTTAAGTTATAAAATCCAATTTTCCTATTAAAATCCCCCATTTTAACCCTAAAAACCACCTATTTTTTCAGAAATTGCCCTCCAAAAATCGCCTATCACTAGAAGATTTTTCGATGCCATTTTGCCCAATTCCTGCCGTCACAATGTCGTCATATTTTGTTAATATTATTGGTTTTTTGTTCATTTTGATCTCTGTGATATTTGAAATTTTTTCCAATAATAAAAAAAAATTTTAAAAAAATTTGTTTGTTAATAGTTAATAGCTTTATTCATATTGTTAAATACGGTATATGAGGTAAAAAAAATAGGTAGAAAAGCGTGATATATCAAAATAAATGTTATGTTATACATTATATACGGTAATAAGTTGTAATAAGAATTATAAGGGTTAAATAGAATGTTATATATGTTATAATCAAAGTTAGAAAGTTAGAAAGAAGGTTAAACACAGCAAAAATAAAATATGTTTTGCTAATATTGTATATGTAGGTTTTACATGTTATATAGAGGATTTACATTGTAATTCATAGTTAATTTTGTGTTGAATAAGTTATATAAGTTATTTACGATGTTATTAATGCTTATCACATTTTACAATAAATATTTCATATTAGTTATATACGATTTGGTTAATATTAACTTATATACTCGATTAATAACATAATTCAATGATTTTACAATAGTTTCTTATATATTAAAGTCTATTTATATTATTTATGTTAATTTTTAGTTATATTTTCTTTTACATTATCCAGTTAATTAAGGAATTACAGCCTAGTAAAACAAAACTTCCCAACTTTCCCAAACTCATGAGTAACCTCCAACAAATCATCTTCATCATCAAAAACCCATCCATTTCCAGTTGGAGTAGTTGCATGTGGATCCCCAAGAATGTTACGGAACCGATTTTCTTCATCCTCGAATTCGATGTACTCAATGGAGAAGTTTTTGATGGATTTGGTAAGGAGGAAGGCCTGGAATAGTCAAGGGTATCGCTTTTAGGGTTAATAATTCGGTTCGGATTAGAGATATGGAAAAAGTGTTAACTAATGAAATATAGCTCGTAATAAGGGCTACATTTTGTTAGTTAACACTTTTTTGATGGCTTTTGTGAGAACCGAGATATAAGAGTTTCAAAAATGCGCATAAAAATCAGTTTTTGAAAAAAAAATTTTTGCTTTTTTCAAAATTTTATAACTCCGTTCCCACTAGAGATAGCAAAAAATCATCAACTAATGATTTTTTTCATTAGTTTATGATTTTTTTTTGATAGCTTTTATGGGAACCGAGATATGTAAATTTTTAAAAAATGCAAAAAAAAAATTTCCAAATAAAATTTTTAAAAAATTTTTTTCAAAATTTTATAACTTCGTTCCCATAAGAGCTATTAAAAAATTGTCAACTAACAAAATGTAGCCCATAATAAGAGCTACATTTTATTAGTTGACACTTTTTCTATAGCTCTTATGGGAGCCGAGATATACATGTTTAAGTAAAAAGGCAAAAAAAATTTTCCAAAAAAATTTTTTTAATTTTATAACTCCGTTCCTATAACAGCTACAAAACAGTTGTCAACTAACAAAATGTAGACCTTATTATGAGCAATATTCCATCAGTTCACAGTTTTTGATAGCTCTTATTGGAGCAGAGATATATGGATTTAAAAAAAATAGCAAAACAAATTTTCCAAAAAAAAATTTTTTTTCAAAATTTCATAACTTCGTTCCCACTGGAGATAGCCAAAAATCATCAACTAATGAAATGTAGCTTTTGTTAAGATAAACATTTTGTTAGTTGACACTTTTTTGATAGCTATTATGGAAGCCGAGATATGTAAATTAAAAAAAAAAGGCAAAAAAAAAAAAATTCTAAAAAAAAAAAATTTTAACGCATTTTCCAAAATTTTATAACTTCGTTCTCGTAAGTCCTATTAAAAAACTGTCAACTAACAAAATGTAGCCCATAATAAGAGCTACATTTCATTAGTTGACACTTTTCTGATAGCTCTTATGGGAGCCAAGATATAAAAATTTCAAAAAATAGCAAAAAAAAAAATTTTTTTTACATTTTTTTCAAAATTTCATAACTTCGTTCCCGTAACTCCTATTAAAAAACTGTCAACTAACAAAATGTAGCCCTTATCATGAGCAATATTCCATTAGTTAACACTTTTCTGATAGCTCTTATGGGAACTGAGCTACAATCATTTTTGTACCCCTACCTGATGAACAATCACCAACTGATCTCCTTTAACTTTTCCCACTTGTAACTCCACATTCCCAATATGTAGCAATCTTTTATAGTCAGGTACAAGCACCTTGAATCCAGTAATCTTAAAATCGGCTATGTTTTTCCATTGATCCAAAATAACCAGATTTTCAATGGATAATATCTCTCCTGGAGCAAGGCAATTCGAAATATGGACCTTTTTCAGGGTAGTTGGATCCAAAAAGGGGATTACTTGAAGAGCGTTATCCTTATCAAACACACTGATCTCCAGGTTAGTAATCCGTATTGGTATTAGCTGTCCACGACGTCCAAACTCATTTAACATGAGCACACTGTGAAGTTCCCTGGTTTCCGCTAATTTCAGCTTCAGATTCTCTATTCCTAACATCGTGTAATCGAAAATGACGTTCAAATCTCTCTGGAAAGCGGTAAAAGAGCAAGTCTTTTCCTGGCGAGTCTCTGATCCATTCGTAACTTCGCAAGTGGAGGATCCAACGGTTCCAGTGTAAGTGATAAGGATATCCGAGTTGATGGAGATTGTTAATTGGTTAGGAGTTGTTTGAAGGGAGAGACTTGTGATTTGGAGGTTTGGTGGGAGTTTCAGGGAGAATCTGGAACCAAAAAAAAATTGAAAAAATTTTTGAAAATTTTGAAAAAATATCATTTATTAGATATATATATATTTATTGCGAAAAGTAATCACAGGGATAAAAAGAAGAACAATATCAACGGAGATCAGAGCAAAAAATATGTAAATTGACCACTTGGACCAGCAATAGTCCTGTAGGTCAAGTGGGGGGAGTGAGGACGTGGAAGGGGATGGATTCTAGGCGTAGCGCAAATGCCTCCGGTGACAACTTTTTCGGGATCATTCTGGCTATTCTGTTCCAAAGTGACAGATTTTCGTGCAGGAAACATTTATTTGACGTGCCACGAACATTTACAGTATACGGGAAACGACTAGAGTGGGAAGGTTTAATATATTCAGATAGAGTTGGGAAATGATATTTACATGTGATAATTTTATGAATTGGGAGATAGATGATGAAAATTAAGCGCCGCCCCTTTTTTTCAGCGAAAAAAATTAAAAATTTTGAAAAAAGCTGAATTAATGGCTTATTAACTTTATTTAACAAGATTTTAGTTAACTAAAAAAGTTTTAGTCGTTCAATAAAAATTAAGCTCCGCCCCTTTTTTCCTAAAATGTTGTAAAAATCGAAAAAAAAATTGAATTAACGATTTTCTGTAATTTCTAGCTAATTAACAGTCTCATTGGACTTTGTTTAATAATTTTTACTAATTAAAATTTTAAGCTCCGTCCCTTTTTTTGGTAAAAAATTTTAAAAATCGGAAAAAGTTGAGTAAATGGCTTATTAATTTGATTAAACAAAAATTTTTTTAACTAACATTTTTTAATTAGTGAATAAAAAATAAGCTCCGCCCCTTTTTTTGACAAAATTTATTGAAAAATTTGAAAAAAGTTTTTTGGCTTATGAATACATTTCAACTTGAATTAACAAACTGTTAACGATAATAACTAAAAAAAAAAAACAAAATTTTTTTTAAAAATAAGATTTACTAAATTTCAAATCCTTATTACAGTCTATTTAACCTTAAATTAGTCCTTAATTAACAATTTTTTATTAAAAAAAATTTTTGACTCACGTTTCATCCCAAACTGGTTTCACCAACGGCGGAAACACTGCCAAATTGTCGAGAATGCTCATTTTTTCTACCTAAAAAAAATGTTTTTTGTAGTTTGTATTTACATTTTTTATTAACAATTTTATTAACATTTTGAAAAAAAAAAAGAAAAATTCGACTTCTCAAAACGCCGAAATATATACATATATATATACATAAAAAGTGCAGATCTAAGCCCCATACGGGGCGGGTTACTATGGTGATATTGTTATGATGAAGTGCAAAACGAGGGGAAAAGAGAAGGGGGAGAAAAAAGAGGAGAAGGAGGTAAAGATTAGAGTCATATGGAGGATTGATATTTGGGAGGGTTTTGGAAAATGAGCGGCTTAGAAGTGGGGGAATATGGATGTGGTCTTTGAGCCGGTGGAAGAGGGATTATGATATATTTTTCGAAAATTTAGTTTTTGGGATTTTGATTTTGTTTTTACAAAGCGACGATTAGTAAGTGAGCTCCATTGATAACAAATTTTTTTTCTATGAACTTGATACGCGGGCACTGGCTGAAGTTAGTTGTCTGTAAGTTTGAGCGAGTATATCTCGATTCTTGTTAGAGATAGCAAAAAAAGTTAACTAATAAAATGTTGCCCCTAATAAGAGCTAAATTTTGTTAGTTAACACTTTTTCAGTAGCTCTCACCTGGACGGAGATATAAAAGTTTTAACAATGCCAGAAATTTTTTTTTTTGAAAAAATGATTTTTAATCACTTTTTAAAATCTTTATATCTCGATTCCCATTAGAGTTATCAAAAAAGTGTTAACTAACAAAATGTAGCTCTTATTACAAGCAATAATTCATTAGTTAACACTTTTTTGATAACTCTTACGTGGACCGAATTTTAACGATTTCAAAAAATGCAAAAAAAAAATTTTTTTTTTTGAAATTGACTTTTAGCATTTTTTGAAAACCCTTATATCTGCGTTCGTGTTACAGCTATCAAAAAAGTAATAACTAACAAAATGTAGCCCTTATCATGAGCTACATTTCATCAGTTAACATTTTTCTGATAGCTCTAATGGGAACCAATATATAGTAGTTTCAAATAGCCCAAAAAATTTTTTTTGAAAAAGTCAATTTTTAAGCGCATTTTTTAAAACTTTTATATCTGGGTTCCCATTAGAGATGGAAAAAAACGGCTAACTAACAAAATGTAGTCCTTATTATAAGCAATATTTAATTAGTTAACACTTTTTTGATAACTCTAATGGGAACCGAGAAATAAGGATTTTAAAAATGTCAAAAATGCAATTTTTTCAAAAACTCACATTTGAGAACATTTTTAAAACTTTTATATCTGGGTTCCCATTAGAGATAGCAGAAAACTTTTAATAGCCACAATAAAATTGTTAAGTAAGGAAATATAGCCCATAATAAGAGCTATATTTTGTTAGTTGACAGTTTTTTGATAGCTCTTATGGGAACCGAGATATAGGAATTTCAAAAAATAGCAAAATTTTTCAAAATTTTATTACTTCTTTTACATAAGAGGTATCAAAAAAGTGTTAACTAACAAAATTTAGCCCTTATCGTGAGCTATATTTCGTTAGTTGACCATTTTTCATACTATCTCTTATGGGAACCGAGTTATAAGACTCCAAAGATTTTTCAAATATTTAATTAAAATTTATTACTTAAAAAAACCAAAAAAAAAAAAATAAAAAAAACAAAATTCAATTAATAATATCAATCATTTCCTCTTCTTCTCTAGCCTCCTTTTGCCTCGCTGCACGCTCCATAATAACATTTCTCGCATGCTCAACCTTCTTCCTGAACCTAATATCCTCCTGTGACTCGCTTATCAATCCCTCCGAAATCATCCAGGAATACGGTACTTCAGATCGATCAATCCTTCTAAATTCCACGTATTCCATGAATGTCAAATGAAGAATTTCCAGGATTTTCGGCGAATTTTCGATTTTGAAGTACCATTTTTGTGGGACACCTTTTGAATAAAGGGTTTGCATGTGAGAGACACCGTAGGAGTCCAGGAGGATAATTCCTTTTTTTGGCGGGTATTCGAGGTGGATGAATTCCAGATTTGGGGATTTCATGAAGGTCTGGAAAGGTATATTTATAGAAAATTCGGAAAAAATTGTGAAAAAAAAAATGAAATTTTTGAAAAAAAAAATTTCCATTTTTTTTTCAATTTTCCATATTAAGATTTTCAGATATTTTCAGCTTTCTAGACTATTAAAATCGTCTTTTCCACGTGAAATCCAACGTTTTGAGCCCTATATTGACTATATTAGGAGAATTTTGATTTGGAGGTTTATTAAAACCACCTTATTACAACTGAAAACTAAAATACTCCAATTATAGTCAATATGGGGCTCAAAACTTTGGATTTGACGTAGAAAAGACGAATTTCATAGTCTAGAAAGTTGAAAATAGCTGGAATTGCTAAAACTGAAAAATTGGATTTTTCGAATTTTGAAAATTTTAGTTTATACATTTCTAGGCATTTTTTGAATTTCTGACTATCAAAACCGTTTTTTCTACGTCAAAACTAAAATTTTAAGCCCCATTTTGACTATATTCGGACTATTTTTAGTTTTCAGTTGTAATCAGGTGGCTCTAATAAACTTCAAAAGCAAAATCCTCCAATTATAGTCAATATGGGGCTCAAAACTTCGGATTTGACACAGAAAAGACGGCTTTGATAGTCAGAAATTCCCAAATTGGCTAGAAAAGCAAAAACTGAAATTTTCAAAATTTTCGAAAAATCCAATTTTTTCAGTTTTAGCAATTCCAGCTATTTTCAACTTTCTAGACTATCAAAATTCGTCTTTTCCACGTCAAATCCGAAGATTTGAGTACCATATTGACTATATTTAGAGAATTTTTAGTTTTCAGTTGTAATAAAGTTGTAATAAGGGGTTAATAAGCTTAAAATCCAAATTAAATCAAATATAGTCAATATGGTGCTCAAAATTTCGCATGTTTCACCACGGATTCGATTCCGATAGTCCCGGCTTCTGAAACTTAGTTTTTAGGCCTTTTCAGGCTATTTTAGGCCGTTTTAGGCCCGAAAAGCGACTTTAATCAAACCTAGTCAATATGGGTCTCAAAATTCAGCATTTTTCACCTCAAATCTGGTTCCGATGGTCCCGACCTCTAGAAATTAGGTTTTTCATGGGGAATTCGAATTTAAAACTCCTAGAGCTTGATTTTGAAGTTTTCAACTCTTTACAATTAACTAACCTTCTGAATCTCTTTCAACCCCTTCGCCAATCTCTCATCAATATCTGGATTAAGATCAAGAATCAAATATCCGATTCTCTTAAACTCCTTAAAGTGCTCAACATTTTCCGCCTTAATTTTCCTGTAACAAGAGATTTCCTCGGCCATCTTCCATTGCTCAGTTTTAATTATTTCATCCAATTCCAGGGGGTTATCAAAATAAGAATTAGCCGGTTCCAGAAAGTTTAGGGTCTTAAGGACCCCCGAAGCAAGATACGGTAGAATATACATCACGTGCTCTTGGTTTTTCACTCCTTGAGTGTAATTAATGGTTTGTAGGGGAATTTCACGATTGCTAAGAATATTTTGGATGTTTTGGAGGATTTTTGGGAATTCATTTTCGTCGAGATAAGTGATTCCATCGGATTCTTGGTTGAGAGTGAAGTCGGTGAGGGTAACGGATTGGGATCTGGAAAAATAGGGGTTTTAGATGGTTTAGAGTGAAAAATCTCTTCAAAAACTATACTTTGAAGGATTTTGGCGAAAATTAAAAAAAATTGTTTTTGTTAAAAAATTTGTTAATACCTGTTATAACACTTTATATTAATCTTTATGAAAAATCAAGTTTAGGCTTGTTTTACAGCTTAAAATAGGTTTAACATCAAGTTTTTTTTACCGATTTTATCAGATTTGAACAAAAATGTTTACAATTTTGTTAATTCTTGTTAATAGTTGTTATAACGCATTATACTAATTTTAGTGAAAAATGGCGATTTTAGGATTATTTCTTAGGCTGTAAAAGGGGTTTAAAGCTATTTTGGGCAAGATTCAAGAAAATTGACATATTATGTAAAAAACAGTTTTTTAAAACATTTTTGTAATAAATTTTTTTTTCAAAGTTTTTTTTTCAAAATTTTTCATAAAAACTATCAAGTTTAGGCTATTTCGGTTTAAAACCGGCTCTCTTTTGGGCTAGATTGACAAAATTATGTAAAAAACGAAGAAAAAATTATTACAATTTTTGTAATAAAATTTTTTTTTGAAATTTTTTTTTAGTTTCGAAATTTTTACGATACGATCGAGTTTGAGATGATTTCTGGTTAAAACCTGGTTTTTAAGACTATTTTGAGATAATTTAACACATTTAAACTATAAAAACCAAAAAAAATTCAAAATTTTTGTTAAAAATTTTTTTTTCAAAAAAATTTTTTCAATTTTTTCATAAAACTGTTCGGTTTAGGCTGTTTTTGAAGTTCCTAGCAAGATTTTTAGATGTTTTACCCTATTTTTCTAGCTAAAAGCCGTCATTTTTCCCTAATTTTTCGATTTTTTCATTCAAAATCCTCATTTTTAATCCATTTTTTCTTTAAAACTCTACTTTTCCAATCATTTTCAGCTCCTCTTACCCAAATCTATCTAAAACTTACTCCAAAATAAGTCCAAAGTCATAAAGAAAGACATCCACATAATCATCATTCTCCAGCAACTTCTTATCTTCATCGAACTCAACTACACATCCATTTTCATGTTTTCGATAAACAATTTCCAATTTTTCTAGAGAATTTTCATAGTTAACAGTGATTTTCTTGATTTCCACGTTAATTGAGAGTTTTGAGAAAAGGATGGGAAGTTTGACACGAGTGATGTAGCTACGAAGGTGTTTACAGGTTTTGAGGAGTTTTAATCTGGAAAAATTAGGGTTTTAATTAACTAATTAAGGGGATAATTAACACAATGTTACATTTTTATTAATTTATTTTATTACAAAATTTAAGTTATTTTAATTACTTACATCATTTTAACATCGAAATCTTGAGTTATAACATCTAACACGTTATCTGGTAACCCGTTAAGTGCCGGTGTTATTTCTGCTTTTACAGGTTCTTCCATTGGCATAGGTTCATCCATTTCACCTGAAAGTTAAATAAAAATTTGAAAAATTTCATAATTTTGTGAAAAAGTGAAAAAAAGGAAAAAAATAAATTTTATTATTTGTAATTTTCAAAGTGTTATAACTCGGTTCCCACGAGAGCTATCAAAAAAGTGTTAACTAATGAAATATTGCTCATAATAAAAGCTATATTTTATTAGTTGACAATTTTTTGATAGCTATTATGGGAACCGAGATATAAGGGTTTTAAAAAAATGCAAAAAAAATTTTTTTTTGAAAAATTATTTTAATGAGTTTTTTGAAGCTCCTATATCTCGGTTCTCATAATAGCTATCAAAAAATATTCAACTAATGAAATATTGCTCATAATAAGGGCTACATTTTGTTAGTTAACAACTTTTTTGTAGCTCTTATGGGAACCGAGATATAAGGGTTTTAAAAAATACAAAAAAATTTTTTTTTTGAAAATTTATTTTTAATGAGTTTTTTCAAACGGTAATAGCACCTTATATCTCGGTTCCGGTAAGAGTTATCAAAAAATGGTCAACTAATGAAATGTAGCCCTTATTATGAGCAATATTTCATTAGTTAACACTTTTTTGATATCTCTAACAGGAACCGAGATATAGCCGTTTTTCTAGAGAGTTCTAACATCAAAGAAGCTTGAAATGTTTTTTTTTTCATTTTTCGGTTTTAGAACTGGTTTTTACTAAGTTCCCATGAAAAATCAGTTAAAGTACATCAAAATTCAACTAAAACTGTCATTTTTTATCAATTTCAAACAAAAAATCTTTAAAATTACTGTAAATAACATAATTACGCATTTTACTGTTAACAAACCGTTAAAACTAGTTATAATCAAAATAGCTTTGTTCTAACCTTAAAATTCTATTAAAATAACATCAAAACTATTATTTTCAAGCATTTTCCACCCGAAAAACTAGAAAAATCAACCTAATTAACTTAATTTTACCTTAAAACAAAGTAATTAACGTTCTACATTATTATCCCGAAATTTACATGAAAAACCATGAAAAACCGCTATTTTTAAACCATTTTCCACCCAAAAACGATCAAAAGCCATCAAAAACAATCAAAAACAGTGTCAATTCGTTGTCCAACCGCAATTTCTCTAACCACCCTCCTCATTTTCCCTTATCTCTCACCCAACCCGAACATAAACCTCCTTCTGCCCTTCCGCAATGTCCTCTTTCTCTAATTCTCCTCGTTTTTAGTGGTCTTTTTTGGTTTTTGTGTAGGAAATACTCTCTCGGAGTGGTGTTTCTTAGTCTGCGTCTATGAAGGAGAGAGATTTTTTCTTCTTTTTGGTGGAAGGGGAAGAAGGAGGAGAAGGAGGAGGTCTTGTGTACTTACTTGCAAAAAGGGGAGGAAGAGCGGAAGGGGAAAAAGATGGAAAATCAAATAAATCTAGAGATATAAATATCTGCCAAAAATGGTACATTAGTTGATTTAACCAAAATGTTGATAAAATCAAGATATGGAGATTCGACATAATTCAAAGCGATATATCTCGGTTCCCATTAGAGATAGCAAAAAAGCGTCAACTAATGAAATATTACCCATAATAAGGGCTACATTTTGTTAGTTAACACTTTTTTGATAACTGTTAAAAGAACCGAGTTAGAGGAATTTCAAAAAATGCCTATTTCAATGTTTTCCTTTTGTGAATTTTTAAAGCTCCTATATCTCGGTTCCCATAAGAGCTATCAGAAAAGTGTTGACTAATGAAATATTACCCATAATAAGGGCTACATTTTGTTAGTTAACACTTTTTTGATAGCTGTTCAAAGAACCGAGATATGGTAATTTTCAAAAATCCATAGAAAAATGACTTTTTCATTTTTTTCATTTTTCGCACATTTAAAACGCGTATATCTCGGCTCCCATAAGAGCTATCAAAAAAATGTTAACTAACAAAGTATAGCCCTTATTATGAGCAATATTTCATTAGTTGACAGTTTTTTGATATCTGTTTAAAGAACTGAGATAGAGCAGTTTCAAAAATTGCTTAAAAATGACTTGTTTAATTTTTTCCTTTTTGTGTATTTTTTAACACCTTATATCTCGGTTCCGGTAAGAGCTATCAGGAAACTGTCAACTAACAAAATGTAGCCCTTATTATGAGCAATATTTCATTAGTTAACAATTTTTTGCTATCTCTAATGGGAACCGAGTTATACCCCTTTCTACAGACTTTTCCCCTTTTTCTCTCTTGTTTTCCCTAATATGCAAATTTTTGAGAAAGAGAGAGAGAGAGATAGAGATGGAGATCATGTGAGGACCTCCCCCTTCCTTTCACTCCCAAATAGCTTGCAAAAACGTACTAGTCCTGGCAGCAGGAGGCTCTTTTCATAAAACTACACGTCTTCTCCTCTTTTCTCTCTCTCTCTCTCTCTCTCTCTCTCTCTCTCTCTCTCATTTCATGTTGACTCCCCCCTTATTTTATGCATCTTCTTGTTTATTAGTATGTGTTTTCACTCTTTTTTCGTCTTTATCGCTATATTTTTGCGTTTTTTCTCGTTTTTTTTTTGAACAGTTTTTCGAGTTTAACCTTTTTTATATTAATGGTCTATAAACTCGTTTTAACACTTTTATTACATTTTTTTTCAAATTTAAGCAAAAAAAAAACTAAAAGAATTTTCAGATGTCTCTCACACTCCATCAAATGCCCGATGACGCGTTGGATAACATTTTGAAATTTGTGGATTATCAGGGAATGTGAGTTGGATTAAAGGGAAAATTTTAGGGACTTAGGAATGATGGGATAGAAATGAGGCATTTTGAGACTATGGAACTATCGGATTCGAATTCAGCATGAAAAATCCGAGGATTTGAGCCCCATATTGGCTAGGTTTGGTGAAATTTGGATTTTAGGCTCATTTCGGCCGTTTAAGGCCCCAAAATCAAGTTTTACCAAACCTAGTCGATATGGGGTTTAAATCCCCTAAAACTTATTGGATAAAAATGATAATTCTGACCTCGGGACTACCAAATTCGAATTCTACATGAAAAATGCAGAATTTTGAGCCCCATATTGACTAGGTTTTGTCAAAATCGATTTTAGGGCCTAAAACGGCCTAATTAGACCTGAAAAAGCCTAAAAACCAATTTTTTTCCGAATCTAGTCAATATGGGGCTCAAAATCCCGCATTTTTCATATAGAATTCAATCCCGATATCTATTTTGGTTAGAAATGAGATTTCGGTCTTATTTCTATCAAAAAATCCACTTCAATGTACACAATTGGAACCAACGGGGCATTTTGGGACATTGAGACTACCAGATTCGGATTCCCTATGAAAAATGCGAAATTTTGAGCCCAATATTGGCTATGTTTGGTGAAAATCGATTTTGGGGCCTAAAACGCCTGAAAACAAGGTTATACCAAATCTAGTCAATATGGGGCTCAAATCTCCGCATTTTTCGCGCTGAATTCTAACCTGATAGTCCCAATGTCCCAAAATGCCCCATTGGTCTTATATTTGTAATTTGAAGTGGAGTTTTTGGCAGAAATAGGGCCAAATGGAGATTTCTAGCAAAAATGAATAGCATATTTGAATTCAGCGTGAAAAATGCGGAATTTTGAGCCCCATATTGGCTATTTTTGGTGAAAATCTATTTTCGGGCCTAAAATGGCGTAAATAGGCCTGAAAAGCCTAAAAAGCAAGTTATACCAAACTTAGTCAATATGGGGCGCAAAACTTCGCATTTTTCATCACGAATTTGAATCCGGCACTCTAAATAAGTCTAGTTAAGGTTTTCACGCTTTTTCAGGCCTTTTTAGGCCGTTTCAGGCCCCAAAATTGCTTTTTCCCAAATATAGCCAATATGGGGCTTAAAATTCCGCATTTTTCACGCTGAATCTTAATATCCTACTTAAAATTTCATAAATTTCAGTTTCACCCTCCGAACCGTCTGCAAAGACCTCCGTAACTTCATCGATGCGAAGAAAACCGATATTCATTTGACAACTCTCGAAGTTCATATCGATAAGTACCGTATCAAATTATACTGTGATGATCAATGGGGCGGAGTTAAATACGAGAAAAATGAGGATGGATTTTTGTTAATTTCCAAGGGAAATGGAGAGGAATTTCAAGAAGAAACCGATTATTTTTTGGATTTTTTTTCGGATTTCAAAACTATTATAAGCCATCAAAAATCGATTTTAGAATGCTTTTTGGTGGCCGTGGACTATGAAATCGATCAGGAGAGTCTCCCGATTTTGGAGTATTTTTTCAAAAATTTCAAGGAGATTATGACCCAAAAAACCCCTAAATTAAGGGCTAAACGAGCTCGATTCGAGAATTTAAATCAGGATAAAATCATGGCAATTCTCCCATTTCTCAATCCAGAAGTCCTAAATGTTATCTCACTTTGCGGTCCAGCGAAGGATTTCGGAAGAAAATCCCTTAATTTCCAAGAAATTACTGAACTGGAGCAATGGTCCAAGTGCAAGGAACTATTTCTCTATCCAAACATGTCAATTAACGCAAAATTAAATAGATTTGCCCATTTTGGAGAACTCAAAAATATCACATTGGATGTGGTGACCGCGGAGGACTTGTTCGCGTTGAAGGAGGTTTGTTTTGAGACCATTAGACTAGAAAATTTGGATTCAGCATGAAAAATGCGGAGTTTTGAGCCCCATATTGGCTAGGTTTGGGGAAAGTTGATTTTGGGGCCTAAACTGGCCTGAAATGGCCTGGAAATTTCTGAAAATCGAGAAATGGGTCATTTAGGGACCATGGGAGTATAAGATTCGGATTTAGCGTGAAAAATGGGGAATTTTGAGCCCCATATTGACTAGGTTTGGTTAAACTTGATTTTTGGGCTTAAAACGGCCTAAATAAGCCTAAAAACCAAGTTTCACCAAACCTAACCAATATGGGGCTCAAAATTCCGCATTTTTCATGTAGAATCCATATCGGGCACTTAAAATGTCGCAGAATGTCTTAAACAGATCGAATTACTATTAAGATGGCCCCAATTTAGTAGCTAGTCAGCAGAAATGGGATAAATGAAACAGTTTGAGACAACGGGACTAAAATATTCGGATTGGGGGCGAAAAATGCGGAGTTTTGAGCCCCAGATTGAGTAGGTTTGGTTAAACTTGGTTTTTGGGCCTAAACCAGCCTAAATAAGCCTAAAAAGCCTAAAAATGAAATTTCACCAAACCTAGTCAATATGGGGCTCAAAATTTCCCATTTTTCATGTAGAATTCAAATCTGATGGCCTCGTTGACCCAAAATGCTTCATTCCTCCCATTTCTGTCAGCTATGACTATTGGTGAACCTACGATGAGACACTTTTAGGACTAAAAAGTCATTTCAACTAGGATATTCGAATTCCACATGAAAAATAGGGAATTTTGAGCCCCATATTGACTAGATTTGGAGAAAATCGATTTTAAGGCCTAAAACGGCCTAAATAAGCCTAATAAAGCCTAAAAACCAAATTTTACCAAACCTAGTCAATATGGGGCTCAAAATTCCGCATTTTTCACCCTAAATCCAAACACGCCAACCACTCCCAGCCTAATTTCACATTTCCAGAAATTCCTAACCAACTCAAGACCCCAATTCGCCGACATCAACTACATCAATTTAATTGATGAGGAACTATTCCGAGATACAATTGGAAAACCAATGGAAACTGAAGATGGAGTTGAAAAATGGTTTTATCGAATTGGGCGGAGTGATGATGCTGTGTCTATTCGAATGGAGAGGAAAGTGGATGATTATAATGGAAGAGAAATTGTTACGCTGAGTATTAAATTTGGAAGAATTACATGGAAAAGTGTTCCTGATCATGTTAAGGGGATGATTTATTGGAAAAATTTGTAGATTTTTGGTTAGAATCGATTGAAATTATGTATTAATCTATTTTTGCACTTTGAGTTTGTTAAACTCGTTATAACTCGGTTCCCGTGATAGCTATCAAAAAAGTGTTAACTAATGAAAGATTGCTCATAGTAAGGGCTACATTTTGTTAGTTAACAACTTTTTGATAGCTATTACAAGAACCGAGTTATGGGAGTTTTAAAAATGTAAAAATTTTGAAAAAAAAATTTGAAGCTTTTTTTTTAAACTACCGTATCTCAGTTCCCATAAGAGTTATCAAAAAATGGTTAACTAAAGAAATGTAGCCTTTATCATGAGCAACATTTCATTAGTTAACAATTTTTTGATAACTCTTATGGGAACTTAGATACGGTAGTTTAAAAAAAACATTTTTGTAACACTCATTTTTAAGCATTTTTTAAAAACTACCGTATCTCGGTTCTCATAAAAGTTATCAAAAAACTTTCAACTAACAAAATGTAGCTTTTTTTATGAGCAATATTTCATTAGTTAACACATTTTTGATAACTCTTTTGGTAACCGAGTTATAGCCGCTCAAAATATTTATCCGCAATTTAATGACTTTGAATCAAATTTTCCAGCCTTTCTCTGACTTAATTTGTATAATACAATGATCTCAAATCTACCGTAATCTCAGGATTTTTATATTCACATATATATATTTTTTATTAACATTTCTGTAATCATATAAACATTTATATTTTTATAATAAACTTTATCGCAATTAATGGTAATTAACACAAATTAATACAAATCAATCCCAAATTATAACACCGTCTTCTACATCAATCTTCTCTATTTTCTTAAAATAAATCGCTTTTTCATAAAGATCAATTTTCAGAATTTTCCCATCCTTTCCTCGAAAATACCATTCCAAATAGGTCCCATCCGGGGTGGATTCTGATGATGGACCCAGTTGATCAAGGAAGTTAGCTCGATTTTGGAAGGTTTTGAAGTTGATGTGGTATAAAATGAAGTTGGGGGATTTCAGGGATTTCTGGAAAAAGAATTTTGAAAAAAAATTTTATTTTTGGGTGGGAAAAAAATTTCAGCCAAGAAAAAATGCCTTAAAATTGAAATTTAGCAAATTTCGACATCAGATTCAGATTCCCCATGGCTTTTTACCCATACCCCTAATTTTTTAGAGCTCTAGCTCAAAATGTCGTAAGATATGGTGTTTGGTCCGCAATCACCTAGATCAAACACCACACTTTACGACTTTTTGAGCTAGGACCCTGAAAAATTGGCCACAAGGGTAAAAAACCATGGAGAGTTTAATGGTAATATTAGTTTTCCTTAACTCTAACTCTTTCTAGTGAAAACAGGCTCAAAAACTAAAAAAAAAGTAGTCGAGAACTCAAAATTTCTGAATTTCAATATCAGATTCGAGTTCCCCATGTCTTTTTAACCCTTACCCCAATTTTTTAGGATCCTAGCTCAAATTGTCGTAAGATATGGTGTTTGGTCCGCAATCACCATTTTTACTGCGGACCAAACACCACATTTTACGACACTTTGAGCTAGGACCCTAAAAAATTGGCCACAGGGGTAAAAAACCACGAGGAATCTCATGCTGATATTAGTTTTCCTTAATTCTAACTTTTTCTAGCTGAAAACTTGCTCTAAAAACTGAAAAAAGTAGTCTAGAACTCAATTTTTTGAAAATGTAACATCAGATTCGAGTTCTCCATAGCTTTTTACATCAAGCCTCAATTTTGTCCCCCCCCCATCAAGCCTCAATTTTGCTCAAAATTCCGCATTTTTCACCCTAAATCCAAACACGCCAACCACTCCCAGCCTAATTTCACATTTCCAGAAATTCCTAACCAACTCAAGACCCCAATTCGCCGACATCAACTACATCAATTTAATTGATGAGGAACTATTCCGAGATACAATTGGAAAACCAATGGAAACTGAAGATGGAGTTGAAAAATGGTTTTATCGAATTGGGCGGAGTGATGATGCTGTGTCTATTCGAATGGAGAGGAAAGTGGATGATTATAATGGAAGAGAAATTGTTACGCTGAGTATTAAATTTGGAAGAATTACATGGAAAAGTGTTCCTGATCATGTTAAGGGGATGATTTATTGGAAAAATTTGTAGATTTTTGGTTAGAATCGATTGAAATTATGTATTAATCTATTTTTGCACTTTGAGTTTGTTAAACTCGTTATAACTCGGTTCCCGTGATAGCTATCAAAAAAGTGTTAACTAATGAAAGATTGCTCATAGTAAGGGCTACATTTTGTTAGTTAACAACTTTTTGATAGCTATTACAAGAACCGAGTTATGGGAGTTTTAAAAATGTAAAAATTTTGAAAAAAAAATTTGAAGCTTTTTTTTTAAACTACCGTATCTCAGTTCCCATAAGAGTTATCAAAAAATGGTTAACTAAAGAAATGTAGCCTTTATCATGAGCAACATTTCATTAGTTAACAATTTTTTGATAACTCTTATGGGAACTTAGATACGGTAGTTTAAAAAAAACATTTTTGTAACACTCATTTTTAAGCATTTTTTAAAAACTACCGTATCTCGGTTCTCATAAAAGTTATCAAAAAACTTTCAACTAACAAAATGTAGCTTTTTTTATGAGCAATATTTCATTAGTTAACACATTTTTGATAACTCTTTTGGTAACCGAGTTATAGCCGCTCAAAATATTTATCCGCAATTTAATGACTTTGAATCAAATTTTCCAGCCTTTCTCTGACTTAATTTGTATAATACAATGATCTCAAATCTACCGTAATCTCAGGATTTTTATATTCACATATATATATTTTTTATTAACATTTCTGTAATCATATAAACATTTATATTTTTATAATAAACTTTATCGCAATTAATGGTAATTAACACAAATTAATACAAATCAATCCCAAATTATAACACCGTCTTCTACATCAATCTTCTCTATTTTCTTAAAATAAATCGCTTTTTCATAAAGATCAATTTTCAGAATTTTCCCATCCTTTCCTCGAAAATACCATTCCAAATAGGTCCCATCCGGGGTGGATTCTGATGATGGACCCAGTTGATCAAGGAAGTTAGCTCGATTTTGGAAGGTTTTGAAGTTGATGTGGTATAAAATGAAGTTGGGGGATTTCAGGGATTTCTGGAAAAAGAATTTTGAAAAAAAATTTTATTTTTGGGTGGGAAAAAAATTTCAGCCAAGAAAAAATGCCTTAAAATTGAAATTTAGCAAATTTCGACATCAGATTCAGATTCCCCATGGCTTTTTACCCATACCCCTAATTTTTTAGAGCTCTAGCTCAAAATGTCGTAAGATATGGTGTTTGGTCCGCAATCACCTAGATCAAACACCACACTTTACGACTTTTTGAGCTAGGACCCTGAAAAATTGGCCACAAGGGTAAAAAACCATGGAGAGTTTAATGGTAATATTAGTTTTCCTTAACTCTAACTCTTTCTAGTGAAAACAGGCTCAAAAACTAAAAAAAAAGTAGTCGAGAACTCAAAATTTCTGAATTTCAATATCAGATTCGAGTTCCCCATGTCTTTTTAACCCTTACCCCAATTTTTTAGGATCCTAGCTCAAATTGTCGTAAGATATGGTGTTTGGTCCGCAATCACCATTTTTACTGCGGACCAAACACCACATTTTACGACACTTTGAGCTAGGACCCTAAAAAATTGGCCACAGGGGTAAAAAACCACGAGGAATCTCATGCTGATATTAGTTTTCCTTAATTCTAACTTTTTCTAGCTGAAAACTTGCTCTAAAAACTGAAAAAAGTAGTCTAGAACTCAATTTTTTGAAAATGTAACATCAGATTCGAGTTCTCCATAGCTTTTTACATCAAGCCTCAATTTTGTGGAGCCCCAGCTCAAAATGTCGTAAAATATGGTGTTTCGGACCGTGATTGCGGACCAAACACCATAACCTACGACACGTTGAGCTAGAGCCCTAAAAAATTGGCCACAGGGGTAAAAAACCACTAGGAATCTTATGGTAACACTCATTTCCCTTGAAAACCCCACTAACCTCCTTAAAATCCAACAATTCCTCGGATTTGACCTCTTCCAACGAGATTTCGGCATTTTTAAAGCCCCAAAACTGCTCCAATGGGGTAGAAAACCATATTTTTGGGGATTTCAAGGTTTCCGCTGATTTCCAATTAGCCAAACAATTAATTTTTAGATTCAAAGTGTTTTGAGAAAAAGGAGGTGAAAAAGTTAAATTTTTCAAAAATTTCCGGTTAAAACATGGTAAAATCGTGGAAATTTGGCGTTCAGAAGTTACCTGTAGCTCTAATTCTTCGGTTTTCAAAAAAAAAA
Organism: Caenorhabditis wallacei; assembly: GCA_963932035.1. Classification (NCBI taxonomy): domain Eukaryota; kingdom Metazoa; phylum Nematoda; class Chromadorea; order Rhabditida; family Rhabditidae; genus Caenorhabditis; species Caenorhabditis wallacei. Next base: position 13,861,201 of record OZ009932.1, read on the forward strand.
ATTTCAAAATTCCCGATACTTTTTGATAAAAATTTTCGGGATCTAAACCTGAGCCTAAGCCTACAGTAATCCCAAAATGGTTTAAAATTGATTTTTGGTGGCTTAAAATGGTCTTAAAGTCGTCAAAAAAGAAATTTAAAAAATTGGAATTTTCGAAATTTTTCGAAAATTCCCCGAATTCTACAGTAACCCCATTGTGGTTACTGTAGTCAATTTCCCGGATGAAGCCACGGGAGACACAATATAAATGGATGACGTCGGGTTCTAGGTCGATGGAAATTGAGCATAGGTTGATGTTGAGTTGGTGGGAGATGAGGTAGGAGCGGAGGGAGCGGCACACTTTTCGCATGGTTAATCTGGAAGGGTTACGGTAGGTTACGGTAGCTACAGTAATCCTAGTTTTTAAAAAACTTGTCGAAACATTGTAAATACAGTTTTAGCTTTATTTTGTTAGGATTACTGTAACTTCTAAGATTACTACATCTTGGATTACTGTATCTAGGATTACTGTACCTAGGATTACTGTACAGTGCCGTGCAAAAGTATACGAACCGTGCCGATTTTTACCGTATCTCAACTTTGAATGATCCAATCGGCACCAAACTTGCTGGGATTATGAAAAACGCGTGAAAAATGAGTTTTAATAACGCCGGACCCGATTTAATGAAAAAAATTTTTTCTGGAACAAAAATTCAAAAAATCACAAAAAGTGGATTTTATGATTTTCTTGGTTTTTCAATTTTTTTTCAAATTATTATCGTATTTTCTGTCAATATAGCTGTAAGTTAGAATGAGTAGAGCTCATGGCTTTCAGAACTTGTCGAAATCACAAAGATCGGCTATCATCTGTGGTCGTCGGATGGGTCTGAACATGTCAACTTCCAGTAGAAAGTTCAAGGCTTCAAAATCGGTTATCTGGTCGACTCTGAATACTGCAAACCGGTCGAAATCTACTAAAAGGCCTTCCAGAACATCAACAGAGGCCGACTGAATCATTATCAAGATGATCAAAAACAATCAACGACTGACAAGCACTGGCATCGACTCGGAAATTAACGATGAATACGGAATTGAGGTCAATTTTCATGGAATAGCTCAGAAATTTTTAGTGAAAACTACTAACAGATGTCTGAAAACACGGCAGAAAGACGTCTGAACAATGCTGGAAGTCGCCCAGTCAAAAAACGAATGAGTTCAGTGAAGAACCGTTCAGCTCGACTGAAGTGGGCCAAGGATCCTTAACACTAGACCCCTCAGCAGTGGAGTGAAGTACTTTAAATTGACAAATCGAAGTATTTGGTGATAGGGACCGAAGAAATAACTCATGTGCAACTTCCAGATGCCAAATGGTACGATTCCAAGTACCAGGTGGCAACTGTGAAGCATGGTGGTGGTAGCGTCCCAATCTGGGGTTGCTGCTACTCCAATGGCGCCTGTCCACTGACCAGAATCATCGGAATCATGGACCGCTACATGCATAGGGACATTTTTACAGTGTTTTCAGACGTCTGTTAGTAGTTTTCACTAAGAATTTCTGAACTATTCCATGAAAATTGACCTCAATTCCGTATTCATCGTTAATTTCCGAGTCGATGCCAGTGCTTGTCAGTCGTTGATTGTTTTTGATCATCTTGATAATGATTCAGTCGGCCTCTGTTGATGTTCTGGAAGGCCTTTTAGTAGATTTCGACCGGTTTGCAGTATTCAGAGTCGACCAGATAACCGATTTTGAAGCCTTGAACTTTCTACTGGAAGTTGACATGTTCAGACCCATCCGACGACCACAGATGATAGCCGATCTTTGTCATTTCGACAAATTATGAGAGCTATAAGGTCTACTAATTCTAATTTACAACTATATTGACAGAAAATAAGGTAATAATTCGAAAAAAAATTGAAAAACCAAGAAAATCATAAAATCCACTTTTTGTGATTTTTTGAATTTTTGTTCCAGAAAATTTTTTTTTTCATTAAATCGGGTCCGGCGTTATTAAAACTCATTTTTCACGCGTTTTTCATAATCCCAGCAACTTTGGTGCCGATTGGATCATTCAAAGTTGAGATACGGTAAAAATCGGCCCGGTTCGTATACTTTTGCACGGCACTGTAGCTATTATTACTGTACCAAGGATTACTGTAACTCACATTTCCTTGAAATCCAAAAAATCCATTATTTTAGTCATGACGTCATGATTTAGGGATAGAAGAGTTGGTGAAGAAGTCATTTTTTAAAAGAAATTCTGGAATTTTGGAAAAAAATTTATTCAATTTTTATTAACAAAAATCAGCCAATTTTAACCAATTTTTCAAAAAAAAAATTTTTTTTACTATTAAAATTTCTGACGAATTTCTCTTGTTTTTGATCCAGTTTTCCCGTTCTCCCCCTTGTTGTCCTTTTTAATCTTCGACCACCCGAAAATGTAAACAGCCCTCTTTTCACATGTTTCGTTAATGCCAGAGATCAGATTTCCCTTGTTATGACACTTTTTCTGTTCCAACTGAGCAGCTAATGAGTAAATTGGACTTTTTGAAACATTTTAACTAGTAACATCGAATTCTACGTGAAAATTGCGAAATTTTGAGCCCCATATTGACTAGGTTTGGTGAAGTTTGGTTTTTAGGCTTTTTAGGCTATTTTAAGCCGATTTAGGCCCTAAAATCGAATTTCTCCAAAGCTAGCTAATATGGGGCTCAAAATCTCGCATTTTTCAAGTGGAATTCGGATTACACAGTCCTATATTCCCAAAATGCCCTAGTTATGTTGTAAGTGTTATTTAAAATAGGCTCATTTGCCAGAAACAGGACCAAAGGCCATTTTTGACCTAAATAAGTATCGGAGTTGAATTCTACGTGAAAAATCCGAGGATTTGAGCCCCATATCGACTAGGTTTGGTGAAAATCGATTTTGGGGCCTAGAACGGCGTGAAACGGTCTAAAAAAGCCTAAAAATCAAATTTCACCAATTCTAGCCAATATGGGGCTCAAAATCTCGCATTTTTTATGGGGAATTCAATGGTAACAGTTAAAATGCTCCCAGATGTCTCGTTTGTTCGATTCTTGCTCTATTTTCAGTCAAAAAATGGCTAAAAATGGATTTTTGATATTTTTCTTTTTTTTTTCAAAAATGTTTTATTGGTATCAATAAAATCGAAATCTCAATCGGACAAGAAGAAATTTGGGGTGAGGGTGGGAAATACAAAAAAAAACTGGAAAAAAAATTTTCCAGAAAAAAAAATTCAAAAGTGTCCAAATGAGAGTTGTAGAACCTGAAAAAAGGCTTTTTCAATAATAATTATTTTTAAAAAAGCTACAATAAATAGAAAAGAACTTACGTATGTTAATAGGTGTAGATGCATTTGTAAGGGGTACTGTAGCTTAACGGCACATCGCTTTCTGTAATTAAAAAACAATTTTTTTTTAATAAACATTTTCCTAACTAAGCCCCCCTAAACTAACCCTCAAAATCCAACGAACACCACTCCAGAACCCAGTCGGCTCTTTTTGTTGCTCAGCGGCGGGTACCGCTGCCGGAGCCGGTTCCTCCGGCTCATCTGGTGGATCTGGTGACTCCCATCCTGGCTCGGCGTCCTCCATATACTCCCGACGACGACGTTCTCGTTCACGGAGATAGACAGAGCGTGGGTCCATTTTCTGGGTTTTTTTTTTAATTAAAAATTGTTATTTACAGAATGTTACTTACCTTTTTAACACTTTTTTCGAAGAATGCACGGTCAATTAACCTAAACTTAAGTTATTATGAAAATTCAAAAAAAAAATAATTTAAAAGTAGTTTACGCTGATATAAGCACAGTGATTTTGAAATTTAAAAAATAATAATGAAATAATTTGTTTTTTCAAAAAATCATGATAACAAAAAAAATTTATTTTTTAGTTTTGAAGCCCTGTTGGGTGAGTGGTGCGACGCTGAAGCTACGAGGTGGCTGAAAAAATTATAGGTAATTAATTAATTACTAATTTAAGAAATCAATGAATTACCTATGAAAATTCATCGAAATACAGATTGCTAACTACAAATTTATTAACAGTTTATTCCAAATCGCTTAGTAATTAGGTATCAAATTACAAGATTATTACATTTTTTATTACAAAACTGTTAATAAAAAGTTTTTTTTACAAATTGTTAATTCTAATTATCTGATTTTATATAGCTTATTAAAAACATTTAATTACAACTTATTAATTAAAACTGCTTATTTAAAATTACTTATTACAAACTTCTAACTATCTTTTACTTTTTACAACTTATCACGATTTCATAATTCCAAATTACCCTATTCTCCCCTTTCTTCCACTTTGGAATCAACGATCTGCTCCTCTTCTTGGCCCACTTCTTCTTCTCCTCCTCATCATATCCAAACGACGCAAGATTTGGAAATGATCCAACTTCAATTGCTTCTACGAACTCTTTGATGATAACTGGATATTTTGGAGCTTTTGGGGAGTGGATAATGAGCGTTGATGGGTGTTTTTTGAGGGGGATGCAGTTTGGGTTTAGTTCGTCTGGTGGGAGGTGGACCGGGGGGTGGGACATCTGGAATAAAGGGGAATTAGGATGGCAGGATTGGGAAGGGGGAAGGCGGAAATCGGGAAGCGGAAATCGGGAAGCGGAATTCGGAAAGCGGAATTAGTAAAACGGAATTAGAAAAGCGGAAATCAGAAGTGGGAAATAGGAAGGAAGGCGGAAGTGGGAAATAGGAAGGAAGACGGAAGTCGGAAGGCGGAATCTGGAATTAGGAAAACGGAAGGCGGAGGGCGGAACTAGGAAAGCGGAAGCCGAAACTAGGAAAGGGGAATTTTTAGTTTTTTGTAGTCTTTATAGTCTTTGTAGTCTTTGTAGTCTTTGTAGTCTTTGTAGTCTTTATAGTCTTTGTAGTCTTTGTAGTCTTTGTAGTTTCTTTTATTTTTAGTATAAACCTATTTTTCGTCGTTTTTAGACTAAAATCGCCGTTTTAGCTATTTTAGGCAAAAAAACTCTATTTTTAGCCTAAAAACTGCATTTTCAGCTTAAAAACTGCATTTTCAGCTTGAAATTAATTTTCCCAGCGGAAAGCGGAAGGCGGAAATAGCGGAAATTCAAAAAAAAAAAATGAAAAAATCCAATTTTTTCTGGAAATTTTAAAGAAAAAAACGAGGAAAAACCACCGAAAATCAAGTGACTTATACGTGAAAAAAAAGAAGGGAAAAATGGGAATTTTAGGAGATTTTTCTCGAATTTTGAGGTTTAGCTGGTCCCCCGGGGGGGGGGGGGGGGGGGGGGGGATGGTCTCGTGGCTAGTAATTGTTATTATGATGATGATGATTAAAAAATGAAAGGATTAAAATAGTTTTGTGGTTGAGTCATTTTGAAAATAGATCGAGGAATCAAATTAAGGGGCAAAAAATGATGAGTAATAAGTTTAGGATTACTGTATTTCTTACAGGTATTACAGAAAATGAGGGTGGTTGGAAGTATGGCATGATTATACTTTTCTGAACCGGGAGAACGAGCTGATTTCGAATATGACCTTGGTTTGGGGATTTGGCTGAAATTAAAGAAAATTTAGAAAGAAAAAATCTGAAAAAAATTTTTTTTTTTTGAAATTTCAATAAAATTTTCGGATTTTTTACCCAAATTTATCCTTATTACATATCTTTTTAATCGATTTTTATCGATTTTTAACCCTTTAAACTCGATTTTCCTTGGTTTTTTCGATTTTTGATCTCTTTCCCAATTCATTTCCTGATTTTTCTTGATTTTCCGATTTTGATATATTCTTAGAAATTTTCTAAGCCTAAAAAAGTTTTTTCCCCCTTATAGAATATCGTCGGAACAAAACAAATGGAATTTTTCGGTGATCCGGGTTTAGGCAGATGGATTGGCCCATGCTGGACGGAGATTTGAATGGATAACATGCGGAAATAGGAGAAGGTTCTAGTGTTGCACTGTTTCATTGACACACCAATTTTGAACTTTTGGATGGTTTTGGGGTGACATTTTTTGTTACAATTGTTATATTAATTCTGTAATTAAATTAGTTAACAATATATTTAAAAACTTGTAAAATTGCTAATAATTATGAATTTTTATAGAAAAGTGTCTTTATTAAATAACGATGTAATATACCTGAAATAATAATAGATTTACTTGAATTTTTGTTAACAAATTTTTTATTAACTTTGTTAAAATGTGTTAAAATCCAATTTTAATACAATATTGTGGATAAAATAGCTGAAAATAGATTGCTTAACATGAATTAAATTGAATAATTACCTGTAATTAATATTTTCTGTTATAATGACATTTTACTACATTTATTACATGTAATATGATGTAAAACATGTAATACAAAGTTTAAATGAACTAATTAAACAGCCTTTTTTTAATTAACTAATTTAAAAAATTACTAATGAACACCTAATTAGCCCATTATGACTAGGTCTGGTTAAATTTTGTTTTGGGGCCTAAAACGGCCTAAAAAGCCTAAAAACCATAATTTTTAGAAGTCGAGAATATCAGATACGAATTAAGCGTGAAAAATCCGAATCTGCTCGTTCCAAAATTCCAAAATGCCCCATTGGTCCCATTTGTGTAACTTGAAGTGGAGTTTTTGGCAGAAATGAGACGAAATCCGCATTTCTGACTAATATTAGTATTATAGTCGAATACAGCGTGAAAAATGCGGAATTTTGAGCCCCATATTGACTAGAATCGGTAAAAATCGATTTTGGGACCTAAATAAGCCTAAATAAGCCTAAAACAAGCCTAAAAACCAAATTTAACCAAACCTAGTCAATATGGAGCTCAAAATTTTTCATTTTTCACCGCGAATTCGAATCTGATAGTCCCAATGTCCCAAAATGCCCCGTTGGTCCCATTTGTGTAACTTGAATTGGAGTTTTTGGAAGAAATGGGACCAAAATGGATATTGCTAACCAAAATGAATATCATATTTGAATTCAGCGTAAAAAATGCGGAATTTTGAGCCCCCTATTGACTAGATTTGGTAAAAATCGATTTTTTGGCCTAAATCAGCCTAAAACGGCCTGAAAAAGCCTAAAAACCAAATTTAATCAAACCTAGCCAATATGGGGCTCAAAATTCCCCATTTTTCGCGCTGAATTCAAATCTGATAATCATGACCACTAGAAATTAGGCTTTTAGGCTTTTTCAGGCCCTTTTTAGGCAGTTTTAGGCCTAAAAACCAAATTTCACCTAACCTAGCCAATATGGGGCTCAAAATTCCGCATTTTTCATGGGGAATTCAGTGGCAAGGGTCAGGATCCTGCCAAATGTCTGATTTGTCTTCTAGGTGTTTAAATTCGACTAAATAAACTAAAAACTAACGAATTTTTCGGTCTAGATCTATCATTTACCCACTTCTTTTATATGCAAATTTATTTAAAAATTGTATGTAGCTTAATCCACCCTTAAAACTGGCCTAAACAGTTCATAGAGTCCAAAAATGGTCCAGAAGATCAGAAAACCGATGTCAAAAACCGGATTTCTTTGGGAAAATGCAAAATTTGAGGAGGGTTCAAGGGGGGTACAGATCTTATCTAGGTGGATTTTCTAAGAACATTTTCATTTTGGATCGAATAGAAAAAAAAATTTTTTTTTGGAGAATCCAAGTTTCAAGGGTATTTAAAACCGCCTTAATTCCATTGGGGGGTACTGTAGATCTTGTTTGTAGGGGCTAGATTCGTTTAATTTCTTTCATTTTTTTCTTTTTCACTGAATCAACTGTTTTAAACCTTTTTGTTAACGTATTTTACATGTTAATATTATTTTTCATATTTTGGATAACCCATTGTTTCGAAAAGTTTGGTATTTATGCTGAAAACCCATATTTTTATTTTTCGATTTATCCGAAATAAGACAAATAAGACATTTCTGAACATTCCCATTATTACCATTAAATTCTACATGAAAAATGGGAAATTTTGAGCCCCATATTGACTAGGTTTGGTGAAATTTGGTTTTTAGGCTTTTTCAGGCCGGTTTAGGCCTGAAAACTTAATTTTTAGAGGACGTGACTATTGGAATCGTAATCTACATGAAAAATCCGAAAATTTGAGCCCCATATTGACTAGGTTTGAAAAAACTTGATTTTTAGGCCTAACCCAGCCTAAACCGGCCTAAATAAGCCTAAAAATCAAGTTTAACCAAACCTAGTCAATATGGGGCTCAAAACTCACCATTTTTCACGTAGATTACGGTAGAAATAGTCACGACCTCTACAAAAAGGTTTTCAGGCTTTTCCAGGCCTATTTAGGCTGTTTTAGGCCCCAAAATCAATTTTCACCGAATCTAGTCAATATGGGGCTCAAATCTCACCATTTTTCACGCTGAATTCGAATTTTATAGTCCCAAGGTGTCAAAATGCCTCGTTTTTCTCATTTCTGAAACTTTGTTCAATATTTTTCGATTTTTCTCTCATTTTCTATATCAAAACTATTCCAGGACATCTCCAAATAAATAAAAAATGATAATCTGGTCAAAACCCAACAAAGCTTATATCTCAGTCATCGGTAAGCCATTTTTTTGCTAATTTATTTTTTTATCAAAAAAAATTTATTACAGTAACCTCGATAATCCTATTTACATTGGTAATCTGGTGTATTCTACCGTATGACTATAGTCATATTCGACGGACCACTCATTGTGATACAGTAATCTTTTTTTTTTGTATTTTTGAAAAAATTTAAGAATTAGCAATTTTAGGTAACTAGCAATGAGGAGAAATATCTGCTTTTTCCAATGTTTACCATTATATCTGGAAGTGGTTTAGGTAAGTTAGGCCAGCCTGAAAAAGTTAGGCCACCCTTAAAAAAAAGTTAGGCTACCCCTAAAAATGTTAGGCCACCCTTAAAAAAAGTTAGGCCACCCTTTAAAAAAGTTAGGCCACACTAAAAAAAGTTAGGCCAGCCTGAAAAAGTTAGGCCACCCTTAAAAAAAGTTAGGCCACCCTTAAAAAAAAGTTAGGCTACCCCTAAAAATGTTAGGCCACCCTTAAAAAAGTTAGGCCACCCTTAAAAAAAGTTAGGCCACCCTTAAAAAAAGTTAGGCCACCCTTACAAAAAGTTAGGCCACCCTTACAAAAAGTTAGGCCACCCTTAAAAAAAGTTAGGCCACCCCTAAAAAAAAGTTAGGCCACCCTTACAAAAAGTTAGGCCACCCTTACAAAAAGTTAGGCCACCCTTAAAAAAAGTTAGGCCACCCTAAAAAAGTTAGGCCACCCTTAAAAAAGTTAGGCCACCCTTAAAAAAAGTTAGGCCACCCTTACAAAAAGTTAAGCCACCCTTACAAAAAGTTAGGCCAGCCTAAAAAAACCACTTTAAAAAAAAGTTAGGCCACCCCTAAAAATGTTAGGCCACACTAAAAAAAGTTAGGCCACCCTTAAAAAAAGTTAGGCCACCCCTAAAAAAGTTAGGCCACCCTTAAAAAAAGTTAGGCCACCCTAAAAAAAGTTAGGCCACCCTAAAAAAAAGTTAGGCTACCCTTAAAAAAAGTCAGGCTATCCTTAAAAAAAGTCAGGGTACCCTAAAAAAGTTAGGCCACCCTTAAAAAAGTTAGGCCACCCTTAAAAAAGTTAGGCCACCCCTAAAAACGTTAGGCCACCTCTCAGAAACCTAGTCCACCGTCCATCTTAGCACCAATCCTTGAGATCTTATCCTCGATCCGTCATTCCTGTTTGTGACAGTACCCGAGGCATATCTTCCTAAGTACATCTAAACAACCAAACGAGAAGAAAATGACGTATTGTTTCAAAGTGGAAACGATTTGTATCGGTTCACTTGAAGTGGAAAGTTTTTTTGGGATTTTTCGAAATTTTCAAAATTTTCAAAAAATAATTTTTTTGAGGGGTCATGGGATATATGGGGCATTTAGAGACAATGGGACTAATAAATTCGAATTCAGCGTGAAAAATGGGGAAATTTGAACCCCATATTGACTGGGTTTGGTGAAATTTAGTTTTTAGGCTTATTTAGGCCGATTTAGGCTGTTTTAGGCTCAAAAATCGAATTTTACGAAACCTAGCCAATATGGGGCTCAAAATTCCGCATTTTTCACGCTGAATTTGACTATGATATTCATTTTAGTTAGAAATGCCGGTTTGGTCTCATTTCTGCCAAAAATTCCTCTCGAAGTTACCCCAATGGGACCAATGGGGCATTTTTGGACGTCGGGACTATCAGATTCGAATACAGCGTGAAAAATCCGAGGATTTGAGCCCCATATTTTCTAGGTTTGGTGTAATTTGGTTTTTAGGCTTTTTAGGCTGGTTTTAGGCCGGTTTAGGCTAAAAAATCGAATTTTACCAAACCTAATCAACATGGGGCTCAAAATTCTCCATTTTTCACGCTGAATTCGAATCTGATAACCTCGTGGTCCCCAAATGCCAACATGTTCCATGTCCCAAAAAAAAATTAATTCTAGGAAATCAACTATTCGAAATCTTCTCCCTCCTTGGAATGGCTCAAAAACTGAATCGAACCGCAATTTTTAACAAGAAGGACTGGTTTTTGAGGTTTAGACTGACCAATGTGCATAAAAGGATACCAAAAATTGCGGAACAAGTGAAGACGATGGATATAGAGGTAGGCCTAAATGACCAATAGGGCATCTAGGCGCAAAATGAATAGCAGAATCAAATTCAGGGTGAAAAATGGTGAATTTTGAGCTCCATATTGGCTAGGTTTGGTAAAATTTGGTTTTGAGGCCTGAAAGGGCCTGAAAAGGCCTGGAAAAGCCTAAAAGCCTGATTTCTAGAGGTCAAGACTATGATATTCGAATTCAGTGTGAAAAATCCGAGTTTTTGAGCCCCATATTGAATAGATTTGGTTAAACTTGATTTTTAGGCTTTTCAGGCCCTTTTTAGGCCGTTTTAGGCCCAAAAACAACTTTCACCAAACCTAGTCAATATGGGGCTCAAAATTTCCCATTTTTCAGCGCGAATCCGGTTCCGATAATCCCGACCTCTATAAACTAGGCTTTTAGGCTTTTCTGGGCTCATTTAGGCAGTTTTAGGACCAAAATTGATTTTTCCCAAATATGGTCAATATGGGGCTCAAAATTTCCCATTTTCCACGCTGAATTCGAATCTGACAATGGTTTCCCTCTAAAATTTGATTTTCAGCCCTCGAAAGCCACGAGATACACCTATTCTCCCGCCTGTTGTGAATACAATCTACCCTCGATTTTGTCGTGTGAACGATCGAAATTTATGGTTATTGAGGGACGATATTTTCAAAGTTTTAAGTATTTTTCTTCGATGGAAGGGACCATTCGGGAGTGGCTTAAGCCTCCTCCACATGAAATGGCTTATATTGACACGATGATTAATCAGGAGGATAAGCCGCGTCAAAAGTAGGAATTGAAAAAATGTTGCTCATATTAATATTGATTTTTTTCCTCAGAATTTGCGTCCATGTTAGAAGGGGAGATTTTTTGACCGATGGTGGCCATGCAGGAACCGAAGCGGAGTTTACAATTAAAGCTATTGATTATTTGCATAATTTAAGTGAGTCGATTTTGGTTAGGTTCATTTTTGGGGCATTGGGACCGCCAGATTCGCAATCAGCGTGAAAAATCCGGAATTTTGAGCCCCATATTGACTAGGTTTGGTTGAATTCGATTTTGGGGCCTAAAAGGGCCTGAAAAGGCCTGGAACAACCTGGAAATCAAATTTTTAGAGGTTTTGACTATCAGATTCGAATTCAGCATGAAAAATGCGGAGTTTTGAGCCCCATATTGACTAGGTTTGGTGAAATTTGGTTTTTAGGTTTTTTTTAGGCTGGTTTAGGCTCGTTTAGGCTAAAAATTGGGTTTTCCCGAACCTAGTCAATATGGGGCTCAAAACTTCGGATTTTTCACGCTTAATTCGATGCCGTGATTGATTTTTGTCAGAATAATCGATTTTATCCTTTTCTGGCAAAGTGACCAGCTTCTATGAAGAATTAGTTGATGTAATAGAGATTTTGGGACATCGGGACTATCCGATTCGAATTCAGCGTGAAAAATGGAGAGTTTTGAGCCCCATATTGATTAGGTTTGGTAAACCTTGTTTTTTAGGCTTTTTAGGCTTGTTTAGGCCGGTTTAGGATAAAAAATCAAGTTTCACCGAACCTAGTCAATATGGGGCTCAAAATTTCGAATTTTTCATGCTGTATTCAATGGCAATAGTCAGAATGTCCAAAATGGACCCCATTCGTCTCAATGGTGCTGTTTGACATAAGTAAAATTGAAGAAAATGGTCAAAAATGTCATTTCTAAGCAAGCTGACTATCAGATTCGAATTCTACATGAAAAATGGGGAATTTCGAGCCCCATATTGACTAGGTTCGGTGAAATTTAATGTTTAGGCTTTTTAGGCCCTTTTAGGCCGATTTAGGCCCCAAAACCAACTTTAACCAAACCTAGCCAATATGGGGCTCAAATCCTCGGATTTTTCACGCTGAATTCAAACCCGCTAATCATTCCGTTCCTAACTCGACCAAATTATATTTTACAGCTCCGGGAGTCATTCTGATCTTCAGTAACGAACAAAAATGGGTAAAAGAAGAGATTTTATGGCGATCTAACCATAAAATGGATATAAGAATTATGCCAACACCGAAAGACCTGCCGTTTAAGGATTTGTATTTTTCACAGGTTTTCTGTGATACTGTACTTATTACAGGTAATAATTTATTGAACACAATTTTTTTTTTTTAATTTTCCAATTTTCCAATAATTAAAATCGCCTAATAATTGCTAATTACTTAATTACAGCTCCATCTTCCACATTTGGCTGGTGGATTGGATATTTATCAAGGAACCAATCCAGCGTCTACTATAGAGATATTCGGGGGATGAATGACCCGGTAATCCATGAAAAAATCAATAATTAAAACGAAAAATCGATAATTTTTGCAGGTAAAATATCAAATGGTTGATGAAGATTTCTTCCCGGAAAAATGGAAAAAATTGGATTTTATTCCAGGGAATGGGACAGTTTTTTGGAAAAATTGATTTTTTAATTTTTTTGACTTTTGTTGAAATTGTGTTACGGTATTACTGTAGATCTCATTGCTATTAATAAAAATCGCTAGTTGTTTTTTAATTTCAAAAATATCAAAAAAAAAAGTTTATTGTCCTCTCGGACTACAAAATTCGGATTTTTTCAAAAATGTAAAATATGTCATGATTATACTCATTCGAACCGTGTTAACCTCCTGAATCCAAAAATAACATTTTCAAGACGATTGGATTACTGTAGGCCGATTTCACGTAGAAAATGTTGCAAAAATATTTGAAAATCCGCAAAAAAAAAGTTTTTTAAAAATCCACCGTAACCTTACCGTAACCTTACCAATAAACTAGTTCTTTTTTCCACAGTAATCCACGTACGCTGACGAAGAAAATCGGGGATTAGTTGTTTCTTTTTTTTTGAAAATCAGTTTGACTAAGCCAATTTTCAAGGTTAGTGCAATAGAGAGCGCTTACTGCTTAACTTAAATTTTAAATTTCCAGAAAAAATGGTCCTAATTGAAGAGCACCTTGCTAAGGAAATCGAGGAAATCGAGGTATTTTAAGGCTGAGCAACGGGATTAAGCTCAATTTTTTAAGGAAATGGATTCGGATTATTCAGATGAAGGATCCGAAGAATCCGAGGATTCAGAAGATTCAGAAGAGGATTCTGATGGATCCATGGAATCTGAACGATCCGATTCCTCCGAAGGATTCGATTTTGACGATATTAAAATGGTTTTTGATAGAAAAGCTAAGGAGGAGGTGGAGAAGGTGGGTTTAGGCTGTTTAGGCTAGTTTAGGCTATTTTAGGCTATTTTTAGGCTTTTTAGACTATTTTTAGGCTATTTTTAGGCTAGTTTAGGCTATTTTTAGGCTAGTTTAGGCTAGTTTAGGCTGGTTTAGGCTAATTTAGGCTATTTTTAGGCTATTTTTATTTATTTTTAGGCTAGTTTAGGCTAGTTTAGGCTGGTTTAGGCTAATTTAGGCTATTTTTAGGCTATTTTTAGGCTAGTTTAGGCTAGTTTAAGGCTATTTTAGACCTTCTGAAGGCTATTTTTTCATATTTCAGAGAGCTATGAACAGAAAACCAACGACTTGGACCTATATTCTGATGGTATTGATCCCGATTCTTGTTGGACTCGTTTTCCACTTTTTCACAATTGAAAATGGGATTTTTGAGATGAAAAAGCGATTTGATTGATGAGTTACTTGTTGGTTTTTTTGTATTGAATAAAGTTTTATTTGAGGGTTTTTTTTAATTAAGATATAAATTTTCTACCGTATCTCGACCTACAGTAATCCAATCATCCTGAAAATGGTACCATTGGATTCAGGAGGTTAAGGCGGTTCGAATGAGTATAATCATGACCTATTTTGAAACTTTCGCTATTTTCGTTTAAAGGCGCATGGACTTTTCGAAAAATCAAAAATCGTTCAAAATACCTCAATATTATAGCCATTCAAACCGGCTCAACCTTCTGAATCCAATGGTACCATTTTCAGTGAGTTTGGATTACTGTAGGGAGAGTTACGGTAGAAAACATGATTTCGTGGCGAGACACAAAAAATCCAAAAACTTCAAAATGATCCAAATCTAGTCATGATTATACTCTTTTGAACCGTCTTAACCTCCTGATTCCAATGCTACCATTTTCAAAGCTATTGGATTACTGCAGTTCTGAAAAAATCTGAAAAAAAACCAAAAAAAAAAGACAACTTGTTCTACAAAAATGTTCATTTTTCTTCTCAGAATCGAATCAACGAAAAAGTGAAAAAGCTGCTTTTTTTGGGAAACTACTTGTAATTCAATTGTTTTGACATATGTAATAAAGGGGGGACAAGAAAATGAAACAGCGGACAAAAACAAAATCGTCATTCACAGTGTTTTCGATTCAAACTACAGTAATTATAATCGTTCAGACAAAAGAAAAAGCGAAAAATGGGGCGTGGCTTCTAAGAATACAGTAATCCATGAATCAGTGACGACAAATACTAACGGCTACGGAATGTAATGAATAAAAAAATGGTCGGGAAGAAAAATGGGGCGTGGCTTAAGGGTAAGGATCACTATTGAGACAACTACGTTTTCTACAGTAATCCTAAGAAATGAGGGGAGTACGGTAGCTTATTTTGGGGGATTTTTTGGAGCCTAAAAAGCCGATTTTTAGCCTAAAAAGTCGAATTTTAAGCCTAAAAAGTCGAATTTCCAGCCATTTTCAGCCAAGTCACTAATTGACCATTTTAGGCTTAAAATGACAGGAAAAAGTGGTTTTTGGGCTTAAAAAACTCGATTTTAAGCCTAAAAACCCTATTTTTTGGCTTAGAAAGCCATTTTTCGCATTTTTCACCTAAAAATCCCCCAAAAAAGCTAAAAAAAATAATTCTACGTCACTAAGAATTGGTAATAAAAAAAATATCCAACATATTACATGGAAATCCGAGAGAGAGAATGTAGGTTGAAATAAAACGTGGCTAGGGAGAGAGAGAGAGAGTGTTAAATAGATAGAGAGACGCAGACGAAAAAAAAAAATCACCACCAGTGGTCTAAATGGGTCTATATATACACAAAAAGAGCTTAGAAAAAAGGGGGCGGAGCCAAAAATTACAGACAAAAAAAAAATGGGTGGAGCCTATGTTTCTAGAAATGGGTTAACTTTGAGGGGGGCCATTTTAAGCCTATAGGCTTAAGCCTGATTCAATCCCGAAACTGGCGTGTTCGCCCATAGATTATCCAAATCTTTGAGCAACATTCTCATCGTATCATCATCCATTTCGTCCATTGAAGTCGGCACCGTGCCGCCCATTGGCTGATTCGAGGCCACTCCGGCGGCACCGAAAACGACGCGTTTCGACGGTTTGATGGGGCTGAAGAGTGAGCAACTGCGGAACGAGTTCCACGATTCTTTCATTGGTGATTGTTGAGTTGTGGTGGTGGTGGTTGATGATGGTGGTGGTGGAAGGATCGAGTTGAGATCCGCATAGGTTGGCTGGAAAATATGGAATTGATTAGGGGTGGAAATAGGGGTTTTGGAGGTAGAAATGTTGGTTTTTGACCTTAAAAATAGGTTTTTAGAGCAAAAATAGAGTTTTTGACCAGAAAAATAGGATTTTGAAGCGGAATGTGAGTTTTTAACTGAAAATACGGTATTTTTAGCTTTAAAACATGGTTTTTTAACGAAAAATCGGATTTTTAAGTTAAAATATGGTTTTGACTGCAAAAAATGGGAATTTAGTCTAAAAAAAATGTTTTTTTTACTGTAAAAAAGATTTTGAAGCTAAAAATGAAATTTTTGATAGAAAAAAGCTGATTTTTGTTGTAAAAATGAGTTTTTAGGGCTAAAAATGATGGTTTTAAGTGTAAAAAAACGTTTTTAACCAGAAAAATTGGATTTTTGTCCTGAAAATGAGTTTTTTGGCCTAAAAATGTCATATTTGCCTTCAGAATTGAATTTTTATCTGAAAAATTGCAATTTTAAGCCGAAAAACCCTTAAATTTCAGTCAAAACCCTCAACTTTTGTGCCCAATTTAATCAATTTCTCATTCTAAGCTACCTATTGCTCTTCATAAATATTTCAGAAAAATAACCTGAAAAATCGGCTAAAAACTGGATTTTTAGGTTAAAAACAGCATTTTCCATCATTTTTAACAGCAAAAATTGAGATTTTACGGTCAAAAATCGAGTTTTTAAGCCCAAAACCAATTTCTCATCCTCAATCACTCACCTTAACCCCTCCAGCATTAAAATCCGCCAAAACCGCCTCAAACAAGGCGACAGTCGACGCGGGCGCATTCTCCAACTGTGGCGAGACCGCTTTCTGCTCCAACTTCAACGTAGATGGCCGTTGAATCGGATTAAAAATCGGATCGTTCGACGAGAATAGATCAAAAGTGTCTCCACATTGGCTAGACGATGCCGAGTCTTTTGAGTCGGCCGGGGTGGTACATGGCTCCGGTTGTTTGACCGTATTCCTCGGGAATTGTCCTCTCGCCAGGGCTGCTCCATACGAAGATCCAATGGCGGCTCCTTGTCGTTGCGAATACGGGCGGCTTACTCCATTCGGGACCGACGCCGAGACGGGCTTATTCGGTTGCCGTCTCTTCCATCCATCCACCGACGCCATCTCATAAAAGAATCCATCCGAATTCGGATCGTAATATCTCATCGTTGGTCCCGTCTGTTGATTGGTTGCTGCGGTTGGCGTGGGTGGTGTGTTCATGGCTTGTTGGAGTTGGAAGGCTTGTTGGAAGAAGGCGGCTTGGGCGGCGGCTGCTTGAGCTGCCAAGAGTTGATTGTATTTCGATGGTCCGTTTACGTTCATGTGAGCCACTTCCTGCAAAGAAAATATTTGAAAATGGTCTATTTTTGGTCTAGAATAGCTTAAAATAACTAAAACTGGTCAAAAATAGCTCTAAAATCATTTAAAACTCATTAAAATAGCTCAAAAGTGTCAAAAATCGCTTAAACTAGCCATAACTGATGAAAAACTCTAAAATCCCATATTTTCCTGTCAAAATAGCTTAAAATAGCTAAAAATCCGCCTAAAATGGTCAAAAATAGCTCTAAAAACTTTAAAAATGTCCAGAAAATCATCTACAGTAACCCAAAAATGCTAAAATTTTTAAAAACTCCTTTAGACTCGTCTAGACCGTCTAGAACCGTTCTAGGACCCAAACCAACTAAAAATAGCTTAAAATAGCTAAAAATCCGCCTAAAATGGTCAAAAATAGCTCTAAAAACTATAAAAATGTCCAGAAAATCATCTCCAGTAACCCAAAAATGGCAAAAACCGCCAAAACGACTTTTCGACTTATCTAGACCGTCTAGAACCACTCTAGGACTTAAAATCAACTGAAAAAAAAGCTTAAAATAGGTCAAAAATCGTCAAAAAAGCTCCCAAAAACTGTCAAAATGGCCAAAAAACCATCTACAGTAACCCAAAATCGTCTATAACTTCCTTAAACTGTTTAGGCTCATCTAGATCGTTCAAGACCAAATTAGACCATTTCTAGCCTAATTTAATGCAAAAAATCCGGAAAAATCGATCCCAAACCTCTATTTTAAGGGCCAAACTATCATTTTCCATTGCTTTTTGATAGATTAGCTTCTTTTGGTGGCCTAAACTTTTCCCCTGTGTCCCCAATTTCCTAGTCCCCCTATTCCTTCTATCTCTAAACTTTAATAGTTCAAGTTCTCTCCCCTTTTTTTCTCCCTCTCCAAGTTGTTTTTCTTCCCCCTTCCCATCTTGTCATATACGTGTTCTTCCAGTCCTCTTCTTCTCTAGCATAATGGGGAACACTTGTTTTTGATCTTCTTGTCCTCCTCTTCCTTTCC